>JBBCBC010000013.1:37740794-38474353 GCA_037126765.1 Stenogyne calaminthoides | reverse complement strand
AGAACCTACCCTTTATTTACTTGGAATAAAGGGTAAACTAATTGATCGCTCTACTCATTATCACTCCCCGTTTCCCCATTCAGAAACAGTTTTCTCCCTCTTTCAACTAACTAACAAGAAAATGCACGAAGAAGATCAAACAAATCCACCCCCACCACCCCCCTTTCAGGACCACCGACATACAATATCCTTCTTTGACGGAACCATCATCACCCCTACAAAAAATTGAAGGTAATGGCAAAGAGGTGAATCACTGCTATATGGGTTTACCCTTGCTATTAGAATCTGACAGGGGCTAATCCTTCCTTATTGGTCTCTTGCTATAAGTCGAGGGTTGCTAATGTTTTTTTATTTGCAAGGGGTTGACCACCCTTACTATTGTTTTAATATATAGCAAGAACAACCCTTACAATTATAGATTCTTGGTAATACTCAAAACATTAGCAAGGGTGAACCCTTGCATATAAATTTAGTCCTACGCTCCCAATTTGAACCCGCGCCTATTTCGGTGGTTGGAACAATTGCTATACATAAAGCAAAAATACCCCTTGCTAATGTTTTTTATAGCAAGGCAAACACTTGGTAATGTTGTCTCCTAACAGTTAGAATAAATACATGCCATTTATGAAAAAACAAGGCCTAACCCTTGCTAATGTTTATAGTGGTCATTTATTTATAGCAAGAGACTTTAATTAGTTTTTTTTTCAAATCGATTATATAAATACATTAGTACAATTTGAATATTAATTTATTTTTTAACAATAAATTTAAAAAAAAATACCAAATGCTCATTAAAAAATTATTTATAATTTACAAGTGTTATTACAATTACAAATATAAAATATACAAATTACAATTAATAAAATTGAAATTCATAAAACATACAAAAAAAGTGAGTAAAATTCAATTAAAAATACATTATAAAATTGGATTCTTCCACTTGTAACTAATGAAGACACGCAAAAAAGGAAAAATGGGAAAAAAAAAAAAGGGTGTAATAACAAAATATATAATCTTTACACAAAAAACAAAAGCGAAAAAAAAATTGTAATAGACAAAATAAAAAGTTACCTTTAGAGATTATGGAGTATGTAGAGAAAAATATTGTGGCATTTGAAGTAGTTCTTCAAAAGTGAAATCAATATTTATTTTTCATTGATGATAAGAACAAAAATATGTATATGGAATATATAAAACACTTACTCTTTGAATTGAAGCTTCAAGACTAAATTTAAAACACGAGATTGAAAAGAAAAATGAAAAGATATTAGCATAAAATGTAGATTTTTTTGGTGAAAAAATAGATAACATGCTTGAATGTGTAAATGTAAAGATAAATTAAAAAAATATAAATAAAATACAAAATTACTTACATTTGTGGAGCATATCGATTGAATTGATGTTGAGAGAATGCAGTGAAATGGAAACGCGGTATGAGGAGAAGGTATTAAAAGGAGATGAAGATAGATCATTATTAAGGGCCTACTCTTGCTATTTTTTTCAAAATAAAATAATATTGTTTTGGCAAGGACAACCCTTGCCATTTTTCTAAAAAAAATCAATTAGCCCCAAAAGGATTTCAAAAATATTTGGCGGTTTAATTTTTTAATGAGAACCACCCTTGACATTTTCCTAAAATGTTTTCAAATTAAGCCCCCAAAATGTACTTAAAAATTTTGGCGGTTGGATTTTATTTTAGCAAGGAATCACCCTTGTCATTATTGGCGAAAAAAAATCAAAATCCGCCCGATACATGTAGTTGTTCAATGAAATTTGTTTATTAATATTATTATAAATTTTTAATATCATTAGCAAAAGTATAATGTTTTTGGCAAGAATATTCCTTGTTATTGATTACTAAATATAACTTACCCGACCCGGATCTGATATTAATATTCATATCCTCTACCTACATTTATTTACGTTGGGTTTAATATTTAATAATAATAAATAAGTTGTTGAAGAATTTATTGTCTCTTAATATAGCGTTTTGACGAATAGACACAAATTTGAAGTTATTCTTTTCACGAGATTTTTTTCTTCTTCTTCACCACTTAAGGAGTCAAGCAAAAGAAACTAAGTTGGTAATTTTTTCTACTTCAACTTGTATTTTTTTTTTAATTCATACTTCATATATGTTATTCTTTTTTATGGTTTTAATTAGTTAATAGTTTAGGACTTAGGAAATGACAAGTTTAATATTAAGGAGTTAGAGATGTTAGTTTTAACTAGCTAATAATGTGTTTATTATGTATTTTAGAACTTGTAAATCAATTTAAATAGGAGAGAACTTTTTAGATTTGAGTTGTTTAATCAAATAGTGTAAGAAGTTCACTCTTAATTTTATAAGTAAGAGTCATCTAAATCCCTCAATCTCTTTTTTTTTTAACATATAATATTTTTTTCTAATTTTTTAGTTGAACTCAAATTTATCTCAATATTTTTATTAAAACTTTTTGGCTTATATTAATTTTTGATCATATAAGGTGTGCAAATAAAAAAATGTGGAGTTCTATATCAATTTGAATCTTGACCAACCCTATTATGATATATTTGATGATATATAATTTTAGAAGTTACAAATTAGTATAAATTTTATTTAAAAATAAAATATGATTCATATTATTAACTAGTACCTTTTAGAATATGAACTAATACATTTTACTATGAACTAATATTATTTTGAAATATGAATTAATACCTTTTAGAATATGAACTAATACCTTTTATAATATAAACCAATACTTTTGGAATATAAACTAACACATTTTAGAATAAATGCATTTGGAATAAACTAATACCTTATATATGATTGTATTAATAAATTTTTTAATTATTTATTTATTTATTAATTCTAAATATTTTAATTTATTTATGATTCTAATTATTGATATATTATACATATTTATAATTGTAAAAACATTTTTGATATATTATATTCTTTTTGTACATACGAAATATCTACATAAGAGTTGGATGTACAATCATCAAAATTTCTGATGGCTTATTAGACAAGAGTTTCTTTGATGGAGTAGATAAATTTTTGAATTTCGCTTTCAGGAATAGTGGTGATCATAGCGGAGGATTGATTAGATGTCCATTATGAACCCAAAATCTGCGATATCATGATTATCAAAGCTATTTGGAATCCATTTATTCGGAACGGATTTGTACCAATTACTATACTTGGATATGTCATGGTGAGATGCTTGATAACATTAGCTTACATCATGACATAGCGATCTTCTAACAACTGTCGAGCCCGATGGTCGAAAAAAATTTGGCTTCCGCAGGGGACATAGTAGCTGATGCATTTCCTCAATTCCGTGGTAGTCTGAGAAACCGGTGGGAAGCAGGAAGAGCCAAATAATCAAGCAAAATAATTTTGAGTTGATGAGCGCCCAGCCCGAGCGCCCTATTTATGAAGGTAATGACCCGATCGTTATTACAATGGGTTTTGAACTTTTAAGTTACAAAGTCCAACATAATGTACAATTGCGAGGCATGAACAATTTTATTAAGTGTTGCAAAAAAAGCTGCGCCAACTGAGAGCGACACAAGTTCCCCGATGGCTATAATAATGAAGTGAAAGAGATTGATGATGACAGTTGCGTGTATAATCCCAGCTTATTACATAACTGGTATGCACTTCTGATTTCTCAACCCTCGCTAATTTTGTTGGTTCAATTTCATAATTAATTAATTAATTAAATGAAAGGTGCAAAAATACTTATGATATTTGATGGGATAATTTACGGAATTCCAGTAGATATCAAGTCAATATAATAAGCTTATATATTTGATGAGATAAAATAGATGATCAATATAAAAACTATATATAGCAACAACAATTGTGATATTGGAAATAACTTTCTTTTTGGAAGCTTAATATGGAACAGGGAACAGGCTAAGGTACCAACATAGATGAGAAAACAATTTCATGAAGTAAAATAGATAATTTCATTTCAGATTCATCCATAACAGCATCACTTTCCTATTCTTCTTTTTGTTTTGTTACATGTTACACCATAAGGCTATATCATAATGATTAATTATTACTACTTACAGTATGTGAACTTATATCCTTAGTTTTAATAATCCTAATTCAAAAATATCCATTCTTGTTGTTGTAGCTTGAGTTTTAATCTGATTTTATGGGGCCTTGAGTTCATTAAGCGAATATATATAAATATGAGATTCATAGATTAGGTTGATAATATTTGATCATTAAATTCGTATGTGGATGATACTTGTTTATTGGTCTTCTTAGCTCAATTAACTACTTCCCTTTTCAAAGCGGATAATACGACAACAACGTTGAAGCGAACCGCGAAGATATTGTGAAACGCGAGTTGACACTACTTCATTTTCAAGTGAACGCCATTGGCGGGGATGTATCAAAGGCATCATCACAAGATTGCTAGTCATCAAGAACACCGATCCAAGCGAGGATGCCATCGTTTGCCCTTTGCTTACCAGCTTCTTCTTTTGAGATCTTTTGGCGGTAGCGGTGTATCCACTTTTGTTATTTGGGCCGTTTGGCCAAGCATCCCCCACATATATCTTTGATAGGTGAGGGCACACCTCTGATTGGGACCCTAGCCTACACCAGGTGAATGGGTTAGTTGGGACCATTCTAGCTTAGGAGTGAAAGGTCTTGATAGAATTACACTCCCACATGCTAACAATTGGTATGCCGTGGTAGCCCGGACTTAGGTGTTCCCATAGGGATCCTTACGGCCCTCCACTCGTCACGATCCACAATGCGAGATGATGTTCGAGGAAGAAGGACTTTCCGAGGAGATGATGTTGATCCGGTGTGTTAAAAATTAGGTCGTGGTCCTACTAAGCGACACACGAGCAGGATCGTTATGAGAAAAAGACTTTTTGGAGACTCAAAGCGGTTCTTGAGGAAAGGTTTGTGGAAATTCTTGCAAACAAGACGATTTCAACACCTGGCATTATAAATTATAAAATTGACAAAGCTGGAAACAAGTATCGAGGGCAAACGAGACATCATATGGCAAGGTTTTTGGTGTAAGTAGAAATTTTTTCACATAATATTGTGTTTCTTGAAATAATTCTTTTAGATACTAACAAATTATATTTAAAAATGTAGATGAGATTCCGGTGGGACTCAAGTAAGCACAGAGATGTTTATATATGGGAAAAAGGTAAGCATATCATATTTTCTAATATGATGTCAAGCCGAAAGCGAGATTGAAATCGAGGAAAAAGGCCAAAATGGTGTTAGATAAGCGGTTAATCACCTTGTTCTTTATTGGCAAAGACACGAGGGTTGAAAGATGCTTTTAAACATTCTGAAGAAATCGAGTGTTGTTGTAGCAGAGGACAGGTGGTGAAAAAGGCCCCTCAACCACTTTTCTTTGGGGGAATCGTCGGTATGTTCGCCGAGATAAGAACATGGTGAGTTTGGTTTCTTTTAAATATTATGTCTTCAATTTGCATGATGAAATATTAAACTTTATTTGTCTTGTTGCCTACACATTCTTTATAAAATCTAGGTTGTTTTGTATGATAATGCAGGATGTATTTTAGTAATTCATCACAATGAAATTTTATATGTTTTTTTTCATGGTAAGGCTGAATTCATCCCCGCTAATGTACCCTGATTGGAAACTTTAAAGCTACACATATGGTGGGTTGAAAAAAGAAAGGGAAGCGTAAAAAGTGGGGAAGGTGTAGATGGTGCCGATGGATCAAGTCAAATTGAATCGAGGTTAGATTTGAGGCACCAAAGTGGTTAAAACCAAAATTTGGGAAATAGTTGTATGTATAATAATAAATTATATAAAGTTATTTTTTAGTAGCAATATTTTGTCTAATTGTTTTTAATTGAATAGGCAGCTATGATGAATTAGCTTGCTATAAAATGTATTTGATAGGCCATAAGACAAACTGAAGAGTAGGAGCCTCGTGATGAGGATGTTGTTGGAACAAAATTTGGTGGGCCCAACAGCGGTAAGGTTATCGGTGTTCGAATCATATTCTTAAAAAAAATTAGTGTATACAACGAGCGAGGCGTATGTTGAGGACAGATGTCACGATTGACAAGCGGGTCCATCGATAATTCAATTCAAAAGAAATTTGAGACCGTGTATACTCGATTTGAGGAGGGCGTCAATCTTATCGATCCGAAAATAAGCGAGTTCGTCCGGGAGCATCAATCTTATCAAGCCCAATTAACCGATTCGTCCCGGAGACCCGAAGACGGTAGGGAATGATAAAAACATTGTTGGCTAAAGTCCTCGGTGTTAACCTACCCCATCCTCCGCCTAGTAGCGTAGATAGGCATGATTAATAGTTTAGTATGAGATTAATTGTGTTAACCTACCACAATGTATTTGCCCAATTGGGATATGCCACATCATTTCTTAGCAAGGAAGATAGTCCTTGCTTTTATACTCTTGCTAATATTGCATTTTTTTTTGTGACCATAGCCCAACGCCCACAAATCCGTCAATTTCTGGACCAACCATCTCTTCCGTAACAGAACGCACCGCCTCGTGGGCATTCGGCATCGAGGTGGAACTACAAGCCGTCGCAACCGTCCACCTCTGTTTCGAACACTACTGCCTCATCTACCAAGCCTACGCCCAAACTCCTTCCCGCTCTCCCTCACACAAGTCCTCTTAAGCCTGACAACGCTTTGGTTGCTTCGACCTGGACCTGGCTCGGATTCTGAAACGCCACGCTGGATTCAATCGCGACGTGTCCTACTCCGATTCGGTTTCTCACGGCGTATAATTATAGTCAGGCTGAAGTCCCCCGACGAAGCGGATCTGAACTTTCCGTTGGTGACGCTCGTGCTACGGAATATTGACCTCGTGAGGCCGCAGCCCGATAGACGGTGGTACGTAAAGGGGCTCTCGGATCAACAAGTGCGTTACGCGTGTATCGGTGCTTACGTGTCTCTTCAGATGGGAAGGTTACTGCTCACTGGTGGGGATTACTATCGACCTGCCCTGGTTTGTGAATGATTGTTTTAATTTCATCTAGAATCTTCATGAAGTTCTTGGAAGTAGTTGTTTTAATTTTCCGTTGAAATGTGAATTGGCTGCATATATAATTTCTTTGAATCTTGGTATTTGTTATAACTAGGAATGTATTTGCATGCATGAATAAAAATTAGGAAATTTTTTTTGGGTATGTAATTTTATGATTATATCTCACACATGTACAGCAAAGGAATACCCTCAGGGTTATATTCAGAGAGAACAGAGTAGAGGCCGTACTCGAGCACATCCACGAGGTTCATATCTTCGATCGAACCATCATTACCACCGTCTGCAAGCTCCTCATAGCCGTTGAGAACTGGATCGACGAAAACCGCTACGTTGGGTTCGGCGTCGAGCTCTTCAACGTGGACAACCAACCCCGTATCGGTACCGTCCAGTTCTGCGTTGGCAGTCGCTGCCTCATCATCCAGTTCTCCCAGATGAACGGCCGATACCTGTCAACCTCGAAGATTTCCTCCTACAAGATGACAATATTTTTTGTGGGCGTAGACGTAAGGCGGAAGATATGAGGATGTTGAAGATAAGTTGCTGTTTGCGCATAGAGGCCGTCTCAGCTTCTTGGATTTGGGCACTTTTGCGGCGATTTTTAGTAGAAGGCTGGAGCTGGATAACGCCGGGTTGGACGCGTTGACTGAGCTTTATATTAGGGTACACCTGGAGATGGGTAATGATGATCATGATTGGGGTCGGCCTTTGCTATCGCATGCGCAAGTGGAGTGCGCTTGTATCCATGCTGCCGCGTCTTATGAAATCGTAAGCCGCCTGCGTCAGCCACGTGACAATTAGTCGTTTTATTAGTTTGGCTGTTGATCTTCGTTATTGAGTGTTTGCCCATGGGATTTCTATCGTGGATATATAGATGCTAATATTTTTCTACTCAGTGTTTCAATTTTTGATACTTTTAAATTTTTGTGGTCGAAAAAAAGAACTTTTTAATTTGGACTAAATAGATGCTAATATTAAAAAAAAGAAATAAAATGAACATAAAAAAAATGAAACTGAAGGGCCGAAAAAATCATCCGAACAGAGCTTTTGGAGCGCAAATACAATAGCCAGAAAAAGGCCCAAATTGCCTAAAACAAATCCTTGCTCAATGAGTTTTATGGGCTGATTCCTGATTGGTTGTTGTTAGATTTTTTATTCCACTTTTTACGTGTTCATTGGTATTTTTACCTTTTGGATCTTTAACACTTTTTATTCCATTGGTGGTTAATTGGATATTTTTATTATTTCACTTGTCATCCATGTATTATAAAATCTGATAGAAACCTTGAATTATGGAATATGTGATCTCATTTTGATTGGTTGGGGTACCCGTGGGGTGAGAGAGAAAACCGTGAAGATTGAGATCTAAGTAAGTTTGAATACAAATGGTTCCATAGTTTGGGCTCATATAGATTTAATCTTATAAGTTTTTTTATAAATCGATTTAGTGCCGATTCTTTTGTGATGTAAATTTTAGTCGAAAATAATTGGTCGGAGCAATAGATGCTCTGTTTCAATATTATGGTTTTTACAGCGGATGATGTAGTAAGGCGCTTGGCGTGTCTTTGGCGTGCATTTTGAGGTCAAGAGTAATCAATTTTTTTGAACACTACTTCACGTGCGTTGAATCTTATTCAATAAAAATAACTAATAGTAACACTTACAAATTAAGTTGTAATTGTAATTTTATTTTAATTCTTTGTATTTTTTATTTATATCGGGTCGTAAGACTTCAAAAGTATAATTCCCAGGAATTCCGTACGTGTCCACATTCCGTGTCCACCCAAATCTATATATATGCGCATTTCTCTCATTACTCACATGTCACACACACACACATGTAATAATTAAAACCAAAAACAATTTCATGCATGCACTCAAAAATGGCAACCAAGTATAACAAGCCGCTTCACTTCACCCCAACCACGGTCTCGCGTATGTACGGCCAACTTGCATCCTCAGCCAACCCAACATCGACGCCACCGTCACTAAGGTGAACAGCGTCGTCGACGACTATCTCGCCACCGCCAAGTCTCTCCGGCGGCCCCAACTGCCTAATCGTGAGCTTCGGCATAGAGCAAACCCCACCGAAGACGACCTCGGCGTCAACACTATCATAATAGCCACAATCAACATGCATGAGCAGCCGAATCCTCATCTACCATCTGCCGTACCTACCCTACAACGTTCTCCATCCATTCTTCTCGGATCGCAACAATATATTCGTGGGCGTCGACGTAAAGGCGAATATGCAGAAACTGAACGCGGCGTTCGGCGTCGGGGCCAGCTCGCGGTGCGTGGATTTGGGAGAGCGTGCGGCGGATATTTATAGCCAGCCGGAGCTTAGAAGCGCGGATTTGGGGGTGCTGTCGACGGCGGTGTTGGGGGAAAGACGTGGCGAAGCCGGAAGTGGATAATGAGTGGGAAAACGATTTGTTATCGGCTAAGCAAGTGCCATGCGTGCGTGTGTCGATGTACATTGCCTCATGAATTGGGATGGGCGTTTGGGACCCACGCCTAGGTTGAATTAATTAGGTGTTGGATGATTAGGAATTAACTGCTAATTAATCGAATTTGACTGTTGATTGATGGAAGAAGCCTAATGGTGGTTGGGATTCGGAATTTTGGCAGCACAAACGGAGTAGCTGAGTCTTAACTATAGGTTTTTTGGGAGTGTGTAATTGGACGCATAATTAATCGTTTTTTACGTTTTCTTAGAAGATTAGGTCACCTATTCATAATTGATGATCAATTCAGGATTTTTATATTATAGATGATTGATAATAGAATAATAAAAAATATTTGCGTAAATTATATTTTGAGTTCATGTGTTAATAATTCAATAGGATGGAACATGATAAAAAATCAAAAAGTAAAACAAAAAAATCAAACCATTTTTCTCGGTGGTTGTGTGTTTGTAGTCTCTCTAATTCAAGCGAGTTTTGGCCCAAGAATCGTGCATTAGGACTAGGGGCCAAGACCGGGCTGACCCAGATGGTCTTTATTAACAAAATATCGAGATTAGAGTATCGAATTGTGGATTATGATTTTTGATAATGAACAAGTAAATAATCGAACAAGAATCTTTGGGGAATAACTTTGAGTTCTTCATAAATTTAAGTTCTTCCTGAGAGCAAATTTAATTTTGTATATATATGTTTATGGAATGCCAAAAGCAAATTGAAAATACATTACAATGATACTTTATTTTAGGGATACCCTAGCGATTCTATTTATAGAGACCATTTTTAAAAATGCTCTTTATCTTGTCCTAAAACAATATAAATACTTTTCAATGGGATCTCTGCGTATTTTTGGGTTTTTTATAAGTGATTATGATGCATTGATCTAAAGTAATTTAAAGTGTTTTTTTATATTTTCTATTTGCATGAACTATTTTATATTAAATGCTCTTATCTTGTCAGGGAAAAAGTAAAGTTGATGATACTGTGATGTTCACCTCTTAATAATGACTTGTCGGATCTGCGTATCTTTCTCGATAGCCTTATTTGACAAAAAAATTATAAGTGATTAGATGGGAAATGGAAAATGGGGTGACCTTGAGAATGGCCCCTAATTTAAAGATGTTTTTATATTTTATGGCAAACTCTAGGAGGCAATTTAAAACAAGTTATTGCCTCGTGGGCATATGAGCTCTTGATCCTCGAGGCGATCTCCGACACAGGCTGGGAAAAGCGTATATAAGTATGGCGGCGTATTAAATGGCATATTTGTCAGCGAAGCGTAAATAACACCTCCCCCAAACCTTATAAATAAGGGGACATTGACCCGAGAAAAAAAGAAAAATGAATACCTTACCAAGCTATCTTTTAAATTTATTTATAGAACTCTTGATAACAAGCAATCCTTATAACCTTAATCCATTTTACACATCGATTATTTGTGTCAGCACTAAGATCAACTAAGCCATTCTTAACCCGTAATGGTCGTATGGGGCCGTGGAAGGCAAGCGGCGCCGTAGCTTTTAAGAAATAAGCCTCAATCGAGATGTGTGTCGAGGAGGCGGTAATGATGGTCTTACAAGGATAGTTAGGCTCACGAAGAGGGCCCGCAAACCTCGGTTCTTAAGGAACCTCCGAAGGGACCACATGCGCCGAGGAAAGCGGCTCTTGATCCGTACGGCGATCTCGGTGTAATCGGACCTAATCCCATTCTGGTCACATATATCATGTAGCGTTTTAATGTTTGCACCGAGCGGATTTAGATCGGCCCTACTTGTCCTTGTAAATGGGAACTCGAGCTTCGTGTTGGTCGGTAGCCCCGGACCCGGATAAATATCGGGATCATTTCGAATGAAGTCCTTCACCTCGCGGTGGAAAAATGAATCACCTTACCAAACCTCAGCGGGAAAAATTTAATTCTCCACCTCCGCTTCTTTCAAGCAATCATATAACTGTGAATGACAATCCATGGCCGCCATTACACATTTACCTCCAAGAAACTTAACCCGCTCGGCGAGTGGAAAGAATCCGCCTCTCACCACGGGGCGTCCCGAACACGCCATCATAAGCGGGGAAAAAGTTTTTCCACCTTCATGTCAAATCGAATCAATATCGCTCCATACCTCGTCTGACGCCATCGGCGGCATCAAACCCGATAAATCACGTGAGCAAATACACTTCCTACGCCTGAAAACTCCATTGCCATTATCACCCAATTAAATGCCGCCCTCAATCGAATCGATGTCTTTCCGCTCACTCAGGGCGTGAAAATCTTTACCGATGATGTTCGACTCTTTCACTCGCTCTAAGCGTCGTAGAGATCTTTCGACTCCGCACTGATGTCCGATTGTTCCTCGGATACTCGCCAGCTCAACCCTTGACCTCGCCTACATGGAGAGAACTAACCAGCGTTTGCAAACATCTATCGATCAGGGAGGTCCGGATAGGGCATATATTGATCGAATAGACCCATTTCGTTATGGAAGAAGCTGGCGCATTGAAAGCGAAGGTGTTTGGAATAGTGCATGGGTTGAAGAAGGGAACAAAACTACGAAAAAATGATGAACAAGGATTATCAAACGAACTCGGAATTTACGATCTCTGGCGGCGGTTTATGATCAATCTTAGGATCTGGCGTCAAGATTGAGCGGCGACGACGGCGAGTGAATCAAAGTCGAAGCTTTGATCAAGCTTAGAAACCGTATGTTGTGGCTGGTTTTGTCTGCTGGGTTAAACAATAATTATTGTTTTAATCGTATCTTAAAAAGCCATGTCCGAAACAGGAAAGTGACAAAAGTTTGGTGACCGGTTTAATCTTTGAATCAATACGTCGTCCAAGCGAAAGGATGTATGTATATACTACAAGTATAAGTTGTTGACCCTAATGCAATTAGGTGGCATTGGTGGCCTATTTATCTTATGGCTCCAATTTTTGGGTAGATGAAAAGACTCTGATATAAGGAATAATGCCTATAGAAAGGGCTCTGATGATCGTGGAGTGGATGTGGGCGGATTAGTGGCGTGTCGGGGCTATCATTGACCACGTGGTTGTATAATTCATTTGGTTTGGGTCGCTCGCTCGACTTGAGGATCTCATGAATCGCATCGTGTGCCCCCGACGCCGATTACCGAGTTTCTTGAGCCTTTGCGACTTGAAGGTTTGGTCTTAGTGGGAATTCACGTGGGGTGATCCTTGGTCCCTTGCGAGGTTGCTTCATCACGATCTTTGTTGGATTGTTTATGATCCTTCGTGCCCGGAGAGGTCGGGTTTATCCATTTTACAACAATTGCCCCTCAAGTTGAGGTCTCTTGTCAGAAGGACTTTGGATTGACACGTGGACTAAATGGGCTTCGCGACCATCAGTTTGGAAAAGTTTCCTATGGACTTACTATCCTAAAGGCGGTGAAAAGTCACCTCTCGATGTCTGAATGTCGCGTGACTTCCGCCGATCTAGAGGATTGAAATGATATCGTGCGGGATGATGTCATAAATTACGCCCATTCGTCCAATTAGATCTTTGTAGTGGATTTCCGCGAGCCCCTCGCGTCTTTTTATTCTTAGGGCCGAAGTTTTGGCTAATTTCATTTGGCCCTCCTCTTTCTTCGATAAATATAAACGAAATTAGGTTTTGAAAATCTTATTTCATATATTTTATCTTCTTGAAAGGCTGTCGAAGATACTCTTCTGATTCTTTCTCCCTTCCACCGGAAAGCGTATTCTCGTGTCCTGAAGCGGAATTAATCCGCGGTAGCACTTTGGTGCCTTCTTGAATTTATTCTGGCGTTTCAAATCCCTTTTGCCTCGATATGGTGGTAACCACTATATTACGAGGATGACATTCTGTGCCCTGCGTCTCCTTGGAATTTTGGCTCTGCTTACCGGGCATGTGGTGAAAGTTCATTAGCTAGGGTTATGGGTGACCCGTCGGGGAGGGCGATGCCAATGATGAACCGGTCGGATGACCATTTACGGAAGAATTGGCGAAATTACCATCTTACGTTGGATGTTAATCGCTTCGTCCGGAAATCCGCAGGAAGCGATTAAATCAACAGGGTCTTGCCCGGTTCGGATTATGGGAGCTTATGAGCGAGTCTTCAATTATGATCGATTTTAAGATTTCGTACTGGTGACTGGCCAGACATCCGCCGTCGATCGACTCACCGGTTGGCGTCAGATAAAAGATAAAGATACATGCTCTCGGTCGGTATGTCGCGAGGACCGTCGCGCTGTACAAAATTACCTGGATGTGCATTTTATGGGCCGACTCCGGACAAAAACCCGTCGACCTCCTCCGGAATGATTCTTTGTGAATGATATTTCCGTATGCAGCCGGTATTTGATTTCCATACGCAGCCATTTTCCATCTATTTGGCGGCTGGAATGTGAGCCTGCGCGGAATCACCCCCAATGGGTGAGTTATCATCTCCACCATAGTCGTTTTAGAAGCGAGCGGGCGAAAAAAATGCCCTAATCCGGAGAAGATATCTCCGTGATGTGGCCGTTGCTTTCGGTAGGAGGCTATCCGTTATTATTGTGCCTTCATAGATGAAAGAAGCGCCGTGGTGGGATTCGAATAAGGTTGGTGAGGTGGCACGAGAAATGGTGGTTTGTAGGAGGGAGCATGGGGAGTCGATTGGCCCTTCAAATACGCTATCCATTAAATTTCCTCTGATTATCGATCCGATGTTGAGAATGGTACTTGTAATATTTTTGTGCTCGATTATCTTGATCTAATTCTTTTCTGGGCGTCTTTGCGGTGTTTGCGCCCGACATTGAGCTATATTGGGACTTTCTCGGCGTTCAAGGAGGTTGAGATACCTTTTAATTTGGCGAAATGTTAATTCTTTGAACTCAAGGCACCGGTAGCTTATAAGCAATTGTACCTTACCCTCGCCACTTGAGGATTCCTTGTAAGTCTCGGCCGCATCTTTTCAAGTGTATTTGTGATTTCCGCTAAAAATTATGTTTTTTATGTTAGATCGGATATCGATCTCGTCGTTGGCCCTCTGTATAAAGGATGGCCTCATGACCTCGATTAATTGCAGCTCCATAAGCGTCACTTCTTGCTTGAGGGACATTCGATTCGGACTCCTTCCCTGCTTTGCCCGACAAAGGCAAGAAAAAGAAAGAACCGAACTTATTTAATAGAGTGGCGACCTCCAAAGGGTAGTATTTGGTTGTAGCGATCCAAATCCAAGTGAGAGTCTTTGGAAAAATTGCTCACGATCAGAACCACCTTTCTTGGGCTTGGGGAGGGAGGTGGTCATCAGGAGGATGATTCACAGATTAGTTGGGATGAGGAGAGGATCACGAGAGGTGGAAGCCGTTTGCAACTCTTAATGAATTTACCTCAAAAGCTGGGACCAAACTTAATATATTTATTCTAAGCATTGCCGATCGGGAGGTGACCCGGCGACAAGTTCTCACCGGGAGGTCTTTGAGCTCTGAGATCCTCGATTCCAGCTAGAGGCATGCTTTGGAGACTAGCCCGGCTTCTTGGGAGGCGGGCGATGGTAAATGCCGCTTAGCGTGGACGAAGGATGATCCTCTCCTCTTGCGTCGCCAAAAGTCACAGGCGACATGTGTTCTCCGCTTTCAGCCAGAAGGCCGCCCTCTACATGGAAAAGCTGCGCCCAATCGAGCTCAGGCTCTCCAAACTAGAAAGGCCAGGCGATGATGACCAGGAACAAAGCCAGATCATTGATGCTCTGCCTATAAGGGGTGACTTGTGAGGGCCTTGGAGCTCGAGGCCCGGTGAGAAAAGGCCAGAGGCTGGCCCGGGGAGGAGAAGGAGGTGTGGCCGGAGATGAAGGCCAGGCGATCCGCCAGGATGTAAGGTCGGGAGAAGTTGGTCGTCAAAGACAAACCTTCCTTGGTCGAATAAGAATGCTAACCCATGTAATAAGGGGCGGGTTATGACGACTATAGAAATTTGTTCGGCGGAGAAAGAACCCTCACAGCCGACCTCTCCGACATTGTGACGGTATTTGCTTACATTCGCCACTTCCCCCCTGCCTCACATTGTAAGCCGAGATTAAAAGATCTGGAAGATCTGGGCATTGATTTGTCCTTCTTCCCTAATCAGAGTCGATCGTGACCCCACTCGATCCGGATGAGACATACGGTAGGAAGGCGGTGGTCCCCGAGACTCGGTCGGATGAGGTCAAGAATAAAATAGGTCGGGCCGAGATGTCGGGCGCTCCTCCCCGAAGAGCAGCCTACAACCGGCCTCTAGGAGGTGTTTACCACCAAGATCCGGAGAGGTGGTATCACTTACACCCTCATCGCCGTTATTTAAAGAACAATTAGGTGGGTAGCCTTTGAACATAGTCGATTAGTCTTGCTGGGATGGGATTCTTGCGGATCGTTCTTAAGAATGATGTCATCAAGAATCCCGATAAGAAAAAAGAGATTGAGAAGTTGTTGAACCCCATCTCCAACAATACTTTTGATCGGCAGATGCCTTAAAGCCGGAAGTCGCCCCGCCGACCGTGGATATTGGGTTGTAGTAAAACATCTTCGCCGATTATCATGATTTATCTTGGTTTCGCTTGATGTAATCTAGCCTTCGGCTCTTATAATGTGCCGATCTTCGGGCTTGTTGTCATTAATGAAATCGCCTTTTTCTTTCCTTTATTGTGCGACTTGATTTCCTTATGCGATTTATAATATGTGGCGTATGTTCATTCGTCTTATTGGCATTGCAATTTTAGATTGAACCTCGCTTAGTCGTCTTATAAAGTTAGGGAGGATCACACAACTAGGGTGGTGATCTACCAAATATGTCGAAAGTCGTTCCGGGAGGTCGATGTTTTCATCTATGTGACCTCGCAGGTTTAAACTCTGTGAATTGTGAAAAAAGAAAATTTGACTCATTATTATTGACTCATGAAAGTTTACAAAGTACATTAGCCTCGACCCTCTTGATAGTATATCTCTTGGATGAGATGCATTCCACGAATACTTGAGATTGAGTGCCATCTGGGTTCTCGAGCTCGTATGCCCCCGTTGGATAATACTCGGCGACCTTGTATGGTCCTTTCCAGTTTGGTCCAAAAGTTCCTTTGGTTACTCGAGAGTCTTCTTCAGGACCGTGTCGCCTTCTTTGAATTTTCGGTAGCACTTTAGAGTTGTAGTATTTTTCGGATTTGTTTGTATCTCGCATTTGGGATACTGCCTCTAATCCTTCTCTTGAAAGCAAGTCTAGGTTTCGCCAAGGCCTCATTGTTATTCTTGATCGGTCACAATCTGCGAGGTTCTAAGAGTTTCGAATTCAACCTCTCGGTATGATCGCCTTTGGCAAATGCCATCGAATAAGGGGTCTCACCGTCGAATTTTTGGCAGTCGATTACGTATGACCACAATACATCCCAGTAATTCGATGGCCCACTTCCCTTTTCCTCCTCAATCTTGGTTTTTAGAGTGTCTTGATGATCTTGTTCACGACTTCAACTTGACCGTTTGACTTAAGGGTTAAAAGGGGTAGAGAAACTTGGTGATTTTCCATTTTCGAAGAAACTATCGATCTTATGACCATCGAACTGCTTCCCATTATTGGATATAATTGCTTGCGGTAGGCCGACCAGATGATGTTTCGCCATATGAATTTGATGACATTGATCCTCGATCTATGGTAGCCAAAGCCTCGGCCTGGCCCATTTTGTGAAGTAATCATCATGACTAGGGCGTGTTGATGAACCGGGGCTATTGGCAATGGCCCGATGATATCTATCCCTTCGCAAAAAGGCCAGGACCGAGGATCTTTGGTGAGTTCTTGGCGCGACCTTGATTGATGGTGCGTGTATTTGACATTTGTGGCATTCCGCGCGAAAACCATGGCATCGGCCTTTAAAGTTGCCAATAATATCCTGTCTGCGTGGCCGCCTAATGAGCGAGCGATCGCCCCCCAACGTGGTTTTCCGTGATACCCGTCATGCATATCTTGCATGGGATAGCCCCGCCTTGCTCCGGTAACACATCGAGGCTTGATGGTATTTGAAGCCTCGCTTATATAGTTCGTTACCAACTAATGTGTACCTTCTTCGCCTTTAGTTGCAATTGTTTTACTGAATTACGTAGGTTGGTAATGCCCTAAGTCATCAAGTAGTCGATTATGGGGGTCATCCATTTTAAACTTGGGGTGTTTTAGGCAGTAAATGTCGTTAGCGGTGGAGGGGTGGGGAGAGTTTTTGTGATGGTGACATCCTCATCTGTTGGTCCCTAAAAGTCGTTAGTCGTGCCAATGCATCGGCTCGGGAGTTCGCATCCTTGGTACTAGCTTGATGTAGATTTGTTCAAATTCAGTAAAAGTGCTTTTGAAGACCTCTTAGTGGCCCGACGGTCCGCCGTCTCGGGCCTCATACTCTCGATATCCGGCGTAAGGTCTGGTACGAGCGGGCAAATCGGTGTGTACTTGAAGTCGCTTTTGATGCCCATTGCGGCTGATATTTCTAAACCGTTGTTCACCGCTTCATATTCGGGCCTCGTTGTTGGTGGCGGGGAAAATCGAAAAGTGATAAGATTCAAAAGAAATCCCATCTGACCGATTAACACAATTCCCGCCTCGATTTGTTGGCGATTACCGAACGAAATCTCATTACAAATCCATGGTGGGCCTACGAGACACTGGCCCCGAGAGGAGGGTTAATTCAACGATGAAGTCGGGTTAAGGCCTCGAAGTTATATTGCAAAACCGCGGTAGCGTGTGTTTACCCCCATCTTTGCCCAACCTCGATGGCCCATTTGAGACATCGGCCCGATGTAAATGAGCGTTGCAGCGGGTAAGGAAGTGAGGACCTCCACTTGGTGATCGAAGAAGAAAAGGTCTCGGTTTATCATAACTAGAAAGCATAGGTTAATTTCTCTAGAAGAAAGGTATCACCGCCGGGTTTCATTTAGCGCCTAATCGACAAAGTAAATGGGCAGATGGGTTTGACCCTCCGCCCAGACAAACCATCTGCGCCGGGCGGTTCCGAGGTCGCCAAGTATAGAAAAAAGTTTTCGCCCGAGGACCGGTTTGGATAAAATCTTGACCGCCGCCGATATGCTTTGATCTGTCAAGAGCATTCTCGACTCTCGATGTCCATTCTAACCTCGGCTTCTTTTCTTCTGATGGTGTCGAACATGGGCTTACATTTATCCCCCATCTGGGAGATGAATTGCTTCGAGCGCCAGGCACCTGTCGATTTTTGAACGCCCTTTTTGGTTTTGGGGCCCCATATCCAAGATACTTCGCACCTTTGGGTTTTCTTCAATCCCCTTCATTGACCGTGTGCCCTAGGAACTTCCCCGATTCCACTCAGTTGCACTTTTTCAAAGTTGAGTTTCATATTGAACTTCCCGAGTATCTCGAAAGCTTGCGCGGACGAGACAAATGATCTTCTTTTTTTAGACTCTTTCATGACAATGTAAATCAATGTACACCTCCATCGACTTGTTCGTTTGCTCAACAAACATATGATTGACCGACCTTTGATACGCGTTGCTGCTGTTCTTCAAACCAAAAGTCATTCTCCATTGCCCTGACTTTCGGGCCTTTTAGGGCACGCACTTTGAGAAGGCGGAGATGGGCCCCATCGCGGCAAGGCAAGATGGTGTGGATGACGCCGACCTCCCCGCGGTTTCTAGTATGGGTGGCACAGCAAAATACCTCGCGGCGTCCCTATCGCGGGCTCTCTCAGACTGATCTCCGGCGGGTGTTAGCCGACGGTCATCTTTGCCGACCTTGCTCCCCGATTATCGCCCGAGGGATTCTTGACAAACTCATTCTACCGCCATCTTCATAAAACTTCCTGGCTAACTCACCAGATCTCGACACTTTCGAGGTGTAGTGTGTCCCCTCCAGTCATGAGAGTGGCAATACTTGTTCGGGTTTTGTGGCTTTTATCTTTCACGGGCGGTGCACCGCAGCATATCTCGGTCTGGATGCGGGTATAAACGTTGCAGTGTCATACCCAGCACTCGCATCCGGCCTTCACGGAATGGACTCCTCCAAATGGTTTGAAGTCACGGTGTCTTATAATGACCCCCGGTTTTCTTTGAACCTTTCTTGGCTCCGCTGACTTCCTTTTCTCAAAGGCGGGCCTCTAGCAATTAATGGTATGGACGAGGTCGGCCGCCCTTTTCCCCGAAATCGGGTGAGCTCCCTGTAGTCGGCGGTCATGTTGCCGCCATAGTTTGGTTCTCTTCCGAGGCCGATACTTCCCCAAAGATTGGCCTCGTTCCCCACGGGGGTCTCCTTCAATGATAAGTCTATCGATCCTCTCAACATAGGATCGATCCGACTCTCGAAATCTCCGAGCGCGATGTTCATGATTTTCTCGCCTTTATCGCAGGGTCGGCATTTATCGCCGGTGATAAGGCCCAAGAATAATTGAGCCCGCCTGCTCGAAAGTATCAATGGAGAGAGATGGCAACAAGTTGTCTTCACATGCTGGCCCTGTCGCTCAAAGATCGAGGAGAAAAGTCTACACTTCGTCGCGATCCGATGCCCCCATTGAGGTCATATAATGATTGTATTTTGCCATATGGACTCGGGGTCTATCTCTCGTTGTAGCGATCTAGAGCCGCCATGTTGATTTTCCTCTCCGGGCAGCGCCAGAGTGATCATAGTTCCAAGGGCTTAATTGGGGATGACAAGGTGTGGTGTTAGACCTAGATGGTCCCATCCGGGTTACCCAATTTTTCCAACAGTGCTGGACGGTCCTAGCCAATGCCTGAACGACACGTTGCGTGGAGTTCTCGGGCCCCCGCCTGTGACCATGGTGGTATGTCGAATGCCCCTCGACGATCCTCCGTGGTGCATGTCCAGGCCATGGCAAGATCTCTTTCCACTGCTCATCATGGCGGGTTGGAGAGTGAGTCTCATCCTCGCCCTCATGAGGGACTTCCGCCACTCAGCTATTCCCGAGGCTGTGAATGCACTATTTGAACCCATTTGGTTCATCCTGTGGGCCGGTGGTTCAAGCGATGGCATTTTTAGCCGCGTTATGTGGTTGGCCGTGGACCGAAATTTTTCGGGTCATAACGCGTTTACCTTTGGAGGTTTTGGCGTCATGGGTTATTTTTTGGTTGGGGGTTGTTCCTCCTCAACGCCGAAATTGAGACATTTCTTGTTGAGGGCGACCATCAACGCTTTGGCATCCTCGATTAATACGGACAAGATTTCACACGGTCGGGGGACTTCGTCTGGGCTGCCGATGAGTGGGTTGAGAACTCGGTGAAACCTCGACGCCATCACTTAACATCGGTTTCATTCCCGACATTCTGACTTTTCCTGGTTGGTTGCCATTTTGTTTTTCTTAGAAGGTGGCGTCTCGCTTGAGAATTGTTGAAATTTCTCAAGAAATGTTTTCCCATCTAATGACGCCAATTATTGTATGGCGGTTTTTATCTACTCGGTTGAACAATAATTATTGTTTAATCGTATGCTAAAAGCAAAATCGAAATAGGGAAATGGACAAAAAAGTTGGTGACCGGTTCGTCTTTGGAATCGAGATCACGTCGGGAGTCCAAGCCGGGAGAGAGGATGTATGTATATGCCTAGAAGTATAAGTTGTTCGAGCCTATTACGAGGTGGCCGTGGTGGCCTATTTATCTTATGACTCCCACCCTTTGGGTGGGAATTTACAAGGAATAATGCCTATGAAAGGGCTACAATATCGAACCATTAATCCCGTGACCGCCAAAAATCATCCATCTTCAACAGTCGCCAATCGTGGAGCGGATGTGGAGGGTGGATAGTGGCGTGTCGGGTCGGGCAAGGTCATTGACCACGTGAACCGTGATAGTTATAATTCGGGTGTCGTGTCGCTCGACTTGAGGATATAAAGCGGAACGATCGCAACTTCCTTTTAACGCCGACTACCCGAAAGGTCACCTTTGCGACTTAGCCGGTTTGGTCTTTGTGGGGAATTACGCCACTGATCCCTTGGTCCCCTTGTCGAGGTTGCTTCATCGGTCTTTGTTGGATTGTTTATGATCCTTCGTGCCCAATAGAGAGGTCGGGTTTATCCATGCTACAACACCGTACAGGAGGCCCGGATCCACGCACTACCGACCTCCGGGGACTTTCAAGCCAGTTGATAACCCTCTGGAGGTAAAAATCATGGAAAAACTGACCATGAATGCAGCTCAGATCTATCGTGCGATCGAAGTGCAGAGACAGATTCCCGCCCAGAAATGTACCAGGACACCTCCAAACTCAACCCGAAGAAGTTTTGTGACTACCACAACTCCATTGGGCATAACACTGAGCATTGTTGCGACCTCCAAAGGGAGCTTTTGAAGTTGTATGAAGAAGGGAAGTTGGAAAGGTTTGTTGCCCACGGTTAGCAAAAAAATCGACCGGTGCCACCGCCAGAAACCAGCCCACTAAGGAAAGAAAGGTCCGCAGATCCCAATTTGGAGAGGTGAGAGTGGTCATCCACATGATCTACCCCATCGGGGACCCTTGGTGGATTCCTCCCAATGACCTCCCCCGCCTAACCGATGCCGTATGGCCTAGACGCGAGCTCTCGGCAATGTCAATCTTTGAGTTGCCTTCCGATCAACACCATCGCCCCAAGTCGAAGCAGACTCACTTTCACCGGGGAGGATAGAGATGGGGTGGTGTTTCCAAAACGGGACCCACCTTCGTGATCTCGGCGTAATAATGGGGCTCTAGTTCATCGCGTCATGATTGATAATGGGGCTTTGCAACATCCTTTTCAAAAGACTCTTGGACACGACTTTCGGCGATTTCCACTCCTACGAGCCTCATGAGGTCGGAATCGGGGTTTAAAGGAACCGGCAAGTTGAGGCCTATGGGATAATCCTTTATCTATCAAGATCACATCAACCTTGGACATTGATGTGAAGGCAACGAGGCAGCTGGACTTTGTTATCATCGATGCTCCATCAAATTTCAATGCTTTCTTCGGCAGGCCTTTCGAACATGAGTTCGGGGCTGCCTCCTCATCCTACTTTTATTGTATTAAGTTTCCTGGTTCTGACGGGAAGATTGGAACCATCAAAGGTGACCGGTTAAAGAAGAAAATGTTTAACTTACATCCGTGTCCCATTTAAATTACGCGCTTTTATATTTTGGTAGAAAATCCAAGGTGGGCTAAGTTATGCAGGCGAACTCCACCTCGAAAAGAGAAAGAAAGCGATAAAATGGAGATAGAAAGTGTGGAAGAAACGAATGTAACACCGATGGAAGTTGACATCACAGCTAGAGAGAAGCCTTCACGAGATTTACCAGATTTGGAACCTCGCCTAGGTTTCGAACCAATGGAGGTCGACTCGAGCAAATGGTAGTCCAACCTTGATCCAAGAATGGAAAGAATGATCAACGAGCAACCCCTATTGAGGAGCTCGAAACAATCCCTCGCCGACCTCGATCGAGGAATCTAAGCGTGACCATCGAACAGCGAATTCCCCAACGACCTGCGAGATCAATCGATAGATTTCCTCAAAAGCGAGAATCTAGATGTATTCGCGATGGTCACACGAGGACATCGGCACGACCCCGGGTCGCATGCCACAACCGATATCGATCCAAGCGAAGAGGCCGAAGGTCCCGGAAAAGAAGGAAGTTCGGTCCGAAAAGCACGTACTGCCGAGGAAGTAAAGTAAAACCGCTAGATAACAAGTTGATCAAGCAGCGGACCCGACCCGCGTTGGGTGGCCAATGCGATCTTTAGTAAAAAGCAAACAACTCTTTGGCGATTATGTATCGAAACACCAACCTCAATGAGGCCTCGCCGAAAAGGATTACTTTCCAATGCCGACATCGATCACCTCAGAGAAAGACAATCACTGGGCACGAGATGATGACATTCATGGAATCGTTCACGGGTATCACCGGATCGTCATGGATAAAATGATCGACAACACACATCTTTTCCGTGAGGAGAAAAAACGTGTATTGGTGGAAGAGGATGCCATTTAGTCCAAGAACGCGAGGGGCAACCTGGCGTTTAATAAATCAAATGTTCGCCAAGAGATTGGAAAGACCATGGAGGTATACATCGGCGACATTGTGGTGAAAAGTGGTAAGAAGGAGGACCATACGTACACCGCCCGGACCTCGCGCATCTTTGAGAAAAATACAAATCTTTGAATCCCAAGAAATGCGGTTTGAGTTGGTTGGGGAAAGTTCCTGGGCCATATCATCGATCGCCGGGGTATCGGCTTAACCCTACAAAGATCAAAAGCCATCATGGACATGAAACCACCTCGCGAACGTGAAAGAAATCAAAAGATTGACCGGTTGTCTCATGACTCTCAACAGATTCAGATCCGAATGGGGGACAAGTGCAAGCCTTTTTGAAACCGTGAAAAAAGGAAAGTTCTCTATGGACCCCAGAATGCCAAGCCCCGTTTAAAGCTCAAAGTGTACCTCTCCGACCCCAAATCTTGGTGAAAACCCATATAGTACGAGAAGTTATTTCTATACCTCGGGCCTCGAGAACCGCTCTCGGTCGCGATATTAGTGTGGGGCGAAAGGTCGATTACCATTTGCCTATATACTTCGTCGGTCGGACTTTGAATGATGTCGAGCTCAAGTACTACCGCTCGAGAAGCTTGCTATGCCTTGATTATGAGCGTCGGAAGCTTCGACAAAAGATTTTTTCGATCACCAAATAGAAGTCCTAACTACCATGCCATCGGTGACGGGTTTCCAGACCGACCGAGATACAGCCGAGAAAGATTGTTATAATGGTCCATCGAGTTAAGACGATTCGGGATCACGCCCGCCCCGAATCGCGATCAGGCTTCAGTCCTCGCCGACTTTTCACCGAAGCTCTCACCTTTCTAGAAAAAGACACCGGAAGTGGCCGACATCCATGGACATCAGACGTCGACGGCTCTTCGACGAAAGCACCCGAAGTAGGGGATGGAGTGGTCCCTGTCGATCGAACAACAATCCTTCACCGAATTTTGTGAGTTTTGATTTTCATGCCACCAACAACTAGAAAGCGAGTATGAGGCCTTGATAAATGGCACGGAAATGGCGGCGGCCATTGGTGTCGAAAGTTGAAAGTTTGGCGATTCCCGGTTGGTTGTATCTTTAGATGTCGAGAATATGAAGAAGCAGGGGTGAACAAATGATGAAATAAAATAGATAGCGAAGAGCCTCATCGAAAAAGTTCGAGGAGGTGCAAATAAGTTGATACCTCGGCGAAAAACACACAGTAGATGCACTGGCTCGCTTGACCACATCGTAAGGCGCCGCAGATATGGACAACATAGCGATTATTAAACTCAACACTCCTCAAAAAAGTCGGCGTCATCATCGACATAAAGGAAATAACTTGGGCCAACCGGCGGAGTCCATCAAACATTCATAGGGAAGTCCTCGGATCGCGACCGGAAAAACAATTGGATGACCGGGTCGAGACTACATCGAAAGGGATACCGCCAGGGATAAGGTCGCCCATTCACCGATTACAACTAAGAGCGGCCAGGTACACCATCATCAACAAACAACTTTATAAGCGAAGTTTCTCTTTGCCACTTTTGAAATCGTCACCGGGAAGAAGGCCAAGTGACCCTAAAAGAAATACACGGCGAGATTGTGGAAATCATACATGGTGTCTCTCAAATCTACAAGACGATCGGACAAGGCTATTATTGGTTAACCCTATGGAAAGATGCAATAACGCACGCCAAGAAATGCCAACAATGCGGTTTTTAAGCTCCGATTATCGCCGAGCTCGGAGGAGCTCACGTCAATATCTGACCCATTATCGTTCCGAAGTGGGGATTGACTGATTGGTCCTTTCCCAAAAGCTCCGGCGGTTCAAATTCGCGGTGGTCGCGGTAGATTACTTCACCAAATGAATGGAAGCAGTAACCTTTAGCGACCATCACCCGGGAGAAAATCATACGATTCATCCGAAAAACATCATTTGTCATTTTGGTCTCCCCGCAAGCGTCATTCTGAACAATGGAAAGCAATTCGACGGTTTTGAGATCGATGCCTTTTTCGCGAAGTGGAAAATCGCAAAGTTATTCTCCACCCCTATCACCCCCAGGTCAATGGGCAAGTTGAAGCCATGAACAAGATAATCAAACACAACCTAAAAAACTCAACTCATCGAGTCAAAGGATTATAGGCTTTCAAACTTAGGAGCATCTTATGGTCATATAGAACCACGCCCCCAAAATTCAACGGTATAAACACCTTTTGCTTTGGCTTTTCCGGGATGGAGGCAGTCAAACGGCCGAGGTCGCGGATCGAAGCCATCGAACGTCATAAGCAATCACAGAGACAACGATCAAGCCATATCTCTCGGCCTCGACCTCCCGAAAAAAAAAGATTGGAAGTCAACTTAAAAAACGCAAACAACAAACAAAAGTCGGAGAAATATTACAACTCAAAAGCGAAAATTTGAAAATTCAAGGTCGGCGACCTCGTTCTGAAAGAATCCTCGGTGTCCAGTGTTGGGATTATACTAGAAGTATGCTTTTTACTTTGTATAATCAAAACTGAATTTCGGACTTATTCTTGAAATAAATTGTTTATCGCGATGCTTTAAATATTATCGAATGTTACATATATTTCTTTCGCATAAGTTCTGCTCAATAAGTCGCACGTGTTACATTGTAGTTAATTTAGTGATACCGGATCACGAAAAGATTAAATTAATGGGTTCCTTGTAACTAAAAGTACGCCCATTCACGACCTAGATGGAAATGAACAACCCATCGTGAAAGGTTGAAGTGTAAGGCTCGAGATTATCTTGTCTTGACCAAGAGATTACACTAGTGCATGGTGATGCCTTTGAATAGGACCCTGAGGAGGATAAATTCTTGAACTGAATAAGGAAGAATTAGACCTCGATGGTTCGTTATTTCTTAATCTAGATTCCTTAAATAGGATCACGTGGGATTGGTAACTATTGCTTTGACTTATCATGGGTAGAGAATCAACGAGATTCAATACTTTTTATCTTGGACAATATTATTAGTCACATGTGATTGCTAAGATTTAATCTGAAGAATCGCGGTAATGTACGCTTTGTTTGATTTGATTTGCCCTTGGGAGGTTCATAAGCTTTTATCATACCAAATCTTGCAAGTGGAATTAGTTTCGGTATGGATAATAATGTTGAACCGTTCCTTGACCAAGGATAAAAGATATTAATTAATGGAAAGCTATTTGAGTGGCTTGAATTAATTAATGGGCTAGATAATCTTAAACACGGAAATAATAGCCGGAGCCATATTGATTGTAATATGGGTTAAGATGGATAGTGCAATATTAATTATGTAGTGGGATTAATTAATATTTATGGGCTTGAATAATATTATGGCTCAATATTAGATATTCAAGGTCCATTAGAAGGTCAATCTTAATTCTCCTAAAGGCCCCTGCAAGTAGCCCAACATATAGTCCAATAACCTGAAAAAAGGTGATTAAAATAAAATAAATATTGTTGCTTATTTTTCCAAGTAAATTTTTGAAAATTATGGATAAGTTGGGAGAAAGATTTTCTTTGAATTTTGTTATGGAATGAAGATATGTATTCTTGGAATACAAGATTATCTCATTAAATTCAAGAAATCTTCCACTTGGTTATTTCATAAGAGAATTTCAAAATATGGGAAATATAGTGGGCAAGAAAGATTTTCTTGATTTTCTTGAAAAGATATTATGGAAGATATGTATTTCTTGAAATACAAGAATATCTCATAAATTCAAGAAGATCCAAATCTTGGATTCTTGACTCATCATATTTTCGAAAATATCCATAAAATAGAGTAGGTGGGATTTTTGTGGAATATTATAATTATGGGAAAAAGAATATAAGAGATATATTCAAGATTTCTTGGAGATCAAGAAAAGATTTTCCCACATTGTTTTATCACAAAATTTTCGTCCACCTTGTGCTCTATAAATAGGGGATGATTCTTTCATTCCCAAGTACTGATTCCGTGTCTTTGGAAAAATTAGTAAATCCACAAAGGTGGTGCAACATATTTTATTTTCCTTTTTGTTAAATCGTTCACAAGTGTCCTTCCCGGATAGTCGAAGCGTGGAAATAAGGGAATACTTGGGAAGTTCTTTCGGTTAGTCTAATCACCACACCATTTGTTATCCCAAGAAATACGTTCAAATAAACTTCGTGAGAATTCGCGATTCGTAGGTTTTACATGAATTATTATATGCATGATATGTTGTTGGATTATTATTTGAATTAATATAGGATTAATTCATGCTAGTAATAATTATAAGAATTAAATTTGTATTTAAATATTCACCCGAATAGATCTCACGGCAACTTATTCCCCCAAAATCGGGTATCGAGCCACGGTTTAGACTCTGAATTTTTTAAATTGTAATTTAATTCGTTGACATTAAATTTGAAATTGGATAGTAAATTGCTAGATCTGTTTTGCGGTATCCAATTGTCATGGAATTTAATGTGTTTATTTATGCATGCATATAAATTGTGATTTTTAATTCGATTCGTTAGGATTCGTTTTTGCCTCGTGAGAAAATCCGCCAGTAGATTAGGATTTGTTTGATTTGATCAATGTAATAGACTAGTCTAGATCTAGGTTTATTTATTTTTGTAAATAAATTTGTAATCGGATCGAAAAATGAGGACGAGACGAAGAATTAAAGGACAAAATCGTAACCAAGGCGTGGGGGCGTCATCGTCTTGAAATGTCAAGGAGGCCTTGACGCTGACACGTGCACGACTGGCGCGGCGAGGCCGAGGGCGAGCGGAGGCGAAAGTATCCGATCGCTGGCACGGAGCGACGCTTAGTGCACGGCACCATGAGCGGAGGCGGGTCAGCGGACGGAGTGGCCCGGGGCGCTGCCAGGCGTGGACGTGGAGACGTCTTGCCGAGTTCCGCTAAGGCGAGGCGGGCGAAGCGCGTAGGCGGATGATCGCGCGATTCTGCGTCCGCCTGAGGTCTGCCGGACCTGCCGAGGCACGCCGAGGCGTAGCGGATGGGCGACGCTTTGAAGGCCGCTGAGGTTGAACTCCGCAGTGGCGGTCGGATGCGGGCGTGCATCCCGTTGTGAGTTGCTTGTGTGGCGTTTCGAGGCGAGTATTTTTTTGAGACGATCGAGTGGGAGAAATTCAAGACGGTGTTTCTTCAAGATCAAGCCAAAAAATCAAACCATGATGATTGGATAATTTGTGCCAAATATGTTTATTTTTTGTTTTGCTTGATTTATTTTGTGCTATCTTATGCTTTATTTAATTTGTTTAAATGTGTTTGCATGAGAATTGCCCAATGAAAAAATCTCACCTTCAAAATTACTAAGTATGTTTAAATAATTAATTGACAATTTTATTAGGATAATAAAATTGAATTAATTTTGACCTACATGATTTATTTATTTGTGAATTCTTTTGGAGAAATTCCACCCACGGACGGTCAAAAGATAGCTTTCACATGAATGAATTCCTAATGGATGATTGTGGGTTATTACTAGTGGCGTGATGACCCTCTCTCATGAGCCTCGTTCAAAGCGAAATAATAATCACATATTTAATCATGGTTATTACTTAGGTATAAAATTGATATGCATATACTTCCCGAAGTCCATGTCAATTTTATATTGGTCAAATGGTAGCCAACTATTGTCTGGATATTAAAGGTTTATAATCGTTCTTGTTTGTAACTTTTCTTAAATGTGTTTAAATAATGATCCACCCCACGTGGCTTATTTAAACTTTTTTGAGATGTTTCTTGATGCATGTTCATATTTTTTGAGATTTTAATATGATGCATGTGATCAAACCTTGTGATATATTTGTGCTTATGCATATTATTATTTATTTCGATTCATCATGTCGCAACCTTCTAATCCACTATCGAATATACTTAAAGACAATTTCTTTTTATGGTAAAAAACTATTTTGATTGGAAATACAAACTAAAACCTGTCCTAACCGCATCATCTTCCAAATGGGTACTTGATACACCAAAACCGAAAAAACCAACTAAGGAGGAATATGGGATGAGATGATTTATGGTGAATGGGAGTTGCAAATGAATTGATGAAGGAAACAATTACGCACATCTGCCGGATCGTTGAGACACCTTCATCAAGAATATGAGTCATTGCGCAGACATCTTAAAGAATCTCGAGCGATGTTCGCACATCGAGACCCATATGGTAATTCAAAGTGTGAAATAAGAAATTCTTTGAATTAAAATTGGAAAAAAGGACATTGCTAGTGCAAGTACGCGTCCTTGTGGTTATGGTGCTATTTGAGGAACTTGAGATCCTCGTAAAAAATGTGATTTCAAGACTAAGATTGATTTCATTCTCAATCCTTACCAAAAGAGCTATAATCACCACTATCTTGAGTATCTAATGGAAGATCAAGATTTTACGATTGGATGATCTTATAAATCTTTGACTTTGGTTGAAAAAAGAAAGGGGAGCGAGGAAAAAGAACTTGGGAAAACAAAAATCTTCTTTTCATCCTAGATCAAGTGGTGACAAGGATGATGAAAAGAGAAGAAGTTTAAACCAAGAAGACTCAACATCAAATAAAAGCATGGGATCAAGCATGAGGAAAACTTTGGAAAGGGGGAGAAGTAGGACACTCGAGGTCATTTTGTTCCGATCCCAAAAGGAAAGAAAGAGAGGTAATTCTCACGCACTAGTTGTTGAAACTTGTTTAGCAAGCGTATGCCTCCCATTTATGGGTGGTGGATCACTGGATCCGATCATGTTTGTTTCACATTATGGGGGTTCAAGCGACAGGACAACTAAGTGGAAGTGAAATCCTCATCCTGTTGGCGATCTTCTGAGAGTGGTATTTGAAGCGATGGGAGAAGTGCACCCGTCTTTTGAAGACGAGTTTTAATTCTAAGAGATGTTCTTTCGTTCCAAGTTTTAGAAAGAATTTAATTTAGGTTTCTAAACTTTTTCATGATGGATATTAGGTTACTTTTAATAAAGTTGTTACCATTTCTCTTTTTGATAAATTTATACATCGTGGAACGTTGTCGAATAATCTCTATACAATTCATTTGTGCACACCACTCACTTAAATGCATCCTATAACACATCAATCAAGTTTCGAGAAAAGAAAAACGTTCATCGGGGCGTGAAGCGAGACACTTCTTTTTGGCATCTAAGATTAGGTCATATAAATCCAAAGAGGATCCAAAGGTTGGTGAAAGGCGGTTCTTGGAGCTTCTCCAAGTTGAACCAATTCAAACTCGCGAATCATGTTTGGAGGGTAAAATGACCAAGAGGGCATTTGGAGCCAAGGGGAATAGGGCCAAAGAAGTGTTAGAGATCGATTCACACGGATGTATGTGGTCCAATGTCAACCAAAGCAAGAGGAGGTTATGAGTATTTTGTCACTTTTATTGATTATTACTCAAGGTGCGGTTACATTTTTCCTTATGAAGCATAATCTGAGACCTTTGAGAAATTCAAAGAATTTAAGGCTCAAGCGAGAGAATCATAAGGAAAAAGCGTATCAAGTCTCTACGATCGATCGTGGAGGCGGAATACCTCGGCGATGAGTTTTGAACTACTTATCGATGAAGGATTGCATCACTCATTGCACCGGAACCCCTCAACAAAACGGGGTTGCATAGCGAGAAACAGAACTCTTTTGGAAATGGTTAGATCTACAATGAGTTATGCGGATCTTCCCAAGTCGATTCAGGGGTCATGCCTTGAAATAGCAACTTACATTCTAAACTTGGTGCCATCCAAATCGGTTCCCAAAACTCCCAAAGAATTGTGGACGGTATGGCCTAGTATGAGACACATGAGAATTTGGGGGTGTCCAGACCCTCGTGTTGGACAAGGAAGAAGAGTAAATTGGATCCTCGTCGTAATTAAGGTTGTTTGTAGGATACCCCGGGAACAAAAGGGTGTATGTTCTATGGTCTAGAAGATCAAAAGGTGGTCATCGGCACCACTTTAGATTTTGGAAGAAACTATATGAACGAAAGAAAACCCGAAGTGAGATTACCTTAAATGAGCAGAGGGCAAACCTCAATGCCAATTATGCTAGATGATATACCAAAGCGACACACTTTCTGGCAAAAACCTCGTCAGAGTAGTGGGAGGGTTGTAAGACAACCCGAGAGATTCATGGAATAGGAGAGTCCTCGGACTTGATTCCTAACAAGGCGAATCGGACCCATGGACATATGATGACGAGGCACTCCAAGACAAGGATCTTTGATTCTTGGCAAACAAAGAATGAAAAGCGAAATGGGTTCTATGTTTCATAACAGAGTGTGGGAGCTAGTCGAACCACTTAATGGGGTCAAACCCATTGGATGCAAGTGGGTATATAAGAGGAAAAGAGGGGGGAGGACGGGAAGGTTGAAACCTTCAAAGCAAGATTAGTGATTTAAAGGTTATACTTAGAAAGAAGGGATCGATTATGAGGAAACTTTTTTGCAAAAGAGCCATACTTAAGTCCATCCAGTATTCTCTTTGTCGATTCTTTGCGCATTTTCGACTTTGAAATCTGGCAAATGGATGTCAAAGGCAGCTTTCCTTAACGGAAGTCTTGATGAAGAGATCTATATGCAACAACCCCAATGCTTCATTGAAAAAGGGCAAGAACACCTAGTTTGTAAGCTCAAGAAGTCCATTTACGGACTCAAGCGGGCATCGAGCTTGGAACCAATGTTTTGATCATGTTATAAAAGTCTTATGGGTTCGATCAAAATGAGTTTGAAAGTTGTGTGTATAAAAAGCGTGTCGGAATCGTATTGGTATTCTTAGTACTATCGTAGATGACATTCTGATCATCGGGAACGATGTGAAGGTGTTATCAGATGTAAGGGCATGGCTTTCAAAACAGTTTGATATGAAAGACTTAGGGAAGCGGGACACATCCTTGGGATCAAGATCACTAGAGATCGCAAGAAAAGGATGATCGGGTTATCATAAGCTTCATACATAGACTTTGTCTTGAAACGCTTCAAAGATGCAAGATTCAAGAAAGGATTTGTACCTTTTAGGCATGGAATCCATCTATCCAAGAAATGTCCCTAAGACTTAAAAGATAGATAGATGACATGAAAGGCATTCCTTATATGCATTTGTCGGGCTTAAGCCTTATGTATGCAATCTTGTGTCGAGACCAGGATATCTTTTTTTAGTAGGCATGGTGGCAAGATATCAAAAGTAACCCGGGAAAGAGCATTGGACGGCGATTAAAAAACATTAAAGTATCACGAAAAGAACTGGGGATAGAATGTTAGTTTATCGGTCGTGATAGTCAATCCCCATCGGCCACACTGGAATCGGATTTCAATCGACATAGACTCGGAAAATCTACCTCCATTAGTGTGTTTTGCATGGGGAGAGGAGAAGTGACATGGAAGCGTCGAGCATAAATCGTCGCCAGATTCTACCATGGAAGCGAATATGTAGCCGCTTAGCCAATGAGGCAAATGAAAAAGCGGTTTCCTGCTCAAGCACTTCCTAGTGGACTTAGATGTGGTTCGAATTTTCCCAGCGAGAATCACTTTTATTGTGACAATGCCGGAGCAGTTTGCAAATTCAAGGGAACCAAGAATCCACAAAGCCGACAAACACATTGAAAAAGAAATACCATCTTATCTGAGATATCGTTAGAGAGATATAGATGTGGCAAAGATGGCGTGCGGGGACAACCCAGCGAGATCCATTCACAAAGAGTCGCCTCGAATACATTCGAGAGACATGTGGAAGGAATGGGTGTCAAGACCGTTTGTCGTCTGCTTTTGAGTATAAGTGGGAGAAATTATTAGGTTTCGTGTAGGTGACATTAGATGTCACGGACTACAACGACATGTTGTAGTATACTTAAAAGACTTTGAGTATAAGTGGGAGATTGTTGGGATTATACTAGAAAGTATGCTTTTACTTTTGTATAATCAAAAGCTGAATTTGGGACTTATTCTTTGAAATAAATTGTTTATCGATGCTTTAAATATTATCGAATGTTACATATATTTCTTTTGATAACATTCAATAAGTCGTCGTGTTACATTGTAGTTAATTTAGTGATGCGGATCACAGGAAGATTAAATTAACGATTCCTTGTAACTAAAAGTACGCCCATTCACGACCTAGATGGAAATGAACAACCCATCGTGAAAAGTTGAAGTGTAAAGGCTCAGATTGGCTTGTCTTGACCAAGAGCTTACACTAGTGCATGACCGATGACCGAATAGGACCTCTGAGGAGGACAAATTCTTTAAATCGAATAAGGAAGAATTAGACCTCGGTGGTTCGATTATTTCTTAATTTTCGTTCCTTAAATAGGATCGTGGGATTGGTAACTATTTTTTTGACTTATCATGGGTAGAGAATCAGCGAGATTCAATACTTTTTATCTTGGGCAATATTATTAGTCACATGTGATTGCTAAGATTTATTACTAAGAATCGTGTGCAAATGCTTTGTTTGATTTGCCCCTTGGGAGGTTCATAAGCTTTATCATACCAAATCTTGCAAGTGGAATTAGTTTCCGGTATGGATAATAATGTTGAACAGATTTCCTTGACCAAGGATAAAAGATATTAATTAATGGAAAACTATTTGGTGGCTTGAATTAATTAATGGGCTAGATAATCTTAAACACGAAATAATAACCCGGAGCCATATTGATCGTTATATGGGTTAAGATGGATAGTGCAATATTAATTATGTAGTGGGGATTAATTAATATTTATGGGCTTGAATAATATTGTGGCTCAATATTAGATATTCAATGTCCATTAGAAGGTTCAATCTTAATTCTCCTAAAGGCCCCTAAGTAGCCCAACATATAGTCCAATAAGCTTTGAAAAAAGGTGATTAAAATAAAATAAATATTGTTGCTTATTTTTCCAAGTAAATTTCGAAAATTATGGATAAGTTGGGAGAAAGATTTTCTTTGAATTTTGTTATGGAATGAAGATATGTATTCTTGGAATACAAGATTATCTCATTAAATTCAAGAAATCTCCCACTTGGTTATTTCATAAGAGAATTTCGAAATATGGGAAATATAGTAGCAAGAAAGATTTTCTTGATTTTTTCTTGAAAAGATATTATGGAAGATATGTATTTTTTGAAATACAAGAATATCTCATAAATTCAAGAAGATCCAAATCTTGGATTCTTGACTCATCATATTTTTGAAAATATCCATAAAATAGAGTAGGTGGGATTTTTGTGAAATATTATAATTATGGGAAAAAAGAATATAAGAGATATATTCAAGATTTCTTGAAGATCAAGAAAAGATTTTCCCACATTGTTTTATCACAAAATTTTTTCGTCCACCTTGTGCTCTATAAATAGGGGGATGATTCTTTCATTCCCAAGTACAATTCCATGTGCTGGAAAAATAAGTAAATCCACAAAGGTGGTGCAACATAATTTATTTTCCTTTTGTTAAATCGTTCACAAATGTCCTTCCACGGATAATGAACGCGGGCTAAGGGAATACTTGGGAAGTTCTTTGGTTAGTCTAATCACCACACCGATTTGCCATCCCAAGAGGTACTTTAACGTAAACTCGTAGAATTCGCGTCGTAGGTTTTACATGAATTATTATATGCATGATATGTTGTTGGATTATTATTTGAATTAATATAGATTAATTCATGCTAGTAATAATTATAAGAATTAAATTTTCTATTTAAATATTCAAAGAATAGATCTGCAACTTATTCCAACATCAGAAAGGAGTTTTTGGTCCAACCTGGAGGGACCCATGAAGATTTCAAAATATATGCGAATGGGGCTTACATTTCGAAGACTTGAAGGGCATTCCGTGATGTATCCGTGGAATCGACCTGAAAGAAGTTCTACCAATAACTATGAGTTGTAAAATCCGGATCGGTTGTATATTTCTCATGAGTTCTGACTTATAACACGTGCTTTCTCCATCTTTTTACATTTACAAACTTGGGGGATTTGGTCCCCTGAGCCTCTCTGAGTTGATCGTAAATAGATTCGCAAATGAAAAAATCTAAGTCGCCTAAGCCAAGAACACATGAAGGCTAGTATGTCACATACCTGGGGTCTAAAGCCGGCCTCGGTCGCAGATACCCATCTAAGTGGCTAAGACAAGAACACATGAAGGCTAGTATGTCGATACCCAGTCTTGTTTTAACCCGGTCGAGACCCATCCAAGAAGGCTAAGCTAAGAAACACATGAAGGCTAGTATAAATGATACCAAGTCTAACCAGACCTCGACGAGATACCCAAATTAAGCTTAAGCCAAGAACACACGGCGGGCTAAAATGTCACAGACTACCAGTTCTAAGCCTGCTTCGGTTTATACCCATCTTAAGTCTGGGCTTAAGCCAGAACACATGAAGGCTAGTATGTCGATACCCACTCAATTTGCCGAGCCTTGGCCGATACCTAGTCTAAGTCAAAGTTAAGAACACACGTAAGATAGTATGTCAGATACCCAGTTGGTTTAATTCTGGCCGTGATAACACCTATCTAAGCCAACAATCAAGTCGCTATCAATTAATGATCTTTTATCATTATTGTTTATTACCCAGGCTCTCGTGAAGACAAAATATACGGATTCACCGACGACAAAGTATTGGAAAGAAACAAACAAGCATTCAAACCAGAAGTCGAGAAAGATAGAAATGAAAGTTGAATCGCGATTTCATTAAAAAACGCTCAAGGCAGCTGAAGTCCTACGCCCTTGGGCAACACTTACACACCTGAAGGGCAACCTAACTACTGATAAGAAAAACCCCGGCGGCGACATAAAGGTGCCCGAAGGCATTTGCATATCGCAGTAAAAAACAAATCCCAGGAATCATTTCTACGGAAGCATCCGAGGTCCTCAACAGGTTCATCGTCAGGTTTTGCTCAACCCGGAATTCGACGCCAACCTCGATTCAACATCATCATCACCAACAACCTCCCTACCATCGCCATCCCGACATCATCCGTTTTTCATTCAATAGCCCGAGCAACTCCTGATCATAAATATTAAAGACTGGGGTAAAACCAAGTCCACACCAAAGGCAAGAAGGTCTTTGATGGGAAGATCATCCCTCCCGGAGGTTGTTATGCATGTATCCCATGAAACAGCTTGGACATCGCCGACTTTGCTCCATCAAGGTCGCCCATTTCGATGACAAGCCCGAACAACATTAGAAAATGAGTGGATATAGGCGGGTTGGAGGCATGATGGCGCTCAAATTTCACGATTGGTCGGAAAAGTCATGGACCTCGACTTCTTTGGTGACACCGAGCCTCCACCTCGGCGGTCATGTCCATGCTCTCTTTCACCTTTTGATCTCGGAGCTTGAGATCCGCCGCCATCTGGGAGATTTTCTTCTCAATTTCGTCCGCTCCGGGTCACATTTTTCAATTTCTCGGCGAAGCTTTTTGCATTGATAGCAACCTCCGCTCTTTTCGATGACTGGCCAAGTCCACCTTCATCAACGAAAGCAACGCTTGACTTTACGGGCTGGATCTTTGCTACCAGCATCTTTGCTCGGCTCCGTTCAAAGAAGGCAAGGAAGCGACACGTGTGAGCAATCCCGAGGTGATTCTTGGAGAAGTGTTGTGTATGAGCTTCGCGTGGAGATCCGAGTCCAAGACCCTGGAGCATCTTGACTATCGGTCGGAGGTAGAAAGGGTGGGTGTCGTTGGTCGAGGAGCTCGCGACTAAACACAGAAGGAGTCGACTCTCGAAATACCCATCATCCGGTTTGTATTTGCAAGGCAACGGACATAAACATGGTACACTCGAAATAAAAAATAGAAATGAAGTCATAAGTAAAACGAGGTATACCGTTGGCGAATCCGGGTTCCACCTATGAAAGTCGTCATCGGGATCGCGAGTCTGGACGCATGCGGAGCTCGACAATTGTGTCGGGCCCCCAAGATGACGAAACCAACACCTTCCCTCAGGGGGAAGTCCCCGGAGCACATCCATGTCCACGACGACGTCCGGATGTGTTTAGTGAGGTCCCCCGATTTCTCGATTTTGGCAAAGCCCTTTTCCTTTCGGGACGGGTCGCAAGGAGAAGCGATAACCTGAGGAGGGGGCCCTGAAGGCCCCAACCGACGCGACATCCTTCTTACGGCTCGCTTGTTGCTCGACGAGCCAAGGCGCGAGAAACCTTTAAGATCTCCTCGGCGTTCAAGTTTTGCAGATCTCACAAGAACTTTGGAGGATGTGAAATAGACAGCTCGATGAAAGGCGAAGACAAAAAAGAAGATCGATCGGAAACGAAGAGAATAACCAAAGTTAAGTCGAGTCAACGCGAGTAAAATACCGTAAAGCTTATCGGGAAGGTCGGCGTCGATGATTCGACCGAGGTGGAACAGTTAGGCCCACAATTTCCAAACACTTCAACCGGGTTGGAGGATGATGTTGACCTCTCGTCCGGATCAATTAAGTCACACGAAACGGCCCGGACCAAGAAGGGAAGGAGAGCTCGGATGCCTTGGATTTCTTGGGAGCCGCAACAGGAGAAGAAAAGTTAAATCAAGATTATGGGAAAGGGAAAAAAAAAAGCTTATTTTTAAGATCAGATAGTCATGGGAATCTCGCGATATCCGGGAGGGCTCCTTTAGGGAAAAACGGGACTCTGCCAGCTCCCCTACCAACCACCACTTCTCTTTCCAATCTTGGACCTTGCTAGGAAGGTCCTCAACTATTTTCATACGAGGGCGGGCTTTCACATAGTAATACCGGTCTTTACCCCACTTGGCCAAATGAGATGGAAGATTCATTTCCTTGCGGAGGCGGAACGCCCGAGGTTGGATCGCGCCTAACAGAGATAAGATCCGGAAGATGGTGCTCCACCCATTGGGGAGTGATTTGTGTCGAGCTAGGCCCCCAAATCCAGAAAGCTTAAGTAATAATAGGATGAAGCGGAAAAATGGAGCCCTTTTTCATTGTGTCATAGTTCATCGCCACACACCCATCGTGAGTCCCGGTGGCATAATTGATCTTATAACCGGGAACCCAGAAGTGGACATATTTGGGGACTTGAAATTGTCTCTTCCATAGAAAAAGCTCGCCCTCGGTTACCAAGCTAGTTACCTCACCAAGATCAAAAAAAATTTTGTCCGCGACGAAGTTCGGGTTGGTCGGGGATCAATTCGCGAGGATGAGACATACTCTCCTCTATCCAGACTTTTCGATCAACGTCGTCAATCTCGCTGTCATCTTTCTGCATGTCGGGCACGACCCGTCACCGGCAAGAAGTCGAACTCGACCGGATCAATTGATCCCAACCAGGCTCATCTCCTTCCTCCCCACCATCTCCAAAACCCGAAGTTCCGTGAGACGGGGTCAAGACCTCCCAGCGAGTCCCCGGCCTCGCCCGAAGGCGGGCGTCTTCTTGATGTGACCTCACCCCTAGCCAACACACGAATTCCAGCCACCGCCTCTCGAGGAGACTTCCACTACCGGTTTCAGGCCCACCCGGGCCACGCCACAAAGCGACCGTCGCAATCGAGCAAAACTCTCGCCGTGCTCCCGAAGTCCTCCCGATTCGGCGCAGACATTGTTCACCAAATGACGATAAGAAGAAAGGAAGAAGAATAGAGATCTCAGAATCGGAGCACAACAACGGTAGGAATCGGGAATTGAGGGAAGAATCGGAGCAACAAGTTAGTGTTCAAAGTTTCATGAGTGGAAAATGGAAAATGAGGAGGAGAAAGGTGCATTTATAAGAGGAGTTTAGGCGCGCGGGTGCCGCCCACGACCTTCGGTGTCCTAGCGTGGAACCCACGCGCCATCATCACCTATCCTCGAGGGCGCTGACAATGAGGCTATCATTACCCCTAATTTCCAAGATCCGCTCATCATGTGTACTGAAGTTTCTAAGACCTCAGACATCACACCCAAGGTGAGGACAAAAAGTGGTACCTCTTCCCCCTTTGAAAGCACACGGGAGACGAAGCCTAGGGCTATGTATTTGGGCAGGGCATAGGGCGCGAGGTCCGGCCCCTACCTAGAAAAGAAACAGAGGAGGACTGGACCTACATTTTGCTTGCAAGTATAACACCTCGCCGTAGGATAAAGGCACCTCGTGCACGAAAGCATGCAACCTTGATGCACCTGTTGATCGCAAGATTGACACAAGTCACGGACATTAATTGAGATGGGACCCGTGGCGGGACGGCGGCGCCATGAGCCTTACCTAAGAATGGCCTCAATCGGAGATGTGTCAAGAAAGGACTGTGAATGATGAGTAGCTAGGAGTAGTTAGGCGGCTAAATCCACGAATCCGGATTTGCCTCGGGCGACGATCGGCCGAGGAGCGAGCTCTTGATCCTCGGCGACCTCCCGGTGACCTCCTCCGCACTGGGTCACATCAATCATGTAGCATTTAATGTTTTGCAGAGCTATTTCCATTTACTTGTCCTTGTAAATCGGAGAGTGAGCTCCACTCTCCCAAACCTTATAAATAGGGGTTATTTATGACCAAGAAAGAAGAAAAATGAATACCTTACCAAACATCTTGCAAATTTATTGCTCAAACTCTTATTCTCTCAAGCAATCATATAATTTAAATACAATCCATTTTACACATTTATTGTTTGTGTCACTAAGATCACTAAGCCACATCTTAACCCATAATCCTCATATTTTAGTGCACAACACAAGTTTCACGCTTATGAAACTGATTTTTAATTCATGAACATGTAAACCTACCCAGGGTTTGATACAAGTCAAATTTAGTGGGTTAGAAAAGTGTGTTGGAATGGGTGAAATTGGTCAAATAGTCCAATTTCTTACTATGAAACTTATTCATGGGAGACCAACTCTTTCTTTTATTAGATTAAATAAGCTCTCAAAAGGTATAAGCTAAAAGCTTTAAAGAGGGATTATTTTTAGTAAAATTATTAGTCTTTTTTTAAATATTTTTAAAACACTATCTACTTAGCTTTGATTTTTTTTACAAACACTATCAACTTCTACTACTAATCACTCCTCGATCCCATAATTACTAATTTTAATCAATTGTTCAAATCTATAATTTTTTTCAAACACCCCCATAGATTAATTGTGAGTCACACGTGCAGTTTTAACTTTAATTAATTCGACTCATTATAATAGATCAATCGCGCAACATTCCTATATACTCTTGATATTTGACTCATTTGTGAGCGGCATCTAAAAAGTATTTCAAGAAACGTAAGGTTATAAAAAAAAAAAAAGCATTTCAAGAAATTGTTAGTTTGTCATGTATATATATCGTATTCAACTATGAGAGACACTTGCATGAAACGATCTCACGGTGAGACGAGACATAAGTTGGACATTAACGCTTTAAAACTTTGGGAAGGATGGGTGTGATTTGTGCTATAAGTTGTACCCCATCTTATATGAGTTTTTGTCTTTCAACTATTCATATAATTAATTTGAATTCAAAATATAAAAGTAGCGAAGATATTAAATCAAAATATAAAAATAGTGAATCTATTAATGGAACGTTTTACAATTTTAACTTAATTCAGCTCATTTTATAAATATGCGCACTATATCTTATTAGTATTTGCAAAAGGCATGCAAATTTATCAAGGTTTTCCAATAAATACAGTGTGATGCTATAGAATTATATATAAAACTAAAATTTAAAAAAATGCCACGTCATCTCATTTTCCGTTGAAGCTCAAATTTTCTGTAGCGTATTTGAATCTTTGATGAAGAGTATACGTTGGATTATTATATTTCAATGAATGGGCTTCAATTAAGTTGTATATTAGCCGGGCCGGTCATGTGAATTGTAGAGTTTGAGTCGACTTTAAAATTGAGTCTTCTAATATATAACATAATATGTGTTGTATATTTTTATTGATATTTATACATGTAATGATTGTGCATATATACGTGTTTAAGTAGGTAGAGTGCGAATAATATTTGCACATTTCGTGCATGATCTGCCGTACGCGCACATACCGTGCAAATTTTGTGCAAGATCCTTACGTGCATATTTCGTACAGAAATCGTGCATGGTTTGTACATGCACGTTTCATGTACGGTTCACACGTGCACATTTATGCAAATTTTGTAATGATTGTGCACATGTTTGTCTTTAAGTAGGTAAAGTACGAATAATATTTACACATTTCGTGCACGATCTGCCGTACGCGCACATACCGTATAAATTTTATGCAAGATGTACGATTTCGTGCATGGTTTGTACATGCATGTTTCATGCACGTGCACATTTTATGTTTTTATTAATAAATTAGTAACCATATACATTTTGTTCAGCTGTCAAACCTCAAGCGGCATCCGCTTGGACACTGTAATAATTATGTCTACCTTTAATATCATTATATATAATATATATTATATATATTATTATGGGCCCCTAAAATATCAAAAAAATATTGGGTCTGAGTCGATCGACTCATTCGCCTCAAGAAAGGCGCGGCCCTGATATTAGCCCATCTTTTATCGGCCCGTCTAGCCCATTTCCAACCTAAGAGAGGTAGGAGTTGAAGGACGTTGGTAATTTAACAAACTCATTTTAACAGATTCACTCTCATAGTCATTAATTCATCCTCTCTTTCACCATTCACAAACCATGCATTCTCTCTCTTGAACTCAAGATAATACTCGTTTCAGCCTTTCTTTCTCTCACTTTTCTAGTTTCAAGAAGTTACCAACTCCGGTCAATAAGACGGTGGGACGCGTCAACACGAAGCGCTATGGCTTTTACGGTGTGTTGTCACGAGCACCCAAAATAAATTAAATTTTAACCGATTCACTATAATGTAGTAGGATAAGTAATGGTCGATCCTCGAGAAACGTAAAAAATAATTATTATGTTTTTTTTATGAATTTAAAGAGACTGACAAAGGGAATGTTTTGGATTTTATAAGAATTGCTAAGTAATTAAAAATCATTGATAATCGAAGTCAATAACAAAAAGGGCTTCCAATTGCTAGTTCATTCACTTCTTGTATTTTGACTTTTCTAATTAAGGGGATGCTTGGTTGGAAGGTATGAGGGGGTGTGGAATGAGAATCAAAGTTATAATGTGTGTTTGGAATTATACTACTATGACTTTGATTCCTTAAAATTGAGAAATCCACCATACCTCTCAAATATGTAAGGTGTGGATATGATTCCATACCATTTCCATTCCTATACCCTTTTCCATTCCTCACCATTTCTCCAAGTGTCTTTGTTTGCTCAACTTTACTCTCGACTAATGACCCTCAATAAACAACAAGCTCATATTTATCGCTTTTATCCCTTAATTTTATCCAATTGAGATACGCTCTTCAATGAATCTTTTTATCTGAACAGTCTAGATACTATCTAAATTTAATTCATTAAAAGCATTAGCCTCTAGGATAAAGGTCAAATAAATTTCCGAATACGCTAGCTCGATTCAAAAGAATTCAATCTATATCACCCTAGCAAATTTTACTAGTTGTTACCAATTGTCATATACACGCAACAATTACGGATTACGTGATACGGACTAAGACATATAAGAATTAATTAACCTAGGTGGCCAAACCAAATTAATTATCCTAATATACAAGAAGTTAAAACATATGATATAAATAATCTGAGAATAACAGTCTAACAAACGATATCGAATTAACTAGTAATCATCAAAATACAAGTTTAGAAATTCCTGGAATTGGAATAAAAGGACTTAGCCGTCCATAGTCATAACAAAATTACAAAATAAAGAGCTCATAGTTTTAGGAAAGGAAAATACTTAAAGCCGTAAAGATGATCTCTCCCGTTGCTCTCCTGTCTCTCTCCAAAACTCCAAAAATCTGATCGTACGTACTCTCTCCTGCTGGCTGCCTCGAAGAATGAGCCCCAAGAAGCTATTTTACGTGTGCAAATTTAGACTGGAGTTAGTAAGAAATCCGCTGGACCATTAGCAGCAAGATGTGAGTAAATTTCGGCCCAAATCTTCATTATGGATCTTTGGGCCTTTCTTCAACACTTCTATATCTCCAAAAATGCCCTAAAAACACTCAAAAATTCAAACAAAAGATTAAGTGGACTTTTTTAACTCCACGTACATATATAAGTGGAAAAATACGCATAAACAAGTCACATTAAAATGCAAATAATCACACTCTAAGTAACTTAAATAACACAATATAATCCACTTATCACTTTCGCGACGTCCAAGGTGAGATGATACAAACCATATCAACTTCCTCGGCTACTACTGCCGAGGAGTGGGCCAACGGTATAAATTCTAGATACGATTACACACCAAATCGGCTGATTGTGGGTGTGGATATCGAAATCGACATATCGTGATGCATACAAGTGGCCACCGTCCAATTCGATGTTGGCATTGCCAGGTAGGTCTCATCTTCCATCTTAACATGACATCCTCTTACTCGATCGTGGGAAATATGTGTTCGTGGGTGTTGACCAAAAGATGAAAATTCTCATTGAAGAAGCTTTGATTCATGAAAACTCTGTTCCGTATCTTGATGTAGGAGATCTTGCGGGCGTCACGTTTTGGGATGGACTGTAAAAATTTGAGTCTGAGCGGAGTCGCCGAAGTAATTATGTTGCTTTTAATTTCCATTTAAATTACTTGGTGGGTTAGAGAATCAAATGTTTACTTCCGTATGATTCCTTAATTTATTATTCTTTTTCAATTATGTTTTTATGTGAGTTTATTAATAGTCATCATATTCTAATATAAGTTACATGCATGATATTGAAGAACTTATTATATATAAAGTATGTTTTCGGTAAAATTTGTTTATAGTATGAAATTTATATCATTATACTTACAAATTAATATCACTACACTTATCAACTGATATCATTACATTTATAAATTAAGATCATAGTCTTAAATGCTACTTGATATTAATTTATAAAAATAGTGACATCAATTTATAAGTAAAATAATATCAATTACATACTATGAACAAATTTCATATGAGAATTTGTATTATATGAATTTTCTGAAATAAGAGCTCTCTTGGATAACGATATTGAAAAACTTATTATATACATTTTTTGAAATAAAAGTTCTCTTGCCCTTAGGTACGTTCTTTGGGCTACATGTACTTCTTCTATTTATATTAAATATTTCTCAATGAGCAGTGAATATATTTTTTATCTAACGATTAGGAGAATTTTTTTAGAACCTTAGATAATTCTTTACATATTTTAAATTTTTTAAATAATTATTACCAATACACAGAACTTTACATGATTGTATACAAAATCTATCCAAGAACGGGAGAAAATAAGGTTTTAATTGTGCAACAATTTGGAAATATTTTTAGTGTCGTTGTTGAGTGAAATAATTGTTGGTTCTGATTTGATTACTGTGCATTTCTCAGGTGATGACTTTCTAATTCTCAATTTATGTGTAAAACGTGAAGGGATAGTTAATTTGTTCATGAATATGATTGTAAATTTTAGAGTTTGACGGGTTAATTATTATGCTCACAAAGTATTTAGTTTGCATATGGATTTACTTTTCTTTGTTTGGAAATTAAGAAGCCATGTTTACTAAATGAGAAGTACACTACTGCTTATCTCAGTATATGTGCTAAGAATGTGTCATGTTTTGTGGAACTTATTTAACAATTTAAAATTTTGAACTATTGTTTTCAGGTTAGAGGGTTTGTTAATTTGAATAGTGTACTTGATTCAACTAAAATAGTGGCAAGATGTTATCTTCATAGCACTGATCCAAATGCACAAGTTGGAGGACAAACTTTAGGAGAGAATGGGTGCCAAGTATATGTTAAAGTAACACTTCAACATGAAGAACAACTGTTCGGCCTTATGACTTTTATAAAACACTGAAGATGTGTATGGTGGGATTGCTTGGCCATGCTCTTTGGTGCGTTTCAATACTTATTTTTTCCTAAGTGCTTTTCATAATTGTGTTCTTATATATACATTTTATATACAGATGACATCTACTGAATTGCGTTCAAAAGTCTAGAGCTTGAATTGAAGTTTTTATCGCATGATTTAAAGACATTGCTTGCCTAATTGTTACTTACAACTTTAAGAGCTCGTTGAGACTCTTATATTTTTCTAGCACTTTTAGCCCCATTATTTATTGGATTTACTGCTTCATTCTACATTGATTCTTAATGTTTATAAGTAATTCATTTCTACAAGTTGAAGTATACATATATTTTCTACTAGATAAGTTTGTTAATTTTATTTTAATATTTAAATTTATTTATGTTCAAGGAAAATTAATATTAATTATATTAAATTGATTTGGAAATATATTTTAGCACACAAAACGTGTAATTAAAATTGGTATATCTTACTCTATTAAGTGTGTTTATATTCAATCTATATTGACATCTTTATGTGTGTTAATATTGAACATTTCTTAATATTTTTAAGTGTGTTAATATCTAACATTTCTACACAATTTTTAATGTGTTAATATTAAAATTATCTTAACACTAAAAATTGTGTTAATATTAAACTTATCTTAACACTTTTTGGTGTGTTAATACTCAACTCATTTTAACATTTTTTGGTGTGTTTATATCAAACCTATCTTAACATTAAAAGTGTGTTAATATCCAACCTGTGTTAACACTTTTTAGTGTGTTTATATCCAACCAATCTTAACTCTTTTAAGTTGTCAATATCCACTCTATCTTAACTTTTGAGTGTGTTAATATCTAATCAATCATAACATCTTGAGGTGTGTTAAAATTCAACCAATCTTTATACTTTTCGGTGTGTTAATATCCAATTACCCTAACTTCACACAAGTATAGACCACACAAAAAATCAATGTGAGAATAGATGAAGTGTTATAATAGGTGTTCTATTATATCAGTATTTAATGTGTCAAAATCCTTTTTTTTTTGTAGTGTGGTGATCAATTCAGGATTTTATATTATAGATGATTGACAATAGAATAATAAAAAATATTTAATGTACATTATATTTTGAGTTCATGTGTTAAAAATTCAATATGATGGAACACCAATGAAATACAAAAAGTGAAACAAAAAAACAAACCATTTTCTCGGTGGTTGTATGTTTGTAGTCTCTAATGCAAACGAGGGTTTTGGGCCCAAGAATATGTACATTCGGACTAGGGGGGCCAAGACTAGAGCAGCCCAAGATTGGTGTTGTTGTTAACAAAATATCGAGATTAGAGTATCGAATGTGGCTTATGATTTTGTTAACACAAACAAGTAAATAATCGAACAAGAAATTTCTTGGGAAGAACTCTTGAGTTCGTCCTTAAATTTAATTTTGTATATATGATGGAATGAGAACAAATTGGAGAGAGAGTTACAATGAGGGGTGAGGTCCTCTATTTAAAGAGGACCACCCTTAAAAATGCCTAACACACTATAAGTACATCTCAACCCCTTTATTTTGGGGTTTTATTACAACTCAATTGATCTAAACATTAAAACTATATCTATTTTACATTAAATGTGCTTGTCTTGTCTCGTAAAGTTGATGATACTAAAAGTTGACTCTTGATATTGTTGGATCTGCGTATATTTGTGGTATTTACAAAAAAATTATAAGTGATTATAGTCATCTAAAAGTGTGTGCAGTATAATTTAAAGTGTTTTATATTTTTATGGCAAACTCTAGGGTGAACAAGTTTCACGCTTATGAAACCGATTTTTTAATTCATGAACATGTAAACCTAAGGGGGTTTGATACAAGTCAAGTTTTAGTGGGTTAGAAAAGTGTGTTGGAATAGGTGAAATTAGTCAAATAGTCCAATTTCATACTATGAAACTTTTTTCATGGGGAGACCAACTCTTTTCTTTTATTAGATTAAATAAGCTCTCAAAAGGTATAAGCTAAAAGCTTCAAAGATGGTGTTTTTAGTAAAATTATTAGTGTTTTTTAAATATTTTTAAAACACTATCTACTTAGCTTTGATTTTTTTACAAACACTATCAACTTCTACTACTAATCACTCCTCCCATAATCACTAATTTTAATCAATTGTTCAAACCTATAATTTTTTTCAAACACCCCCATAGATTAATTGTGAGTCACACGTGCAATTTTAACTTTAATTAATTCGACTCATTATAATAGATCAATCGCGCAACATTCCTATATACTCTTCATATTTGACTCATTTGTGAGCGGCTTCTAAACTATATATATATATATATATATATATATATATATATATATATATATATATATATTTACTTATATGGGTTCACTTTTTGAATCCTTAACCAAGTAGGATTCGTATCACACCCCCAAACCCTAACCCTAACCCTAACCCCAACCCCCTCTATAAATAACATCACAATTTTTTGACTCACTTTCAAGCTTTTTTTTTTTTACTCTTTTTCCCTCTGCAGGGTTTCGCCTCCCTTTTGATATAGGAATTCATCATGTCTTCTACGTCCCGCAAGGTCGTGTTGACGTCATCCGACGGTCAGGAATTCGAGATTGATGAGGCGGTTGCACTCATCTTCAGTCCTAACATGATATCCTCTTACTCAATCATGGAAAATATGTGTTCTTGGTGGTTGACCAAAAGATGAAAATTCTCATTGAAGAAGCTTTGATTAATGAAGACTCTAAAACGTATCTTGACATAGGAGATCTTGCGGAGTCACGTTTTGGGCCGGACTTTAAAAATATGAGTATGAGCGGAGTGAAGTAATTATGTTGCTTTTAATTTCCATTTAAATTACTTGGTGGGTTAGAGAATCAATGGTTTAATTCCGTATAATTCTTTAATTTATCATTCTTTTTCAATTATGTTTTTTTGTGAGTTTATTAATAGTCATCATATTCTAATATAAGTTGCATGCATGACATTGAAGAAATAAAGTATGTTTTCGGTAAAATTTGTTTATAATATGAAATTTATATCATTACACTTACAAATTAATGTTATTATATTTATCAACTAATATCATTACATTTATAAATTAAGATCCTAGTATTAAATGCTACTGATATTAGTTTATAAGAATAGAGATATCAATTTATAAGTATAATAATATCAATTATTAGTTTATAAGAATAGAGATATCAATTTATAAGTATAATAATATTAATTACATACTACGAACAAATTTCATATGAGATTGTATTATATGAATTTTCTGAAATAAGAGCTCTCTTGGATAACGATATTGAAAAACTTATTTACATTTTCTAAAATAAAAGTTCTCTTGCCCTTGGGTACGTTCTTTGGGCTACATGTACTTCTTCTATTTATATTAAATATTTCTGGGATGAGTTTATAAATAGCCTAACATAAAAATAAATAAAAAATTATATCACAAAATTTATAATCATTTGAGAATATATTTTTTTCCAACTTTACCCATTTTTTATGCTTTCATTATTTAAGTTTGTACCACTATATATACACCTCGTACCAATATTATTTCAGTCTGTATCACCCTTCAATTAACTCTGTACCACAATTACTTCAATCCATAAATGTTGTTTCAGTCCGTACCACCATTCTATTATCTTCGTACCACTATCAGTCTCGTACCACACTTATTAATTTAACCCCGTACCACCATCATTTCAAGTCGTACCATAATTTAATTCAACTCGTACCATCAATTTTAAATTTGTACCACAATTATTAATTTCGTACTACAATATATTAACCCCGTACAACCATTTAATGAAGCCCGTACCACCATTTTTTTTAAATTTTTTGTTGACTTCATTAAGGGTATAATGGCCCAAAAAATTATTCTCTTGGCTAAAAAAGAATAAAATAAAAAACTTTGATAAAAAAGAACTTTTTAAATGAGAAGGGGCTAAAAATGGGGGTTTTCTCAATATTTCTCAATGAGCAGTGAATATATTTTTGATCTAACGATTAGGAGAATTTTTTTAGAAACATAGATAATTCTTTACATATTTTAAATTTTTTAAATAATTATTACCAATACACAGAACTTTACATGATTTTAGAGACAAATAAAAAATCGCATCTTTAAATATATATATATGGTCTTAAATCATTAAATCTAATTATAATTATTAAAATTATATGTGATAAAAATAATCGTCAGTTATGAAATATGTTTATCCCAATCCATTTAATAAAAAATGAATATTAATTTTTTTTTTTGAAAAAATAAAACTTGATACTAAACAAAATCCTAAATTAAAAGAAGAGAGTTACTATGTTGAATATGATTTTTTGTCATCAAATCAGAAAGATGTAATTAGTGGCATCACTGGCATGCATGCTGAATTCGAATTGTTATATTCGAATAAAAATGTGTTAACTGAAAAATTGGAAAAACTAAATGAAAATAAATAAATAAATAACAAAGATGGAAATAATGAGGCTGAAAAATAATATAATATAATTTAAATCATTACTCATTATTTCTCATTTCTTATTGAAAGAAGAGGTTGAACATGAATCTTCTTAATTCGATTTATCAACTCATATTCGTGAGAGAAGATTAAATGGCTTTGTACTATGTTGCACGGGTGAGGGGCGCAGGTGCCGGGCCGATACGAAGAATTGGGTTACAATTTTTTTTTTTAAATTAGGATGTGATTCTTCAAGAATACGTCCACCTATTTATATTTTATCAAATATAATATCTGTAAAAATATATTGTTGAGGGAAGTTAAATAAACGAATTAATTCCGCACATCTCTACAAGTTCGAGCTTTTAAATGAGACATAATTCTTTCATGGTATCAGAGCCTCCAAGCTCACGTTCTAGTCCTGAATTCGATTCCCATGGAAAACACTCCACCCATTTAAAATTGTCTACTCGTTGAGCCTCCTCCCCATAGGGCAGAGGCAATGATTTGGTCCACGAGTGAGGGGGAGTGTCGAGGGAAGTTAAATAAACTAATTAATTCTGCACCTCTCTACAAGTTCGAGCTTTTAGATGAGACGAAATTTTTCATGGTTCAAACCCCGTTGACAACAAAAACTCTACCCATATTTTATTATATACTTGTTGGGTCTCCTCTACTTTCCAATGATAGAGTTGACAGCCCAGAGGATAACCCGACCCACAAATAAAGAGGAGTTTTGAGGAAATTAAAACGAATTAATTTCTCTATAAGTTTGAGTTTTTATTGACGAAATTCTTCCATATACCATCGTAATAACAAAATATAATACCTGCCTTCTGCCTTCTATGATGCTTGACAAATAGTGATAGTAAAAGAAGTAGAGAAGAACTTTTGTAATGTGCGTGAGAGACGTGAGTGGATTTGAGATTTGGGTTAATTAACTAATTACAAATGCCCAGTAGAATTTAATTACTTGTATTACAATTTTGCACTCAAACTTCTAAAAATTGTTATTATAAAAATAAATTATTCATAATGTACCAGATTCGCCTATTCTGAAGACAGATTCGAGTGTCCCATTTTTATTTTTAATTGGCGGATACATTAAGTGGTGTATTGGGTGCGAATTATCCGATGCTAATAGAACTCGCACCCTAGGCGTATTCAATAATGCATAGTAGTAATCTTTTAAGAATCCGTGCCTCATAGTTTTTATATGATGACACAACTATATATATAAACTTATGATGACACAAAATAATAAAGTATAATATTAATTTCCTATTGAGAGAATTCCGTCTCATCTACCACTCGTGGACCGAATTATTGTCTCTGCTTTCTGGAGAGGAGGCCCAACAGAGTGAACAATTTAAATGGATAGAGTGCTTCCACGGGAATCGAACCCACAACCTGAACTCTGATACCATGAGAGAATTTCATCTCATCTAAAAGTTTGAGCTTGTAAAGAGTGTCGAAATAATCTATTTATTTAATTTCCCTCAACACCTATATTTCATGATAAAATTTGTTTTAAAGTATTTGTTCTTTTAACTATAAACTAACTGATAATGGTGGATTCCCCATCTTAGTTACGGTACAGACATATAAATTGTTCCCTGGTTGCGAACGTATGATCAAATTTGAATCCCATAATTATCATGTTTATTGCTTTATAATAGGGATTTAAATCGATTTGGTCACATAACTTTGGACCTTTATTGAAATGGTCTTGTATATATCTCATGTTTCAATTTAGTCTCGTATGTTTTCAATTTGTGCCAATTTAGTCCCAAGACGCCGAAGACCGGTCAAACTACACTAAAACGGCGTCGTTTTAGGGGCGTGTATCACACACGCCCCTAATTTCTGGCCGGAAATGCTGACTTACATCGATTTGGACACGTGGCACGACACATGTGTATTTTATCTATTAAAAAAAATGAAAAACGAAAAAATAATTACACATCATTTATTACAAATAAAAATAAATCAAATTTAAATTAAATAAATATATATTAAAATATCATAATACAATAAAATAAAACAAAATTAAATGAATATAGGAAGTTTCCAGGAAACTTCCCAACCCCAAAATTAAAATTAAATCAATACACCCCCAATCAGAAGCAAAAAATCGAGAATCCATCACACTAATCAGAAGCAAAAAATCGAGAACTCTAACACCCCCAAATTGAAGAACCCTAATCCTCCATCAAATCTCCCTAATCGAATTCACGACCCAAATCGATGAATTCTCCCCTCCATCTTTCCATTTCACCAAATACTCCAAACTCTCCCCTTTCCCCATTTTCTGCATTATCTCCCCAACCTCCGCGAACTCATAAATCGCCCCTTCCAACACTCTAATCACGCTCTCCAACCTTAATCTTCTTGGTGAACTGCAATTGCAGAGTCGATTTCCAGATCTCGCTCTACAAATTGCAGCGGCATCCGCCCCGTGTCGTCCCCAATTTCAATGTCCGCTCCATAATCGATCAACAATTTTACCACTTCGGGTTTGACGTGCCCGGCGGCCATGTGCAGCGCCGTTAATCCGCTGTTGTTGTCACGGTGGTTGACGTGGGCGCCCGCCTCCGCCAGGATCTGAGCATACGATGTCGCTGGCTATGTAGCCAGAGGAAACCTAGTAGGGCACCTAGCTCTGCTGCCCATGTTTGAGGGAGGCGGTGGTGGAATTACAGCTCCGGCGGCGGGGCCTGAGATTGTAATGTCGGTGGAGTTCTAGTGGAGGAAGAAGGTGCCCCTTTCGGTTTTGATTAGGGATTGAGATTTGGACTATTTAGGAATTAATCGTGGGGTTTTTAATTTATTTTGCTTTTTTTAATTAAAAAATAAATCTGGAAATTTAATTTATTTTAATTTTAATTCTTTCTTTTTTTAATTGTTTTTTAATGAGTTGTAATTTTTAATTTGATTTTCAGTTTATTTTATTCAATTTATTACCCATGTGGCGCGCCACATGTCCAAATCAATGCAAATCAGCATTTTCCGATCGAAATTAGGGGCGCGTGTATCACACGCCCCTAAAACGACGTCATTTTTGGGTAGTTTAACCGGTCTTCGATGTCTTGGGACTAAATTGGCACAAATTGAAAACATACGGGACTAAATTGAAACATGAGATATATATGTGACCATTTCAATAAAGGTCCAAAGTTATGGGACCAAATCGATTTAAATCCCTTTATAATATTACATATTATACCCAAATTACAAAAAATCCAACAACTCGATATGATCATTAATGTGATCTAATTTGGAATACCCACTCAAATATTTTCAGAAAATAGTAATAAATGCATTTAGACTCTCACACAAACTGGAAAATTGTAATAAAACCATGAGCTAATATTGCATAAATGACACACACTCATTTTCTTCCTTCATCCCCATTCCAGAAACCATTCGTATCAAAAAGTTTGATCCGGTCAACAATGTCAACCAGCATTAAACCAAACCTCTACATCAAAGACCCCGCGGGCCAAAAATACTTCGACGTAATCATCTTCAACAAACCCGTCTTTACCGTACTCACTAAGGACCCCGAATTCGTAAACTCATGGATTCATCAAATCGTAAATTCGTCAAAGCGTTTTCCCCCTAAACGCCACAGGCTCGTCGTAGGCCTCGGCATCGAGCTGGTCGATATTCCCCGGCCACGCCCCGCCACGGTCCAGCTCTGCGTCGACAGCCGATGCCTCATCTACCATATGCAATCCAAGTCGCCGTCGCTCCCACGCGCCCTGGAACAGTTCCTTTTAGATCCCGACAATATTTTTGTTGGCGTCGGGTTGGAGTATAAGCTCTCGGTATTGAAATACAAGTGTAATTGTACGGGCGTTGTGCCGTACGCTAATTTGGGTCACCTTGCGGCGTGTCATTGCAATCGACCCGAGCTGTTGGACGCGGGGATTGGGGAATTGGCGTGGAATGTGCTCGGGAAAGAGGTGGTGGTGCCGAAAGTGGATCAGGATTGGGATCGGCCTGAGCTGTTAAATGGACAAGTGATGTGTGCGTGTGTTGGGGCTTATGTGTCTTATGAAATTGGAAGGGCGACAGTGTTAATTATGTGAAAGGTAATTAGTCATTTAATTTCTTGATTAGAAATTAACAGAACCATTATGTTTGTTGTGGATGGTTGTTTCAATTCCCATGGATATTAGAATCTTCTTCTTTGAAGGATGTATGGGTCTTTTTCAATTAACGCGATACCAGTGTTTGGTAGTAAATTTAGTCAACTATGTTCATACATTCATAGACCCATAGGTTAAATTTGATTTTGTTTTGTTTCTATGATCTATTTTTATATTAATTCGCCAAAAAAAAAAAGGCTCACAAATTTTTAGTTTGAAACTTGTTCAATTTATACTTTGACATAATGATTAGTTAAGTTTAAATTAAAACTCATCGAAAGTTTTTATAGTAGTAAACCATATTCTTCAATTATCACGACTAATACCTTAATGTACATAATTAGTTCATTTCGAGAACTCGTCGAGATGATTGATGTGTGCATATTTATGGGTTCTTTATATTTTTTTAATGGGTTTTATTAAAAACTACCTTCATTTCTAATAAAACGTCTTATTTAATTTAATATTTTTTTAATTATTTATTAATTTGTTAATATCAATAAAAATATTATTTTCACAACTTCACCTGCTAAATACTAAAATCTTCTTATAGTTAATTAATTGAATATAATCATTAATTAATTGAATAGAATCATGTAGTAACAAAGTAAGAGTAAAATAATATTGTTTTGATATTCTAATCAATGAGCATTTTGTAAAAGGATAAAATCTGTAGATAATTAATAACCAAACGAGAGCTTTTCTTTTTTTGTTTCTTTTTTTTTTTTGAAAAAAATTTACATGATTTGTTTGGTGGTATAAGCTTCTAGTTCTAATTTCTTTTTAAAGGAGTATTTGTGATGCACCAAGCAATCAATAATTGACCAAAAACTCGAAAAATGACTACTGTTGATTCGATGAATGCCGGAAAGTTGCGAGAAACAAGGTGGTGTTTGATTTGAGAAAAAATCACAAATGGTCCTATAACTTTACCCGATTCCAGAAATAGTCCTGTAAGTTATTATTTTATCAATTGTGGTACTTTTGGTTTCAATTGTAGTCCTTTTCGCCGGAAAATTTAAGCCGGAAAATGGCCGGAAATATGATGTAGCACACAAAATAATGCGAAAAAAAATATTGAAATGGCGGTTCAATGAAATGAAGAGAATAGTATAAGTTTTGTTGTATACCAAAAATTACGGAACGAGGTTTATGATGTGGCTATGTAGATTGGTATAACAAACAAGTAGTAATGGTGAAACAAGTGTGATTAATGAAGAACATAACGAATGTTCTTCATTGAATAGCAATGATGAGAATTCAAGTAAGTAAATGCGAGAGGATTTGGGCAAGGCCCTTTTTGATCGACAAAGCGGTTGTATTGAATGTAAAATTTGGCGACCCTTTAATGAGTCTTAATTTCTAGTATTTATACTACAAGTTCACTAGTTGGTCTTTCTCGCGCCTCAAGGGGAGTTTGACCCAACATTAAATGTTTTCCGGCTAAGTTGGACTCTGAAAACCTATTACATCAAGCTAAACATCGCCTCGGCTGCCGGCGGAGTTCTGTAGATGGTTCATGGAGATTTGCGCCTATTCTTTCCTCTTTGAGTCCGTTTATAGGACCGGACCATATCTTGAGAGACTTCTCGGCCATTTTGGGGAGACTCTCGATGTTGGTTGAGGTTGGAGGTTTACGTGTTTGGTTATCCAAAATCAGGCCTTGGTAAGTGGAAACCTTTGACTTAAATCTCTATCCCATTTACCTTGATCACAGATCTTATAAAGTTGAGTAAGTATAACTTGCCTTTGTGTATGCATAATTACATTGAGAGTGTTTTCTTGTTTGTGAAGTGGCCGACTTGGCGGGCGAAGTTGCCCACCGGAAGTTTCCCCTGTGGGTGAACTTGTCCGCTTTATCGCCGATAGTGAGACTACTAGGGCGAAGTTCACGACTTGGTAGGTGACTTGCGTGGGCGACTTCGTGGCGGTGATGAGCAAGCAGGCGAGGCGATTACCGCTGCGGGTAACGACAAGACGGCATCGGGCGACCATGGTGCGGTCGATGACCAGGCAGCGAGGCGACCATGGTGCGGACGACCATGGTGTGAGCGACGACCAGCGCGCGTGCGCAGCGTGGCGCGGCGAAAGCATGGTGGCGAAGACCAAAGACGGCGTTGCAGACCATGGTGCGGGCGACCGTGGCGCAGCGGCGACAAAGCGTGCGCTGGCGAACGCGAAAGCATGGTGTGGGCGACTATGGTGCCGCAAGCGACATAAGCACGGTGCGCGGCGACCATGGTGCGGGCGGCGATTTACCAACACGGAGGCGGCGTAGGTGAATGGCGCGACCACGGCAGCAAAGCGATGACCATCACGGGCGCCAAGAACAAGCATGATGGCAACTCACCCGCCTTGTCGTTTAACGGGCGACTTCGGTGGACATCTTACGAGTAGTTTGGTCGAGCGGGCGACCATGGCACGGGCGACGACTAGCATGGGCGAGGCGACATGCATGCGGGCAACTCGCCCGCCTTGTCGTTTAACGGGCGACTTCGGCAGACATCTTACGAGTAGTTTGGTCGAGCGGGCGAGTTAGGCAACAATTTGCCCCATCCTGGGACTTGGCCGGGCGAGTTCGTCTTTGGCTCATGACAATTCGCCCCATATCTCATTTTTAATAGAGGTTATTGGGCCCTACATTTGTAACTTAATGGCATGAGAACACCAAATTATTAGCCCAGATCACTTGGCACACAACAAGTTTCGTCCCTCGCCTCAATATAAATCACTCGAAATTAGCCACGATAATGAATGTAATTCGTGATTTTGAAGTTGCGATTCACGGGGGAGGTGTAATCAAAACATGAAATTGATTGAGGATTTTTCTGTTGGGGAATTAATTGTCCGGATCTATTCGGGATGAATATTTAAATACAAATTTAATTCTAACAATTATTACTAGCATGAATTAATCCTATATTAATTCAAATAATAATTCAACAACAAATCATGCATATAAACAGTTCACATAAATCCTATGCAAGCGGAATTGCTACGGGTTTACGTGAACTAACCTCTTGGAGTGGCAATGGTCTCGTCGATAAAACACACCAAAAAGCCTTCCCAAGTATTCCCTAGCCCTTGCTCGTCAATCCGGTGGAAGGAAGCTCGCGAACAATTAACAAAAGGGAAAATAAAAATTTGTTGCACCACCTTTGTGGATTTACTAATATTTCCAGCACATGGAATTGTACTTGGGAATGAAACACTCATCCCCTATTTATAGAGGGTGTTGGTCAAAAATTTTGTGCATGAATAAGATGGAAAAATCTTTTTCTTGATCTTCAAGAAATCTTGAATATATCCAATATATTCTTTTCTCCATATTTAAAATATTCCACAAAAATCCCAACGCCCTTTTGTTATGGTATTTTCGAAAATAATAAGGAGTACGAATCCAAGATTTGGATCTTCTTGAATTTATAAGATATTCTTGTATTCTAAGAATACATATCTTCCATAATATCTTTTCATTAAAATCAAGAAAATCTTTCTTTCCCTTATTCTTTCAAGATTTTCGAAAATCATCATATAAATAACCAAGTGGGAGATTTCTTGAATTTAATGAGATAATCTTGTATTCCAAGAATACATATCTTCATTCCATAACAAAATTCAAAGAAAATCTTTCTCCCCTTTTATTCATATTTTTCGAAATTTTAGGAAAAATAGCAACAAAAAATTATTTTATTTTTAAACACCTTTTTCAGTTATTGGACTTTATGTTGGGCTACTTGAGGGGCCTTTAGGAGAATTAAGATTGGACCTTCCAATAGATCTTGAATTATCAATATTGATCCACAATATTATTCAAGCCCATAAATATTAATTAATCTCACTACATAATTAATATTGCACTATCCATCTTAACCCATATTACAGTCAATATGGCTCCCGATTATTATTTCCCGTGTTTAAGATTATATAGCCCATTAATTAATTCAAGCCACTGGAATAGCTTTCCATTAATTAATATCTTTTATCCTTGGTAAAGGAACGGTTCAACATTATTATCCATACCGGAAACTAGTTCCACTTGCAAGATTTGGTATGATAAAACTTATGAACCTCCCAAGGAGGCAAATCGAACAAGCGTACTTGCACACGATTCTCCGTATTAAATCTTAGCAATCGCATGTGACCAATAATATTGCCCAAGATATAAAGTATTGAATCTCGTTGATTCTCTACCCGTAATAACTCAAAGCAATAATTACTAATCACGAGCGATCCTATTTAAGGGACTAAGATTAAGAAATAACTAACCAATCGAGGTCTAATTCTTCCTTGTTCGATTCAAGAATTTGTCCTCCTCAGAGGGTCCTATTCAAAGGCACTAAACATGCACTAGTGTAATCTCTTGGTCAAGACAAGTCAATCCCGAGCCTTACACTTCAACCTTTCACGATGAATTGTTCATTTCCATCCGTGTCGTGAATGGTGTATTTTTGGTTACAAGGATTTGTTAATTTAATCTTTTGTGATCCTGGTATCACTAAATTAACTACAATGTAACACGTATTATTTATTGAACAGCTTATGCGGTAAATATATGTAACATTCGATGATATTTAAAGCATAAATGATAAACAATTTATTTCAATAAATAAGACCGAAATTCGGTTTGATTATACAAAGTAAAAGCATACTTTCCAAAGATAATCCCAACAATCTCCCACTTATACTCAAAGTCCTTTTAAGTATACTACAAGATGTCTCGTGTGATTCTGTACGTGACATATAATGTCACCTACACGTAACCTAATAATGTCTCCCACTTATACTCAAAGCAGTTGGCAATTGGTCTTGACACCCATTCCTTCCACATGTCTCTCGAATGTATTCGAGGTAGACCCTTTTGTGAATGGATCGCTAGGTTATCTTCTTCGACGCGATCTTTGTCACCTCTATATCTCTCTCTTAACGATTTCTCGTATAAGATGGTATTTCCTTTCAATGTGTTTCTTTGGCCTTGTGGGCTCTTGGTTCCTTTGAATTTGCAAATCGCTTCCAAGATTGTCACAATAAAAACAATGATTGTCTTTGGGCAAATTAGGAACTACATCCAAGTCCACTAGGAAGTTCTTGAGCCAAACCGCTTTTCGCCGCCTCAAGTTAAGCTACATATTCTTCCATGGTAGAATCTGCGATGCATTTCGCTTAACGCTTCTCCATTTCATGGCTCCTCCCCATGTAAAAAACACACTACCGGGAGGTAGATTTTCCGAATCTAAGTCCGATTGGAAACCGAGTCCGCAGTAGCCGACGGGGGGATTAGATTATCTCGATCGATAAACCAACATTCTATATCGAAGTTCTTTTCAGGATACTTGGAATGTTTTTAATCGTCATCCAATGTTCTTTCCCCGTTACTTTGATATCTTGCCACCATGCCAACTAAGAAAGTAGATATCCGTCTCGTGCACAACATTGCATACATAAGGCTTCCGACACCAAGCATAAGGAATGTCTTTCATGTCATCTATCTCCTTTTGTGTCTTAGGGCACATTTCCTTCGATAGATGGATTCCATGCCCGAAAGGTACGGCCTTTCTTGAAATCGCAGATGTCAATCATTTCAAGACAAAGGTCTATGTATGAAGCTTCACGATAAGCCTATCATCCTTTTCTTGCGATCTCGAAAGTGATCTTGATCCCAAGGATGTGCCCCGGCTTCCCTAAGACCTTCATATCAAAACTGCTTTTTGAAAGCCCATGCCCTTACGCCCGATAACAACTTTACATCGCTCCCGATGAGTAGAATGTAAATCACGATAGTACTAAGAATACCAATGCGGTTCGACACGCTTTTTGTACACACAATAACTTTCGAACTCATTTTGATCAAACCCATAAGACTTTATAACATGATCAAAACATTGGTTCCAAGCTCTGGATGCTTGTTTGAGTCCGTAAATGGACTTCATGAGCTTACAAACTAGGTGTTCTTGGCCCTTTTCAATGAAGCCTTGGGGTTGTTGCATATAGATTTCTTCATCAAGACTTAGTTTAGGGAAAGCCGTCTTGACATCCATTTGCCAGATTTCAAAATCGAGATCGCAAAGAATCGACAAGAGAATTAGGATGGACTTGAACATTGCTACAAGTGAAAAAGTTTCCTCATAGTCGATCCCTTCTTTCTGAGTATAACCTTTCGCCACAAGCCTTGCCTTGAAGGTTCCTTCCCGTTCGGTCCTCTTTTTGTTGGGATTATACTAGAAAGTATGCTTTTACTTTGTATAATCAAAACTGAATTTCGGACTTATTTATTGAAATAAATTGTTTATCACCGTTGCTTTTAAATATCATCGAATGTTACATATATTTCTCGCATAAGCGTTCAATAAATAAGTACGTGTTACATTGTAGTTAATTTAGTGATACCAGATCACAGAAGATTAAATTAACAGTCCCTTGTAACTAAAAGTACACCATTCACGACCTAGATGGAAATGAACAATCCATCGTGAAAGGTTGAAGTGTAAGGCTCAGATTGGCTTGTCTTGACCAAGAGATTACACTAGTGCATGATCGATCTAATCGAATAGGACCCCTGAGGAGGACAAATTCTTCAGAACTGAACAAGGAAGAATTAGACCTCAGTGGTTCGTTATTTCTTAATCTTCGTCCCTTAAATAGGATCACGTGTGGTTGGTAACTATTGCTTTTACTTATCTGTTGGGGAATAAGTTGCACAGATCTATTCGGGGTGAATATTTAACTACAAATTTAATTCTTATAATTATTACTAGCATGAATTAATCCTATATTAATTCAAATAATAATCCAACAACAAATCATGCATATAATTGAATCACGTAAAACCTACGCATGCGGAAATCTACGAGTTTACGTGAACGTACCTCTTGGGATGACAATGGCTTGGTTGAATAGACTCACCAAAAGAACTTCCCAAGTATTCCCTTAATCCTTGCTCAACTATCCGGTGGTAGGACCCTTGCGAACAATTAACAAAAGAAAAATAAATTATGTTGCACCACCTTTGTGGATTTACTAATTTTTCCAGCACATGGAATTGTACTTGGGAATGAAAGAGTCATCCCCTATTTATAAAGCATAGGTGGTCGAAATTTTGGGAAAAAAATAATGTGGGAAAATCTTTTTCTTGATCTCCAATAAATCTTGAATATATCTCCTATATTCTTTTTTTTTCCCATAATTATAATATTCCACAAAATCCCAACTACTCTTTGTTATGGATAAATTTCGAAAATTATAGGGCAAGAATCCAAGATTTAGATCTTCTTGAATTTATGAGATATTCTTGTATTTCAAGAAATACATATCTTCCATAATATATTTTCAAGAAAATCAAGAAAATCTTTCTTTTCCTTAATTATCAAATTTTTGAAATTTCCTATGGATAACCAAGTGGGAGATTTCTTGAATTTAATGAGATAATCTTGTATTCCAAGAATACATATCTTCATTCCATAACAAAATTCAAAGAAAATCTTTTTCTCCCTTTTATCCATAAATTTGAAATTTATGAGGAAAAATAAGCAACAATATTTATTTTATTTTTAAACACCTTTTTCGGTTATTGGACTATATGTTGGGCTACTTAGGGGCCTTTAGGAGAATTAAGATTGGACCTTCCAACGGATCTTGAATTATCAATATTGAGCCACAATATTATTCAAGCCCATAAATATTAATTAATCCCACTACATAATTAATATTGCATTATCCATCTTAACCCATATTACAGTCAATATGGCTCCGGTTATTATTTCCCGTGTTTAAGATTATCTAGCCCATTAATTAATTCAAGCCACTGAAATAGCTTTCCATTAATTATTATCTTTTGTCCTTGGTAAAGGCGGTTCAATATTATTATCCATAAGGAAACTAATTCCACTTGCAAGATTTGGTATGATAAAGCTTATGAACCTCCCAAGGGCAAATCGAACAAAGCGATTTTGCAACACGATTCTCCGTATTAAATCTTAGCAATCACATGTGACCAATAATATTGCCCACGATAAAAAGTATTGAATCTCGTTGATTCTCTACCCATGATAAGTCAAAGCAATAGTTACCAACCACACGTGATCCTATTTAAGGAACGAAGATTAAGAAATAACGAACCACTGAGGTCTAATTCTTCCTTGTTCGGGTTCAAGCATTTGTCCTCCCAGAGGTCCTATTTAGTGCATCAGTCATGCACTAGTGTAATCTCTTGGTCAAGACAAGCCAATCCGAGCCTTACACTTCAACCTTTCACGATGTATTGTTCATTTCCATCTAGGTCGTGAATGGCGTACTTTTAGTTACAAGGGACTGTTAATTTAATCTTATGTGATCTGGTATCACTAAATTAACTACAATGTAACACGTACGATTTATTGAGCAGTTATGCAAAGAAATATATGTAACATTCGATAATATTTAAAGCATCGGTGATAAACAATTTATTTCAGTAAATAAGTCTGAAATTCAGTTTTGATTATACAAAGTAAAAGGATACTTTCCAGTATAATCCCAACATTATCATGGGTAGAGAATCAACGAGATTCAATACTTTTTTATCTTGGGCAATATTATTGGTCACATGTGATTGCTAAGATTTAATACGGAGAATCGTGTGCAAGTACGCGTGTTCGATTTGCCCTTGGGAGGTTCATAAGCTTTATCATACCAAATCTTGCAAGTGGAACTAGTTTTAGGTATGGATAATAATGTTGAACTGTTCTTAACCAAGGACAAAAAGATATTAATTAATGGAAAGCTATTTCAAAGGGCTTGAATTAATTAATGGGCTAGATAATCTTAAACATGGAAAATAATAACCGGAGCCATATTGACCGTAATATGGGTTAAGATGGATAGTGCAATATTAATTATGTAGTGGGATTAATTAATATTTATGGGCTTGAATAATATTGTGGCTCAATATTGATAATTCAAGATCTATTGGAAGGTCCAATCTTAATTCTCCTAAAGGCCCCTAAGTAGCCCAACATAAAGTCCAATAACTGAAAAAAGGTGTGTTAAAAAATAAAATAAATATTGTTGCCTTATTTTTCCTCTCTATTTTTCGAAAAATTATGGATTAAAGGGAGAAAAGATTTTCTTTGAATTTTGTTATGGAATGAAGATATGTATTCTTGGAATACAAGATTATCTCATTAAATTCAAGAAATCTCCCACTTGGTTATCCATATAGTAAGTTTCGAAAATTTTGAAATATAAAGGGCAAGAAAGATTTTCTTGATTTTCTTGAAAAGATATTATGAAAGATATGTATTTCTTGAAATACAAGAGTATCTCATAAATTCAAGAAGATCCAAATCTTGGATTCTTGTTCCCTATATTTCAAAAATTCCATAACAAAGAGGAGTTGGGATTTTTGTGGAATATTTTAATTATGGAGAAAAGAATATATGAGATATATTCAAGATTTCTTGGAGATCAAGAAAAAGATTTTCCCATATTATTTTATCCCAAATTTTCGACCACCCCACCTCTATAAATAGGGGATGAGTGTTTCATTCCCAAGTACAATTCCATGTGCTGGAAAAATTAGTAAATCCACAAAGGTGGTGCAACAAAGTTTATTTTCCTTTTGTTAATTGTTCACGAGCATCCTACCACCGGATTGTCGAGCAAGGATTAAGGGAATACTTGGGAAGGTTTTTTTGGTGTGTCTAATCAATGAGGCCATTGTCATTCCAAGAGGTACGTTCACGTTAACTCGTAGTATTTCCGCATGCGTAGGATTTACGTGAACTGTTTATATGCATGATTTGTTGTTGAATTATTATTTGAATTAATATAGGATTAATTCATGCTAGTAATAATTATCAGAATTAAATTTGTATTTAAATATTTATCCCCGAATAGATCCGTGCAATTAATTCCCCAACACTTTTTCTCTTGTATACCCACTTGCAACCAATGGGTTTGACCCCATTAAGTGGTTCGACTAGCTCCCACACTCTGTTATGATCCATAGAACCCATTTCGGCTTTCATTGCTTTTTTCCAAGAAACCGCATCCTTGTCTTGGATTTCCTCATCATATGACCATGGGTCTGATTCGTCTTGTCCGGGAATTAAGTCCGAGGACTCTCCTATCCCCATGAATCTCTAGGGCTGTTTCACAACCCTCCCACTACGAACAGGTTCGGTTGCCAGAAAGTGTGTCATTTGGTATGTCATCTTATGCCATTGGCAATAAGGTTAGCCCCCTTAGCTCATTTAAGGCAATCTCACTTCTGGGTCTTCTTTCGTTCATATAGTCTTCTTCCAAAAATCTAAAGTGGGTGCTTATTACCACCTTTTGATCTTCGGGACCATAGAACATACACCCTTTTGTTCCCTCGGGTTATCCTATAAACAACCTTAATTCTGATCGAGGATCCAATTTTCCGGCTTCCTTGTCCAACACGTAGGCCGGACACCCCCAAATTATCATGTGTCTCAAACTGGGCTTGCGCCCGGTCTACAATTCTTTGGGAGTTTTGGGAACCGATTTGGATGGCACCAAGTTCAGAATGTAAGCCGCTTTGTTTCAAGGCATGACCCCGAATCGACTTGGGAAGATCCGCATAACTCATCATTGATCTAACCATTTCCAAAAGAGTTCGTTTTTTTGCTCGCAACCCCGTTTTTTGTTGAGGGGTTCCGGTGCGATTAGTGGGATACAATCCCTTCATCCGACAAGTAGTTCAAAAACTCATCATTTGAGGTACTCGCCTCCACGATCGGATCGTAGAGACTTGATACACGTTTTCCCTATGATTCTCTCGCTTGAGCCTTAAATTCTTTGAATTTCTCAAAGGTCTCAGATTTATGCTTCATAAGGAAAATATAACCGTACCTTGAATAGTCATCAATAAAAGTGATTTAAATACTCATAACCTCCTCTTGCTTTGGTTGACATTGGACCACATACGCCCGTGTGAACGATTTCTAACACTTCTTTGGCTCTATTACCCTTGGCTCGAATGCCCTCTTGGTGGTTTTTACCCTCCAAACATGATTCGCGAGGTTGGAATTGGTTCAACTTGGAGAGACTCCGGTGAACCGCTTTTTTCACCAACCTTTGGATCCTCTTTTCGATTAATATGTCCCAATCTTAGATGCCATAGAAGTGTCTCGTTCACTTCTGATGAGCGTTTTCTTTTATCGGAAACAGTTGATGTGTTATAGGATGCATTTCGTGAGTGGTGTGCACAGTTAATTGTATATAGACTATTTGACAACGTTCCATGATGAGATAAATTTATCATAAAGAGAAATGGTAACAACTTTATCAAAAGTAACCGAATATCCATCAAGGTAAAGTTTAGAAACGTAAATTAAATTCTTTTCTAAAATTCGAACGTAAAGAACATCTCTTAAAATTAAAAACTCGTCTTCAAAAGACAGGTGCACTTCTCCCACTACTTCACCGCCACTCTCAGAAGATCGCCCAAAGGTGATGAGGATCTCACCCCACTAAGTTGTTTCCGTCCGCTTGAACCCCCCGTAAAGTGAAACAAACATGATCGGTGGATCCTCAGATCCACCACCCATAAATGGAGGCATACGCCGCTAAGCAAGTTTCAACAACTAGTGCGTGAGAATTACCTTTCTTTCCATTCCTTTTGGGTTTGGAACAGCCGACCTCCAATGTCCTTTTTCACCGTGATTTGAAGCACCTCCCCTTAGTCGGGTTTGCTCACACCTCCACCTCCCTTCACCTTTTCTTTGCCATTGGCAACACTTGAGTTCACTTGTTTGTTCTTGTTCTTACCACCCCTTGGCCTAGAAGAAGAAGAAGGTCCATTTCGCCACCAAGGCTTGGCTCTTTTGTTCTGAATATCGCTTTCCGCCGGAGACCAAAGCTTGCAATAGATCGTGCATCGAGAACTTCGATTGTTCATCCGTAGTTCACCGGACTGCTCAAAACTTTTCGGCAGAGAGTGGAGCACTAAATCGATTTAAGGTGAGCCATCATCCGAGAACGTGTTCCCTTCACGCGCATTCCCTCCACCATTTTCATAGAGAGCAAGTCCTCATGGTGATCTCGACGAGCCACGGGTTGCTCGATGTTGAAACATCGCTTAAGACTAGTCATGATGTTCCGCAATGGTCTCAACGCTCGGGTGTTGGTGTTGCAACACATCCGACATTGAAGCCAAGATGGTACACTTTGCCATTTCGCTGAACGCCCTCACCAAGATACTCTTTCTTAACCGATTTAGTTGACTCATCATTTGGCTTTTACGGTTTAGGTGTAAGTGAGAACCCGGTTATGGCTTTCAAGAAATGAGGACAATAGTAAGTTTATTGACTCCAATCAACGAAGTTTTCACCAAGAAGCAAATTGTCTTTAAGTATATTGAGCAATGGATTAAAAGGTTGCGACATGATGAACTCGAAATAAATAATAATATGCATAAGCACGAATATATCACAAAATTAGATCACATGTTTCATATTAAAATCTCAAAAAAAATATGAACATGTATCAGCCAACATCTCAAAACAGTTTAAATAAGCCACGTGGGGTGGTTCATTATTTAAACACATTCAAGAAAAGTTACAAACAAGAACGATTACAAACCTTTAATAACTAGATTAATAGTTGGCTCCCCACTTGACCAATATAAAATTGACAGGACTTCGGGGAAGTATATGCATATCAATTTTATACCTAAGTAATAACCATGATTAAATACATAATTATTATTTCGCTTTGAACGAGCCTCATGGGGAGGGTCATCGTCGCCACTAGTAATAATCCACAATCATCCATTTGGAATTTATTCATGTGAAAGCTATTTTTTGACCGTCCCGTAGGGGGAATTTATCCAAAAGAATCCACAAATAAATAAATAATGGAGGTCAAAATTAATTCAATTTTATTATCCATAAAATTGTTAATTAATTGTTTAAGCATACTTAGTAATTTTTGAAAGTGAGATTTTTCAAAACGTTTTCTCATGCATCGCAAATTTAAACACAATTTAAATAAGCATAAAATAATGCACAAACATCAAGACAAAAATTAAACATATTGGGCACACATATCCAAGTGTCACGGTTAATTTTTGTCATGTCTTGATCTCGAGAAATCGTCTTCTTTGCCTTCATCATTCGTCTCGAAGGTTCGCCACGTAGGTGAGCGCCATCGACGGCTTCGGGCCGGAGTGCACGCCTTGCACCCCCGGCCGTGTGGTCGATCGGCGACTTGTCTCTGGCGTCGGGCCGCCCAAGACGTCGCCTGGGGCCGGTGGTTTCTATTCACGAGATCTCGGCAGGTCTAAGTAGGGCCAAGATGCTCAGGTCAAGGCAGCGTCTGCAAGACCGCTTATCGCCCCACGTCCACGTCGGCATCGCCCTTCACAACAAGGCTGCCTCGGCGGCTCGCCCCGCCCCCTGCGGGTGGCGCTGTGTCTGGGTTCGTCACACAAGGCCAAAGCCCTTCTTCCAGATCCTGTCTTTTAATTCTTCGCTCGCCTCCGTTTCGATCCGATTATAATTTATTTACAAAAAATAAATAAACCTAGATCTAGACTAGTCTATTACATTGATCAAATCAAACAAATTCTAATCTACTTGTGGATTTTTCTTAGGCAAAAAATAAAATTCGAATCTAATCAATTAAAAACCACAATTTATATGAATGCACAAATAAACACATTAAATTCCATGACAATTGGATACCTGCAAAAAAGATCTAGCAATTCTACTATCCAATTTCAAATTTAATGAAAACGAACTAAATTACAATTTAAAAATTGAGTCTCAAACCGTGGCTCTGATACCATTTGTTGGGGAATTAATTGCCCGGATCTATTCGGGATGAATATTTAAATACAAATTTAATTCTAACAATTATTACTAGCATGAATTAATCCTATATTAATTCAAATAATAATTCAACAAAAAATCATGCATATAAAGCGGTTCACATAAATCCTACATGACGGAATTGCTCTGGGTTTACGTGAACTAACCTCTTGGAGTGGCAATGGTCTCGTCGATAAAACACACCAAAAAGCCTTCCCAAGTATTCCCTAGTCCTTGCTCGTCAATCCGGTGGAAGGAAGCTCGCGAACAATTAACAAAAGGGAAAATAAAAATTTGTTGCACCACCTTTTGTGGATTTACTAATTTTTCCAAAGACATGGAATTGTACTTGGGAATGAAACACTCATCCCCTATTTATAGAGGGTGTTGGTCGAAAATTTTGTGCATGAATAAGATGGGAAAATATTTTTCTTGATCTTCAAGAAATCTTGAATATATCCAATATATTATTTTCTTCATATTTAAAATATTCCACAAAAATCCCAACTCTCTTTTGTTATGGTATTTTCGAAAATAATAAGGAGTAAGAATCCAAGATTTGGATCTTCTTGAATTTATGAGATATTCTTGTATTCCAAGAATACATATCTTCCATAATATCTTTTCAAGAAAATCAAGAAAATCTTTCTTTCCCTTATTCTTTCAAGATTTTCGAAAATCATCATATAAATAACCAAGTGGGAGATTTCTTGAATTTAATGAGATAATCTTGTATTCCAAGAATACATATCTTCATTCCATAACAAAATTCAAATAAAATCTTTCCCCCCTTTTATTCATATTTTTCGAAATTTTAGGAAAAATAGCAACAAAATTTTATTTTATTTTTAAATACCTTTTTCAGTTATTGGACTTTTTGTTGGGCTACTTGGGTGGTCTTTAGGAGAATTAAGATTGGACCTTCCAATGGATCTTGAATTATCAATATTGAGCCACAATATTATTCAATCCCATAAATATTAATTAATCCCACTACATAATTAATATTGCACTATCCGTTTTAACCCATATTACAGTCAATATGGCTCCCGGTTATTATTTCCGTGTTTAAGATTATCTAGCCCATTAATTAATTCAAGCTTATTTTGAAATAGCTTTCCATTAATTAATATCTTTTATCCTTGGTAAAGGAACGGTTCAACATTATTATCCATACAGGAAACTAGTTCCACTTGCAAGATTTGGTATGATAACACTTATGAACCTCCCCAGGGGCAAATTGAACAAGCGTGACTTTAACGCGATTCTCCGTATTAAATCTTAGCAATCGCGACGTGACCAATAATATTGCACAAGATATAAAGTATTGAATCTCGTTGATTCTCTACCCGTAATAAGTCAAAGCAATAATTACTAACCACACGCGATCCTATTTAAGGGACGAAGATTGAGAAATAACGAACCACCGAGGTCTAATTCCTCCTAGTTCGGATTCAAGAATTTGTCCTCCTCAGAGGTCCTATTCAAATTGCACTAAACATGCACTAGTGTAATCTCTTGGTCAAGACAAGTCAATGAGCCTTACACTTCAACCTTTCACGATGGATTGTTCATTTCCATCTAGGTCGTGAATGGTGTACTTTTTGGTTACAAGGACCGTTAATTTAATCTTCGTGATCCGGTATCACTAAATTAACTACAATATAACACGTACTATTTATTGAACAGCTTATGCAAAGAAATATATGTAACATTCAATGATATTTAAAGCATCAGTGATAAACAATTTATTTCAGTAAATAAGACCGAAATTCAGTTTGATTATACAAAGTAAAAGCATATTTTCCAGTATAATCCCAACATTTTCTTCCTTGATGTGAGACAATTCAAATGAGAGTGGTGACGACCGTCAATGTGATCAGAATAAAAAGTTAAGTCAATTTTCCAATTAAATTTTAAATTATCCGGCGAAAAGAACTACAATTGAAACCAAAAGGACTACAATTGATAAAATAAAAACTTACAGGACTATTTCTGGAATCTGACAAAGTTACATGACCATTTGTGATATTTTCTAGTTTATTTTCAGTCGGGGAGGTCCAGATGGGGGATGGGCCTCCCCCGTCCCGTCCACTTTTCGGATTTTCACATCTCATCCTCTATCCAAATACACATCCACCTCTATTATACATCTATACCCTAAAACTATCACATCACTACTTTTCTTAAACCAACTCATTCTCTCTCATACTTTTTTTCCAACAATTCATTATTTATCCTACTTTTCTTACACTTTTCTTTCATACAATCATTATCATACTAACTAACAATAATAAAACAATACATCATCATAATTAAAAATTATTGATTTGACATAAAGCTACATCCATCCCTACTACATCCAACTCAAAACAAACAAAAAATTACTATTCACAGGATTTTCCCCATCCACCTCAAGCTCAAAACAAACATCTATTACAGTTGTTTAAGTAGTAATCTAAGAAAAGAAATAATAGAAAAGCCCAATAAATTATACCCATCTACTTAACAAACAATATTTAAAAAAAGCCCCAATGAATTATTCCCATCTACTTGACAAACAATTAAAAAAACCCCAATAAATTATTCTTAACAAACAATTGAAAAAAAGCCCAATAGAACATATGCGTAATAGGAAGATAATTAAAAGGAATTCTTCTTGTCCCAGCTATCCAAATAGGCACTCGCAAGCACGTCTACATCATTTTTTAATTATTATTTTTTTTTACGGAAATAAAAATTCATTGACCACGTAGCCAAGACATCGACTTCAACATCACAAGCAATTCAGTACAAACTAGGAATAGCACATTTAATTATTAAAATGATTTTGCTCACTTTGTTCATATGAGAGTCTCATACATAGTTTTGATATACATATAATACACATATTATTGATTTTCTAACTAATCAATAACAATCAATAACAATGCAATCAATAATTTTATAGTGATTGATCTTTCTATAATATCCTTTGTCATTATCATTACCTAATCATAACAAGCAAACCCTAAGTTAATTTTTAATTGAGACACACTTGCTCTGTTTCATAATAAAACGGGGTATAATTTGGACATTGATATTTTAAAACTTTGAAAGAATGGGTATAATTTGTATTAAGTTGTACATGTCTCATGCATGAGACCGTGTCATATAAGTTTTTGTCTTTTTAATTTAATGTGTTATAAATCATTTTTTAGTGAGCTGCAATTTAATCACACGCGATCCCGTACTAAATGCTGAAGGGTGCGCCCTTATTCGCTGCACTGCTGCAGTGCTCAGGCCTTTACGCAATACGCACTGCCTCCTTTTGCTTTCTTATGTGCTTTTGTATTTTAGGTCTCAAAGAAAGCGTAGCAAAACATTGTATTTATGGGGTTAATTTTACTTTTGGTCATCAAATTTTACCTCAATTTCACTTTTGGTCACCGAATTTCATCGTTCATCAAAATTAGTCACTTAATTATACTTTTTTAATCAAGGATGGTAATGACGTTAGTTGACCGTCAAAGAACTAACGGGAGCATCTGAATTTGCACGAATTATATTAACGTTTTTTTTTTTTGTTTTCTTCCCTAATTCATCCTATCTCTTCCCTCTCCCCCTCCGTAAATCCTTATCTTAATTCATCTTCAGTCAAGCTTCGAATCTTCAATAAAATGTATTTTTTTGTTGCTGGTAATAACAACCCATATATAGTAGCATCAAAATTAGGAATTCTTCCCCCACTATTTAACTTAGTTCCAGATTGATGCAATAACCGTACTTTATTTTCCAAACAAACAAGCATTCAGTTCACTTAACCTCAAAATAATCTACAATACCCCCTTCATATTTTCTGCTACGATCTTCTGTCATTTTCCACCATGAATAATTTTTAATGTAAGAAGGGTCGATTCATTTTTTGAATCTGCATAGTAGAAAAACCCAAAAGAAATCAATAAATAAGAAAGCAACATAAAAAATCGATAATCAAGAAAATTATTGCTCTACTCAACAACGTGCAAAACAAAGAAAAGTAAATTTTTTGTAATCGTGAGAGCTTACCATATTGGGTTGTAGACCCATGCTTGTCTCTCTTAGCCAATGACGGGAAAAATTGATTGAGTAATTCGAGCACCAAAAATCGTATAAATCGACTCAAACAACCGATCTTAATATTACCCAGGGTTTGGTAAAGATTCTTGGAGGGAGATCGATTGAAATTGAAGAGAAATTATGGCTTGGGAGAAAAGGGAGAAAGGGGGAAAATTTGTGTAAGAACCATATATAATTCACGTCATTTCAATTGCTCCCGTTAATATCTTGACAGTCAACTAACGTCATCACCAACTCTGACTAAAAAAGTGTAATTAAGTGACTAATTTTGATGAAGAGTAAAATTCAGTGACCAAAAGTGAAATTGAGGTAAAATTTAATGATAAAAATGAAATTAACCCCCTAAAATTATAATAAAAAATAGCCTCAAAATGTATTTCTTATTTCTTACTTCATATTGCTGAAATTATGTCTATCATGAAATACTATTACTATTAACTCTTGATTCATAAAACGTAGTTAGTCATTTCTTGGTGTTTCTCGAAGGAATTGATTTGAATGCATAAACTAGGTTAAATTTCTTAATAATAGGTTTTGTCTACAAGTTTTTGTATTTTTTTACATTTAGTTTCTCTTTTCTAATTAAAAGTAAAGTTGAAAATAAAGAGACCAACCTTAATATAGTACACGATGAGCACTTCCCAATGTTGGCATGCAAAGATCAAGTCATCATGTCACATCAAACTCATAATCATAAAAATTGAATAAAAACTCCAAGCATGAATCTCAACAGTTAATTGCTATGACTAGCCAGCATAGTCTAAATTATTTGTATTTCTTTAGAATATAAACTCCCTCCCTCCCTCCGTCTCAAATTTAATATTACATTTATTATTTGTTTTGGAGTTTAATGAGAGGGTTTATATAAATAAAAGAGAATAAAATTAATTTTAGTATGAAAGTATTAATTTCTTTATTTTTTTAGATATTTTGGGTAACTTTATTAACTTATGTGTAATTTTTAGATGTTTTGGGATAAATTTAAAGTGATTTAATTTTTTTTTTAAGATGTAAAATGGTGATATTTTATTTTATAAAACAAATAAAATTAGGTCTTCATATTATTACTAAATCAACAAAATTGATCTGACTGTATATATTTAAATTTCATTTTTAGTGCAAATACTAAAACCAAAAATACCTAAAAAATTTCAAAATCGGGTGAATCCGAACGAATCTCCGTACTCCACAATATCACGCGCACTGCACGTATATATCCGCATGACACTGCTTTTTCCCTATATAACTAACCTCACGCAATCCGTAAATTCACACACTTCACCGAAGATCAAAAGATAAGAGAGAGAGAGACTGAAAGAGTGAGCATCTCAGTTCAACAATGGCGATTACCATCAGAAACCTCAACTCTACGTCGCCGATCAAGGAACGCTACGACGTCACCTTCCACGAGACCGTCATCGACACCACCGTCACCGGCAACCCCAACGCCGTGACTGGCTGGATCGACGAAATCAAGCGTCTCCACCGTCTGCCGGACATTATCGTCGGTCTCGACGTCGAGTGGCGCCCGAACTACGTCGCCGGGCATCAGCGTAACCCCGTCGCCACGCTCCAGCTCTGCGTCGACGACCTCTGCCTGATCTACCAGATCATCCACACCGAATACATCCCCCAATCGCTGGTCGATTTCATCTCCTCTGTTACTTTCCCCTTTGTTGGCGTGGGGGTAAAATCAGATCTGGAGAAATTGGAGAGTGACTACGGGATTGGAGGCAGAGCGTGGTGCGTGGATCTGAGAGAGCTTGCGGCGGAGGCGTACGGCAGGAAGGAGTTGAAGAGTGCGGGGCTGAAGGATCTGGCGAGAATCGTGCTGCAGAAAGAGGTGGAGAAGCCGCAGGCGGTGACGACGAGCCAGTGGGACAGCCAGCGGCTCACGGCGGAGCAGGTGAAGTACGCCTGTGTTGATGCCTACATGTCTTATAAGATTGGTAGCGTATTGGGTGCTTAATTAGTCAAATGTTAGTATAATTCTATCCTATGGTCTGTTGCTTTTATTTTCGATCTTTTAAATTGTTCGTAGTTCATGAGAGTGTCATGTGACTCATGCCTACACTTTATCATATCTGATAGTATTTCCTATGTTTTTCAGAGCATGAATTATTATGGTATAATGCTAGTTTATTTTACTAATTATATCGGGACTTTTGGAGTGGGATTGTTATCAAATACTCATAATTTAGACTATCATGTACGTATCTTGTCATTAACTATAGTACTGAATTTAATATATTGGTTATAGGAATTGACGAGGTAATGATGAATTCAACTTCAACACAATGATTTAAATAAAAAACAAAACTCCCATGGGGTATGCTAATCAATGATATGAAATGCGAAATTTTGTGAGCATATACACCAGGATAAATGTTGATTTTTTAATTGAGAAAATTGGCAAAAATTGATTTTTTAAGAAATTTGAATTGATCTACAATATTTGATTTATATAATTTTCTAAATATTGGAATATATTTTATGGAATTCGAATCCGTCTACAATATACTTAATTTATGAGTAGGTCTCCTGTGAAACTTGTTTAAAGAAAAGTATTACTTGTTTAGATGACAAAATATTACTTGTTTAAAGAAAAACATTACTTATTTAGATAGAAAAGTATTACTTGTTTAGAAGGAAAAATATTACAAGTTTAAAAGAAAGGTAGTATTTTTTTTAAAAAAAATACAAGTAAAAAATATAATATAATTTAATTTAATTTAATTTATTTAAATTTATATAAAAAAATTATTATATAAAAATGTGATTGAATTAATAAATAAGATAATTGAAATAAAGAATTTAAAAAAAATGATTTTTAGAACATATAGAATTAATTTCATTAAATAAACGCAAAAAAAATATTACTTGTTTAGATAAAAAAGTATTATTTATTTAAAAAAAAGAATTATTTGTTTTAAAAAAAGAATTACTTGTTTAAATATAAAAGTATTACTAGTTTGTTTAGATAGAAATGTATAACTTGTTTAAAGAAAAGTATATATTACTTGTTTAGAAGAAAAAGTATTACTTGTTTAAAGAAAAATATTACGTATTAAGATAAAAAAAAGTATTATTTGTTTAGAAGGAAAAGTATTACAAGTTTAAAAGAAAGGTACATAGTATACTTTTAAAAAAAAACAAGTAAAAAATATAATTTAATTTAAATTTATATAAAAAAAATTATTATTATATAAAAGTGTGATTGAATTAATAAATAATATAATTGAAATAAAGAATTTTAAAAAAAAAATTGTAAAAAAAATGAATTCTAGGACATATATAATTAATTTCATTAAGTAAACGCAAGAAAGCTAGTGCCCGAGTGAAATTGATCCCCGCTCAGGCTCCCAAGGTCCCGTGTTCGGTCCCCCATCGCAGTGAATAATTGCCTCAATTAATTGGGAGGCTTGATAGCTTATATGTGAGATGTTTGGTGTCCGTGCCTAAAAATTGATTTTTTTTAAAAAAAAAATTGATTTTAAAAAAAAAATGTTGGAGAGCGGTTTTCAACTGTTGTCCAAGTGTATATGCTTGGACAACGGTTGAAAAACGATGTCTAAAATGCCAACTTTGTAATGCGTTAAAAACCGTCCAAAGTATATATCTTGGACAATGATTTGTGAAATTGTCTAAAGTGCCCACTTGCAATGCTGTTAAAACCGATGTTCAAGTGCAATTTCTTGGACAGCGGTTTTTTATGAGCTGTCCAAGCTTGGAGAGCGGTTATAACAGCTCTCCAAGGTCATTTTTAACAGTTGTCCAAGCTCAAATCTGTATTAGTGTTTATACGCAAATTATGAAGAAAAAATATTAGGTGGATATTTAAAGTTACTTAGGAAATGATCAAACTCAAAAAACTTTATATGTGAAATATCAACTATATATACATGTTTTAATTTTAAACTAAAAAAAACACTATATATGCTTGTTTTCTAATTTCTATCGTGCACACACATCATATTAATTCTTAGTTTAATACATAAAATATATGCGATTGAAACTATAAATTATTAGAATTTGGCAATAATGTACTCTTGTTGAAAAGAAAAGAAAAATTACGCATAAAAGACATATTATTAAGGATAATTAATTTATATATTAAGGATAATTAATATGTAATTAATAGATTAGATCTTGGTCATTATTGGTCATTAATATGTAATTAATAGATTAGATCTTGGTCATTATTGGTCATTAATTCTTGGTTAGATCTTGGTTATTAAGGATAATTAATTTACATATTAATGACCAATAATGACCAAGATCTAATCTATTAATTACATATTAATTATCCTTAATATATAAATTAATTATCCTTAATACATATTAATATCGATCATACAATATGAGAAAAATAATGTGTATATACGATATTATATTAATCACGTTATTTAATTAAAGAGTCACACTTACATGAGACGGTCTCACGGTGAGACGGGGTATAAATTAGGCATTGACGCTTTAACAATTTAAAAAGGGTGAGTGTAATTTGTCTTAATTAAGTTATACCCCGTCTCATGCATGAGACCGTCTCATATGAATTTTTGTGTTAATTAAATTGTTATATATAAGTAATTTATATATGTCACAAAAAAAGTCAATTTTTTTTTTATATTTTCAAATTCGAATTGAATTATTTGAGGGCATTGGTCCGGAGGTGAAACCAGATTGGGAATATCGGCCCATGCTCTTTGACAAACAAGTGACGCGCGTGTGCTTACCTGTCTTATTAATTGGGGAGGTGGTTACGTGTCTTATGAATTAGGACCATGAACTCGTTGACTCGAATATTACCTCAACTCCATTTACGTTTATTCTCACGTTGCTTTTCCTTTCACTTTTTCTCAAACCTCTTGGGACGCTGATGATTTCGAGATTTGCAAAGACACACTAGGGTTGCGTCGATTCGAATATTACGTACCTTCAATTCCATTCACGTTTATTCTCACGTTGCTCTTCCTCTCACTTTTCCTCATACCTCTTGGGACGCAGATTTCGAGATTTGCAAAGACGCACAAATAAAGAACATTAACAATGATAAAAGAGAAAATAGCATTATGAACAATTTTTAGCTTAACAAAGATAGTTTCTTGGTTTAACCGTGATTGTGTTTTTGGCTAAACATAGTTTTCGGTTTAGCTAGTGATTGATAGATTTTTTTGTTTAACAATGATAATTTTTTGTGTACGATGATTGTTTTTTGGCTTACGTAATTTTTTGTGTGTACGGTAATAATTTTTTGGTTTAAAAGGGGGAGCAATAAGATTTATTGCGGCTACGGCATTTTCTGGACATGAACGAATATATATACCAGAAAAATTTGCTAGTAAACGACTTCGAATCTTGGCGTGCACCTTTCAAGTTCTCAGTTCTGATTCCCTGCAAAAATTGACTGCCCTAATTTGGATTGTCATGTCTAGTCGGCGAATGAGCAATCCAGGGAAGAAATCAACGGACGACGATAAGGTGGAGCAGTTACTGCGTGCGACAAAACTAAAAAGTATGATCAGTGTGTGCGGATTCAAGTTTGAAACGAGTGAGGGAACATGGGTTTCGTGAATTATATAATGAGAAGATAAAACTAAAATTTACATATTTGTATATAATTCGTTTTATTAATGTATGGGTATTGACCTAGGTTCACCATGGGTCCATGAATAAGTCTAATGGAGTTTCTTATAAGCATGCAGTTATTTGTTTAATTAATTTGGCAATGGATATATATGTGGATCTTAGGGTTGATATATGATTGCAAAGGATTGCTTAGTTTCCTTTGAATCTTGGTGTTTCTTCCAGTGCTACCACACTCCAAATATCACATAATACATGCGGTTTTTATTTTTTTATGGAAAAAAGGTCCAAACTTAAAGAAAAATTAAAACTAAAAAAAATTAAAAGAACAAGTTGAATATCAGGCGCGACTCATATATATTTGTTGAATTGAGTATACAGGAATGATATATACGGTTGATCAATTTATAAAATGAGTCGAATTAAGTTAAAATTGCACATGAGTTAATATATTATATATAGATAGAGTAACAAAAAAAGAGTCAAGGACTAGATATGAAACTGTTATCCAATTTACAATTGTCATTCACTTATCTTATCTGTAAGTCGTATACATTTTGATTAAATATCTCCACTATTTCTCTATTTCCAATTCGAATTAATTAATCACATCAATAACAATACTTTCTTGAAATACAGTAATTATAAAGAGAAGCCCCTCACAAGTCACAAATCTATAAACTCATAAATTTCGTTCTCCCTCTTCCATTCCACAAACCGTTGTTCCTCTCTCACTTTCAAGAAACCTCTCCCTTTCTCTTTCTACCACAAATGGACGACGAATTCGACTCTGACGACGACATCGAGTTCGAGTCTGACTCCGACAACATCGAGCCCGAGTTCAAGATCATAAACGCCGTCATCTTCAACTGAACCATCACCAACGTACTATCCACCTCCGAAGACTACGTCAACACGTGGGTCACCCAACACATCCACTACCCAAACTGCGGCCCCACCACCACAAAGTACCCGCCGAGCGTCCGTAACCTGGTGCTCGGGTTCGACATCCAACTCGGACCACCGGTACCCGCCCGTCGCCACCGTCCAGCTCTGCGTGCACGGCTAGGTCCTCATCTACCACATGTACGACGCCAGCACGCTCCCCGCCGCCCTCGAACTGTTCCTCACGGATCATAACAACATTTTCGTGGGCGTCAATCTAGAGCGCAAGCTGAGGGTGTTGAGGCATGAGACCAATCACGCGGGCCGCGTGGCGTACCGCAATTTGCGGTCCGTGGCTGCGCGTCGGTTGGAGCGGCCGGAGCTGTTGCATGCGGATGTGGGGTGATTGGCGAGGGATGTGCTGGGGTGGGAGGTGGTGATGCTGGAGAAGGATCCGAATTGGGATCGCCCCGAGCTGTTGCGTAATCAGGTCATAAATGCGGGTGCTCGCGCTTACGTGGCTTATGAATTGGGCAGGGCGCTCCTGAACTAATGCATGCATGCTTCAAAGGTAATTAGGAATTAGTTTCTTGATTAGCAATTTACACGACGGCCCAAGCTAGCTAGCTTTGCTTTTAATTTCCTTTGAATCTTGTTCTTGGATATACTGCCGATCTTACGGTTGATATATTGTTACATATGATTGTTTAGCTTTCTTGAACGAAACTGATTTTTGGATATATTGTTACATATGATTGATTAGTAATTTAGTACATTTTTTATACGATGTGCATGATCAGCTCAGTTTGGGATGTGTGTATTCTACTTTTTTGTTTTATGTTATTAAAAGAAAATATTTTGACTAATTTGTTGAATAAATTAATGAATAACTAAGCTAAAAAAATTATTAAAATCAAGAAGAAACAAGTTTTATTTTTAATTAATACTTTAATATCAAATCAGAGACATTACGCATGTTATTTTGAGACTGCTAGGGATCAATGCGTGAAAGGTAATATTAATTGGAATTAAATAGATGCTTTCTTTTTTTTCTTTTTTCTTTTTTTAAAAACAAAATAGATGTTTTCTTGTTTACGAGTTTTGTTTGCTTTTAATTCTTTTGAATGAATCTTGTTCTTTTTAGAGGTTATTATTTTTTGCCTATGGGATATAAAGGGATCTTATGGATATATGGTTGATTATGTGAATATATGTGGTTGTTTTAGTTTTCTTTGAATTAATTCTTGGTCTTTCTTGAAGGGAATTATTTTTTGACACATTGAAGGGAATTATTTGAATGCACGAAGTAGGTTAAATTTGATTTTGCTGCCTGTACATGATCCGTGCAGCTTGAAAACTCATTGAGTATTGATGTGTGTATTATATTTATTTTATGTTCTTATAAAAAAAAAAAAATCTTTTGAACACTTTGTTGAATTAATTAATGAACTAATATATTTAATATTTCAGATGCGTTCATGTATGTGGTATATATATATATATATTAATTTTTTTAACTTTTTTTTTAATTTTTTTTTTTTTGGGAGAAGGAAAGCATTAGAATTATTGAGTTATCTTTGACAAAACTCTATGTTTAAGCAAAATGCAGTACATATAGGTGGTGTTTGCAAAACCATTTTAAAGAAGTGATTAAAATTAGTAGTTATGGTAAAAGTGATTAATAGTAGAAGTTGATAGTGTTTGTAAGAAAATTCAAAAAAAAAATTGATAGTGCTTGCAAAAAAAATTAAAAGTTTTAAAAAAAGACTAATAAGCTACTAAAAGTATCTATTTGAAGCTTATAACTTATAACTTATGAGAGCTTATTTAAACTACTAAAAGAAAAATAAAACACTCTAAATTGTTTTTACCCATAATTTTAGGTGACTATAATCACTTATAAATTTTTGAAAACAACCCCACAGTACTTTTATTTTTATTGCTGGGGACAAGTTCAACAAAGTCTTTTGTCCGTGGGCTTCATTTGGATTGGAGTAATTGGCCCAAATTACCACCGGAAAACTATTTACTTGATTAATATCTTTAATTTTTCTTATTTACAGTTTAATACTCCATCCTTGGCACGAGATTATCAAGATAAAATGTGTACAGGTACCGACGTACCGTGAATTATATTTCAGTTAAAAAACTCTTTACAAATTTAGTCACCTAGCATAGCAATACTATCCAACAAATTTTTTTTTTCGTACAACAATTCCATATTGATGGTGTAAATTTATTTTTTTAAACAATAAAGAAATAAAGAACAAATTAATAACGAGAAAAATGCCAATTCATATATCTACGTTTAATTGAATCAATATACAGTACATCATGCCACGAGCTAACTTTTATCCGAAAAAGTAAAAAATAAAAAACAAGGAAGAGCATTACTTTTATCTGAAATTGAAAGCAGAAGCATTCAAAACCCTTCCAATCTCAAAACTCACATAAGCATCAATACAAGCGTACTGCACCTGATCGGCCGTCAAACGCCGTTCATCCCAACAACTTCTCGTCACACGCTTCGGCTTTTCTATCTCCTTTCCGAGCACAATCCGCGCCATCGTTTTCAATCCCGCGTACTTGAGATCCTCCATTTTATGCCCATCCACCGCCAATCGCCTCAAATCAACCGCCTTCGCATTATGCCCAATTTTATGGTCTCGTTGCAGTTTCTTCAAATCGGATCTGACCTCAATTCCGACGAATTTGTGGTTACTGTAGGAGAGAAATTGGATGAGCTGGATCGGAAAGTATGGCGAGTGGATCAATTGGTAGATCAGGCAGCAGCGGCCGACGCAGAGCTGCAGAGTGGCGGCGGGGTTTTGGAGGCGGCGGCTGTGGTTGGGGCGCCACTCGATGTCGAGGCCGACGATTAGACGGTGGCCGTACAGGGAGTTGACAGCGGTTATCCACTGAGAGACGGCGTCGGGGTCGTGTGTGACGGTGGTGCGAACGACGTCGTTGAAGAAGACGATGTTGTAATCGATGGAGGAGGGGCAAAAGCAGTGAAAAATCATGTTGTTCTATTTGGGCTGCTGCGGAATGCGGGTTGTGCTCAACGGTGTGTGGGTCAGATTCATTTGGGCCTTTAGTTAGATGAATAAATCTGGTCCAGAAATAAATAGCTTTCAACAAAATATTTGGAAATTTGGAAACATTAACTCAAATTTAAAATAGAGGCACCGAATTTGCGTGCGTACAAATTATAATTTTATATGGGATTAAGATTTGTATTATGGGATTAAGATTTGCGTGCGTACAAATTGTATATTTGGAAATTATGATTTTTTTATTTTAGTTCTATAAATTTTGATTTTTTTTTAAAATTGATCATTTAACATATTGCACCAAATTACCAAGTAGGTAATCGTCATATGTGTAATTATTTTATTTTTTTATTTTAATTTCGAAATACAACTTGAACTTTTTTAATTCTAATAGTTTTTATCGGGTTTTGAGTCGGGTCTAAAATAATTTGTATATTAAAAGATATAGGTTTATTGGATCTAAACTAATCGATAAATTAAAAAATGAACCAAAATACGTAAAAAACCATTAGTTCTCCCTAAAAAAAAATAATATAATATTAATATAACTAGAATCTCATTATTAAATATCATTATAACATAAATATTGATGTTAAATATTTCTTAATATTCTTATTATTATTGTACCATCAATAATAATTTTTTTATAATATTAAAATATTACTCCCTCCGTCCCATAAAAGTCAAGACGCGTTCGTTTTTCGCGTGTTTTTTCTTGACGAGTTTTTTTTTATTAGTATTTGAAATGAAAAAGTAATTTTTAAAGATGATATAAAAGATGAGTATAGATCTATAATACCTCTCCTTAAAAATCACTTTATAATTTGAAATATTAATAAACAACTCGCTCACAAAAACTCGATAATAAAGGTGGTGTGCACGTTTTTCTGGGACGGAGGTAGTATTTTATTATTTATTAAATTTTAAAAAAATATTATTATATAAATATTATAATAATATTTATTTGAAATGTTGATAGATATTATTTAATATTTATTTTTAAAATATTAACAATATATTTTAATATAATAGAAATATAATTATATTAAATATTATTATTTTAATATTAGTATGGTACTAAACTCACAATAAAAATATTATTATAATATGAATATTTATATTATATATTATTAAAATATTTTTCTAAATATTATTATTATAAAATTAATAATTATTTTTTATAAATATTATTTTAATAGCATTTTTTAATAATACTATATTTAAAAGTTATTAATATTAAGATTATTAATATTTAAAATACTAGTAAAAATATTTTTTTTGTTAATATATTTAATATTAAATTATTAACATTATTATATTATTAAAATATATATATTGAAAAAATTATTTTAATAATTAGCACAACACAAATTAAAATTTCATCATATTAGATATTTTACAAGGAAAAAAAAAATTCACATCCAATCACATTCTCATTTTCTACGTACTTATCAAATCAACTATAATCATTACGTTTTTTTTTTCCCAATTACACATCCAAGCACAACCATAGCTTTTCCAAAAGAGAGACCTCAGAGAATATTTTTGATAGTATATTTCTTTCAATTTTCAATGTTCAGACCAATGATGCTCGGCGCGGCGGCAGCGTGATTTTGCCCAATAGGTGTACGTGGAAGCAGTATCTTCATCGGCTAAAGGTTTATTTTTATACTGTACTGATTTAGCACTTGATCTGTTACTTATATACATACAGTTACGCTACGCTTAGATCTATATGCGCCAATTTTGGGTATCTTTTGTCTTTTGATTCACCTAACTCTGTTTGAGGAAGAAGAGGAAGTAATCATAGGCACTACAGAAGGATCTAGTTTTTAGGGTGATTTTCTTCAAGAGGAACGGTCATTTTTTTAGAGGTCCAAAAACTTCTAATGTGTGTTTATGACGATTAATTTGTTTTTCTGCCCTAATTCGTTGAAAGTAGATTTTAATTTTTGGTTTATTAGTGGGAATTGTGTAGTTGTTTCAATTCATTTCTCTTTCCTTTTGCTCTGTTTTATTTCGTTTGTTTGTTAAATAAGACACATTGATGATATAAATTTTTAAGCTGTCATATATTTAGGAGTCTGGGGAAAATATCATCTCCAATTCATTTGCCCTTTTTTTGCTTACTTAACAAGAATTATTGTTTTTAACAGAAGAATGAAGTTCTTAGGCTGATTTTCTCCAAAAGGAACCGCAATCTTTTTAGGGTTCTAGAAATGCCTTTGGAGTTCTAATGTGTGTTTTATGTCGATTAACAGTTTTTTTTTTTTTTTGCCGTGGTTCATTGATAAAACTTTAATTTTTGGTTAGTTAGTTCCTTTCTCCTTCCTTTGCTTAGTGATGTATAATTTCTAAGCTGTTGAATTAGTCCTTTTCATTAATTCTTTTTGTAAATTTAACAAGAATTGTTGTTTTCAGAATTTCTCCTCTTTATATTACAACGATGATCAGGATCAGAGACTTTGAGGTGCCTTTTTGTACCCATGACCTTTATGATGTGTCGTTAGACGGCGATAAGATAAGGACCCTAGTGACGCATGATCCCTGTAAGGTCATTTCCTGTATCAATGTACTGGAGGACCGCCACGCCTGCAGGCTCCAACGTTTAATTGTGGGCCTTGATATTGAATGGTGTCCGGATTTTATGGACGGTTGTGATCACTCGGTGGCCACCCTTCAACTAAGTGTTGGCAAATGCTGCCTCATCTTCAAAATCCTTCGGGCCAGAAAGATCCCGAGGCGTTTGAGGGAGTTTCTTGGAGACACTGATTACACGTTTGTTGGAGTTGGGATCAAGAATGATATCAAAAAGCTAAGAGAGGATTATGGTTTGGTGGTGGCAAAGACGAGGGATCTTCGTTCATGGGCTGCAAACGAGTTGGGTAGGAAGGAACTGCGTGGTGCTGGATTGAAGGGGCTGGTGAAAGAGGTTCTTGGCAAAGAAATGGATAAACCGAAGAATGTGACTTTGAGCAGGTGGGATAATCGCGTGCTTAGCAATGCTCAGGTTGCGTATGCTTGCCTTGATGCGTATTTGTCGTTTGAGCTTGGAAGGCGATTGAGCGCTTGGTATTAGATGATTTCTATCCGGTTTGTGTTTATTAGATAAATAAATGTGTAGTTCAATGAAACAATTTGTTCTTGATTGATCATGCTACGCAAGACATTGTGTTTGAAAATGGTCTTTCTCCTTGTAGCATATTAATTTTGTCTGCTCCATATATTTCCTGCATTATAGTTTTATCAGGTTATGGCTTTTCCACATTTACAAATTACTTTTCTGTACTTGTGTTTCATGTAAAAATTCAAGTAATCGACTATACCTTTTGTACTACCATGTCATTTTCCGTTATAAAGTTAAATAGTCGTAAAAGAAGAGTTTATACTTGTTTATAAAATGTAAAGCTAGTGTAAAATTATTTACTTCAAGCTAGAGCCATGACTGCATATATAGAATAAAGTTCGTTCAAACTTGACTCATTTAATAATAAATCAAGTTTGAACATATTTTTTTAATCTCAGTAACATTTTAAACAATTTGAAACAATGATATTTTCAACTTGACCCATTCATATAGTCTAATGCATGCTCAGAGTCATTACACTACTACAGTAATAAGTATACAATTCTTGTAGGCTGCTGAACAACCCCTGCATTTTTGTTTCTATTATTCATGAAATCAAATATTTTTTAGATGAATAATTGATGAATTCAAATACTTTTTGAAAAGAGGGTTCACAATGAATTTGACTCTTTCTATTATTCATGAAATCAAATACTTTTTAGATGAATAATTGATGAAATCAAATACTTTTGAAAAGAGAGTTCACAATGAATTTGATTCTCAAAAGATCAAGTGAGCTTAATGCAGGCACAATTAAGTCCACATACATGAATCTATTATAAATAATTAAATTAAATTGCAGTACCTATAATTATTAAAATCCAAAAGAAAGGACAAACACACTCAAACGTGAGATGCCTCTTCTATGAGGTTTTTTTTTTTTAGTGCATGTTTTCAACCTTTAAAGAATAGTATAGAAGTGATTTTTTTGGGTTTAAATTTTTTGTAGTCCTGTAACTTTGCTTCGTTTTGAAATTGGTCCCGATTATTTTGTTTTTTTTTATTTTGATCTTGTAAATTATTAAATATTTTGAAATTGGTTCTTTAACCTGTTGTAGCAGGTCACCAGACAAGTAACCGTCACCTATATAATTTTTTTTTTTTAATTTTGAAATGCAACATAAACTTTTTTAATCCAAATAATTTGTGTCGGGATTTTTTTTCGTATTTTTTTAAAAAGGGAGAGTGGTTTTCTGGGTTTATTGATTTAATTTTTTTATTTTTGGATCAGTATAGACCCAGTAAATCAAACAAATTCGCTTTGTCTTTTGATATACAAATTGTTTTAAACCCGACCTAAAACCCGACTAAAATTATTAGGATTAAAAAAGTTCAAGTGGTGCTTCGAAATGAAAGAGAAAAATATAATAATTACATATGTGGTGTTTACCTGCTGCAGCAGGTGAAAATGACCAATTTCAAAATTTTAGGAAACTTATAGGACCAAGATCAAAAAGTCAAAACAATCGGGACCAATTTCAAAACAATGTAAAGTTACAGGACTACAAAAAATTTAATCCCGATTTTTTTTAACTTTTTTTAATAAAAAGCACTTCTTGTGTTTGTTTAGAGAGTGAAAACGTATACTGTCAGAGCTTTTATCATTTTTCAACTAATTCAAGACACACTCGTGTTCCGTCAAAAAAAAAAAAAAAAAAAAGACACACTCGTGGTGTGTAAAAAAATCTTGTTGAACCAATAATACCACATTGCTTAATGTGTTTGCCACCTAATCTTCACCTAAAAGAGCATTTTTTTTCTTCTATATATACATGGCTGAAATAATGCTTTGATATCCTTCCTTTGTCAAGTACAATACAAGGGTGTTATACATTCAATTTTTCACAATGACACTTCCTATCTTTTATGGTATCTACTCGTAAATTTTGTCATTTCGCAGGTATTAAAACTTTGTCATCCTTACTCAATGGAAAATTTCTCTTCCATTGGGATAAAATCCTGGATCCGTATCTGCCTTCAATAATTACAAAACAGGGGAATTCTAATTAATTGTTGGGTAGGTGTGATAGTGTGAGATTTATGGAGAGTTGGAGCTGACAGTCTGAACCTAACTTTTAGCAATCAAGATAGTGCCATTTTCTGATTTTTCTCATGAACAAATAGGTATGTAACAGAAAATGTTTGTTAAACTAACAATACTGCACGATACAGCCCTGATTTTGTAACTAAAAATCTGGTTAATTTGATGAGTTAATCATTACCTAGTAGCCTTTCTTATCAATCATTTCTCGTACCAAATAACCGTCTTATAATTATACAATTATTATTGCATGCTTCAAATACCCATATATAACCTATTGTTTTAGTATCTCATTGTCCCATATATACTAAATAATCTCCCCTAATACCATTCATCTTTTGTTTTGGCAATGAAAATTTCAATCATTTTTGTTATTTACCTAGCTAGTTTTTTTAGTGCAACTTGGTGTACCAATAAGATCATTGTTCCACTTGTACATCGAAACAGCCTTTTACCAGCTCAAGAAAATTAGAGTGATGCCATCATAGCTCCTGGAAATAGGCTATTTTGGGCAAACATATCGATAGGGTCGGGAGACGGAGTTAGACATTGATAAGTCCAAATTCGTGGACAAAGTTGTGCTAGGCACTTTACCTGATTTAGAAGTTGAGAAATTTACGAAAGAGGTGAGACGGCTGTTGGATGGCGGCTTGTGTTACTATGGAGTTATCCCTATCTAATTTTGGAATATAATGACTATATATTTTGCTTAGCTGTTACAAGATCTAGAACCAGTTATCATAGTTTAGGGGTGCATGCTTAGCAATGCTATAATATTGGTGTTGATGCGGATCAAGAGAGGGTCTTTTTCCAGGCAATCACTAGTTTGCTTAATCATGCCCCCACATCATTGTAACACTTCTTAAAGTATTGCTGCTATGAAAAATAATTGCACTTTATATAATTACATGGCCCAAATTGGTATATATTTCTTTTAAATAACATTATAACACTAAGGTAGAAAAATTCTTGTATTGAACAAAAATCAAAGGAGTATCAACCCATGTTATACCAAATCAATTCTATAATAGGGGAATCTTAAGAATAAAAAAAAAAACCAAACAATTAGTTTAACTAAAATTTTGATCTCATAAATTAACAATCATTGAAAAATGGGTAAATTGCAATACTGGTCCTACAAGAATTTTTCAAGAACATTTTTGGTCCCTATGTTCGAGAGTAGTCCTTTTTACTGCAATTTTAGTCCCAATTATTAATTATTTGACAGAATGGTAAGTTAACCAGAATACCGAAATTTCTACAGGATTAAAATTGATGAAAAAGTGACCAATTTCGTGCAACAAATTAAATTCCCATGGAAATAGAAATGCAATTAACCCTTAAAAAAAGAACAATTCATGTAAAAGAAAATTGCTAAAACAAGTGAAATAAAAGTTTGAGATATTGTAGGCCAAAAATGAAGATGAGGTAAAGAGTAGAATGGTCCAAGTATGATCAGTGTGCTGGTGCGGCAGCTCGAGAAGGAGGCACTTGGGTTTGGACGGGAACATTGCATATGATAATAAGTTGAATTTTTTCATACACTACATTAACTAAATTTTAGGTCAAGTTATCGATTTGAGTTCATAAATATTGACAAATCTAATACATATTTTTTTAAAACAATTTAGAAAGAAATTGTCACCGATCTTCGAAAAACATAGTAGGTATATAATTTCAAAAGGATTATTATATATTTTTTCAATTTTTGACATTTTATTAATCTAATAAATTAGTAATTTTTTAAATTTTAAAAAATACTTTTACTCTAGTAAAATATTTTAAAAATTACAATTTCTCATGTGCATCATTTGCACCAAATCAAGTTGGTGCAATTCAATTTTAGAAGTTCTTTTTCTAAAAAAAATTCGGTTTTAGTTGTTTTTTTTTCAATTTTAATTTTCTTTTAACTTTAGTTTCAGTTTTAGTTTTTTTTTTAATATTTTTTTTTCGGTCCGGAGCCAAACCCAGCCCGAGTGGTTCATGGTTCACTCGGTCCAAGTGGTTCATGATTCACCCGGCCCAAATGGTTCATATATGATTTAGGGTTCATCGTTTAGAGGTTAGGGTTAGAGTGCATAGTTCATCCAAATTAAAATTAAATCCAATTGCAAATTGTGCAGTCGGTGCACACAAGTGTCACTCTTTAAAAAATATACTAAAGTAATATTTTATTCAAAAAAAAAAATACGAATGCTTCAAGTATCCTGAGTTTGTGTTTAATTATCTCAAATAATAAAGGAATCAATCCCAGATTTTAGTCTCCTATATATACGGTACATCTAATTAATCCCAGTTGTTGTTTATCAACAATAACAAACAAGAAGAAGTTTTTTTGCGATGGCACCCAACAGGCGATCCACACCCATACTTTTCTCTTTGCTTCTCACCTCCACACCCACCGACGACCACTCCTCCTGTCTCTGCCCGTACTTCAAATCCGCACCCACCCACCTCGACTGCCCAACCGACTACGAAACCTCCGCCAATTACGTCTGGCGCTGTCAGCCACTGCGCCACCCGACCTCACTCGACGCCCCTTACCGAATGCGACCCCATAAAAAAATAATCTACGCGCCGAGATACTGCCTCCACTCCCTCATCCTGCTGCAGTTCGCTTCGATACGGAACGGTAAAGTGCGCAAGGATCTGGAAGCCGTCCGGATTGAGTACTATTATATGAATACTCTGGTTGATTTTAGTATATGTAACCCGATTCAGAGTAAGTATTATAGTAATCTCGGGGTTCAGTTGACCAACCCGAACTGGACTTTGGTTGGTATCCCTGTGTGTACACAAGCTGTGTTGCCGTGTCAGTATGGTATTGATTGGTTGCTGGAAAGGTATCTGTACGATGACACTGATTTTACCAACTGCCCCCATGAAATCAAAGCAACTGTGACTAGATACTACCATCGGTATAAGTTCCCTCCTGCTTGGCCTAGCTTAAAGTTTCCTCGAGTGTTTTTTTATTTTCATTTGAGTTGTTTTAGTAGATTTAATGTGGATGATTGTTTTTTGGTTTTTTTTGGATGAGTGTTAATTTTTGTGGTCAACTTTCAATTTGATGTTAATCCCTAGTTTAGTTAGTGATGTTATTTGGTACATATCCTAAGTAGGAATTAATATGAGATTTTAACTCTGATCTAGTACAATATTTTCAGTACCTAATTTAATGTTTTGTACGTATTTCAGTATAGTGATATATAAACTGATGCATCAATTTAAGTTTCTTTTTGTTGTGATGGGATAATTAGGGTAACCGCGGAGTCAACACTTAGGCTTATTTCTCTATTTTATGTTAGGCGAGCTATCAATTAGGATCCTCAGCGACCTCAGTAAATCGCTGAGGGAAGTCCAAACCCACCAGGTCGAGATAAGGAAGGGCCATATGGTCGCGACCTAGCGAGATCCTTGGGACACGACCTCGAGAAAGCTCGATTCCCCAATGGCGGCGCCTGCATGACTGAACCCCGGGATGCAAGCTGCCACAGAGAAGACTTTCCCTTTGAGGAGCCTGCTCTCAGGCCCCCTAAAGGCCGCCAAAACATAACATCCGAATAAGGAAAAGTCAAACGAGCGACCTCGAGTTTCGAGACAGCGACCTCAGATGCTACTCCAGTGACCTCGGGTGCAATGCCAGCGACCTCGGGTGAGCGGCCCGAGGCCAGGAACTTGGTCTACAGTCCCACTGTAACACTCCATCCAGCCATCAAAGTCGGCTCCATTTAATGCAGCCTGAAGGTCATTAAATGCTTAGATCTTAGATCTCTAGTAGGGCTATACCCAAGAGTTAGTAGTATAAATACATGTAATTAAGACTCATTTAAGGGTCCCAACTCTCACATTCAATACCAAGGCTTTATTAGCTAAAAAAGAGGCATTTATCCCAAACACTCTTGCAAATTATTGCTTTCACGTCTTTAAACAATCAAGCATCAATTCACATGTTCATGACATAGATCATTCATTCATCTCTCTGTTTTATAATGTGTTTTTTCTGTTTTGTAAGAGGAGTAAAATCTGGGATTTACCCCTATATTGTTTGAGAAGAATTCTTATCCTACACCCACACACTCCGTTTATATTTTTTAGAAATTTTTTTGCACAAGTGATATGTGCAATTGTAGGTAAATTGTGTCTTTTATTATTTTTTGCGGGTCAGACATTTGGGTCCGGGTTAGGGCAGTCTGGTGACGTTCTTCTTCATCGCGCAACAGCAAGCGTCCAAATTTCTTCTTCTACCTCTTCCTCGCGTCGCAACAAACATGACCAGATCTTCGTTTGATTTTTTATGGCGGCGCGTCTCTAGGTTTTTCCTTTTCTTCTCTTGTTCTTCTTTTTCCTTTTCTTCTCTTGTTCTTCTTTTTCTTTCTTTTTCAGATGGCTCTGCGTCTCTAGGTTCTTCTTTTGATGACGACCAGATCTCTTGTTCGATGATAATTTAGAGATGAGAAGATTCTCTTTTGATTCTCACGTTGTTCTTTTAAATCTGTAATTTTAGGACTGATTTTCGCGCTTGTACTAGTTTTGTTCATGTAGTAACACTCGTTTGTTCATAGAGTAACACTATTTTGTTAATGTAGTAACGCATCAAGTTGTTCTTTAAATTAGTAATTTTGAACTGAGAATTTCTTTTTGCTTCTTTTTCTTTCTTTTTCAGATGGCTCTGCGTCTCTAGGTTCTTCTTTTGACGGCGACCAAATCTATTGTTCGATGATAATTTAGAGATGGGAAGATTCTCTATTGATTCTCACGCTGTTCTTTTAAATCTGTAATTTTTGGACTGGTTTTCGCGCTTGTACTGGTTTTGTTCATGTAGTAACACTCGTTTTTTCATAGAGTAACACTCTTTTGTTAATGTAATAACACATCAAGTTGTTCTTTAAATCAGTAATTTTGGACTGAGGATTACTTTTTGCTTCTTTTTCTTTCTTTTTCAGATGGCTCCGCGTCTCTAGGTTCTTCTTTTGACGGCGACCAGATCTCTTGTTCGATGATAATTTAGAGATGAGAAGATTTTCTGTTGATTCTCACGCTGTTCTTTTAAATCTGTAATTTTTGGACTGGTTTTCGCGCTTGTACTGGTTTTGTTCATGTAGTAACACTCGTTTGTTCATAGGGTAACACTCTTTTATTAATGTAGTAACACATCAAGTTGTTCTTTAAATCAGTAATTTTGGACTGAGGATTTCTTTTTGCGCGTGTACTGGTTTTGTTTATGTGGTAACACATTTTTCTTCATAGAGTAACATTTTTTGTTTATGTAGTAACACATGTTTTTTAGTAATAACTAACATTGTACACATGTCGTTGTGATACTAAATGAATACTCATGTGTTACCATATGAACAACAATATGTTACCATATGATAATGTATTTTTTTTTAAATGATAATGTAATTTTTATTTCACATAGTAACACATTTCGTTTCTATAAGTATCACATTTTATTCATGTAGAACATATAAAAAAAATAATTTAAAAATTATGTGTTCAATAAGAATTGAACTTACGACCAAACACATTAACAACAGACCTAAACCACTAACTACAACACATATCTGTTAAAGATATCATTATATAAATATACATGTGTTCGTCCAACCCACAATCCACAACCCTATCCGTCCACGCCCTGCCCGCGCCCGACCGACCCGACTCGACCCGCGGGAAGATGACCCGCGAATTTTAATCCAATTTACCTTAATTGTGATGTATTGTACATAACACTAGTATGTAATATTTCATACAAGACCTTCTCATTTTTTTATATAATGTTTTTTAAACTTCCTTAAATTTAGTTCTGTGTTTCAAAGATCATAGCCTTGGCGACCATTTCTTTCTAAATTGTTTCGAATTTTATGTGTTACATTTGTCAAAAATTACGAAATAAAATTGATCACACGACCTAATATATGAAATTTGAGTTTATGTCGTATAAGAATTCGTCAAATTCATATCTAAGTAGGGATTTAAATCAAAATGGTCCAATAACTTTGCACTTTTATTGAAATGGTCTCATAATTTTTTTATTTTTTTATTTAGTTATATATGTATACAATTTAATCCAATTTAGTTCAAAATCGTGGAGGTCACTCAAAATTACCCAAAACGACGTCGTTTTGAAAACTTGTTTTACGTATTCCGATCAAAATTGGGGGCGCGTTTAAACACGCACCTAAAATAATGTCATTTCTGACAATTTTAAGCGATCTTCGATAGTTTATCTCTAAATTAAATCAAATTAAATATATATAAAATTAAGGGGATATCAATTAGGTACAAAGTGGGGAAACTTGCATCAATTAGGTACAAATCATTCTCTTCATTTCAATTAACTACAAACTGTTAAATCTTAAGACTATTCTACCCTCAGTACAATAAACACAACTAAACCCAATTTCTGAAAAAGTAAAAAGGCAGCAATTTTCATTAAGAAAATTCAAATTTTTTTACACCATTTTAATTTTTATTGTGTCTTTATTTTTTATTGTATACATTTTTTTATTTTGTCTTTCTTGTTTATTTTTTGCGCACAAAAATAAATTCAATCTCAATACACAATTTTAAATTTTACTTCATTTCTTCATTTTTAAATCCATAACAAAAAATTAAATATAATTTTTTTTTGTCATATTTACTTTTGCACGAGCACAAAAATAATTCAACCCCAATGCAAAAATATTTTGCACTAACGCATAATAATTCAGTAATTACATAAAATAAAATCCCCAAACTAGATTCCCATTTTTTCGTCTTATTCATTTTTTGCAGCACAAAAATAAAATCAACCAAAAAGGAAAAAAATTTGACTAATTACTGATGAAAATAAGCAAAATTTGCACAAAAGAAGAAAATATATTTGCACAAAATAAAAATAAAAAAAATTGCACAAATTCACTTGACAGATCTGCTTGACTTTCCTGTAACAAAAATATCCTCTCGAGCTCACCCTTCCGTTCATCCATGGCAGCAAGTCGAATTGTCCAAAAAAAAAATTTGCTGAAAAAATTGTCCAAAAATCTCTTCTTTGTGCACAAAATCAAAAAAAGAAAATTGCTCCAAAACAAATTTGCTCCGCAAAAACCACAAAAACACCCCACCCATTTCATCACACCTTATGTGCACACAATTCTCCTCCAAACAATGGTACCTTTTTTTCACATCATGTGCACATAATTCAATCAAACTTTCAAAAAACAAAACCTTCTCAACTTAAATTGCTGAAAAAGAGAACTAAAATTTGCAACAATAATAACACACAAAAAAAGACGAAAAAATGAACAAAAAATCGACATGAACGAAACCCTAATTTCTGTTGCTGATGTCGCTTCCGTCCAAAAATCTCCATCTATGCCGCCACAATTAACGTCACCACCATCACCGTCGCAAAAACCCCCCACCGTCGCCGTCGAAAACCCCCACCGCCACTACCACCGCACACCGCCCCCCAACCACCACCACCATCAAACAGATCCTAGACCTGTGACGCTGAGATTGAGAGATGGCGGTGGTTTTTTAAGAGAGGGAGAGAGGAGGGCCGGTTGATTTGGACTTGGGTTTTCAAATTTTAGAGAGAGATTGAGAGATGTCGGTGGTCTTTTTATAGAGAGAGAGGGCCGGTTGATTTGGTGGTGGGTTGAGAGAAATACAAATATTAATATAATTAGAGAGTAAGGGTACAAGTGTTTTTTTTATCATCTGTATCGGATTGAAATAAAGGGGATACATTGTATCTAAATGATATTATGATTGAAAACTCGTATCTCCTTTAAATTTTTCCTAAAATTAAATTACAAAAAGTTGATAATCACGGAATTATTAAATTAAAGGTGCAAATTTATGGGCCATATTAATTTAAAGAAAAACTTCAGATAGAGGCATGGTTAAATGGTATGAACTGGTTATTATTTATTCACTATTACATATTAAAATTTATTAAGTATAAAAAAACTATCATTGTTATGAACAAAAATAACCACTGTTTAAACAATATTTTATATTTTTAAGCGGTGTGAAAATTTGCATAATGACGATAAAAAAGTTTTGTACATAATAAAATGATAGTTCATGTGTTAAACCCTGTTCATGAAGATATTCTTAGTTTAATTCCTTAGTTTAATTCCCTATCCAAGTAAGTATATATGGAATGATATCATTTGTTCCATATTTTTGTTCCACTACATGTTTCATAATGCAGATGAATGATACGTGGAATGTTTGAAAAAAATCAACGAATCATAATTTTAAATCCATGTATTAAATATTCAGAAAGTAGAATAAAATTGGAACATAAAAAAGTGACACATAGTAATAGATCTGAGTATATATCGATGATCAAATAAGTATGGTAAAAAGTAAAATCTATCAAAAGTCAAAATAAGATAATCGTACGTAATCAAAATCTCTCTCTCCCGATCTCGTCAAATAAAGAATATTTTTTGCCAAATAATTAAATTCAACAAATACTTTTAAATTTTTATCAATTATATCACATACCTAGTCTCTCCCCAAATTTAGCGCGTTTGAATTATTTGACTTTTCAACAAGATTAAAAAATTATATTAAAAAAGTAAATTATATAAAATTTTTATTATATCTATATTTAATAATTGTTATATTTTCTAACATAATTAATATATAGAATTATACTAGTAAAGAATGATACTTGAGTGCACCAATTGGTGTATTTAATTTTAATTTAGATTAACTACAATTTAGAACTTTGGTACTTTCACCCTTCATTTCTTTTTTAATTCTTAAACCATGAACACTGAATTCAAACCATGAACCTTGAACTCAAATTCGAACCCTGAACAATGAACGAACCCATCCCCTAAACCATGAACCACTCGAATTGGGAGGTCGGTCCAAATCGGGTCCAGATCTTGTTCAAATTTGAAATATAGTTAAAAAAACTCATAAAATTTAATTGCACCAATTTTAAATTATTTACAAATGGTGCATATAAGTATTTATCATTAGTAAATGAAGTTAAAAAAACTAGTTTATACTAAAACAATTAAACATATATAATTGTGACATCCGTAGGTTTATTACTGTAGAGTTGCCCAAATGGTTCGAACAGCCGGTTCCCGGTTCGAACCGCCGGTTCCCGGTTCCAAAAAGTTGGAACCGGAACCGAACCGTGTAAAATACTTTAACGGTTTCGGTTCCAACGGTTCCGGTTCCATCCGGTTCCAACGGTTTCGGCGGTTCCCGATTCTGGAACCGTTTTTTTTTTTTATCTTTGTCAAAATACAAATAAAAAAATAAATTGAAGTAAATTTAAAGAAGATGAAGCAAAATCATATGTTATTAAACATACAAAATTACAAATAACAAACAACTCAAAAAATTTACATGAAACAGTAATTTAATACATTACAAAAATTACAATTTACAATTTATAACTTACAAGTTACAACTTACAAGTAACATGCTAAATTGCTAATGCTACAAATACAAGTGTACAACTTATAATTACAATTAAAAAAATTACAAATAATGAAAAGAGGATAAAAAAAAAAGGGGCTTGGGCATAATTTTAAATTTTAAACTTAGAAAATTCTAAGTTAGAAACTTAAAATTATGTTGCCTACGTATCCAATTAGAATCAAAGCCCAAGTAGTTCTTACCTTGTTTCTTACCTCAAGACTTAAATCTTAAGAAGATTTAAGCTTCACTTTCGGTTTCGGTTGTGTCGTCGATCACCCTATCTTCGCTAGAATCCGCGCTAAGAGCTTCATCTTGTGTTCGATCTTCGGCTTTCACCCAATCATCAAGTAAACATTGATTTTCCAAGTGCTCAACTGTCAATCTTGAACGTCCTTCATTCAAGATATGTCCACCCAAGCTAAATGCTTGTTCGACAGCTACGGTTGAGACGGGACATGCATATACCTCTTTTGCAATCATACTCAATACCGGATAAGCATCTAATCTCCTCGACCACCACTTTAAAATATCAAAATTTTCTAATTCTCCCGGTTGATACTCAAAAGAAGGTGTATTTAGAAAATTTTCAATTTCTAAGAAAACATTTGATTGTGGCGTTGCACGTTGTTGATATCGTTCTTTAGAAAAATTATCTAAATGGGAAAATTTACCATAAAGACCACGACCAAGGGATTGAGTACCACCACGTCCACTAGTAGTACTAGTAGCACCACAAACACTAGTAGAATCACCACTAGTAGAACCAAATTGAATTTTATATTCTCTAAAAACATTCATAAGAACTTGTTTAGATTTTTGGACAACCACAATAGAAGAAGGGGTGTTATCATCTGTAATAGGAAATAAAGCATCATAATATATAGAAATTAATTCTTGCACTCCATCTATTCTTACTCTAGGATCAAGTATTTTAGCAATTATAAACACATCGGGAATATATAAAAAATATTTCATCCATTTGACTTTCATTGAACTAATAACATTATATAATATTTCATTTGGATCATTACAATCTAGAGTAATTGCAACTCTAACACATTGATCTAAAGCAAGAATAGAAGTAGGATAATACGTACCGGATAATTGTGTAGTAGCTTCATTAAAAACTTGCAACATCTCACATAAAGTAGCACATGAATCCTATTGACTAGGAAATAAAGTAATACCACATTGTTCTTGTGCAAAAAAATTACATAGTGCATTTCTATACTCATAAGATGCACTTAACATTTTATAAGTTGAGTTTCATCTAGTAGCAACATCAAGTGAAAACTTTTTAGGAGTAAGTTTATTAACTACACAAAATTTTTTCCATCTTTTTAAAACTTTTTGATGTCTAACCAAATAACCAAGTACATGTTTAATAGGAGCAACATGCATTTTTAAAGAAGATAAACCATCTTGAACACACAAATTTAAAATATGACAAAAACATCTTACATGAAAAAATCTACCACCAATTAATGGTTGACAAATTGCAATAAGTTCATCTAAACTAGCCGTATTAGCACTTGCATTATCAAATGAAATGAAAATATTTTTGTAAGAATGTTGTGCTCTTGCAAAACCGTACGAATTTTTAGAGCAATATTAGCGGCCGTATGCTTAGTATCAAACTCTCTATATGCAATTAAACGTTTTTGAATTGTCCACGTATCATCAATCCAATGACAAGTAATGCCCATATAATTATGCTCTTGAAAATGATCACTCCAAATATCCGAACATATAGAAAATTTTTGAGTTAATCTAGAAAACATGCTAGTCATTTCATCTCTTATTTCTTTAGTCATTTTATCAATTTCACGAGTAATAGAAGACCGTGAAATTTTTTTGGCCGAAGGATTATAAGCCGTAGTAACCCATTTTTCAAAACGAAGATCATTTGCAAAACGAAAAGGAAGATGTTTAGAACAAATAAGTTTAGCTAATTCTCTTCTAGAAACCTTAACATTATATCTAAATAAACTAGTAGGATTACTTACTTCACCACCTTCAGAAGACGTCATGAATCCACGTAGTTTTGTTTGAGATGTAGTCATTCCCAAGACTTCTTTATGTTTTGCCAACAAATGTTTTTTAAATGTTCCATATCCACCACATTTCTCAAAATGATAAACATTAGTGCAATAGTTACAATAAACTTTAAATATATTTACCTCATCGGTGCCACTTTTTTGAAGTGAATGGTGAATATTTCGGATGCAAGAACTCTACATCTTCTTTCTTCGCCTTGAGGTGGAATGGCCTCCTCCACATTTTCTTTGTTTTCATGAGGACCATGTCCATGACCATGAGTACTTTCTTGAGTACCACCACGAGGTTGTTGAAATTCTTCATTTGAAAAAGTGGCATCCGCATAACCGGGACCAAGACTCGCTTCTATTTCCTCCACACTCCATGGAATATTGAACTGTACAGTAGGAGGAGGAGGTGGGGGAAAATCGAAAGTCATCGGACTCTTTTCTTTTCCTCCTCTTGAAGATGATGGTCGAGATGATCCTCCTCTTTTTGACATTTTTTTTATGTAATATAAAATATAAAGTAAAGTGTATATAATATAAACTATCTACTATAATGTATAAAATATATCAATATAGATAATATATGAAGTATGAACTATGAACTATAATGAAGCTTATAAAGTTAGAACAAGAGAATTAGAGAGATGAAGAAGAATTGATCAATTTGGATCAAGTTGGTGCAAGAAAATGAATACAAATGAAGGGGTATTTATAGAGTTTGGGAAAATAAAAAAAAACAAAAAAAAATGGTAACATTTAATATTGAATCTCGACCATTGGATCAAAAAACGGTAACATTTGACTCAATCTCAACCATTAAATAATAAAAAAAAAATAGACGAGAACCGGCGGTTCACGGTTCGGAACCGCGGAACCGCCGGTTCCAACGGGCAAATCCGGTTTGCAACGGTCATAAACGGTTCGGAACCGCGGAACCGCCGGTTCGAACCGTGGAACCAGCGGTTACGGTTTGGAAGCAGTAGGAACCGGAACCGAACCGTGTAATACACGGTTTCGGTTCCGGTTCGTCACGGTTCCGGTTCCGACGGTTCCGATTCCGGTTATAACCGCCGGTTCCGGTTCGGATGGGCAACTGTTTATATTAGAATCTAGAGGAAGCTTTATCCTGCAGCTGGCCAAGCAGGAGGGAATTTAATTTATAGCGACGATAGTATTCAGTGAGAAGCGCTTTGATTTCATCCGGACACTCACTAAAACCAGTGCCATCGTCACAATACTTATCCAGTAACCCATCAATAGGATACTCACACGGGAGCACCACTTGTGTACACACCGGGATATCAACCAAACTCCGATTCAATTGACCATCTACATCTTTATCCAATCTACCATGAATCCGGTTACAAATGCTTAAATCAACCAAACTATTATTATTATTATCATAATAGTGTTCAATTCGGACGGCTTCTAGATCCTTGAGAAATTTACCGTCGTTTCGGACGGAAGCGAAGTGCAGTAAGACGAGCGAATGAAGGCACAGTTTCTGCCGTCGAAACATCTTTTTCGTATTGAATTGAATTTGATCATTCTGTAATGTCTGACACCGCCAGTAATATTCGTCAGAAGTGTGGTAATCGATTTCAAGGGGTGTGGAGGACAGCAGCCACGACAGAAGTACAAATCCGCCGCCGGCGGTGATGATGAACGCCGTTGCCCACAAAATTATGGATGTTGATCGCCTGCTGCTTCCCATCTTCTTATCTCTGTTTAAAATCACTGATTTCTTTTCTGTTTTATAGGGGGAGTAAAATCGAATCTCTCTGTTTTATAGGAGTAAAAGCTGGGATTTATCCCTGTATTACTTTAGAAGAATTCTTATCCTACACGTAGGGATATAAATCGAAATGATCTCGTAACTTTGCACCTTTATTGAAAATGTCTCGTTTATATTACATGTTTCAATTTAATTTCATATATTTTTTAATTTGTGTCAATTTAGTCCCAAATAGCCGAAAATTGGTCAAACTACCCAAAAATCACACGCCCCTAATTTCGATCGGGAATTTATCATAAAACGACGTCGTTTTTGGGTAGTTTGACCGGTCCCCGACGATTTGGGACTAAATCGACACAAATTGAAAACATATGAACTAAATTGAAATATGTGATATATACGGGATATTTTCAATAAAGGTGCAAAGTTACGGGACCATTTCGATTTAAATCCCACAAATTCAGGATATATTTAAAATATTAAACGGCAAGTGTTTGTATCTTTTAGTTTTAAATAAAAAATTATTTCAAAAGTTTATAAGAATTTTGTAGAATTTGTTTAAATAAAATTAATGGAATTTATTAAATAATAATCCCTTAAAATTATTTATGTTTTTTCAAAGATTCTAGATAGCCATTTGTTTTTAGAGTAACAGTCTCGTGAACCAAGTCTATACATTAACACATAAACTCTATCACTGTCAATGGCGGATCCTAGATACAAATTTTAAAGGTGGCGAGAGTGTAAAAGCATATGTATTTTAAGTTTAATTAATAGATATCAACACTTATATAGTGATAAAATTTTACACATACATTGATATGTAGTTAAACAATGAGAATAATTACACATATTAATATAATTATACACACATGTATCCATATATACATTGAAGAAAAAAAGTTGGCAAAGTATAGTGTAAACAAGTTTCACGGTGAAACTGGTTAAGGAGTGTAACTTATATTACTAAATAGTGTGACATTTTACTATAAAGGGTGTGACGTTTTACTGTAAAGAGTATTACTCATAAAAGTGAAGAGTGTGATGTATATTATAGCAAAGAGTGTCGTAGTGATAATTGAAAGGTGTGACTTATATTACTAAAGGGTGTGACTTATATTACTAAAGAGTATGTATGTAAAAAAAAACAAGTTTCACGGAGAACAAGTTTCATAGCATACCAACTCAAAAAAAATTGGTATCCACCGTTGATTACTGTTATGTGCAAAAACTATCACTGTTATGCATATAATACATGATACATGGAATGATGTCATCCTTTTCGCATCATGTAGAGGTCAAAGTAAGATACATGATCATATCATATGCAATGTTTCCGTCCAAACCCAAATGCGACGCCCTCCTTCTCGAGCTGCCGCACCCGCACTGATCATACTTGAATCATTTTACTTTTTACTACTCGAATTTCTCCTCATTTCTGGCCTACAATATCTCTCGAACTTTTATTATAGTTATTTTAGCAATTTTCTTTTGCACGAATTGTTCTTTTTTTAATGGTTAATTGCATTTTTAGCCCCATACGAATTTTGTTGCACGAAATTGGTCATTCTTTCAACAATTTGATTCCATAGGATTTTAGGTATTCTGGTTAACTTAATGTCGAAAAATGAATAATTAATGATTGAGACTATAATTGCAGTAAAAAGGACTACTCTAAAACATAGTTATCGAAAATGTTGTTGTGGGACCAGTTTGCAGTTTACCCATTTTTTGAATGATTGTAAATTCTTAAGATTCCCCTATTATAGAATTGGTTTGGTATAAGATGGGTTGATACTCCTTTGATTTTTGTTCAATACAAGAATTTTTCTTAGTCTCATACTGTTATTTAAAAGAAATATATTACTAATTTGGGCAATGTAATTATATAAAGTGTAGTAATTTTTCATAGCAGCAATAATTTAAGAAGTGTTAGAATGATGTGGGGGCATAATTAAGCAAACTAGTCTGGGAGTAATTCACAACTGATTGCCTGGAAAAAGACCCTCAATATTATAGTATTGCTGCGCATGCACCCCTAAACTATGATAACTGCTTCTAGATCTTGTAACAGCTAAGCAAAATGTATAATCATTATACTTCAAGTCCAAATTTAGATCTACGCCATTCGCCAGATGCAGAGTTACCGTTGGAAACCCCTTTAGGTCTCGTTCCATCTCTCCATAGTTTGCCATCCAACAGCCGTCTCATCTCTTTATTAAATTTCTCAAGTTCCATTTCGGGTAAAGTGCTAACTGTCGACCCAGTGTCTAACACAACTCTGTCCACGAATTTGGACTTATCAATGTCCAACTCCGTCTCCCCTATGCTGATGCCTTGTATGGTTATAATTTAGGTACCCGGACCTGTCCCTGACAGTCATGGGAGTCCACTTGCCTTGAAATACGGCCCCGTCGCCTAAAATTAAACTACTGTGTGCGTATTCAGAATCATTTATGTCTCCTATGCAATAAGAAAACTTACTACCGAATTTAGAAACTAGAGAAATTTATTCCCCGACTTTTGGTCCTCGATATAGGGAGTTCGCTAACATGGGTTGGCCGCGCCGACCCAAAGTTTGAACCTCAAAATTCATCCACTTCCACTATTGTTTCGTGTAATTCCCTTCAACAATGTATACATCTTTATATATCTAGTTGCGCAACGAAAAATCAATGCAGATACACCATCCTATATGCGGATCATATAAGGAGGGGTATGTTGGGATTTGACAACTTCATTTTCATGTCATCGACCGGGGAAATAGGCCGAGTACAAAACTTATTGTTCGGCATCGAAACTGATAGTGTCGAAAATGCCCCCGCGGTAAAGGGTGTCCTTGGCCTTCGAGGAGAAGAATATTCTTTAATATTTCAGGTGGATTACAAATATTCATACTGCATAGGTAACATTAGTGATCCTAGCTATCAGTTCAACCATTTAATTTTTGGCGATAGTGCCATATTTCGAGGCGATTCCACTCCGGTGGCAGTTAACCACCTGGGCCAATACCTACTTTTGTTGGAAGAAATCAGCATAGGCCAGACGCGGTTAGACATTGATAAGTATAAGTTCAAGAATAGAACTGTGCTGGACATTGCCTCAATATTTACTACTCACCCGGAATATGTAGACATTGATAAGTATAAAAAGTATAGAATTTCCCTGGACTCTGCCTCACTATTTACTACTCTTCCGGATTTTGTAGTTAGCAAATTAAAGAAAGAAGTTGCGCAGTTGACGGCTAGCACACTAGAACAAATACTTGTTGAAGAAAATCGGGATCTTTTGTGTTATAGGGGAAATCTTGGCCGAGACCTGAAAGGGTTCCCGACTGTGACTTTGCATCTGGCCGATGACATAGACCTAAGTCTGGACGCTGAAGGCATGTTTATGAGGTATAATGATGATACCTTTTGCATGGCTGTTACAGTTTCCACAAACAAGTTCTATAGTAGTATAGGACTAATTGCTCTGCAAAACTATAATATTGGTTTTGATTTACATGTAGCGAAAGTCAGTTTCCAGCGCACTGATTGTGAAACACTTGTCGATTAGTTAGTTAAACTTTTGAATAAACTATTTTATAGGACTTGCCAAACAATGTATATGTCATGCAGTTGTCTCTGGATTTTGGATTTTTTTTCCTCAAGCAAGTATTGGTTTTTTTAATATATACTCTAGTTTTTCATATCATATGCCTGTGCTCTGAATTTGAACCGATAGTTATGGTGCTAATTAATATTAAAAGATTGAGGCGCTGCGTACCTAAAAATGCTGTTGCCCGATGGGCAGCAATTGAGAAGCTTCCTTCGCAGCAGAGTTCCAATGTCACTGTAGTGATGCGCAATGGAAGAAGTCAGGCGAGTTTGACCCGAATCACTCAAAAATTGCTCTGGTAAAAATACTCATTAGTTACTGCAAAAGAAATATGGTTTCAGAAAAAATGAGAGAGAGAATTAAATTTGGTAAAATTGGGTTGATATTACAGTACGGCTGAGCAGTTATTCCTATGATATGAAAAATCTAAGAATTATCGGATAAAATTTAGAACATAGGCCTAAAGAAAACAAACTCGATGATGAGTTGAGAACCAGTCCCAACTCAGTCTGAAAATTTCCGAAAAAGGCGCAGCTATTCACACCCAAATTTTCTCAATACATCCATATGTAGTATGTACAATACTTTTTAACATTGTGTACCATCACATACAGCTGTAAAGTGGTGTATTGAGCAAATACCTGAATGTTAGTAGCCGAGCCATTACGAAAATTCCAGCTGATACACATAAATAATGATCTTATAGACGTTTCGTTCAATCATAAAACTCCTGCAGTTCCCATTTCCTTCTTCTCCATGTGACTATATAAGGATAAGCAGTCATAAACAGAATCTGCTTCTAAAAATGACTTATCTTCTGCTAAGAATGATTGCATCCTCTTATCAACTTCAATCCAGCTACAGCCGGGGTTCTTTCTCAAGCCCAGTTCTTTCATTTTGAACCGAATCTTGCGTGCCTCGTCCCATTTCTTCTTACCAGAGTACAATTTTTCAAGAACGACGTAAGTTGATGGATCTTCTGGATCCTTCTCGATAAGAAGATTTGCGACTTTCTCCCCTAGCTCGAGCTCTCCATGCAAATGGCACGCAGCAAATAGTGTGCTTAACAAGTCTGCGTCCTCTTTTATGAGAGAGTTTTTCTGGAGAATCTCATAAGCCTCGTGTAATCTCCCAGCTCGCCCCAAAAGATCCATAAGACATGAATATTCTGCAGTCGTAGGTTTGATTCCATATTCGGTTACCATTGAGTTGAAGAATTTTCGCCCCTCATCGACTAGTCCTGCGTGGCTACAAGCTGAAATTACAGCAAGGAAGGTAACTCTATAGGGGCGGATATTTGATTGCAGCATCTCATCGAACACCTTCAATGCTTCGAATGCTTTACCATGAGAACCAAAGGCCACGATCATCGAAGTCCAAGAAACTAAATCTCGTTTCAGCAACTGATCGAATACGCTTACAGCTTCAGCTACAACGCCACATTTGGCATACATATCGAGAAGGGCTCCCATTACTACTTGGTTGGAAGTTAACCGACTCTGTTTTATGTAGTCGTGGACACTTTTGCCCCTTTCCAGGGCACCCAGCTGTGAACAAGCTGCCAAGGCACTAGTGACCGTAATTGCATCGGGCCGTATACCTGCTGCCCTCGTTATATCGTATATTTCGAGTGCTTCAAAGTAGTGCCCTGCAGATACATAACCAGAAATCATAACATTCCAAGAAACTATATTTGATTTCGGCATCACTCTAAAAACCTTTTCAGCTAGAGCTACATTTCCACATTTGAAGTAAAAATCAACTAGTGAGCATTCAACAAAGATATCACTATACACATTGTTTCTTATGATGTAACCATGAATGAATCTTCCATGCTGCAGTTGTGCCGATTTGGCACACGCTGCTAACAAGCTGCTTATGGTTGTCGAACTGGGTCTGATTTTCTCTTCGTACATCCTCACTAAGAGATCAATGCAGGACTTACTGTCCCCCATCTGACTATAACCCCCGATCATTGCATTCCAAGAAACCAAGCTCTTGTTCTTGATTTCATCAAACACCACTTTAGCCTTCTCCAACCAGCCACATTTTCCATACATATCAACAAGAGCAGCACAAACATACGAATCCATCAACAATTCACTCCTCAACACATCCTCGTGAATTCGCGCCCCTCTTTCCAAATCCGACAGCCTCGCACACGAAGAGAGCACGGTTGTAAACGACACTGAGTCGGGTCTCAACTCAGTGCTCCTCATCCTCTCGAAATACTCCAACGCCTTCTCACACTGCCCACTTTGATAGTAACAAGAAATCACATTGTTCCAACACGCTAAATCTCTTTCAGGCATTTCGTCAAACACCTTCACCGCAGAAACAAACACACCACTTTTCGCGTACAAACCCATCAAAGAGCTCGCAATAAAAACATCTGATAAAAACCCAGTTTTTATCAAATGGGTATGAATCTTTTCCCCATAATCCACTCTCTTTAATCCACCACAAGCCTTCAATACACTTGGGTAAGTGTAACTATCAGGATTTAAATAAGGAAACTGCAGCAAACTATCAAAAAGTGATAAAGCCTCAGAATACATGAATTTCTTTGTGTATGCTGACATTAATCCATTCCACAACGTGATTTCTAACGGGTTTTCTATATTTCGAAAAACTAAATCCGCATACTTATATGCGTCGCACGACATGTATAAATTGATGATGTTTTTGCATAAAGGTATGTTGTTATGTAAGCCAAAAGAGATTGCTTTTTGATGAAGCGCCTTAATTTGTTTCAAGGATTTGCAATTACCGAAGGATTTTGAGAGATATATTAGTCTGCCTTCCATTCAGAGGCTTTCATTTGAGTGGAGGGAAGGAGGATGTAAGATAGATTTAAAATTTGCTGGTAAAAATAAATGATCCATATATTAGGGACCCTGGAGCAATTATAAGCTCTTGGTTTTTTCTCGTTGGGCCTGTTTCTCCAGATGGGCTCATGGGCCCATTTGGTAATAGAATTCCAAGGCCCACTCAAAACCAGTTTAATTAAAGAACCCTATGGCATTAGTAATTCCTCAAATATTAATATTATTAAGTTCTTTTAAAAAAAAAAAAAATCTGATATGAGTTTAAATTATTAAAAGTTTAAATAATTCTAACTGGGAGCTGAATTCATACTGATTTTTTTTGGTACTTTAGTTTGATTTGATATTATATTTAATCCATATATCGAAAAATCAGAACATACCTTAAAATCATAGTAATTGCATTTTATGCATTTGTTTTGTTATGGGTATTTTAATGGGGCCCGCGAGAGCGTAAGAAATATACACACACATATTTATGGAAAAATAAATAAACCATATTCGGATAAAAAATGTTTTTTTTTCCCTGTTTCCATTCATAAATTCACTTATTCCGACTTTATGCGGTTCCAGCAAAGTAATTTTAACATATTTTTTATAGTAAATAAAGTGGCCGATTGTTTTTTTGTTTGCTTTAGAATCAATGTTGTAAACAAAGGATGCTTAGTTGAGTGGTTTTCTGAATCAGGAACCATAATAATAATAAATTACACACAACAAAATGTCTCATGTGTTATAGTTTTCATCAAGCTTCTGCTTCAGTTTTACGCCCTGTGTGTATGTATGTATATACTGATTTCTTCTTCTAGAGTGCTTATTATTACAGACAAGAAAGAAACAAAGATATTTGCATATTAGTTTTTGTCATCTATGGGTTGATGATTTTCTTTTTGTTGGATTAGTCTTTTAATTCTTGATTTGGGCTTCTGATTGAAAACCAATTTTGATTATAATCCTTTTTTTATAGAATAACTTTGAGTAGATCACCTTGTTTCTTTGATTATGACCAAATTTGGTCTATGGGTTATACTTGAACTGAAATAATACGACTTAAAAAGATGTCCTTTTTTAGCTTCTAGATGTTGTTAAGAAAAAAAAGATTCTTGTTTTTTTGGTCATGATGTTCTAAGAAACATGTTGCTAAATTTAGATTAGCACTTGTGTAAGTCATTTCTATCTTCAGATATTGTGTATATATGCTAGTTGAATCTTTTGGCAGTGAAATTTGCTAGAATATGAGTTACTGTCCTCTGTTTCTCAATTGATCATAACCTTTTATAATGCTATTGTTAGTTCTAAAATGGACGAAAATGGCCGTAGAGGAAGCCATTCGGAACACCAAGTTTTACCACATTACAAGCTTGGAAAGACTCTTGGTATTGGGGCATTTGGTAAGGTGAAATTAGCTATTCATACCTTCACAGGGATCAAAGTTGCAATAAAGATATTCGATCGCCAATCAATCAAGACTTGTGATGCAGAAAAAGGTAGAAAAATCTTTCCTGGAATTTCATATTCTAGCCAAATGGATGACTGTGTGATTTACAATTTTTATGAAGTTAACTTGTTATAAAACTATTAGGACTTATGTTTCCTTATATTGAAATTTCAGTAAGAAAGGAAATCAACATAATGAGACAACTCGAGCATCCTCACATAGTTCGCCTATTTGAGGTTATCGATACCCCATCAAATGTTTACGTAGTGATGGAGTATATGAGCTCCGGTGAAATGTTTTATTACCTAACAGAAAACGGTAAACTACACGAAGATGAGGCTCGTCGTCTCTTCCAACAGGTATTATTGTCAACACATAATTTCTACCCAAAATATCAAGAAATTTGATGATATGCCTCATCCAACTGGTTTAAACAGATAGTTTCAGGTGTTGAATATTGTCATCGACACTTGGTCGTGCATCGTGATCTCAAGCCCGAAAATCTACTCTTAGACTCCAGACATAATGTCAAAATTGTTGATTTTGGTCTAGGAAATATTATGCGCGACGGGCATTTTCTTAAAACGTGTTGTGGAAGCCCAAACTACGCTGCTCCTGAGGTTTGTTGCACATATAATTATAACGAAAAATCATAACTTAATCTGAATGACATTGTTTTTTCTTCTTTAGCTTATAAGTGGAAATCTGTATGCTGGTCCTGAGGTAGATGTTTGGAGTTGTGGGATTATCTTATATGCACTTCTATGTGGAAGGCTTCCTTTTGATGATGATAATATCTCAGCTTTATATGCCAAAATAAAGGTGATTGCAATCAACCTCTTTCTGTTTAGTTTACGGAAGTTTTATTGTGAACTTGGTAATAATGTTTAGTATATGAAGTATCACAGTTTAGTGATTTGAGAAGAATGACATAAAATCAAGCATTTTTTCAAAACATGATACTTTGTATCTTAAAGAGTATTACTTCATATACTAAACAGTATTAGAAAAAAAAAAGAGTTCACGTCAACCTGGAGACCTACTGTTTTCTGTTTATTATATCCGGCTTAACTCATCTCTTGATTAGTTACTTCAAGTGTTATTTCGTCCAGTAGAGCGGTGTATACCGCTGTCCAAAACACTTATCTGTGGGGGCTCGAGATTTGATTTCACGAATACTTGTTGTTGATCCCATGAAACGTATATCAATTCCTGAAATACGAAGACATCCATGGTTTCAGAAGCATCTTCCACTGTATATAGCTAACCCATCACCCGGTGCTTTCAATAGACGAGAAAAGGCAAGTAAAATGCCTCTGGGCTGTGTTTCGATTGATGGATATGAAATCTATAGTACCGTATCCTGAACTTATCGTGTAAATTTGAAAAGGTTGATATCGATGTCCTGAAAGATATGGTTCAAATGGGCTTCGATGTCCGTGGTGTCATTGGATCCCATCAGAATCATCAGCAAAATGAGGTGATGAATCGCCCTTATAGTTTGATTCTTATGAAATCATTGTGATTATAGTCAATGTTGTTTCGTGTTTCAGGCTTCAGTTACGTATGCTTTGCTGCTTCATAGCCGCTCTCCAGACCGAATTAATCAGCATGATCGGAATTTAGAGACCAAAGTGAGCTCATTTCTCCTTATAGCAGTAGTGAGAAACTCTGTTTTGTTTTTATATTCCTGAAAAATATTTAAGCTAATGATATGTTGAATACAGGAAACAGTGAATTGTGTTCAGACATATATACAACCAGTTTCTGAACCAAGCCAAGATAATTGGGCACTTGGCTTCAAGGTGATTTTAGTCAAAAAAGTGAATCAAACTGTTTTGTCAAGTTTCTAAACTCCGTGCATTTTCTTATAATCAGTCTCAAGCATCTCCGTACGAAACGATGTTGGGTGTTCTGAAGGTTTTACACAGCTTGAATGTGAGATGGAAGAGAATAGGGCATTTTAACATGAAATGTTTGTGGCTACCTCCACTTTCAGTATCTACAGCAGCAATTCCCAGCAGAGACGGCGACGCCATCAAATTTGAAACTCAGGTAAATTATGATAGTTAGTCGCTTGTTATATTCATTTCGAAAGTAACACAATAGATTTACATGTTTCTTGATTAATTTCCAGCTTTACAAAGCAACTGGAGAATTTTATGTTCTGGACTTGCAACAGTTAAGTGGACCTCCATTTCTCTTCCTGGAAATATGCGCTGCTTTTCGCGCTCTAGTGGTATAATCTGGAGTACTTGATATCAGATATCTTTAATATTATGATACAACTAAAGAGTTTTCTGGTAAATTGTAGTGAAGCTATAGCATTGCCACTTTTATTTACTGCTCAATGATGGCAACTTTTTTGAGTTATTACTTTGTACATTTTAAAGAGCTATTCATATTGGAAAAGATAAGAATTATTCCTCAATATAGGTATTAATCCCTGCCTAGCCAGCAACTGCACAAGTTTCCCACTTGCCATAGATGGAACTGAAGTTACCTTCTTCAATTTGCTCTGCAAAATCGTGAAAAACTTCCCGAGCACAAATGTCCCACATTTCAGCCATTTCCTTGACTGACATGGGCTCAGTAAGCGCTCTTATCGACAAACTAAAACTCGTTTTTGCCTTCATCCACAGATACTTTCCCTCTTCATCTCTGTGAAAACCAAAATTTCAGGTGAAATTTAAGGGTTAGGGAAATCCCTGCTTTCTGTTAGTTTCTCACCTGAAACAGGACGGCATCTTATCCAATACAGTGGGAGAAGAATTGGGATAATCAGCATACACAATCAAATCCAAAAGCAGGTTAGGGAACTGTGAAAGAAAGATTCATCAAATATACAGTTTGATGAACTATTTTGTTCTTAATTAGGAGATTCTTAGAAACATTACCATAAGTTTGGAAGTACTTGATGTCTTTATGTTACTCGAAAGTCCAATCGGAATATACGAGAACCTGATGATGGTACCTCCAGATCCTTCCCGGAAAACTTGTTCCACAGCCATCACTTCCACCACCACTTCAATAAGCTTCTTGTTTATCTCATTGATCTCTTTCAGCAACAGCAGATTGTTCGGCTGTGTAACAAACACCGTGGATTAGATATTTCTACGTGCAATATAAACATTCATAGAGGTATTTATTTAAGGGTACCTCTTTTTTCAGTCTCTTCATCCTTCCACTCGCGTAGGATTCCATATCAGTTATCGAATCATTCAGGACCACAGATTCCAGCTCACGCTTCATCCTAGACGTTAAGCCAGTTTCATGTTCGATGCTTGGAATCCCGCCTTTAATCTCATCAGCCAAGTCAAGGAATATGTTCTTTATAGGATCACCATTGCGAAAGTGCCCTGCTATCCTATCAGTTAAAATAGCAACAGCATTGATGTCCCGTAAAGTAGCAGTTAATGCGCTGGATGATATCTTCTTCACCTTCAACATCCAAGTAAAAACAAGAATTCAATAAAGGGATAAAATAATCCTTAAACATGGTAATAAATGCATAAGATTGATAAGTAAACACAGTCAGTTCATGCATTCAGAAACTGCAAAACTGTGCGTTTTCTGCACATCAGAATGCTTAGAGAAACTTTGGGGGTAATTGGTTCAAATTCTTCCACGGGAATGGTACTGAGAATCATTGAATAGTGAATCATGATGGTTACATTATTAGCGTGTTGTTTTTCTTGAAATAAGTGGGACAATAAGTGATTGTTAGTTGAGGAATGCAGTAGAATTGATTTTAGTGTAACTAATCGAAATGGGGGTAATAATTTAACTCATTTTGAGTCTCATTACCCCTCATCAAGTATGTTGAAGGTGAATTGATCATATTTTGTTTTCATTAACCATCACAATTACCATATGTTCATTCTCATTACCATATCCATTGAATGATTCGAACCAAAAGCCCCCTTAAATTAATAAACGCATGACTAACCACTTCGACCAAGCGCTTAGACGCGTCTCCTTTATAGTGCTTTGACTGCTTATTACCAGTAGATTCTCTATGCAAGCAAGACTTGGTTAATCTTTGTGAATCAGTGGAGATGCCCAGGGTCGGGATTTTGTCTGGCAACAGGAGCTGTGGTGATGTACCAGTAGATTTGGCAATTCTGCCACTCTCTTCAATGAGAGGACAACCTGCAGAATCTGCTGGATTAGAAGATGGAGTCAAGGGAGAAGGAATATTAGGCGATAAGGCCGATAATGAGGGTGACGCAGATTTCAAAAACTTGGTTGATAAATCCTTCAGCTCAAACAAGGGGGACGATTGTTTAGAATTTTGAGAAAAAATAGCGTAAGGAGAAGAGCTCGGTGGTAACACGGAGCTCCATCTCTGGCCACTCCATTTTTGCATCATCTGCTGCTTGTTTTTGTCACTCATCATCTGTTGCTTCATTTTTTGCCTCTTCATGCCTGCATCCTGTTGGTTATTCAGCAGAGGTGGCATCGAGATGGGGGTGGAATAATCCAGCGAGTTAAAGATCCTAGACGAGACGAGTGGTTGGTGTGAAGTATTATGCTGAGAAATTCCATTCGGACTATGGAGCAGCATTCGGAGGGAGTTTCCCGGTGGAGCCCACTGTCTCATGGTATTATTATACTGAGAAGCATTGTTCACAATTGAGGTAGAGTCCATCTTATGTAGTCCTACCGATGAGCCAATTTTGAATGAATTAAACGAGGTTTGAGGCAAGTTTAAAGCCCCTCCTTGCCTTAAACTCTGAATCGGATGACGTTGATGATACTGATGAGATGCGCCTTCTGAGTGAGTGAAAGATGGGGGCTCGACTGGTTGGGTCTGTTTGGTGTGAGCAGAATTCGAGGTTCTGTAATTCTGCATGGAGCTTATCACGTTATTCATAAAGTGGTAAAATTTCTCTCTTCCCAAATGTAGAAGATCTGATCCGGAAATGTTGAGAAAATTGATCATCCTTTCAGCGGAAAGTCTTGACCTTTCGGCTCTGTGAACTGTCTCATTTGTATTTGCCTGAATGAGTGTTCGTTTAACAAATGAGCATGCATGATCAACATATCATGTACTATAAAAGAGAAGCAATTCAAGGAGTACCCTTTTCCTCATTTCAAGAGCTCTGCTATGAATCGCGCGAAGGTCGGGTAAATACATCTCCTTCATGTTATGAATCTGTGTGAAAAGTCAAGTAAATGAAAGGTACACTAGGTGTTATCTAGAAAGGCAAATACTTCTACGCACCAGTTTCACCGTGCATTTTTAAAAGGTACCAGTTGTTTTACTAAAAGGTATTAGTTGTTTTCACTTAACAGTATTAGTTGTCAATACACGGTGCAACTGATGCACTCAGGTATTGCTCATCTAGAAAATGCGAGGTCGGAAATAATGCATTTACATTTTGGAATGCTTCGTTGATCCAATCGATTGAACTCGTCAACTCAGCTTGAGGACTTGACTCTAAGTTACCGTGGAGAAGCATGGGTTGTGTCTGGTTTCCGGGCAGAATTTTATCGGGCAATGTGAGACTCTGAGGCTGGAGAAAAGCAGGCAGCTGCAACCTTGAATGGGCAGCTTGGTCAGGAAGATTAGCAGTACATTGAGGTTCCATGATGTTGTGCAGTGTTGATTGGGCAGTGTGTTGAAGAAGGTTGAATGGATCTTGCTGTTTTGCCACCACAGAAGTTGAACTGCATCCAGGTGATGTCTTTTGCAGTTTTGCAAAAACAAGAACATATTAATAAAATAAAAAAATTGTATAATTAGAAAAGAATGGTGAAAACTTCTGTGAACCCGAGTTCACATGAACTCTTTTTCTTCAAGTATCACTGTTTAAAATTCAAGCATTTCTTAAACAGTCACACTTTGTATGCATAATAGTGACACTTTATATGTATAACAGTGACGCTTGAAAAAGAGAATTCGCGTGAACTCGGGTTCAGATGAGATCTACTCGAAAAGAATAGACTACTACTTTGTACAAGAACAAGTACTATACCTGCACTAGATTACGCATGTACATCGAATCCATTGATACGTTTGGTCTCCCGGCTGAAGAGTGCAACGGGAAATCCATCATCATTTGCAAGTTATGTCATGAAAATCAAGAAACATGCATACAGATGGATTTTAATTAATTACCTGAATTGGAAGGTGAGGGATGCTGCCACATGCTGCGAAAATAGAAGCAAGCTTTTTTTTTTAAAAAAGGAAATGTGCAACATACAAAAATGGAAACAAAAACGCACACACGCTGCATATATTATTGTAACTAAAATGGATTAACTATATGAAGCAACAACAGAAGAAGATATATATTGATTTACTGTCTTAAAGAACTATTAGCCCAAATGAAACAAGGATTTAGGTTTTGCACCATACAGTTCTAAGATCTAAGGTGCAAATTTACACAGAGGCTTTGCACCATACAGTTCTAAGATCTAAGGTGCAAATTTACACAGAGGCTTACTCTATGAAGATGGTGAAAACCGTTCCATTTAATATTTTTCAAGAATTATAGAACATGATAAAAAAAATTATTAACCTGATAATATTCTATCTTTCTTTCTATCTAATCATTAGCATCTGAAACTGGCAATCTCACTATAAAAGTACTTACTGTTCATATTAGACATTAATATTAAACAGCTTCTTGTTACTCTAGAAAAACCAATAAAATTTACAAGATTATTATATATACATGCAAAACGAATAATTTTCGTTAATAAAGAAATTACCTTTTCCTTCTCGAGCAACAATGTTACACAGTTATGCATAGGGTTTTGAATCTTGATAATAGAAACTAGCAAACAAAACCCTAATAAAAAGAAAACGGGAAATTAAACTCATAGCTGTGGACTGTAAATTCTTGGTTATGCGCTAAAATCATGGTTAATCTTATCTTATATTATAAAAGTGGAATGTACTTCACCAAATGCTGCCAAGTGACGTATCTAATATGCTGCCACATGTATTTTAGATTGATTTTACTGTGACTAATAAAATCTAGAAGATTATATTATGAAATGAATTGATTGGTTTTAATCAGGCAGTTCGTATGCCGAAATCTACTTTCTAAAATTGAAATTAATAATTGTAATCTAAAAAGACTCTTTGGAAACTTTATTCACACCTTATTATACTAAATAAATGTTGCATACAAATTTGCTTTCTAAAACCAAGATTAATAATTGTAATCTGAAAAGGCTCTTTGGAAATTTAATTCAGCTAAACCATTTGTTCATTTCACTCACAATTTTTGGATCAAAGAATCAAAGATTATAGTTTTGTAGCAGGTTTGTTATTTTAAGAATTCTTCATTTTCCAGCATAAACCAAATTAAACCCCAATTTTTCAATTGCAGGTATTCAAGGTGGTGATTGTGATAGATTCTTACAAAAAATATGAGGAGGAATCTTATTTGGGTGTATCAGTACTACCTGCAAATACAAGCATGGAAACACAACTCATAGGAGTCATTTGCAGATAATGATTCAAATAAATTGCTCAATTGTTTAGAAGTTCGAGATTGAATCCAACAAGCTGCAAACCCGATCATTTATAAACTGAACAGCTATAACTAAAGCATCCCCAAGTTATACAAATAGAAATAGATATGGCGTTGGAACAAACCTAACATTTAGGGACGGATCCACGATTTCTTCCCAAGGGGGCAGGGGCTGATCCACCATAGTTGCATCCCCAAAATGAAAAACTGCAATTACGTATACATATGTGATTTCTTTTCTCTGGAATTGCTTGAGCTGAATTCTGTTTTGCTTAAGGCCAATTTTTCATGTTCTACATATACATCAATGCCCCCAGCATATTAGTAGATACAAAATATCATTAAAATCCCCTCTCGTTTTATATTAAAAATATTTATTCAATCCCTAATTCACTACCGCCCAGCCACCGAAATCTGCCGCCGTCATTTATATCTCTTTTTTCGAGATAAAAAATATGGAACGCCGGTCAAAAAATATATCGAAAATCATCATATATTTCTTTTGGCAAAAATCAGTTGAAATTAACAAATTTTGATTCTAGCATCAAAAGAAAAGAGGAGAGCGTAACTTTACCAGAGATCTGAGGGAGAAAGAGAGCGGGTGGCGTGAGATCGGAGAGAGGGAACAGAGGTGGTCAGGTGGTGGAGCGACAACGTTGAGGCGGCAACCGATTGAAGAAACTGGAAAAGGAAGATAGAGAAGATTTAGGATTTTTTTAACCGGCCCTTTTTTTTATTTTTTCCAGCCCAGCCCATTTATTTTTCTTCTTGCTTTAACAATTTTTTGGTTCTCTCTACTTGAATGAATCCGGTTGGGGCATTGCTTTTCATTTTTCTTTTACAAACACAATTAATATATATTTTTCTTAAAAGTGCACCTTCAATTTAAAAAATACTTCTTAAAAAATTAAATTTAATGAATTCAAGTGTAATTATAATATAGTACTATATATTTTATTATCGATCTGTAATATTATTTAAATTATTTTATCATATCTCAAATTAAAAATTATGAATCAGCCCCTGGTGAAATTTTCTACTCAGTAGAGGCGGCGAAATTCTAATATTCCAATTGGCAAAATGATAGTTTTATAATTTTAAATATAAAATTACTGATATTTAAATTTAATCTTTCCAATTTCGAAATTTGAAAGATCAAAGGCATGACGAAAACCCTAGAAATTAAAGTGATATTCTGGAGATGAAAACGAAAACGGTTACGTTACGTTAATTAATATGGAAACTCCCCCAACTTGATTAAATCTTTTATGCTTTAAATATGGTAAAATTATTTTTCCAAAAAAAAAAAAAAAAAGGTACGTTAAAATGAAGGACCACTTTTACTTGCAAGTTGCAACAATAACGCCTAAAATGTTGCGAGAAAGCCCAGCTAGTTACGGGCCTATGGTTAGGTCGGAAAACCGATAAGTCATATCTCCATGCTCATTGCTTGATACAATTGCATTTATGCTCTATGGTTTTTGTAGTAATGATATGCATCGTATTCAAGCAAGATTTTTACGGTTCGATTTTCCTGTTCCACTTTTTATATTCCATTAGTATTTCATTTCTTTTTTATCTTTAACACATATACCCAGAATATGGTGATCCGTTTGATATTTTTTATTATTCCACGTGTCATTCATCTGCATTATAGAATACAAAGTGAAACATCAATTATAAAATGGGTGATCTCATTCCACATTTTTATGTTATAACCGCATGTTAGGTCGGTTAAAAATAAAATTTTATTATAAAATAATATTATAATTTAAAAATATATATGCTACACAATTAAAAGTACATTATATTTAATAATACATATTATCTATAATTTAACAATAAAAATATAATTATTAATAAAAACTATTAATAAAGTGACTGAATAATAATCGTAATATTGTTAACATGGAAAAATGTGTAGAAGGGAAAAAAATATGGGTAGAAGGGAAGTGGATTTGGAATTGGGATTGGAGAGGTATTCTTTTTGAGTGTGAATTACCCATTTTCACGGAAGTTTTGGCTTTGATTAAAAGATACACATCGAAGGAAAACTCAAAAGATGGTTGGAGATGGAAACATAACTCGACGGTAAATGCATTACCAACTCGACGGTAAGAGAAAAAAAAAAGGTACATTTTTTTGTCATTTGCATTTGAGAATGTTTGATTTGGGTCATTTATAAAGCTAGAAACAATCTGACTTTTCAAGGAATAGAATTCAATTAGACAAGGCTCTTAGACGAGATTAAAGGAAAATTGTGGAGTTGGTGTTTGTCAAAGAATATAATTAATTGTAATGCTTCTTTAAACATTTGGTTAGAAATTAAAATCTTAGGACTGCATTTAAATGTTGATATACTTGTTAATGTAATTATTTAATTCTTGATTAAACTTTATGACCGAGAATCCCATAATTATATTTTTTATCCGATTAAAAAAAAAAACAGAACAAAACAAATTCAATGTTAATGTTTCACCGGTCATGAAGCGTATTCAAATTAAAATTTACTTGAGCCACATTTTCACAAAAGCATCAGATACCATCATAGCTTACATGAGTTGGGATCATAGCAACAATCAATGAATGTTAATCCTTCCTTTAAGAGAAACGATATACTCTCTCTTATTCAATTTAAATGTCTTAATTTACCCTAAAGATTATTTAAAAATTAAATATTACTAATAGTCTTCAGAGTCTCAGGTAAATTTTTAAAAATTATTAGTTAAGGACATAGAAGCTAATATTTTTTATAATATGTGTGTATTAATTTAAAATAACGTAACATGAATTTTTCCAATTTAATAATTTATTGTAAGTAATAAGTATGTAATACTCTCCTTGTAAAAGAAAAGGAGAGAATATACATAGTAGATTTTCAATGAAACTTGTTCATAGTATAAAATTTATACCACTATATTTATCAACTGATACCATTATATTTATAATTTTTTTATAAAATCATAATATTAAATGTTATAGGTACTAGTTTATAATAGCAATAATATTGTTTTATAAGTGTAATAGTATGAGTTTCATACTATAAACAAAATTCACATAAAAAATTCACAGCACTAAATTCACGATAGTCTATTTATCGCAATATTGACTCTTTTTCTTTTCCTTCAAATTTTCATAAATAAAATATGACTGAATATAATTAAGCGCCTACATCTTATAAGATTACGACTAATGTTACGTTAATGTACTCCTTGGACCACCAAACCAACACCAGACTCGTTAAAGACTAAAATAATTAGAATATGTATACTCAGGTGAGAAGTTAGAATAATCGAATGTTCTCATCAACCAAAACTAAAATTAACATATTAAACACGATTTCTTCTGGAGTAGCTAGATGTTCAAATTCGAGTCTTTCCCATCAAAATATGAGAAAAAATTTATACTCCCTCCGTCCCTTAGCAACTTGCACGTTTACTGTTTTATCGTGTTTTAGCAAGCGAATTTTTTATTAGTATTTAAAATAATAAAATAATTTTTAAAGATACATATAATAGATGAGAGGTAGATCTTTATATAATACTCCTCCTTAAAATTTACTTTATCTTTTGAAATGTTAATAAATAACTCACTCATTAAAACACGAGAAAAAAATAGGTGCGCAAATTGCTAAGGATCGGAGGGAGTATTTTGTTTTTAGCAGGTATCGCGTTTAATACTCTTTTGTAGTATAAGTTATAACCTTCAATATCACTATTGATACCATTTTTGTAATACATGTCATATCATTCAATATCACAAACAATATTATTTTTATAATAATACATCATACTCTTCAATTATCATAATGAATATATTTTAATATAAGTCATACTCATTAATATAATTTCATGAATTTCTTATTTGAAACTTGTTCGCTTCTTTCCCTTTCTTTTTTAAAAAATAAATTCCTCTGTTACTATGAAACACTTGCCATCCCTCAATTAATTACTACCTATTATTAGTACATGCATGCACAGTTGCACACCCAAAATATATTGCCAATGGAAATGATAACTAATTAATGATTAATTCTTTATGTTTTATACGTCGTCCTACCAAAAATTCATTGGTCAAACTCGAAAATCCCACTGCGACGGGGTATAAGATGAAATCAGATTTACCAAGTTAAAGGCGTATTTCGATTTTAGGCCTTACTTTATGATTTTTTTTTTTATAAATATTATAGAAAGTATGAGAGTTTACTGAGATTTGATTTATGACATACGAGCTTATCATTAGATTGTTATCTTCATCATTTCGACAAATATAGTCAGTAACTGTAAGGCTGATCCTTCAATTTTGATTAAAATTAAAATATATATTAAAATTTTGAATAGTCGTAATATTAATTGAATCCACATAAAATAGTTGGTGGACTTCAACATATAGAGTTAGATTTAAAATGATAGAAGTAGGGGTGAGCATCGGTTGGTTTGGTCACCAAACCGAACCGAAAAATTAAAATTGAACCAAACCAAAATTTTATAATTGGTAACCGAACCGACCGAATAAGCATGATAACCGAACTTTAACCAAACCGAAATTTTCGGTTCGGTTTTTAACCGAACCGACCGAAGTTTTTTTTTTTATTTACATGGAATTCGAACGTTTGTCTCTTTCTAATCTAAAAAACAGATGACCAAAAAGTAAATTTTCTAATATAATATAATACATCATGATCAAAACAAACTCTTAAGATTAATTGACACCTAAAACATGGGGAAAATTACACGCTAAATACGCGTAAGTAATTAAAAAAAAATCATGTAATAATTAATATTTTATATATTTAATAATATATTTTTTTTCGGTTTTCGGTTTTTTCGGTTTTTGACCGAAAATTAACCGAACCGAACCGAAAACCGAAATTCCTAAAATTTGAAACCGAAACCAAACCAAAAACTGAATAACCGGACCGAACTTGAAAATTCGATTTGGTTCGGTCGATTAATTCGGTTTTCACCGAATTTTGCACACCCCTAGATAGAAGGGTAAAATTTAGAATATACTTTCTATACTTTAATTTCTAAATATTGTTGCGGATAACCATCTTAATTATTAGAATGAATAATAAATTATAGAATTCAAATAATATTGAGTAACGTGAATATAAACTCTACCATTATTATACATAAAATTTAGCATTCTTATATATAAAATAATTATTGTTTAAAAAATATTTTATTTTTCATACAATGCTAGTTTGTGTGCTATTGATATTTTATTATGTATAATTCAGTGATAAATTTTTTACATAATTCCTAGCCTTATGCTTTCAGGCTTCGATGCTAAGAATATAAAATAATATTAGAGAAATTATAATATAACAAATCATCATTGCACACATGTAGACTTTTTATAGGAGTATTTTCTCTTTGAGTAACACCTGATCTCACCCTTTGCACTTTATAATTGTTGCACAAATAATATTGTTTAAGAACAATTAATTATTTAGTAAAATTATTTATACTAATCAACGGTTAGTTTTGATCGTTTTAACCGATCGACAGAAAGTTATTATTTAAAAATATACTTGAATTGCACGAGCAACTGATGTATACATATATTTTTTCTTTAATTTTATTCATGTGCACACATTAACTATATTAACATAAATATATGCACTCAAAAAGTTAAATATTAGAAAATAATGAATTATTAATTATTAATTTTAAAAAAGTGAACTACATATTATACTATTAGTAGCTGATTTAGGTATTATTAATACATGAAGAAACTTTAAATTCACAAAATTAGTAACTTAGCAGGCTGGCTTAAAATCTATAGAAAAAGATTTATATATATTTATTTATTTATTTATTTTAATTAAAATTTAGATTTTTAATTAGATGAGATGAAATTGATTCCACGCATATCTTTAAAATTTTAAATTTTTAGATAAAATGAAATTGGAATCTTTTAATTAGATTAGAATGAAATTCTTTTAATTACAATTTTACAATAGAATGAGAACGATTATCAAACAGTTGACTTCGTCTCTAAAAGAGAAATTAATGAAGAAATCGGTAATATTTTGGGAGTAACACTCATGTGAACCAAGTTCATACATGAACTCTATTACTATTATGTGTAAAAATTATCACTGTTATGCATAAAAACTTTTATTGTTTAAAAATATAAAATATTTTTTACACAGTGATTGTTTTTTTACATAACAATGATAGTTTTTATACATATAGCAGTGAGAGTTTTTGCATGTAACAATGATACTTAAATAACCGAGTTCATAGTATGAACCAGGTCTATACAAGTTTTAAACCTTATTAGATCAGGTAATTAGCTTTAACCAATTTAATAATATGTTAATGTATAATGACAAAAATTAATATGAGACGGATGAGACGGGTACCTAGCACCATCCCTTTTAAAGTATAAAGATCGTTTCATGTAAGTGTGCCTTATATATGTATAAAATATATAATAAGCTATGAAATCTATAAATTGCCTTCCCTCTATTAAAAAATAAAAATGAAAAAGCAAATCACAGTTACCATTACATGTATATAAATTATTATGTTGCATTCCAAAACAAGAACCCTCAATTTCCCTATTATTAGAGTTACAAGAACATTTGATCCTGAACCAGTTAATTAGTCTTAAACATTAATTACAATATTCCACTTATAATTACATGGATGGTAATTACAATTATTCATATGTTTTTCAAATATACATCAAATTAAATGTATATAAGTACTTACTGCAAATTTATCTGCCATTACTATGCAAAAATGATGCAAGTATTACATGAGGAAATACAGACTGTCAATCGAACTTTTAATTTCTTTTTTTGGCACTTAATTAACTGAGATTTTATGAATAAATTATTGTCTTGATTTTTAGTTGCATATGCTTCCAAGTCAATATTTCTAACATTAACCCAAAAAAATTACATACTATATTATTTTGCTACGTTATATAATTTTATCAGTCTCCTTATTATTGATATTTTATTTCTTCATAATTACTTTTATTTATATAGTTGAACTTGAAATCAAACTTCGAAATTAAATTGATAAGTGGTTAAGTGCATTTGAAACCCGCTCTAATTTGCATAGATACATTTATATTTAGGGATTTAAATCAAAAAGGTCCCGTATTTTTCCACCTTTATTGAAAATGTCTCATATGTATCACTTGTTTCAATTTAGTCCCGTATGTTTTCAATTTGTACCGATTTAGTCCCAAATCGCCGGAGACCGGTCAAACCGGTCAAAAACGACGTCGTTTTTTGCGCGTGTGATACACGCGCCCCTAATTTGGGACTAAATCGGCGCGTGCTACAGTGTTTCCCGATCAAAATTAGGGGCGTGTGTATCACACGCCCCAAAAACGACGTCGTTTTGGGGTAGTTTGACCGGTTTCCGGCGATTTGGGACTAAATCGGCACAAATTGAAAACATACGGGACTAAATTGAAACATGTGATATATACGGGACCTTTCAATAAAAGTGCAAAGTTACGGGACCATTTTGATTTAAATCCCTTTATATTTACTTTAGATTTTTAATAATATATTTCATCCATCCCAATTATATAGAGCTTGTTTGAATTTAAAAAATAATAATTATATTAAAAAAGTAAATTAGACAGGTAAATTTTTTATTATAACTCTATTTATTAAATGTTATAGTACTTTTTAATGCAAGTAATATATAAAGTTATATTAATAATAAATAAATAAAATATTATTTTATAAAAAAACAAGTCTATATAATCAGAATATCGTTCCATAAAAAGAAATATAGTCTATATAATTGAGACAAAAGTATATATATATATATACACAATTTGATGGTAAGTTCAATTTAAGTTTTTTATATATGGAGTCCATCTGAGAAAAAAAAAAATTGGTTCCATAATTTTCTTGTAATTGGTTTTTTGTCCAAAAAAAATTAACTATCCAATTTTGGTCCCATAATTATCTCGATTGTCCAATTTTGATCCCATTTTTATCGAAAAATAGAAAATTTTATCATTTTCAGTCATGTGCAAGTCACGTATCAGTTAAAAATGCGGTTTTCCGAGCTCGCATATGATGTAGACACTGACTGTTAAAAGAAAATTTCATTTTTCTAAAAAATTAGAAAGAACAAGAAAATTTCTCTCAAGTGTGGAAAAAATGAATTTTTAACGTCCACGTCAACTACGAACTCGGGAAACCCCAATTTAACAAGCATGTGACTTGTGTGTGATAAAAAAAAGACAAAATTTCATGTTTTTCGGCGAAAATGAGACCAAAATTGGACAATCGAGATAGTTATGAGATCAAAATTGTAAAGTTAAATATTTTGGGACAAAAAAACAGATTACAAAAAACTGATTACAGAAAAGTTATGGGACCAAAAAACTTTTTTTCTTGAGTCCAACTCCACATATATAGTATTTTCTGTACATTACATAAATTATTTTATACAAGTAATTTATGATGAAGCCAATAATATCAGACTTCATGCCAGTAATCTCTACTTTGTAATAGTATAAGATTTTCCTTTAATGTTATTATTAATTACATCAATGTTCTTATGCCCTTACTGAATTTTTTCCGTGGATATGCGCATTTACTTACTTTGATAGGTTTGTAATAATAACCCGAGTTTTATTAATTTCTTCCACATTTTTATGCCCCGATACACCAACCGAAGATTTTTCAAAAAACCAACACTAACTAAAACTTTTATTATAATTAATAAACATTGCAATACATTTGCTTAAACTCAACAAACTATTACAAATGTCATTAACCCTGACTCCAACTAAAACAACAAAAGAAAGACACTGGAAAGAAATTAGATTAACACAAACAACAGTACTGAAAATTAAACAAATAGGACCGAAATGAATTATAGCCTGAGCCTTAAATCCAGGCCCGTTTCATCAACGTCTTCCGCGTTCCTCAGGTTCGCAAAGTTAATCGCGGGGTTTCTCTCAAGCCCGAGTCTTAACTGGGCCGCAGGAAACCCCGGTGCGGGCTGTAAATCATAAACGGGCCTATGGGGGCCCGCCTGGAAACCGATATAGCCGCCCTGGTTCAAGTAATTAGGGTTATTGGCTATATACGGTAGCCTGGCTGGCACCTGATTCCAGCCCTGGTACACATTATTATTATTGTACACGAGGCGGGGCCCGTAATTAGGCTCGGGCGCCATCTGCATCTGCATCACGGGCCGTGCAGCGTAGTACTGTTTGTTGTTGTTGTTGCTGCTGCTGCTGGTGGATAGGGTTATAAGGCCAGGGGATGTAGGCTCGGTTCAGGAGATCATTCCTCTGGTTATATGGGCCGAGAACCGGGGGAGGATTTGGAGGCGCTGCTGCTGCGTAAAACCCGAGAGGGGCGTCGTGCATGTTTGGGTTATTTTTCTCGGTGGACCGCTCCACTTTGTGAGCGTTCTGGTGGCCGCCGAGTGCCTGTTTGTTGCTAAACCTTTTGTCGCAGAATTTGCAGCCGTACTCGCGGTCCTCGTCCCGGATGGCCAGCTGGAGATCGTCGTCCTGATCCATCGGATCGTGTGGATGTGGATGGGGAGCTTCTTCCATTGGGACGATGGCTTGTTCGTTGGGCAGTTCGATTATTGGATCAACGGACGGGCTTCGGCTTCGTCTGCCGCCTTCTTTGGCATTGGGGGAATCCATTTGGGAGAGAGGGAAAGGGTAAAGAAAGAGTTGGTTTCTTTCTTTGTAAAGAAATGGGAGTGGTGTGAGAAGAATGGGGGAATGAGGGGGGGTTTTATACAAGGGGGGAGTGAAATGATGGTTAATTTCATGTGTGAATGAAAAAATTTAAATCAGATTGCAAGAAGCTAAGATGGAAAAGAAGTAAAGACATCCTTAGCCATATTTTAGGGCAGTAAAACTGAAAAGCTAATAGGTGTATGCCTAAAACGACAGTTTACAACTATGGTTACTCATATCTCTTTTATCCCACATTCAATTCTAATTTAAGAATAAATTTGACTAAAATATTGAGATGAGAAGTGGAGAAAGTAATAAATGATATGATTCTTTTGCAATTGGAAAATGGTTTGTGTGTATAACTACATAAATTCAATTGGATGGGTAAAATTTGTATGGTGCGATGAAATAATAGCAATGGATAAAGATAATTTGTTTGTATCCATAGCATTCAATTTGAGCTCAGCCATAAAAGAATACTTACTTAGGGATTAGTTTCTTATCTTTATTTTTATGGTAGAGATAACATTCAGTCTAAGGTAAACTAATCTATATATCGTAATTATCAGTGTCTGTATCGAAATCCCAATAAATAAATAGGTGTCCGTATCGAAATTCCAATAAATAAATAGGTGTCCGTACCGAAATCCCGATAAATAAATAGGGATTTGAGATTTGAAAACCTGAAAGTGGTTTCCCACACTTTAAACAAATAAGCCCTAAACGTATTAATTTGTTAGTATACTTGTTTTCACTCAAAGTAATAGTTGTATACCGTTGCGCCGTATAATTAGTGTACAAACCTTCAATTTGTTAGTATACTTGTTTTCACTCAAAGTAATAGTTGTATACCGTTGCGCCGTATAATTAGTGTACAAACCTTCGTAAGTCATCAATTTCAATAAGACAAAAACATGTATATATCAAGTGCATTCGCAACTCAATGATAATTTTAAATGATGTATTAATTGTTCTAGAAAATGTATAACTTTGATAGTACTTGTTTACACTTAAAAAATATTAATTGTATACCGTATTGCATCATATAATTAGTGTATAAAATTGTTACCCCTTCAAGATATTTTTATATTAATTTCTTTTTAGGTAATCTTCTTGTAAATTTTAGAGAGAAAAAAAATTTAGGGTCCGCTTGGTGTGATTAGTGAATAACAATGGTAATGGTACCATTGAGGGGTAAATTATTAAGGGTTATTGATTGCATTGTTATTGACTGGTTACAACATCAACAATGGGTATCATGTGAGGTGAGTTGAGTAGGTGAGGGTAATCAATTGTTTAATTCTATTCTCATTACCAATATATCAAACCTACCGAGCAACATCAATAGAAGTAATTCTCATTACCCACTTTCATTTCCCCCAACCAAACGGACCCTTAAAGTTTAAACAAAAGTGGAATCTGTTTCAAAAACAAAAAAAATAAAGTGGAATCAATATGATTCTCCCTCCGTCTATCAATCTTATGCACATTTATCTTATTTGTTCGTCCACCAATCTTTTGCACATTCCATTTATAAAAAAAGTCACTTTATCTTTATCCTTCAACAATCATTTGATTACTTCAAATGTCATTGTACTTTCACTCACAATCAACCACTTTATTAATAAATAAATTTCACAATGCTTCATAATACCCTTATTTTATCTATTTTAATTATTTTTTTCTTAAAATCTGTGTCAAAAGTATCAATCATAAGATTGGTGAACGAATAAAATATCTTTTTAAAATTTGGAAAAAAAAGAAAAGTAGTAAAACACTCCTATATAGCAATACGTCATATCCACCAACCCCACCTCCATTTATTTTCCACTTTTATTTACTGGTTAAGTTAATTTTATTCAATCACGTACGTTTCTTTATTTAAGGTGTGTTTTGAAACACTTAAAATAATTTTTATAAACACTTATTTTTAAAAGCTATGAGAGAGAATTTAAAAAATAAATGTTTTTGAAAGTTGTTTTAAGTGTTTCAAAATACGCCCTTAGTCAATGAATTATTATGTCAAGTGCAAAATGCAAATTTTAAATATTATATTTACCTGGTTTCAAAAAGATATATATTAAATTTACCTTTTGAAATATAATTTTCTTAAGACAAATATATTTTTGAAAACGTACGAGACCTTGATTTTGAAAAGTAGAATTACTTTTTCTGTATTGTTGATTTATATGATAGATTGTTTTTTAATAGTTGGTGAATTTTATGCAATCTGAAATATAATCTGGAAACGACAGGACATAGAAAGTACAGAAGTTAATCTCACATACGTACAAAATAATTGTATTACAAATTGTATTCGACCCGGATTTTCATCATTTTTACTTTTGGATTCTTATAATTAATTAGGTTTTTTCATAATTTCTTCCACATTTTTATGATCAAACCGGGTCTTTTATAATTAATTTAAATCACCAAACTTTCAAAGGTTGAACCAAAAGAAAAGACACTGGTTCAACCAAACAACAGTACTGAAAATTAAACAAATAAATTGATTTATGCATATTTCTTTTTATATTTTGTATGTTACATTAAAAAATAAATATTTATTCATAAAATATTAAAATTATACTAATTTATAACTTATAAATCTTATATTAAAATAAATACAATAGAGTTTGGAGACCAGAGATGATGACGTTGTGATTAATTCCACACAATATGTGACGACGATAAGAGATTAAGTGCCTGTTTGATTAAAATGAAATTAATGACTTGTGAATGAATTTATTTGAGAGAAAATGATATTGAGATATTAAAAACAATAACATTATATAGAGAGGTTTGTAAAAAAATAATAAAAAATAAAAAAAGTGATTTAATAAATAATAAAAATAATAAAATTGAATTAACCATATTTTTAAGAAAAGTAATTGGATGCCTAAAACGGCGACATGTTACTCATATCTCTTTTAGCGGTTCAATTCTAATTTAAGAATAAATTTCAATGAGAAGTGGAGAAAGTAATAAATGATATGATTCTTTTGCAATTCAAATGGTTTGTTTTTGAAAACATTGATGGGATTATTTCAATGTATTTTAAATTATTTTAGTTTCCAATGCTCACTTTTTCACAATTTTTTTTTTTTGGAACAACAATTTTTTCTGCTTTTCAGAAGTTACTTTTTAAAAGATTTAAGTTATAATAAGACATGGGACCTGAATTGAAGACTTCACTCTAGTTAAAGATAAACTTACCTTATCAAATATCATTATATAAATTTCAATAAAAGAATTAAAAAATATGAGCTGTAGAGATTTTAGAAAATATTTTAAGCATATCTTATCAAATTATAAATTATAAAAATTTCATTAAAATTTCAAAAATTATGAGCTTTATAGATTTTACAATATATTTTAAGCATATAACGTACACTTATTTAGTCATTTTTTGCTATTCTACGTGAAATTTTGAGAACCAACTAGCCTTATATAAAAATGTGAAAATGTATCATGTGCATTATGTTCGTTGTACACTACTATTATTATTATTATTTGTAAAAAATTTAAAAAAATAATAATAATAGTGTTATACCTACCTTCGTCAACTTCATTCATCAGAAGGATGCTTCATATAGCATTTTATTAATTGCATCGTTTTAAATTGCCTTACACTCATCCTTAGATTTCTATTTTGATTTTTTTTTAATCATTTCTTTATATAGCAAAATAGTTTTAAACTTGTGTGAAACGGTATGACGATAAGACGAAATATAATTTAGACATGACGTTTTAATATTTTTAATAAATGTCAATTTTTGTAAAGATATATACCTGTCTCATACGAATTTTTATCATACTTACTTATAAAGACATCACTTGACAATTTAAGTGAGACGCGGTATGTTATGGGAGTAACACTCTTATAGATAAATTGTGTAGTATCGTATTGATACTTTTCAGTGAAAATAATTGATAATTTAAAAAAAAAAATTATAACAAACTAATACTCCTTTTGTCTCGTAATAACATACACAATTTTTTTTTCAATCTGTTCAATAATAACATGCACACCCCTAAAATAGAAAACTCTCCATAAACTTCACCCATATCATTACTTTTGACCCCACATATACATACAATTCAACTTTTTTTTTCTTTTTTTTTTCTATAAGGAAGAGATGAGAAACTTCATCACCCGTACTGTTGGCCCCTAAGTCAAGCGGGTTATAAATCGAAGGATGTGCCCAAATAGCAGACACTTGTGAGAGAGAGCCAACAAGATTCAATTCATAGGATAAACCTTCATAATATTTCAATGTAAATTTTGTCCCACACGGAGTTCAAACATGGGTTATCTGGGGAATTCTCCCCACATCACCATAAGCCTTACCACATCACCACAAACCCGAGTTTAACTTCTTTCTTTATTTCACACATAAAGATTACAAAATTATCCTTCAAAACTCTACTAATTACTACGCTTTCTTAATATGTGTGCCCACCCATGCTACACACTATTTTGGAATGGAGGTAGGACAATATATTAAAACAACTAATATTACTTAAAAATACATTTAAATGTACGATACACCTAATTCATATAATTTTTTTCATGTTATATATGACATCCAACAAAATTATCAGATTTTGGGAACTTATTATTTTAAATATTGATAATTTTTTTTAAGAGAAGAACAATATTAGGCCATATAATCGGCATTCAGAGCATTCAACCATACATCAGGAATCAACACAATTACCAGTTTTACTTTAAACAATTCGTTTGAATTAATGAAATTGAATTTAGATACAAATTACAATTAAATCATGTCTTGTCGAAAAATGTAGTCTATTTCCTTCAATAAAAATCAAATTTTAGAAAATAAATTAGTTGTTGAAGCTAGTAGATCCTCTCTGCTGTAGAAACAGGACGCAAGAATACAACAATAACTGTAATGTTGTCTTTGCTACCTCGTGCAGCAGCTTCAGTAGCAAGTCTTTTCGAACACATTCCAGGCTCTTTTACGGTATCTTTGATTATACTTACAACATCAGCGTTGCTCATAACATCCCACAATCCGTCGCTTGCCATCACCTGAAAATATTATACGCCTGTTAGCTTTGGTAGAGAGATGCGCGATTCTCTTATGCTCAAGTAGGTCTGCTGTAAACCAGGTTCGGGTGAACTCACTTTTTTAAAGTAATATTGTTCAGTATACAGGAGTATTTCTTTCTTTTTTTAAATGCTTCATATTATGTGTTATTCTTACAAAATCACTAACGTCGTATGCTGAAGGCAAAGGCATACAATCTAAAGCGCGTACTAAGTGCAACGAAATGTTATCATTTATATAATTATACTGCATCTATATAGAAACTAACTAGATGCCACTTTTGAAAGAGTTTGATCAAAAAAGTCGTTATTCCATCTCCATTCGCAAAGTGCATTAAACTCATCAAGGTGGATGAGCACAATCTACAAAAACTAATTAAAGCCGTTTAACCATGGGAAATGTTATAATCTTGAATGCATTTAATGGGGACTTACTATATATTCATCTTCAGATGATAGTAGACTTTCGGTTATCTCAGGTTCCGCAGTCACAAAAGGCTTTAGATCGTCATCCCCAATGGACCGTGTAACCTATGGGGAGAAAATAATACAGCAAATTGCATTTAATAAGGGAGATCACAAACATTTCAAATTCAAGTTGCACGTGGCAGGCCAAAACGTGGGCTCTTCCTCGCTTTTACGTACAGCAATAAATTTTTATGACTAACATATCAATTAACAAACAAAACAAGTGGAAGTTCACAAGAGTACCTGGAGAGCAGCAGGACCAATCCGCCACGTGTCAACTTGCCATTTGACTTGGCCTCCTGCACCTATGACACGATCTCTCTCCTCAAGACAACTTGCCACGTGATCCTCTACATTTAAAGGTAATTCCGTTGGTAAAACATGCAACTCCATGCAAAACAGAGACAAAAAATGACAAATGACATATGAAATATAGGAATCGAGAGGAAATAAATCCAAAGAAAGATGGAAATAAAAAAGAAAGCATATTCGTCGATAAATTTAAAATGCAAACTGTACTCTTATAAATTCTATATTTTTCGAATTGGTTAGTTAGGATTTAATTAATTTTACTCCCTAGCTTAGGTTAAAGTTAATAAGGGTTTTCTCAGTTGGAGTTCTACTACATTATTTACTAGGAGCAGTTCTTAAAATTTAAATATATCTCCTGATATATTAAATCAATAGTGTTGAACAATGATAGTTTCTATTATCTCTTTATTCTATTCTCAGCAGTTTTCAGAACCTAAATCCCTGCCCTGTCAAACATTGTTAAAATCTCACGCCTATCCAATTGTGTGAACAACTAAAACTACATTGGAATAGTAAATTATTTTTGTTGCAGCAAAACAAAAAACGAATGACGAAATTTTAGTCTCACCCTGCTTAAAGCATAAGCATTTCCTCCTCGACAAATAATCGTTCTGCAATCACCAGCATTAGCAACAAATATCTTGTTTTTAACTATTAGAGCAGTGATTGCGGTACAGCCAGGGTGCCAGTCCTTCTGAATAAGTCCCTTGGATTTCCTACGAGAATTTAGTTCATCCCTAAAGGCAATATCGGTTTTCACAAATGCTTCCGCTAGAGCTTGAGATGGACTGCATACATCCAAAAGATAATATTAAAGTGATTCATTAGTATTCAATTAAGTCAAGTGAGTCTAACACAGAAGTATACACTATGATTGATAGGATTTCACCTGCTCGTGGAAATCAAAGTTCGTAAATATCCAGGTAGAGCCCCAGCTGAAAATTCAGCAGCTGCAGCACCTGAGTACAAATATAACATCAGAGTTTAAAATTGTAGCATATCAATTAAAAATGACATAATAACTAATCATAGTCACAAACTATAAAATCATAGCATGCAATATGATTGGAATACAAACAAAATCCTAGCATACAATTTTTCCAACCGTTAATATCTCATTCTCATTAATAAAAGAGAGAAAATAAAGAGCGATTCCTATCCTCAACATCCCACTCATTTCCTAAAATTGAAAAATACCAAAATAATCCATAGTTATTGCAGAATCACCGAGTGTACAAACACACAATAATTTAAGCAGGTGGTAGATCTACACATACCTCGATGACCATCCAGGATCCCAAATAAATGGACATCGTTTTCATCGCAAAAATGTGGTATCATAAAGTGTGTATCTTCCATGGTTTCCCTTCTCCCGCATGTTGAGAAGGAACCCCATGACAGCACAGGACGATAAACCATAACCTCATTTGAAGATAGCCAGGTAGGCACCCCATTCTCAGAGGGAACATAACTGCTCTTTTGAACATCTTTGCCATTGATAAACCAATTTACAGGTTCTTGATAACTTGGAACATTAGTTGATATAACAGAGGTATCTTCCTTTTCATCTGCTCTTTCTCCAGATCCCATTATCGCATCGAGTTCCAACACAATATCACTGAAAGAAGGTCTATTTTGAGGATCTGCATCCCAACATCTCGTTATTAGGGACAGTAAACCAGATGATGCACCAGACTCTGGAACAGCGAGAAAGGGACGCAATCCTTCAGCTGTTACAGCTGCTGTAAGTTGCTGTTCGGTGTAGTTCATTTCCAAGACTGTGTGGGCCTAACATCAGTATTTGTTATGAAAAGAGTAAGTTGTCTTCAGTTGAGTTGGGTTTTAAAGCAAATAGCTACAAGTTAAAGACATAAGACATCAATTTAAAACAAATTAAATGGGAAAAAGAAATGGAAAATTACTTTCAAACTGTAAGTGGATGAAAATATAGTTTTCTAATTATCACTTATTTTAGATTTATAAGATAAGGTTAAGAAGTATGAATCAAAGAACGAAGTTGATAAAAATGGATGAAATATAAGACAAAGTGGTTCTTTGTTTGAGAAGGTAAAGGAGAACCTGCGCCTCTGCTCGAAGATCAGTATATGGAACTACACCCGTAAGAAGCTCACTGCAAAAGTACACAATTTTTCAATAAGTAACTAGTAGAGCTAAATTACACATTTATTAACTGAAAAAAATAAAAATTAATTGAAGTCCCATAGAACTATCAAATGAATGATGGAGAGTGTACCAATGAAAAATAGACCAAAGATGAAGCAATTTCCATTACTTTTTCAAGTCTTGTTCCCTTTCGATATGGAAAATATGAATTGTTGCATTTAGATAGCGACAATGATTAGCTCAAATACTAAAAGAGCGAAGACTAAGACATAAACCACATCTTTGGAAATCCATTCCAAACGATTAATTCCCATTAGAAATTAGCAAACATATGTCTAGTAAATTGGTTTTAATCATTTCATATCTATGGAATCTATGAACCAATTATTGCTGGTACTTACTTAACAGTCACTCCAAAACTATAGACATCTGATTTTTCGGTATGAATCTCTTTCCTTAGTACTTCAGGCGCCATGTAAATAAGTGTGCCGACCATATTCTTTTAATGGAAACCACCAGTTGGCTTGCCCGAGGATTTCCAGTTCTTGACAGAAACTTGTTTAAGATCTTTCTTGTATTCTGCTAAACCAAAGACTGCTAGATGTGGTTGCAGATTGTCACTAAGCTGCGTCAAATTGGAGACTCAACTATAAGACCAGTCAAAAATGGAAGTCTTTGAGCAAAAATCGAAGGAAAAATGACAAATCTAGGCGAACGTAGATGCATATATGACATGACTATAAATTTAGTGAAGACATTACAAGAATATTTTCCGGTTTCACATCCCTATGTACGATCCCAAGGCTATGCAGATATAGCAGAGATTTTGCTGCAAATATAAAGCATGAGAAATGTAAATATGACAACTTAAATTCAAACTCATGAAACATGTGGAACATTAAGATTAAAAGATAAAACTGAAAGGATTACAAAAATTTTGTTGCAGCAACCAATCAAACTAATTGTACAAGTTGTTCGTAAGGGTTCAGAAATAATAAATAATACTAGATCAGTCCAATTTCGTATACGAGGCATCAAATTTCATATTTAAGGCACAATAAACAGATGTCATCTTATAGGTGAAAAGTCCATGAAGAGGCTAGCAAGTCCTTCATTGCCGAAAGCCCATTCTTGTGTGAAAGAACTTCATGTTGTTGGCAACTAAAAGCCCTTTTCATTTCTCTAGCCCTAGATTTTGTCGCAGTAGACTTTCATAAAGTTGAGCACTCTAGTTTTCTATTTTAGGCATGAAGTAATAGAGACCAATAAAGGCAAATCCCAGATAAAATTATCAATTCTCCGTCACGCACACTCTCATTTAATGAGCAAAACCAGAATCCTATTAAGACACATTTTAAGATGTGAGCTTTTGGAACATATCAATCTAACACGTGGTTTTTTAAATGCCAGTTATGCTTGGCATGAAGTAAAAGAGACCAATAAAGGCAAATTCCAGATAAAATTATCAATTCTCCGTCACACGCACTCTCATTTAATGAGCAAAACCAGAATCCTATTAAGACATATTTTAAGATGTGAGCTTTTGGAACATATCGATCTAACACGTGGTTTTTTAAATGCCAGTTATGCTTGGCATGAAGTAATAGAGACCAATAAAGGAAAATTCCAGATAAAATTATCAATTCTCCATCAAGCACACTCTCATTTAATGAGCAAAACCAGAATCCTATTAAGACACACTTTAATATGTGAGCTTTTGGAACATATCAATCTAACACGTGGTTTTTTAAATGCCAGTTATGCTTCCATTAACGGAGAAGCTTCTCTCCAAACTTTTGAATTACTTAAAAACTGATTTCCAATGCCAAACATTTGGACTATGATAATTAACAGAATCATATAAAAATCGTAAAATTAGAGTTCTTAACAAGAGGTGACCTCAAGTTTGAACATGACATAAGTAAACTAAAATACATAATACATCTAATTCATATCTTAAGTAAGCTATATACTCTTTTAAAACATAAGCTAAAAACAAATTCGATGCAATTAAAATAATATGAGGGTTTTATAGAAGAAATAGAGGATTTAATAATAATCACAGCCGAGAAACGGAATTTAATCACAGTCAATCAATTCAAGCCACCATGTTCAAGGATAAGGTAATTTTACTGATATAAACTTTGGACTACTAGAAAATTTAAGCACATTAACACATCAAAATTCTTAAAAGGTGTCATGCACATACCTAATTGAGAAGTGATCTCCATCACTTGGCCAATGCTCAGACTATATTCTTCAACGTGAAGTTTCTGCGCAAGGGTTCCAGCCTCGTAAAATTCAAAGAAAAACGCATAGTTTGGCGGCCTGGCATGCGCCGCCACCAGCTTTGATATCCCCGGGTGATCCAACTTGCTTCAGCAACCAAATACCACATAGGGAGGGAAATATATTCTCAAAAGATAATCCAAAAAGAAAAGGATAACATAGACAAATAATAATTGGTCGATAAACACAGCTGATTCAATAAAAGATATCTACAAAAGAATTGGTTCGCATTTCAGTTTACACTCAACCAACCAAAATCCCAAACCACAATCCATTAATTACATCAAATAAATTCAAGCAGCAAAAATGATAAAATAAAACCACAAGCAAAATTGTTTTACAACTCGATTCAACCATCACTAATTTCTGCATTAAAAATCAAAATCGAAAAATCCCTAAATACGGAAAGAAATTAACCTAAGCAACTGCAACTCTTTATGGAACTTATCGAGATGATCGGCGGTTGATAAATGTGGCTTCTTAGCGCCCACTTTTCTCCCATTGAGAATCGCTTCGTACACCACGCTCTCTGCACCTGCATTGAGCAAAAAGGAAGATGAAGAAGCAAACAGCGCCGTACGGAAACATGAAAATTAGCGAAACTAGAGCGTACCTCTGGCGATTAGGGAAGAAACGGAATAAGCAGACGGACGGAGATGGAGAGGGATTGTTTGGCTGTGGCAACAGCCTCTGATACAGGTGTTTGGTTCCATGATTTCCAAATCCATTTCCGGCCCTTGCAGGTTTTTGTCAGAGCTGAAAATTGGGGATTTCGTTTCTTTGGTGTTTGGATGATTCTTTGCTGTATAATATACCGACAGGGTACTGGTTCTTCAGTCGAACCTATTTGGCATTTGGTATTTTCACTATAAAATTGAACATTTGTGAGTTTGATCAAATTAATTATTAAACATTTGATATGAGTTTTTTTTAAACATTTGATATGAAGTTATTTTTTTCTTTTTTTTTTCTTCTTTTTTTTAAGTGAGTTTCGAGATGTAAATTAAGGAATTTGTTAAGATGCAAACATTTGTGGAAAAGAGTCAACATGATTCATTTTATGTCGACAAACCTTCACAATATTTTTGTGGAAATTATGTCTCACACGAAATTTGAAAATGTATTGTCAGAGAATTTAGTTCCACGTCACCACAAATTTTATCACTCCATTGTGCCCCTAAGAGCATATGATATGAAGGTGATATTTCGAGGGCTTGTTTTAGAATAAAAGTGTAATAGTTAGAAGCACTTATTTTTTAAATTGATGAGATCTATTTTTTTTTTTCAAAAAATAAGTGCTTCAAGGGTGCAAGTTGAGCTTCAAAACCACCTTAATCTCAACTTGTCCTTTAAAAATACCAGCTTAAAAAATAAGTGTTTTTAACTATTACACTTGTGTTCTGAAATAGGCATGAAGTCTTGTATGCATTATGCATGTGTATTGTGCAATTTAAGTATTATTTTAAAAATAGTATTAGTTATTTTTATATAATAATAGTAATTGATTATTATTAATATTTTTACTAAATTAATAATTATTTTCACTCAACTAGTAAATTAGTAAATGTAACTATTGTATAAGTGATTCACACTTGATTTAAATATCTTATATCTCCTATTCAATTTTAATTAAGGAAAAAAATTGACTATGATTTTTGGGATGAAAAACAGAAGAAAGTACAGAAAATCAGTTGGATAGAGATTGGCATGTGAAATTATTTAATTCTCTCTTATCCCATGTCCAACTTTAATTTAAGATAAAGTTTGGCAATGATGTTGGGATGAGAAAATGGAAGAATGGATAGAAATTGTGTGTGAAATTATTTAAATATCTCTTATCCCATATTCAACTTTAATTAAGATAAAGTTGGCTATAACGTTGGGATGAGAAATGGAAGAAAGTACAGAGTAGTCAGCTGGATAGAAAAATAATTTAAAGGGTGAATCTCATATCGTTAAGATTCTTGTTTGTCTTTTCATAAGATATATTTTAAAGCGTGCAATTATGTAAAATAAAAACGTGTAATTATTTCCAAACAGAAACATACAACTATGTTCTCATTTTAACAGTTGCATTTTACTGTGTAAATAAGTCACACTTTTCTATTTTGTATAATTACACGCTTCTAAAATACATTATAAGTGAACGGTGCACCTGGGTGCATACGAGACCTTGCCTAATTTAAATATTTATGATCTCATGTTTCCTCCCTCTCAAATTTGATTTAATGTTTGTCTCAAATTAAATTTAACATTTTTTAAAATAGTAATAAAATAATATTTTAACTTTAAATTATACGTATGTTAATATATTTTCTACTCAAAATCAACTTTACAATATCATATGTCATTATATTTTACGGGCAAATATATATCTCCATTTCAATCCGTTTCGATACTAGATGGTCCGTTGTAACGGAAAATATGTCGAATTATTCCAAACCAAAATTTTGATACAGTTATAAGACACTCAAATTTTAAAATAACTAATTTTAATACAACTTCAAATATTTTTAAATATTAGTTTAATTTATAACGTGAACACCCCTAAGAATATGAATATCAATGCGCTTTACATAATTTTGATTTTTGCGGTGGTTTGCGAGATTGGATTTTGCTCTGAATCGCAGGAGAGGCCGGAAAATATGAAGCTCGGTGATTTGCGCAATATTGTCCAAAACAATGGAGAGATTGAGAGTATGACAACAATCAGGTTCTTTTCCTTCAATTTAGGTTATATTTTGATTCCTTGCTGCGTCCGTTTCTTGTAAAATTGGAAATTTGTTAACTGAAAACAAAATGTTATATGATTGAAAGTGAAATCCCTAGTTTGTTTCGTGTAACATAGATGATCAAAGAAAAATGTTGTTGAATTTAACTGCGATTGGAAATTGTGTTTGCTGGAAGTTTGTTTTGATTGGTGTTTTCAAGTGATCATCATTAGCATTGTTAGTTTGATTGATCCTTTAATTTCATTTTTATGCATAGTGAGTTGATGTTATTAAGGATAATACCTTCAGGGCCCGTTTTTGCCATATAAGGCCATATTAGAGGACATTAAATGGGCCAATCAGTACGATAAGGGTGTTTGCTTAGTTTGTTCACGGCCTTAGAAAAAATAGCGGCCCGTGTTCGATTAAGCGGGCCAAACAGATTACCCATCCGCCAAAAGAGGGCCGATCTAGTATCCATGCGATTAAGGCCCAATCGGATAAGGTGTAAAAGACGAAAATACCCCTCCAGATTGAGATGAACATGAAGGAGATGTTGTAGATCCTGATACAAATTCATCAACCCATACGAAGCTGTTAGTGTGTTTCTTGTCCTTTGGGCATTTCATGTAATACCTTCCGGGATGTTGCGATTTCGTCCCAGCACAGTATACAATCATCTTCCCCTTCCCACACCAACGATCTGGCCCACTTCGTGACATCTAAATATTTGTATTAAGGTTAAAAGTAAAATTCAGATTTACATTCAAAATCGAAGCCAAGAAGAATCAGAACATACCCTAATTTCAGTACCGTTGAATCAGATTGGAGAAACTGGAATAATCGTCTCGTCAAAAGCCAGAGGGACAAAACCCTCGTTTTAGATTATGAAAGAAAAAAAATCAGACAATCAGAAAACCCTATTCGAAGTGGGAAACTTGGAAAGGATGAATATGAGGATGAGACCATATGTATCACTTGCATAGACTGGAAATACATGCCCCGTTAATTATCGATATTGATTTAAAATTATGAACCAAAATGAAAAAGTGACAAACGAAGTTGACCCACACACTCGAGATCGATTCATATGTACTGCTTACCTTTTACGGCCGTGATATCACCGGTGTCGTCGCCGGAGGAGGGAAGGCCAGTTCCACAAGACTGTACAAGCTCACCGTCGACAATGGTGATTGCTTTGGAAAATCTAGCCTGGTTGAAGAATGGCGAATCTGTTCCAATACCCCCAATTCGATTTCTGAATAATAGAAGGGCATTTCGGTCTTTTAAATTTTTTTAGATCAAGATAAACCCTATAAAAGCCCAAACCAAACAACAGTTCGTGAAATAATAGAGTGTTATAAAATTCTACATGTCCTTAACCAAACACCTTAATACATGCTAATATATTATTTTCCAGTCCAATTAATATTGGGCTTTTTAATCGGTCCGATAAGTTGTATTGGAAGCAAACGGGCCCTCAAGGGATTGATATCTAACAATGGAAAACATGATTTGTTGTTGAAACAACAACTTATATTGTTTGTGAGGATTAAAACTTGTTTAATGATAGTTGAGTAAACCTGAGACTATAGATTCTCAAGAATAGAAATGATGATTGCATCCCATTTTTTAGCAGCCTCCTTGTAATTCACAGTATTTTGAAATAACTATTCCTATTGTTTGTGAGGATTAAAAATTGTTTAAAGATAGTTGAGTAAACCTGATACGATAGTTTCTCAAGAATGGAAATGTTGAATTCCAGCCCAATTTTAGCAACCACTTTGTAATTCACAGTATTCTGAATCTGTACGTGTGAATCTGGCAGAACTCGCATCTTGAATTTGCAAGAATAGTGAATGCCAAAGAACAGGTAGTAGCTGGTACAATGTACCATCTTGCCCTTGAGGCACTTGATGGGGGTAAGAAGAAGTTGTATGAAGCAAAAGTCCTGGTGAAGCCATGGATGAACTTCAAAGAGCTCCAAGAATTTAAGCAGGTCGATATTAACCCTTTGTTCCGTGGTGTTACGTAGGTACGAGACTATGAACTTTTGACTACAAATGTTCCTTGTAATAGTAAAATTTGAAACATGTTGAGCTTCTTATTAGGGAGATAAAATCATTGCATTTAAGTATTGAAACTGGACTACAATCTAAAGGCATTTAATTGAACATGTTGATATGCTTTAAGTGTGAAAACGTGGAACATATTTGAGCATGAAACTGCACTCATATCGGCATACCAAGGGAATATATTATATTTTCGTCTTGCAAGTTTGCCCTGTGGATGAAACATTTCCTGTATGTCTCCCCCTTCTATAAATTCCTTGAAAAATAATGTGTGAACACATTCAAGTATTTTCCGTGGATATCAATTTGATGGTAGTTAATTTTTAACTTAACATCGATTCTTTGGTGGAAATTATATAACTTAACGATTAAGCACTCGTGTTGTGGTGCAGGCCATTGAGGAATGATTCTCTGATGTCGAGTTGCTTGAAGAGATCAGATAATAAGTATTATGAAGGAAAGTGATATCTGGATAACATGCAACATATAAATGCTGAAGCCATAAAATTTTGTATATATTCATGAAAACTAATATGTTATGAACATGTTGAGGGATTTGTGGGTCTTGTACAACAATGGTTACATTGTGTGATCACCCGCTCATCTTGATTAGACATATACGCATATACATAGTTTGATATAGATGCTTGCATATATGAATTTAGTTTTGTAAAATTTCATATGATGATGTTGTATTGTATATTCATTTGCATAGTTTTGAAACTGAAAGATGGTTGTTAAGTTATGATCCGTAGAAATTTAATAAGAATACAAGGTAATCAATCTCTAATGCACTATGTGATGAGTGAATTAGGACAAATTATGGATCATAAAGAAAAGGGGTTAATTGTAGAAGTGGTCTTATGTGAATTTTGTGTTTGCAATTTAAGTCTCATGATAATTTTGTAGTCTTCTTTTGTGCATAAATGGTCCCAACCGTTAAGTTTCTAACAGTTTCTGTTAACTTTTTGAACTAATACTAAAAAAATTATTTTATATAATAAAATAAAATTTTAAGTTAAAAATTAATTGTAAACTTATATAGTGAATTTAAATATGACTATAAACACAATAAATATTTTTTAAACTAAACAATTTATTTAAAATTTGAATATTAAAAAGAAATATAAAATATGTATTTAAATATAAATAATTTTTTTCCAAATCAAATAATTTTTTTTTAAAATATAAAAATAAAAAATATATATAATCAGTAAATAATATAAAATACACAAAAATAAATATGTTTAAACTAATAAATTATGTATAATTAAAAAATTAAAAAAATATATATAATTTATATAATTGAAAAAAATCAAACTAAATGAATAATAAATGTAGCATGTAAAAGATAATATAGAATCTGTGTATATTGTAAATACAAAAAATAATTTGTTTCAACTAAATAATTTATGTAAGATTTAAAATAAAATATTACTTATTTATATATATATGTAAGATTTAAAATAAAATATTATTTGTAGAAATTAATATATATATATATATAATTTGTAAAAAAACCAATTCATATGAAACTTTGCCTATATATATATATATATATATAATTTGTAAAAAAAAAGCTAAATAAAAACATATATAACTTTTGACGTAATAAGAAGAATAATTATTTTTCAAACTAAATTAAAAATATAAAAAAAATTATATATAATTAAATTTTAATTATTTGAATATTCAAAAAAATTATAAAATATAAATATTAGTTAGGATTTTTATTTGAAAATTCTAAAATTACTCTAAAAACTATAAATTATAAATTAATGGAAAAAAATTTGTCTTATATTTCACAAAGAAGAAAAATTAACATTCACTATTTTCAAAGTGTTAAAACTACATTCCAAAATTAATGTTGAGGCTAGAAAGGATGGACCATGGAAGAGTTATGCTAGGAAAGTTGGATCTCATTGTCGATATACTATAAAATGTAAAACTTTAATGAAATCTATTGATATATAAACATGATAGAGATTATTATTATGAATTGCACATGAAATATATATACTTTAATTCTTATATTTGTATAAGATATAGAATTAAAATCTTAAAAGTAGTTAAGATTTTTTATTGAAAATTCTAAAATTACTCTAAATAAATTATTGTATTTGTGATTTTTTGAATTAACACTATATAAATTATAAATAAAGTCCTAAAAATATTCAAACAAATTATAATTTTTTATCAATTAAATCATAATTAATGTAAAATCTAAAAAATCAAACAATATAAATAGTTCATTATATTAATTATATTTTTATAAATTTTAAGTTTAAACTATTCTAATAAACTATGAATTATAAGTTAATTATATAATTTTTTTTTGGATATATAGTTTGATATACTAATAAATTATATTAAATTTATTTTAAACTAAATAATAATTTATATTTAAAAAAAATATTTTTTGGGATCAAAAGTGCAACTAACGGCGCGTGTGTACCACTTCCGTTAGAAATTGACGGAAAAATCATGTGGGACCAAATTTGTCGAAAAAATGATCATTTTGAATTCTGTCCATTCACATGGGACCAAAAGTGTAATTAACCCTAAAGAAAAGAGAAGTTATTTGCAAAAATGGCCAATTTATTTTGTTGGCCAAAAATAAGTCTTAAAACATGACATGGCGGACACATGGGCGGTTTGCTACACTACTAGTGAATATAGTGGACGGTGGGTTTTGATCTCCTAAATTAGTTGGTGTTTAGGCTGGATATCGAGTTATAAAAGAAATTACTATATTTATTAAGTTTTAAATTCAGTTTCTTCTGTAAGTTTGAAATTCTGAATACATAATTTGTTATGGACGAGCCTTATAAATAAATGTACGAGGCACTATCCAAAATTAGAAAATTTAACTAAAAAGTAAAAACATAATAACGTAACGAAGTTGAATCAAAATTTGTCTGCGTCACTCGAGCAAATAGAATATTTGGCAATTATTACAACGTTGAAAAACATCAGTAATAAGTGTTCGTAACTGTTGGGTGACGACTTCCATAATCATGTGCAAAATGCTGTCTTTTTTTCTAGATTACATCATCTTGCTTTATTTATTTACTTTTTAAACGTATGGATTATATGATGATATTAAAACTATTTTATTGCTAAGCTTTTATAAAGCTTGAATGGAAGTCCCTTTTGTTGTTAATCCTCTTCCACTTACTCTTCTTCTTCTTAATGCCCAAGATTACAACTAATTAATGGGAGAAAAAGAAAGTGTATCTTCAATTGAGTCTCAACATTTTAATACCAAATTAGGGCAACATTAACTTTTTCATGTATTGGGCTTGTCAATTTGGAACAAAAGTTGTTTGATATCTTCAAAAATAATGTCAACTAACATGAAACTCGTTTAATATGTCAATTTGCTGCATATTGTTTTTCTACACTGGGGTCAGATGCATCTGATTTGGTGGTTGATTTTTGTTATTTTTAAAAAAAAAAAATCAGAAAATTGGAAAATTAAGAAGTTAAAAGTTCATTTAAATTTTTAAGTAAATATGTTAAATATGAACATTGATTGAAGAATAGTTAATGTTTTTTTTTAATAAAAAAAATAGATCTATATTAATTCGGATATACGAACTAAAGTAGAAATGAAGCCTATGCTCTACAATACATGAACATTATTTTTGTCATGAATATCGTGATCAATCCGCATCAAACGTATCAATATCTTGTGATTATCTCAATCAAAAGTATTTTGTTATATTTCAAAAAAATGTTTAAACTTTTAAAATGGTATATATAATGCTGAGATGAAATTATTTGGTGTAGGAAAATATATATGTATATCCACGAAGATTATTTTATTTAATTAATTAAAACTACGATTTTTACACAATTTTTTCGTTGATTCTTTATGAATTAAAGAACAATCAAAATCCTGAAGAGATAGTGTGGGTACGAATTAGTTAATCATGGTGCACTAGTCTCCACAAAAACTATACATGCTAAAAATCGAGTTTATCATTAATTCGGACCAAAAACAATTTATTAATAATAATTAAGATAGTGGGAGAAGATTCAAATGTTGATTTATGTGTGTTAAAAGGACAAAAGGTGCTCTTAAATATATAGTAATAGCAATTATGTTTGTAATTATGTTTTAATAATATAAACAAAGATATATGGAGAATCGTTGCTGCATAAAAAATGGTCGGGCCTAGTGCTTCCATGCAAGAACATCGTCGGTCCATGCATTTTCCACACTTTGAATTCAATTTGTTCTTCTCCACCTAAAACACAGATAACATCTTTTCAAAAAATCATTGGGATGAAATCATAAACTAAAATCATGAAATTTAATTTATAAATAAGGAGACTTATACACACAAGTATAATTCAAGGATGCAAACTTATTAATAGGTACATAGGTACAAAAAGATGGCACAAAAGTAGATTTGCACATTATGTATAACTTTGACTACATATGTGTAATTATTTTATATTTATTAATAAATCTTTAAAAAGTTTGTACCTATATTAGTAATTTGATTCAAGATTTAATTATTTTTTAATAGGGAGACTTAATTTATTGGAGTCTAAATGTTTATTAATGAAATTGAAATATGACACTATAAAGTTTATTTAAAAATTAATTTAAAACACATTCTATATATTAAAAACAATTAATCCCACATATAGTCATCAGCCAAGAATATGCCATTACGATGATGGAATTTTTCAATATGAATTTTTTATTTTGTACGTGGAATTCCTTCAATGCGCTTAGTATTCTTGAATATATGTAGATCATTTATAATGAAAATTATTAATTTGGCAATTAATATAAAAAACGGCTCTATTATGAGTTATGAGATGATATCATGATATAACTCTAATAAGAATAAAATACTTTTTAAAATAATTAATTTGTTTACACTGAATCGTGCAATTATTTTTTTATATTAATAGTTGCACAGTTTAATATAAATAAATTTCATAATTTTAAAATGCACTATAAATGCACGGTACATCTGAATGCATACTTCTCCCTGATCGAATTGCACGCCAATTGCCAAGTGCCAACAATATCAACGCTCACACATATATTGATTTTACCTTGTATAAATATTTTCATAACGTAAACTTTATACAGATATAATTTATCGTCCGATTGCACATAGATTATCTTGAGTTATCCTTCTAAAATTAAAATACTCGCCTACAAGTTGGCGAGTGTTAAAATTTTGAGCGATATTAAATTAAAGTTCTGTCCATGTTATATTTTTTTTTCTATGAATGACATTTAAGATAAAAATATCTGAAAAAAAGAGCAAACAGAAATATGACAATGATAATTAATTGTTTTTTAATGTAGGCATACTAAAAATTATTATATTTTCATTTTTCAGTATAAAATAATTTTCATAGTGAAACAATTAACACCAACAAATTAATATTTTTGGACAATATCACGATACACCATTTTATTTCGTACAACTCAAATACATTTTTATGAAGTACTTATTAATTTTTTAATAAAATATATTAATTGGTTTTTAATTAATTTTTTGAATAATATAAATTGTGAACAAATCTTTTTGTGGAACCAGTGTACCAATATGTTACTAATATATTTTTGAAAAATAATTAATATATTTGTTAAAAAAAATTACAATTACCAAGTGCCGCGTATACAAAATTTATCTAAAAAAAAAAAAAAATTGCACGTACATCTTTAATAATTTTCCTTAGTCCTAACTTGGAAGGTCAACCACAAAATTACTAAGTGGAAATCTGAATCAGACGTCCCATGTAATTTATCTGAAGAAAAATCAACACAATCGAAGTGGAGATAAATAAGGAATAACACTATCACCAAACATCCAATAACAAACTTCTTTTCATCACATTCTCTTTGGAAATTCTTAACTTACACGAAAAAAGTTACAACTTAATTCCTAATTTACTCATTCTCAAAAAAGCAACAAAATAGAAAAAACTTCTTAAAAAGAAAATTATTATGAAGCTGCAAAAAAGCTTCTTACACTTCTAAACAAAGTCAAGCTTCCTACACCAAATTCCATGATTAAATTTTTTTTCCCCTTACAATTCTCCTCTCATTCCCAATCTCGATACATTCATACAATAATCACCATCAATTTTAACATATACATGTTCATCGATAGTAATTAAAACATTAAACCGAATGTATTTCAACAAATGTAGCATCGTTTTGAGATTGCTCGTCTACACTTTCGGGGCCTGGAGGGCTAGCATGGGAGGATGAGGCACTGGCCCACTAACAGGAACAGCTGGAACACCCATTCTATTTTCTCTATGAATTTGAACAATATTTGCTTCAATATCTTCAACCATTACTATATTCTGATTTCCATCTTTTACAGGTTCAAGAATTTCCTCTGCTTCTTTCTCCTTGTATTCTTTGTACTTGCCCCACAAAACTGAGTAAAGTCCAATCACAATCAACACTGCTCCAAGAACCCTGAATTCATTAATTGCAAGATTAATTCAATTTAGTACTCCAATTAGCTAAAATTAAAAAATTCTTGATTTAATAATTAAGTATTGTTAAAATTAAAATTAATTACCCTCCGGTATATATTTTTTCAGCCAAGATGAAGGACCCCATTATAGCCACAATAATCATCATCAATGGACTGAAAGCCGTGACAAAAACAGGCCCTCTTTTTTTGCATTACAAGACCTTGTACATAGTATGCAATACTTGATGAAACAATACCCTGCATCATCAAAAATAATATGATGTTATTATATTTAAATTAAATGACATACATACATACATATATGTAAAATTAAATAAAAGTGAGAAATTATTGAAAAAACACTTACAGCATAGGCAGCAGCCAACAAGTTCATGTCAAATCCAATAGCCCAAGCATTTGGCCTATGCTCCATCACAAAAGTTACAACAATAGATTGCAATGTCCCCATGAAGCACACAAGTGTTGTTAGTGAAAGTTGAGCTGTGTATTTCCTTAGTGTGATAGCCTGATACATAAATAAATCATAAATTAAATTCAAGAAATGTATTTTATTTAATTACATATTAAAAAAATCATTAAAAAAAAAGAAAAAATCCAACACCTGAAGAATGAAGAAAGAAGCCCAAGCAAAAGTGGCAATGATGAGGAGAATAGAGCCCTTAACCCAATCCTTGTCCGCATCGGCTTGAGCTGTTGGAACGGGAGCATACGATTGGTTAGGATGAATGTATTGCGTCCAAAACATATTTATGACGTGCCCCTTGTATACTGTCATCAGCATGGCTCCTCCCTACTGTTACAATTGTTCCCACCACCTTTGCTTGACACATCAATTTCTTCATGTTCAGTTTCTCCATCAATTTACCGCATTAGCCCCAATATAAATTAACTAATCCCATTAATTATTCAAAAGTCGTCATACCAATGGAGATATTGTCCAATTTTTTTGTTTTTTTTTTAATTTTAGTAATTTTTTTGGAGGGGGGGGGGAGGGGGGGTTTTGGATTTTGTGTATACCTGCAAATGACAGCCATAACAAAGGTCATTGCAGGGAGCATGTTACTCATGGCACATGAAAAGGTTGGAGAAGTAAATTTGAGCCCAGCATAGTAGAAATTTTGATCAATTACAGGCCTGAAAAAGTTCAAAATAAAACCATGAGTTATATATATATATATATAAGTGATACTATGAATAAAATAGAACTAATTATGTCTTAATTGCATGAAAATTATTTACTCACCCAAGAAGACCCAACACAAACAGCTGCACGAAAATTTTAAATGTAATCTTTGGTCTCACTTTCCTGTGAAAAAAAAAAAATAATAACAAATAAATGATGAGCTTCATCATTATACATATTTTGAAAAAATGGGGGCAAATTATATATGTACCTTTCATAAATTATAGCAAAGGGAGCAATGACAGCGGTGGCGAAAGGCGTGGCGATAAACCACCAAGACATAGTGGCTCATGCCTCTGTTTAGAGAAACTTTTGTAATAATGTTCATGCCTGCATACCCAAATTGCAAGCAAATCATGGCTATGTAAGGCTTGGCCTTCTTGAAGAAATTACCAAAGCACCCTTTTCCTTCCATGTTTCCTTGTTAATGAGAATGAGAGAGAAGTATACTACTTCTGTTACAGAGGAAAACACTTTGGAGATATTGTGTTTGTCCTAAGGAATGAAGGCTTGTCATGGGCTATTTATAAGCATTATGGGTGTGGAAAATGGGGGTAGTTTGGGAACTTCACTGATTGCAAGTATGTATGTAAGTGGATTATCTATGCTTGCTTGCAAGTAAATTTCGAAGAGAGAAGTCACGTAATTAGTAAATGATTGAAAATTGAAAAAGTGGGTTTTACGTGTTTTTCTTTTTATTTACTATTTTTCTCTCTTCAATGTTCATAAAACATTAAGGCAAATTCTCATGTAAAACGCATTCTCTGAGTATGAAATTGTTTTTTTTTAATTGTATTCGATGTTTCGTTGAAAAGTATTACCTATTTTCACTAAAGTATTACATTAAACAATATTTCTTGTTTTCACTTTTTATCAAACAATATGAGTTGTTGTTTTTTTTTAAAAATAATTTTTTTCAATTTTTACTAATTTCATTTCACTAAAAACCAGAATCACCCAAACCCCAATTCAAAATCAATTAAACATTTTTGTCAAAAAAAAAAAATCCATCGCTGACAACAATATTATTAGTTGTTTTAATTGGAAATGACTTTCTATTTTCACTAAACAATTCTTTTCCATCTATTTTTGAACATTTATTTAAAAAATCCGTCCCAAATTCAATATTGAACATTTCTATAAATAGTAATAAAATATACCATTATTTTTTCAATATTATTAAGTGTTTTCAACATTAATATCAATTTTATCTTATTTACTTTACACAAATGTCATTATTTTTATCATTTAATCCCATCAAAAAACAATTTTATCTCTTTTTATAATAATAAATAATTTTTTTTTAAAATATGTATTCGCATAAATATTCAATTGAATTATGAACAAAAGAAAGTATTAATTAATTAATATTAGTAATTTTTATTAAATAGCATTACTTGTTTTTATTAAATAGTATCAAACAATTCATACTATGTACAAATTTTTTACAGGAGTGATATCCAAAATTTAATTACGTTGTTGAAATGTAGATGATGTAGATTCTTTTACTACCGCGTGCTTTGAAGTGCATCTAATTGAATATTCTGATTTGTTGTGAGTGAATCAATGTAAGGGGCGTTTTGATTACACGTGGAATCGATAAACCTGGTGGGTTCCATCTTCTTTTTTCTCATAGTAGTGGCCAAGGTGATCTGAGAAGCAACCAAACCAAAGGTGAGATTAGTGCTAACTGATGCAATTGTGGGACCTATTCTTAATCTTTTTTATCCACCAATTTAAATTCACATTTTTTTACTTTAAAAAAAGGCTAATTTTTATATGCACCAGATGTACCTTGAACTTTATAATATTAATTATTTTAAAATCATGTATATTATAATTTGCACAATTCAATATAAATAAATTGCACATTTCAATGTAATAAATTATATAATTTCATAATACATTATGGAGTGCACGGTGCACTTGATGCACATATGAAACTCATTAAAAAAAAATTATATTTACAAACTCGATCTTAAAATCAAATCCTAATTAATAGAAGGCTAGGTCTTGTATGCACTCAAATGCACCGTGGGCTTATAATGCATTTTAGAGTCGTGCGACTTATTATAATAAAAAGTGAAATTTATTTATACTGAATCGGGCTATTTTTAATATGAATAAATAATTGCACGGTTCAATGTAAATAAATTTGACTTTTTTAATATAATGTCGATAATTCTAAAATCTTATTTATATTCTCAACCTTAAGAGACCCACACTTAATAGAAATAAGATCATTTTAACTGCAGTACTTATTCATGTCACAAAAAATAAAAAATGAAACATTTAAAATTTAGAAAAGCATAACATTTTCTTATAAGATGTAGTCTTATTTGACAAGTATTTGTGACACTTTTAACATGCTTAACTATATTTGATCGAGTGATAATTGTATTAATTTTAAACAATTTTTGGAGTGTCTATGTTCTCAACCTAGCTATAAAGTATTATACCCTCCAACTTTGAGACGATCTTGCACTAACTTTTATGCCTTATCAAGTCGTACATGTGTGTCAAAATTGATGGATGAATCATCAAATTAGAATTGTGTATATATAATTTACCTTTTCTTACAAAATAAAAGTAACATACATTTGGTAGGCAAGATAGCAATAGGAAGAAGAGAACATCAAAAAGTGAAGTACGTATACATAAAATGGAAGATGATTATGCAAATTTTCATGCTTTTGATTGCTTATAATTATCATTCGGTTTCGTTTTTCTGATTCTTCCATCTGGGGTTAGGTATCACTTTGCCTCAAGAGCATTCGTTAATTTTAATGTTAATTTATGATACATTGTCCACTTACCACATATATTAATATATATTAAATTTTCAATTTAATATATCTTAGTGCGTGTACTATGTTTTTTTTTTTTACACAATTTATGACATATATGAAACGCATTGATTCTTGAATAGTGAAAGATGAGTGGTACTGTAGTAGCTTAATTTATGCAACATGATGTGATCAGAATCGAAACCTCCTCTGCGATATTATTATTATTATTAAATATTCTTGGATAATTTAAATAAATAAAGAAATTAAACTTTGGATTTGATTCACAACTTATAAAACATGAATATATTCTTGCAAGAATTAGAAGAAGAATATTATGTATGCTTCGTACCTAGTCTTTATCGATTACATCATCTGATCCGCATTTTGCAAGCCCTTATCCTGTTTTATAATTTATCATATTAAATAAAATTAAAAATGATATGAAATGTTAAGATATAGATGCTTGATTTATTCTCTTGTCACACACCCAGGTGCTGGGAGCTGATATGATTGATTGCACAAAATTTGATTCGTATGATATGTGTGTATACGTACGTTTATTTTCACAAGTTGAAATTAATGATGTTGAAGTAGGGGAATTTCAACATGTAATTTGTAGATATTCCATGAATTAAATTCTCCAGTATCAAGATTTTTTATGCATGGTCTAATCAAGTTTTGCAACTGGATTGAATTATTTCTGCTCATAATTTCACAAAATTCTTTATCTGTTACTTCTCATATATATTCTTTTTTTCAGGGCAATATATCCACAGTACCGTATAAATTCCGCATTTGTGCAATAACCGACTAATCACATAAGAAAAATAAACTGCATTAGACAGCAGGACGGAATCAGAAATTTATCGTGGCGGGCACAATAAATACAAATATAAAATACTTTAAGAAGTTCCCTCAATCTATTACAATTGAGATCTATGAATATATATATATATATATATATATATATATATTAAAAGATAAAAATTCGTATGAGACGATTTTATACATATGAGTATAACCAAACAAAAATCAATAACCACCATTTTTAATGTTTTAAAAGCGTCAATGTTCAAATTATAATTTGTCTCATACAAAAGTGTCTTTTGAAAAAAAAATCTAATACTAAAATAATATAATTTGTATAATATACATATAATAGTTAAAAAAAAAAAAACTTATGGGCCTCCATAGGGGTCGGTGGATCCGTCTCTATTAGACAATACATTAACATCATATGAAGGGGACTCGATCAAGCCAGTGCCCAATAATGTTTTAGAGTGTTTTATTGTATCGTACAGTACAATACATCAAAACAGATAGTATAAAATCTTAAACCCCGTTTGGCATGGTAGCATAGAATTAATAAACCCCTAAAAAAAGTGTGTTTCTCATATATATATAGTGCCTGTTTGCAAGCACCATGGTAAAAGCAAAAACCTTTTTTTTTTTATAAAAAATTACTTAAAACCTATTTGCAATCATTTTTTTAAGTGCTTAAAATTTAATTTAGTCAAGCAGTAATTTCTTACTTCTAGTTTCTCCTTAAACACTTCTCACACATCCCTAGGCAAAACACATTCCTTTTCAAAGATTACTTTTTGTAAAATTAAGCATGTTTTCTATTTAACAAACTTGTTTTTTGAAAAAAAATTCACTATTTTAATCAAAATATGCTTGTGATTCTTTTACAAACACATTTATTTTTAATCACTTCTTAAAATATCTTTATTTCAAAACACTCTTCATTTTCAATTTTACAACAAAAATTACTAAATAGCATTTTTTTTAGTGGAAATAATGCTTGTAAACAGGCACATAGTAATGAACTACTTTTAGTTAATTTATAACAACCAGTAACCCCTTCTGTAGTCTCTAGAGGCAAAAAGTAAAAACACTAACACATATATATCGTGTAGAGACAAGAAGCTATATACAGATATTTGCTATAGTATATACATTAATATGTCTAAATTAGAACAATATCAAGAACTTCCTTTAACGAAACTGGAAAATTAATGTACCATTTCATATATCCAATTCGAGCAATATTAAAATCACTTATTTAAATCATGCGGATTATTCATGTTTTAATTAAAAGCATGGAATCGAGATTGCAGATAAAAGTCGTAAAGACATGGCCTGCATGCTTATGTTATGTGGTGGGCCGGTGGCAAAGGAACCGTTAAGTTTTTTTGAGTTATCACTTATCAGTTATACATCAATTATATGTATATTATTACAAATTATATGTAAATAAAAGAATGATAAAAGATAGGAGTATTAATTAGCATATATATGTATTATGACTATGATATGGAGTAATTGATTTACTGTTCATCCGTTAGGCTCAAATTATTGATTGCTTTATTTTCTGAGAGAGGAAAAATTCAGTATATATTATAATGAGTTAGGGGCAGGAGGGAAGCAGTATCATATATATATCAAAGTAATTCCAATCTTATATAGGTGGGTAATTTTGAAAATATACACTTATAAATTTGTCAATTGACTCAATTTGGTGGACGATTAGTCGAACAAATCTCACTCTAGTGAAATATGAGAAATTGTCATGGAAATAAAAGGAATGATGTATTGATTGAGTTGAATCTTTTGTTCTAGTCTTAGTGTTTCTTATTTTTTATTGATCAATAAAATTAATTACTTCTCGATTTTATTTTATTTTTTAAAGAAATGATTATGTAAATTCAACTCAAAACAGAAAATATCATATGATATTTCATCACGAATCTAGCAATAAAATGTTTATTCTCTTTTTTTCTTAATTTATTTAGGGAAAATGCAACCGTAAGTCATTTAGATCACACTACACTAGGCTAGCTACCATGACTAATGACGTCCTTGATTGAGAAGGCCTAGGCAATTATTTTTATGAAATTTGTTCGTACCTATAATATAAATTGCATCATCAAATGGAATTATGATTAACCAACTTGATTCCATAAGAAAGAAGAAATTAGGAGTGGGGAATATATCTCCACTATATTCGAAGATTCTTCAAATATATGATCACATCCCTATTCCCTACTAGAAGTGACTTGCATTTGTCACTCAATAATTTCAAAGATTCAATAATTTCATAACATGAGGGGGAAAAATGTGAAGAAAACAAGACCAAGTGGCTCTAGACAAGTTGTTCGGAAGCTATGAGTGATTAGTAATTAGCAAAGTGGAGGCAGCACCTCAAAATGGGCATCTATTCACCCTCAATCATCTCGACATTCTGTCGTCTCAAACCACGTAATTTCGACAATTGGTTACAAGCAATTGAAATAGGGCTTTGCCCTAGATACCATGGCCTATTCTTTCGCCAAATCATCGATTTCGGCTGTTACTTTTTATTTTCTAGCACGTATTTTTTCTCTTGATTACCAAATTATACACATACTTTAAAATTGGCCCGGGGGATATTTTTAAATACAAATCGAAAGTACGAGTATAATTTGATCGAGATAAAAAATATGTGCTAATCTGATAAATGTGAAAATATGAGGCTAAAATTGATGATTTTGTCTTCTTCTTTTGGTGACATCCATGAGGTAAAGTATAGGGGCTCCCGTGAACAAATTGGTTTTTCTAGTCTTAATGTTTCTTATTTTATTGATCAAATTGATTCAAAGTGAGTTTTACTTAAAGAGTATTAGTTATGACTTGGGTTGAAGGGTGTTTTTTTGGGGTTTTTTTTGTTATAAATGGTATACGCCCTCTTCTGAATAGATCTTGAAGAATGTGGAGTGTGACTTATATGTTCAAACAACTTGAAGTATTAGTAATTTAGTGGTGACGCTTGATTGGAAAGGTGTTGTTTATATTACAAATAAATGAAAAAAGTTGTGATGTGGTTGAAGGATAATAGATTATATATTTGTTTGTCAAAAAAAAACCATTTTAATTTATGGTGCACAATTTGGTCCAGTTTACATCATTACAAGTCATAAATGGGGTCCAATCTTCATCCATGAAGTGTATGGAATTGAAGATGAATCGTCTATCCGTATTTACCGATGAATATAATCTTCGTTAGAACAAATATAAAATATATATATTTATATATAAATTAAGTGATTGAGGCTGAATTTTCTACTGGTATAACACGCTGCGAAATAAATATGTGTCGGACCATTATGATCCACATTTGAACTTTCTAGCTCCTAACAAATCAAGAATTATAAGTGTTATGGAACTTTTTTTTTTTTTTAATTTAATGTTTTGGAACAATATTATCTGAATAATTTGTTAATTTATTAGCCAACTTTTGATGAACTATTTCAAGCTGCATCAGAAACCATTGTCTAGCTTATTTTTGTAGAAAATGATCGATATTTTTGGAGGCCACTAAAGGAAAAACAAGTGCTTGAGTAATTGTGTGAATCAATGGAGGGAAGTTGAATATTTATGTGGAAGCAAGATGGGTTAGGGTACATGGTGATGGGGTGGCCTAGCATACACTGGAACACGCATGTCTTAGATGTCTAACCTTGTCTTCTGTTTTTGGATCTTTCCTATCGATGCTTTTCCAAGATTTAAGTACTATACCTTTTTCGCTTTGTTTTAATGTTGTCCAAAGAAAAGAAATCTATAGGTCTAGCTAGACAAAATTTGTCAAAACCAAAGTGGAGGCAGCACCTCAAATTGGGCATTTTAATCAATCATCTCGACATTAGGTTAAAAAATATCGACAATTGTTATGCAATTTGAAAAAATTGGGCTAATGATATATTTCGAATCATCCATTTAAAAAGTAAAACATTTTTTAAAAAATTATAGTCTTGCATTCATTCACAAAGACATTTTAAAAATAGTGTTATAGCAATTTTTACATAATAGTAATTCGTGCAACTTTTTTATGGAAAAATAGTTGCACGGTTGGTAAACAAGTTGCATCATTCAAGATAACAAATAGCTAATAACTATACTATAGGAGTATCTTTTTTGTACTAAGTTATACTCCCTCCCTCCGATTCATAATAATAATTTTTTTAGGAGAGTGTTTGTTTCTAATTGATTGTTGTTTTATATATTTTTTCCTCTTTTACCCTTACTCCAATTAACCTATTAATCTTGCACAATTCTAATACTACCCTTCATGGAGTAATCAATAAGGTTATATATGTCATTTTATAGCTTTTCTTAATTTCCACTTGAAAATCTAAAACATTAATCATTATGAATTGGATGTAGTACAACTTAGGGTTGGGACAAAATTAATTTTCTAATGTCATCTCAAGAAATAAATTTGGTATTAAGTTTAAACCTATGAAGAATCAACTTAATTGTATTGACAAGATTGCATGTATAGTGCTCACTGTAATACTATAATTATGCAATATTGTTTGAGCAAATGAAGTTGATTGATATAAAATAATCCATGTCAATTAGAAATTTAGAAGTTATAACTTCTACATTATTATAGTAACTCCTCCTACATGCTACAGCACGAATGATATTATATATCGATGCTTTTCCAAGATTTAAGTACTATACCTTTTTCGCTTTGTTTTAATATTGTCCAAATTTAAGAAAACTATAGGAATAGGCAAAGATACAAAAAACGTTAACCCACCATATGGTGAAATCGGTCTTTTTAATAAAGATTAAAGGAAGTGAAATAATTTCAAAAAAAACAAAAAAAAATTTTTTAAATTAACAATGATAAACATAAACTAATTTTTATACATAAAAGAATATATGATATAGATTCATAATTTACACATCCTAAGGAGAGCTTGGACATTTTTTTTTTGTGTTATGATATCATATAATGCTATTTAAAAATCTACCATCTAAATGTTTTATAAATGTGAAAATTAATGTTAATAGTTAAAATATATTTTGTAAGTGGTAAAATTTTATAATCAATGGGATGAAAAGCAAGAAAAATATTATAATTAAAAAAAATTATATATTAGTAAAAAGTTTTAAAATTTCAATAATAAATTCATAATATTACACCCGATGTATCACTATTAACGAGAGGCGGCCTATAAATTTTAATTTAGAATTGTGCGGCCGTGTCATTGCATAATGTCCCATGTGGACCATGGCCTAACAATTTTAACTCTTTTTAATATTCTATATACATGATATATAAAAATAAGTTGCATATGGTAATTTACGAGTGGCTAGCTAGGCTGGGAGGTTCATGTTATTGTAGGTTATTAAAGGTCAAGAGATCAATCCCTCGTGAGTTTGAGAGCTTTATTTTTTAATTGTTATTTTGTGAACTTTACTTTTTAATTTTTCTTTTTCACTGGTTCTCTTTTTTCTCTTCTTTTTTTCATTCTTCTTACTTTGTTGTTTCCTAATTTAATATTATTATGTGGCTCATATTTTAAAAATATATATTTACTTTTTTCTTGTATGCTAATTTAATTTGGCTCACTATTTTAAATCAATTTTATTTTTATTTTTAAACTTCTAATTTACTTTTCCAACGCTAGCTTTTTTCATTTCGCCAATTTTATTTTATATTATTTAATCTCTTATATATTTTTTTAACATTCTTTTTCTTTCTTCTTCTTTTAATTTTTGTTACTTTTTTAAGTTAATGAGAAACTTTGATGAATGAATCTATAAGCATTACACAATATTTTAATTATATATATTAATTATTAGTATTTTTTATTTTTTGTATATACATAAAGGGTCTAAATATATATATTATATATATTTTTTTTTTTTTGCACAGGCCATTTAAATTGTTGTACCGCCCGCACCCCAAATCCATCCGTGCTACAAATTTATTTAAAGAAAACGTGCATATCAAAAGAAAATCCACAATGAAATTAGTGATTAACCACTTGGGGACTCAAAAAAAAAAAAATTTTATAAAATAGAATGCAAGAAAATGAATATTAAAAAATATATAATTACTAAAAAAAGCTAAAATTCCAAATCTGAAACTATTGCAAAGCTGCAAAATAATGCCAAAAACCATCGCTATTTGTTTACTGTTACCATCAATTCAATTATTTGCATGCTAATAGCTTAATGGTCCCTATATAACGACAAACTGCATGCAACTTTGTTTTCAATATAAAAATTAAAAAAAGTCCACAAACATTTTTCCAATTTTATTTTATATTATTTAACTTTATATATATGTTCGTTCTTTCAATAATTCTTGAAAAAAAAATATACCCTTTTCACATAATACTAGCTATGAAAAAGCCAAGAAATAAAAGAACGGTTGTTTATTTATTTATATGATTGATTATTATATAACTCGCCTTTCTTTTCTTTTTTTGTTTTGAGAAAAGTTTTTGTTAAAGTTGATTAAAAAATTAGATGAATGTATCTATAAGCATTACACAATATTTTAATTATATAGACTAATTATTAGTATTTTTATTTTTTGTATATACATAAAGGGTCTAAATATTTTTTTTGCACAGGGCCGTAAAATTATTGGACCCCCAAATCCATCCATGCTACAAATTTATTTAAAGAAACATGCATATCAAATAAAATCCACAATGAAATTAGTTATTAACCATTCTGGGGGGAAACCCCTACTTAGAATGATGTGAATATCTTTTTTTATTAGAAAAAAGCTGTCTTTATATATTAATTAGGGTATACTCCAATCCGTGCATAAGAGAGGAACCTCAACAACATCACCCAATTTGAGTACTAGGGGTAGAATAATGTGAATATTGCTAGCTAGCTCCAAATATGAAACTATTGCAAAGCTGTAAATAATGCCAAAAACCATCGATCGCCAAAACTTTTTGCCATCAATTCAAAAGAAAACTTAACAAAATAAACAAACCCTGTTGTGACCGTTGGGTATTTTAAATCATTGGGAGGAATTAGTTATATCCCAACAAACTCTTTATTGTTTTTCCCTAAATCGCATTATGCTAAAATGAGAGTTTACAAGAAAATAAATTTCGCTCATTGTAAAGACAAGTGGCGTCGAAAATGTAAAGATAGCATGTGCATTAAAACAAAAAGACAAAGATCCGAAGTGTGGGAGGTAAATTCCTCCCATGCTTTCTTAGGCTTTTTCCGTACAACTCGGGGGGAGATTCTTTTTCCGTTCAACGTGATCAACCACTGGAGTTATACAAATTATCCTTGTTCAATTTCATTATGAGTTAATTCTTGTTTTAATAGAGTTGGGGTTTTCTGATTGTAACTTGTTGAACAACGGGGTTGGGTAGTTAATATATTAATCATTTTGGGGTATTTGTGTGTTGAGTGGTTAAGGGCCATTATAGTCCCTATGTAACGACAAACTGCATGCAACTTTGTTTTCAATATAAAAAGGCGCAGGCAAACGGCAAACCTTTTCCATTTGTTTTGGGGATTCGTTCTTTCAAAATTCTTAGAGAGAAAAATACTAGAAAAGGTGTGTGATAAAATAAATGAATGGAGGATTATTTTATAACTCGCCTTTCACTATAGCTTGTTAGTAGACGTATGTTACAAAAATGTTGTAGGTGGTTGATAGCTTTTTCCATTTTTTCTTCTTCTTTAGGACAATCTTTTTCATCATAATGGACTGATTTTTTGACCAACGATCCTAATTAATTTAAATGTCCATCTTGGGATCAAGATATTTTATGATGTTTCCGATTGTATGTTCAAGATTGGGATCAAGACATTAGTTTATATATCGATTACCTAATTTTATTCTCCGGCGAGTTATTAGCTTTAAAGGTATTTTGTACGTGAAGGAGTAAGTATTGGTTACTCCTCTGTCTCATTTTATTTGTTTTATTATAAAAGAATTTTTGTTTTAAAATAATTATCATTTTGTACTAATCTACAAAAATTAAATGCCGTATATCAATTTATTCCGTGTATTTGCTTTTGTAATAATACGCTTTAATAATGACTATATAAAAGGATAAAAATGACACATTGTATATATATTTATTATTATTTAATTTATTTCTCAATTGGTTTTGGACACATTAAAACAACGAACAAAATGAGACGGAGGTAATAATTATAATACTATAAATTTTGCCTCATTTCCACGTGTTCAGATCCCTCCATTCAAACCTTTCAAAAAAAAAATCCCTCCATTCAAACGGTACCTAAATTTTTTGTTTAATAATCATACACTAAACTGAATTATTCACCATATATAATGCAACTATATATGCTTGCATATATATATTTAAAACAAATCATTCTCTCTTTACAAGGAATTACTATAAAATCATCATCATTTATATATATGATCCTCTTATTTCTTTATTAATTTTATTAGTAATGATTGAGTTCCTTACCAATAAAAAAATATAAGTCTTTACATTTGTAGAATATCCAGGCCAGTCTTTATCGATTACTTTTAATCCTTTTATTTTCCTTTTCTTTTGGATGTATATATCAATGAACTATAGTTCGATTAATGGCATACTTAGCTAGTTTTCCCCATCTTTTTCCCCTTTAGGTTTTTTGTCGTGAAGCTTCACAATACCTCCAAACGTTTATGTATAAAAAACTCAGAATCTCTATTTCAAAATATACGTGATATGTGTCCATTATACAATATATAATAGTAATTTTGATAAATAATATTCATATTTACTTTTAGAATACGTATTTACTTTATATTGATGGATTATATATGTATACCAAGGTATTTTTTTTAATATCATGAATATAGTCATGTTTTTGTCACACATTCAATTAAAACAGATACTTTACATTTGTAGAATATTCATTTCAATCTCTAAGTCAATTTAAAAAAAAAAATCCCGCCAGTCTTTATCTAATACTTTTTCGTCTTTTTTATATCTACGACGTGTCTATAAATAATCGTAGATGAATTGTACAAGTTTCCCTCTTTTGGTCATTTGTCTAATTGTGTCGATCAATATATATGCTACTACTAATTTTCTTTTAATATACGCCTAACAAGTTAAGTAAATGACATTGACTAATTCTAATAAATGTGTGGTTCAATCATACAATTTATACTAGCTAGGAAGAATAAGAGTTATTATAAAAACCATTTTTATTCAATTAATTATATATTTTTCAAGCATAAAGCTTGTTAGTCATATTTCCAGATCACATTGATTAAGAGTGAAGACTGTTACGGTCGGTGAATAATAATTTATGAAGTACCAGAAAGAAGAATTGTAAAAACATTCCTTAAAATAAAGTTTTCTGTTAATTGGGCCTTCTAAATAAGATAATACTACTCCATATAATCTTTATTTGAGAACGTGATATTATATTATTTAAATTTTAAGAGTTAGAATACTATATTGGACGAATTTAATCTTATGCCGCAGTTAGCCAATTAGCCATAGGCCTGATTATTAATTAAACGAGTGCAAACCAATGACCCAACGGACTGAAAAATAAACATATATGCCTCTATTTAAATGTAACGGGCCCAAAAAACATATGAACTAATGGCCCGATTAGCCACAGTCCGATTGTATAATGAAATGGGCCTACCAAAAATATGAGCCAATTATCCATATATGTGATTAGATTAATGAAATGGGCCTAATGAAATATATGGCCCAACGGACTAATTTGGAACTGGCTATATTGAATTAAATAATTAGGACCACTAAAATTTATGACCCAGTGGGATATTTAGACATAAGCGAGATTGTATTAATAAATAAAGGCAAAGTATAATTTGAACAAGTTTTACGGATGAAACTGGTTAAGGAGTGTGACTTATATTACTAAAGTGTGTGACTTTTTACTGTAAAGTGTGTGACTTTTTTTGTAAAGTGTGTATTCTTCATAAAAGTGAAGGTGTGACTTATATTATAAAGAAAAGTGTCGCATGATGATAAGCTGAAATGTGTGACTTATATTACTAAAGGGTGTGACTTATATTACTAAAGTGTATGTCTGTGAAAAAAAACCAATTTCACGGTGAACAAGTTTCACAGCATACCAACTCATAATAAATGGGTTCACTAAACATATGACCCAACTATTAACTCTCGCTAAATATATGTTTAATAAAATTAACACTCTCGTGAATCAAGTTTATACAACTCTATTATTATTATATGTAAAAATTATCATTGTTGCATATAAAAAAATTTACTATTTTTATTTTTTAAACAGTAAGAGTTTTTGTGCATAATAATAATAATTTTATACATAACAATGATAAATTTTGCACATAATAGTGATATTAAAAAAAATCGAGATCACTATGAATTCGGATTCACACGAATTTTTGTCGAATGTCCAATCCTTTAAGCAATACAATTTTGAGCAAATGGAGTAGGTAAAAAGTTGCATTCCATTATTTTCGAACTGATATTACCAAAAGATGAACATTAAACTTATAGTGGTAACACGAGAAAAATAATCTTATCAAGCAAACTCCATCGCTAAATTGTAGACAAAAGAATGTGAATTTGTAATTCACTAGTAGTCGAGTTCACTTACCCCATTAATTCATACATTCTTTTTTTTTTTTGTTTATTGAAAGGTTTCATACATTCTTTTTGTCCCGTAGATAATGTGAATTTGACAATGCAATTAATTTGCTACAGCCAACGGAGAACCTTTAAACTTTCGTGTATTTTATTAACTAGTTTAGTATTCGCGTGCTACGCAATTTTTTCAATTGAAAAATATAATATTCATAAAAAATAATATATTTAATAATAAAAAATATTACTATGTGCATAACACATTAAACATAAATTAATAATTAGATATAAAATAAATATTAATACAAATAAGTTAATGTTAAAAAAACTGGGTTTAGTATACAAAAATTGAAGGAAATAACTTTTTTAAAATCATGTGTGATTTACATGTATAAAATGGGGATAAATTTGGCCTGAAAAATTAGTTCGATGATTTAAGTGTAACAAAGTAATAATATGTATAATTTAGTGCAAAAAAAATAGTTCGGTGATTTAGGTACAATTTCAGTGATAGTTTGGTGGGTTTAGTGCAATTAGGCATAAATATTATGTAAGAGGTGCAAGGTTCAAATCGTATGTATCACAATTTTTTTAATTAAATTGCATATTAAAATATCATATGGATGACACATATCAACTACAAAATCACTAAAAAAATGAAACATCAATACAATAAAATATTATACATCATTCAAATTAATCTCAAAAAAGACACATCATTTAAATCAATCACAAGATGACACATCATCAAATTGAACTCCCTATTAATTGTATAAGAGATTTCTATGTAGTATAAAATCCAAATAGTACCATGTTGCACAGGTTGCATATGAAAGTCACCCTTAATTTTTACTCCCTTCGTCCCAAAAGACTTAGCACACTTACTTTTTGCTCGTATTTTTGCGTGCGAGTTGTTTATTAGTATTTGAAATAATAAAGTGACTTTTAAGGTGGGATATGATAGTCTTACCCCTCCTCTGTCATACGCATTTTTTTAAAATTACTTTATCATTTCAAATAGTAATAAAAAACTTGTTCGCTAAAACACGATCAGGACAGTAACTGTGCAAAGTGTTCCGAGATGGAGGGAGTATATTTTTTTTGAAATTGGTTGTCGTGTATTTTACTTAACAACATCTTCTCGAAATAAATAACCCCAGTCAGTTATTAGGTCATCAGACCAACTACCTTACAACGTTAATATGGAGTGAACGTCCCCCAAGTTATACTATTTTTATGAAAATTGTTGAACATCCTGCATTGCATATTTGCATTTGCATGCATTCCCCAAGTAATACTATTTCTGTGAAAATTGTTTGACTCCATTTTGACCATTCTGATAATTTTCTTAATATTAAAATTTAAAATGAAAAGTCATAGATTCACAAACACCAATATCAACTTCCAGAAGCACTTATTTTCAAAGCTCTCTCTCACAACTTTTAAAAATAAGTGCTTCTGAAAGCTATTTTAAGTGTTTCAAAACACACCTTATATCAGTGTATAGACGTGTGTTTAAAAATTATTGAGTACTGTAGTATCTAAATAAACATTATAAGAGATAATCCAAGCTAATTACAGTGGATAGTAATTTTTTATTGGATGCACCGCGTCATACACGTTTTTTTTTACAGAATTAGTTTAAAAAAACAAGCATACCGAGTCTTAATTTAATCCCCAAATAATTAGGAGACCAATTCATATTTGAAATGTTCTTTTTATAATCTAAAAATTGCATATTACTCATCTGTCCAGTAACTTAGTCAAATATCCAATCACAGTTGAGATTGTAGAAATTGCCACTAGTTAAACTCATAAACAATAATGTATTAGGTAATTTGTTTTTCATAATCTGGTTCATTTTTTTCTAAAATATGTATAATTTTTTCTAATCACGTGATTTTTTTTAAAAAAAATTCCGCTTACGAAATATCACTCTTTAATTAATCAATTTCTATAGAATTTGGTTACATTATGAAATGAATATCATTGCAGTTATAAATTAATATCATAACACTTATCAATTAATATTATTATACTTATAAATTAATATCATAGCATTCATATGTGTATAAATATTATGATATTAGTTTATAAAAGTAATGATATCAATGAGTGAATGTTAATATATTAATATGAACTTAGTTTTAATAAAACAAACAAGTTTCGCATAAAAGTTTGTCTTGTTCAATAGATGATGATTTCTTAACAGCGACACTTCATATACTCCCTCCGTCCCCTAAAATTGTATTCATTTCGTTTTGATATGTTGTACGGAAAGGTAAATTAAGTCCATTTATGAATAACATAATTGATAGTAAGTAAAGTATAATGATAGCTTGAGTGATAAAGTAATTGTTGGATGATGAAGATAAAATAAAAATTGTGTCCATAAACGTACTTAATTTACCTTTCCGTACAATATGTCAAAACGAAATGAGCACAGTGTTGATAGACAGAGGGAGTACATTATTTTTTATTTTTTTTACAGCGAGGGAGTACATAATAATGACACTCAAAAAATATTATTCACGTGAAGTCGAATTTACATAATATCTACCCTACTTATTTTGAATAAAATACAATAATAAACTAAATATATTTTCAAAAAAAAAAAGTAGGATATTGCATGATTGATCCAACCTTTTTAAATACCACCACAAAACGAGCAGAAAAAAAAAGTATCCAACAAACTTTCCTTCATCTCGAGTTGCAGAAATGGAGGTCACCAATTCACTGACAATCTTCTCCTTCTTTATCATTTCTCTCTACTTTTACATCTTCTTTCTCCACTCAAAATCAAAGAAATCCACCACGTACGGCTTCAGAAACTACCCTCTGTTCGGTACTCTCCCTGAGTTTGTTCTCAACCGCCACCGCTTCCTCGAATGGACCACCGGAATCCTCTCCCGCTGCCCCACCGCCACCGCCGTCTTCCACCGTCCCGGAAAAGTGCACGGCGTCATCACGGCGAATCCGCAGATCGTCGAGCACATTCTCAAATCAAACTTCGAGAATTTCCCCAAAGGCCCCCGGTTCAGGGGCCTTCTGCAGGACTTTTTAGGCACTGGAATTTTCAACAGCGACGGCGAGACGTGGAAAATCCAGCGGAAAACTGCGAGTTACGAATTCAACACGAAATCGCTCCGCAATTTCGTGATGGAGAATGTTAGGGTGGAATTGCGGACCCGATTGATTCCGATTTTGGAAAACGCGGCGAAATCGGAAATTAGGGTTTTGGATCTGCAGGACATTCTAGAGCGATTCGCGTTCGATAACGTCTGTAAAGTGTCCTTCAATGTCGATCCCGGTTGTTTGGGTGGAGATGGAACTGCGGGAGGCGAATTCATGCGCGCGTTTGAAGACGCTGCAAATCTCAGTTCAGGTAGATTTCTCTACGCTTTTCCTAACATGTATTTGATTAAGAAATTTCTCAATTTGGGGTCTGAGAAAACGTTGCAAGAATCCATTGCTATAGTGCATCAATTCGCTGATAAAATCATAAGAACACGAATGGAGGAAAAAACAGAGAAAAACGATGAGGATTTGTTATCCAGATTCATAGGAGACGCTCAAAATTCAGCTGAATTTCTCAGAGACATTATAATTAGTTTCATATTAGCTGGTAGAGATACGACGTCGTCTGCTCTCACTTGGTTCTTTTGGTTACTTTCCATATCCCCAAATGTGGGACAAAAAATTCTTCACGAATTGCACCAAATTCGAATCCGTAACAACAAATCTATCGGAGAAATCTACACCTTCGACGAGCTGCGTGAGATGCATTATCTTCACGCAGCGCTTTCGGAGGCAATGAGGATGTACCCGCCGGTGCCAATTGACACAAAGGCTTGTAAAGAAGATGATTGTTTACCGGATGGCACTTTTATTGGCAAGGATTGGTTTATTTCGTATCACACATATGCAATGGGGAGAATGAAGAGCATTTGGGGGGAAGATTGCTGTGAGTTTAAACCGAAAGGTGGGTCGAAAACGGGGTTTGTAAGCAGGAAAGCGCATTTAAGTATCCCGTTTTTCATGCGGGGCCGAGGATGTGCCTCGGGAAGGACATGGCTTATATTCAGATGAAATCGATTGCTGCCTCCGTTGTTGAGAGGTTTGCAATGGAGGTGGTGATGGAGAAGGGAAGTGTCCTGATCATTTGTTGTCTTTGACGTTAAGGATGAAGGGGGGTTTACAAGTGAGAGTGAAGGAGAGAATTGTGTGTTAATGTGGTAGTGTTGCATGTTTTTTTCTTTTGATGATAAATCGGTATTCGATCCAAACATCGGGTAATTCGGGGTACCAGAACTGACCATGCACTGGCGGGGGAGTGTTGCATGTTTTATTGATGTTATAGGCTTATGTGATGATTAAGTCCTTGCCTTCTTTGTTTGTAGTATTTGTGGGGTTATAGGTTGGCCTTTTCTGGTTGTACAAATTAATGTCCTTTCTAACTTAACACGATGTTTTATATATGAAGTTATTGTGTTGCTGTCCTACCACTTTTAATACTCGCGGTTTTGTGTGATATTTGTATTATATGGTATGCAAAGTATAATGTGAACAAGTTTTACTGTGAAACTGGTTAAGGAGTGTGACTTATATTACTAAAGTGTGTAACTTTTTACTGTAAAGTGTGTGACTTTTTACTATAAAGAGTATTACTCATAAAAGTGAAGGGTGTGACTTATATTATAACAAAAAAGTGTCAGAAGTGATAATCGAAGTGTGTGTGACTTATATTACTAAAGGGTGTGACTTATATTATTAAATTGTATCAAAAAAAAAACATGTTTCCAAAAAAGTTTCACAAAGATACCAACTCTATATGGTATGATAGGGGTGGCATGAGATTGTGTAGCTCAGGTTCGGGTATTCGAAAATTTTGGGTAGAAAAAAAATACCCGACCCAAAAAATTGGGTATTCAAAAATTCGGATAAAAAAAAATAGTACCCGAACATGATCCAAAAAAACTTCGGGTACTCGAAATACCTAATTTTTAAAAAAACAAATTTTTATAAATAATAAAAATTGATAATTACATATAAAAGTTTGTGTACCCATACCCGATTACATAATTTCGGATCAAGTTCGGGTACCCGATATTTGAAAAATTTGTGAGGGAATGAATATATGGTTGTTGTATTTATTAACGTTTGGGTTACCTTGTTATTTTAAAGATGTCATATAATTGTAAAATGTTCGGGAGGTTTAATATATTTGTACCAATAAACATACTAGAAATTTGGAGATGATGCATTGTATTCCTTGGGCCTGCCCAATAAATTTACATGTGGTCCAATGCATCGATTAGACATTGGCTTGATTTATTAACTTGAATTGGCCCATGAACATATGACCCAATTCATGACTTGCGTTAAATCAGCATAACCCAAAAGAGCTAATATCAAGATTCTTTTTGTAACTTTGTATTTTATTTTAATCATGTATTTTGTTATTTTTTGCAGTTTTGATCCTTTAGTGCGAAGTTGGTCATTTTGGACTAAAATTGCAAAAGTGAAAATATATAAAAAAATGATCAAAATTGAAAAAGTAAGATACATGACAAAAAACTTTAGTGACGTATGTTTTTGTTTTCTTCAATTATGATCCAGAAGGACCAAAATTGTTATTGAAAGGACTAATATTGGAAAAGTAAAGATATACGAAAATCAAATGGAATGATATCATCTGTTCCATATTTTTTGTTCCATAACATGTTCCATAATGCAGATGAATGACATGTGGAATGTTTTATAAAAAATCAACGAACACTACAAAAAAATAGAGAGTTACCTACGAAATATTCCAAAAAAATAGAGGATTGTCTAGGGAATATTTTAATTTGCCTAGGCATTTTTATTCATAGGTAAATTTACCTACGGAATGTAATTCGTAGGTAAATTTATTTGTAAGTCATTTCTAAACCATGTAAAATATAATTCTTTTCACAAAATATATAAGTTGATAAAGGGAATTATTTTTAGTAGTTAATTAGTTTGCCTACGCAAATTAGGAATGTGTAGGTAGTTTCATGGTAGGTGATTTGTTTGCCTATGAAATTATTTTGTGTAGGTAACTTTTCATAGATTTTTCTAAAAATTGGTAGGCAAATTCTAGGAAATAATCACTTTTAAGGACCAAATTATTTTTGTAGGAAAATTTCATAGGCATTTGAAAACTTTGATAAGCAATTCTTCATATTTTTGTAGTGGAACCACCATGATTCTGTGTCCATGTGTTAAAGATCCAGAAGGTGAAACATAATTGGAACATGGAAAAATGGCACAAAGGAATATATTTGAAATTAAACATGAACATGATGTAAGTTACAAGATGGTTTTTATATTAACTCTAATCCAAAATGGTTTCCAATTCCATTTAAAAAGCTCACTAGTTATTCACTCCTGAACGTTCAATCTGTGCTGGAGCCCATTTTCTGGGTTCAAGAACATCAAAAATCCCCTGTTCTAGTTTAAAGTTTATTATCTACAATACACTACACAATGTGTATTATTCATTGCTAAAATATGTAAAATCTACCCTCCAATTTCACACAAACTCATCAATAAACTAAATCTAATTTCTCACAAGTTCCACTTCTTTATCACCTCTCCCATCCCTCTCCAACTCCTTTACATCAGCAGATTCAACATCAGTAACCTCATTTATGGACTTATACTTATAAAACCAAGCACAAATCACATAATATATCAAATTCACCACTTGCACCCCTGTTGCAAGCCAATAATAGTAATCCAATCTCCCCCTATTCAAATTCCTATCCGGCAGCCAGTTCCTCTTCCGGCCCGTATACTCATGGACTAAAGTCACCATACCCGTGCTCACGTAGTTCCCGATCCCTATCGCGATCCAGTACAGCGCGGCTGCTGTGCTCCTCATGCTCTCGGGCGCCTGGTCGTACAAAAACTCCATGTGTCCCACCGCCATGAAAACTTCAGCCAATCCGTGGATGGAGTACTGAGGCACTAGCCAGAAGACACTGATTGGTATTATGGCAGTTGGTTTATCAACAAGTTGATGATCTGCCGCTGCGGATTTCCTCTTGATTTCGACTAATGCTGATACTATTGTAGCCAGGATATTGATTCCGAAGCCCACTCCCATTCTTTGTAGACAAGTTAGCCCCTTCGGGTTGCCTGTCAATAAGAGCCGACCAGGATCAAAATATCGGACAGACTGAAGCATATGTTTTTAATTATTTTAAAGGGTTGAGTATTTTTTATTTTAAAAATAAATAAATAAAAATGGATGTGAATTGGTGGTAAAGTGTTAATTTTGTGTAAAGAGGTCTCAGGTTTAAATCTTTTAGGTGGGATATTTTGGGGATTTAAATCAAATTCGCCCCATAATTTTTTTACCTTTATTGAAATGGTCTCGGAAATATCAACATTTTCAATTTAGTCTCAAAAGTATTCAATTTGTTCTAATTTAGTCTCAAACCGCCGGAGATCGATCAGAAACACCCAAAATGATGTCGTTTTAGTCGCAAAAATTAGGGGCACGTGATAGATAGTAAAACGACATCGTTTTTGGTGTTTTTGGTCGATCTCCGACGGTTTGGGACTAAATTGAATACTTGTGGGACTAAATTGAAAAAACTGATAGTTACGGGATCATTCCAATAAAAGTGAAAAATTATGGGATGAATTTGGTTTAAATCCTGATATTTTGTGTATAAATATAATATTTTTTAAATATTATATATATACGACAAGAAAATCGATCTTTAATAACAACGATCATGCCATTGAAGTATGTCATTAAAGACCTTTAGTTAAAGAAACTTTAATGACAGGATTGTTGTTATTAAAGGTCTATTTCTTGTAGTGATAAAAGAAAATTTTAAAATAGTTGGGCGGCTGAAGCGCGGCCCAGCCAACCAGTAGATCCGCCCTTGCCTGTGAATCTTCGGGCAAAGGGGATGAAGAGACGCTCGTAGAGAGGGATGCCGGTTAGGACAGTTATGGTGCTGAATATGGACATGCTGGCGGGCGGGATTTGGAACGAGGGCGAGAGATGACGGTTCATGCTTCGGGCCTGTTGGATGGTGAAACTATTGAGATGGGAGTGTGAAGCTACATGTAGTATGGCTGCAGCCCAGATTGGGAGAAGTCTGATGATGATTTTCACTTCTTCCACTCTGTGGACTGTTGATAGCCTCCATAGATTTGGTTTGTTTGGTTGTTTTATGTCTGAATTTGTTACTATTGCTGCTCGGTCGAACCATCTTCACATGACAAATCACGAATTGAAACATGGCTTTAGTTGTATAGCATATACAATATCTTTTAAAAAAGACAAATTTATATGAAATGGTATCATATGTAGCATGGGTATTAAAGCAAAGTAAGGTGAATATACTAAAATGGAATTATGTCTCCCACACAAGATTTTCTTCATTTTTGCTTTCAGATTTTTAGGACATTTTGCATTCTTGAATTGAAATTTATTTTGTTAACTTTTAAAATTGAATTTTGAGTCTTTTGATCGGCTCAACTTGTTAGTGCTCTCTCATGTTCTTAATAAATAATATTTTGACATTTTATTTTACTTGCAAATTAAATAATATTTTTGCACTTTTCAATATAAATTAATTGCATATCTTTCAGATTTCCTAAGTTCTTTTAAACTAATGTGTTCTTCCAAATTATTTAGGTGAATTTGTTCTTTAAATGAGAATGACAAATATTTATTAAGGGTATAATTAAAAGATAATTAATTTCTTAATTTAGATTAATTCATTCAAGATGACTTATATTTTAAATTTGAAAGTGTAATAAAAAAATTTAAAAGTTAACGTAACGAAATTGAAAAAAAGTGTCACTTCAGTTCAAAATCGGCCACTATTCATTGCCGCGGTCAAAAGCTAAAATATTGAATTTTAAAAGTTAAAAAAGTTGAAATTCAATTTGAAAAATATTATATCCTGCAAAAATAGACAAATTAACATAACCAACAAAAGGACATTTTCCCCTGTATTTTAAGGATGTGAGTTTTGAAGCCTTACTTGAATTGCTTCGTATGCAGCAGCCTCCCATTAGTAGAGATCACAGCATCAAGCTTACTGTTCTCATACAGCGCACCAGGATCCGGCGCCACCGCCCGTCGTTTCTTCGCCGCCGCAACAACCACTTGTACCACCCTAACATAAGGGCTCCCACCCGGCTTGAGTTTCTTGTACATTCTTGAACCCAAGATGAAAGCCACAAGAGCCAACCCCATTGCAATTGTGGGAATCCCCAAACCCCAGGACCAGCTGACGTTATCTTGGATATAAACGATGACGGTTAGGGCAAGCAGAGAGGCCATCCCCATGCAGAAGTAGTACCAGTTGAAGAAATTCCAAGGCCTCGACTCTGTTTTTGCTCTGCTCATGTCGATTTGATCGGCGGCGAATGTGAAAACGCACGGCCTGATTCCGCCCGTGCCTAGTGATGTAAGGAGAAGCGCGATGTAGAGGATTCCGAGCTGCAGGCTGGAGGCTTCCTGGCAGTGTTCTTGAGTTGGGCATGGCGGCGGCCGTAGCTGGGGCAGGGTTGCTGATATTGTTATGGTGACCATTCCCTGTCACATAACATCTTCTGTTATACTATCGGCATGAAAGATTAATATCAAGAATCGTTTTGTAATTTTGGTTGTGTTCAATTTTAGTATTGTACTTTGTCACTTTTCTTTTGGTGTTGATTTAGGTTCTTTTTTTAACTAAAATTGAAAAAAAGAAAATATACTGGACTAAAATGGTAAAACTAAACATATATATAGAAAAAGACCAATTGAAAAAGTAAACATGAAAGACCAAAATTTTAGTATGGTATTTTTTGAAATGATATCATTTGTTCCATTTTCAGTGCTCCATTTTATGTTTCATATTGTGGATTTGTAACCTGTGAAAAATGAAAAATTATTCAATGGATCACCATAATCATGGGTTCATTGTGTATATTTCTGATATCTAAGAAAAAAAAGATTACTTATGATTTAAAAAAAAGAAAAAATATAGAGGAATAAAAATTGAGTAAAATTTTAATTTTTATTTTTATTTTGATCCAAAAGAACTAAAATTGACATAAAAAGAAACAAAATTGAAAAATTAAAATATACAGGACAAAAATTGAACACAACAGTTACAAAACGTTTTCTTAGCTCTCAACATAAATGACACATAGGCAGGGTAATAAAAAAGGAATCATGAAATAATAAATGTGATTAATTACGCTACATGTGTGTCATTTTTCCAAATAGTGTAACAGAAGATGATATATCATTGTGTAACATAAGATGTTGTTCGATAGGAGGGACGTACCAACAAGTATATCACAGTTCCGAAGATGATTGTCCAAAATCGGCCCGCATAGGAGTCGGCGATGAAAGCACCGATGATCGGCGTGAAGCTGGAGGTCCCACCGAAGTTGGAGATGGTGTTGGATGCTTTGACAAGAGGCAAATTCAGGACCTGAGTGAGGTATGTGATCATGTTGGCATGAAAACCAGCACCCGCGAATCGGTCGCATATTTCACTTGCTTTACATGTACAAAATCAATTTTGTTACGAGTCGTTTTGTTCAAAATTCTTCAATGAAAATGGTAATAGAAATAAATAAAAGGTAACTATGATAGTTAAAATAAATTAATCGTTACTTTATTAAATACCTTCCATCCTTCAGTCATTTCACTGTTTCTTAACCAACCATCATTCTTTATCCTTACTTTTTTCTAAAATTAGCGCAAAACACTAATAATATACTCACTTCGTCATGTTTTAGATTGTTCATTCACTGTTTAGCTTGTGTTTTAACGAGCAAATTTTTTATTAGTATATAAAATGATAAATTGACTTTTAAAAAGGTGTAGGATAGATGAGAGGTAGGATTATCGTACCCCACCTTAAAAATCTCTTTATCATTTCAAATACTAATAGATAACTCGTTCGCTAAAACACGAGTCAAACCGTGAATTGACAATTTAAAACAGGACGGAGTGAGTAACAAGGAGAAATCATTGTAATCCACATTGATTGTATAAGATGATATACAACCTATGTAGGTGTCATCTGTTTCCAAAACAGATTAATTACAATATTACCGACTCTTTTGCCTATTTTTTATTTCCATTCTCATTCAAAGTCTGAAATAACACACACACACACACAATGACATCTCAAAGATAGAGCATATAAATGAATTTAGTGCAATTAATTAGCATAAAAAAAGGTAGTCTCACCAAGAATAAATGGCATTGCCCTAACACCTCCAAGCTTCTTTCCTTTAACATCTTGTTTCTTGTCATCCTCTCCATTTTCAGAATGTTTATTTTCATCCTTAATCTCCTCCATTTTCAGCTGTGAGATGCACTCTGTAATGGCATCACCATTAATTTATAAGCACTTTGTGGGCATATATTAATTATTTTTCTTTTTCCTTATTACCTTTTTTCTGGAATCAGAGTGTGTGAATACAGAGCGGTGGTAGGGACTGAATTTGACTGAATGGGCTTGCATGTGATATGTGATAAGGTTGTTTTCATAAAATATATTGGTGTAATAATCTGTTGATGAGGTAGACAAATAAAAGGTGGGGATTTTTTATTTTGCTGATTTTTATCAAGAAGTTGAGGTATTTATTATTTGTATACATGATAAAAATAAGACAAAATCTGGTATGAAAAATTTCATACATGAAAAAACTTTAATTTACAACCAAATTCTGTAATTGGTGAATATAAGACAAAATTTTTTCTAAAATAGTACTGTTGTGACTTGTGAATTGTTTTTAGCAAAATGTGGTGTGTATAAACATATTTAATGTTGGAGAATGTTGGTTTTGACCACATTAGAATAAATTTTAATAATTTAGGGTTCATTATTTAATATTTAGGGTGTAGATAGTTGATTATGGAAAAATAATTTTATAGATTTTTAAATGACATATAAAATTTTTTTTGGTTAAAAATCCCTAAAAATAAAGGCACTTAATCATTTTTGTTGTCTCAAATGGTCTCAAGAATATTGTATTTTATAATTTGCAGAATTTTGTATTGAAGTTGAGGTATTTATTATTTGTATACGTAAATATAACAAATAAAGGGACTTTGACATTTTAGTTATGGGTAGATCTGTGCAAATTAAATCAATAGCAATGTTTTCAAAACCGGGTTGAGCATTATTCAAACCGGTTAAAAATACCTATATATATAACCGGATTTCAGGTTGAGCCAAGGTTGAGCCGGTTAAAAAACCAATTGTATTCAATAAAAAAAAATTTTTTTTTTTTTTTTAAAAAAAAAAAATTAAATTATTAATTTATATTAAATATTTAAAATTTTAAATCTATATTTTCTCACATTTTTTTCTAACATTTTCGATGTGGGATAAATGTATGAGGTGAACAAAATTTATAAAATATGATATGAAAAAATTATAAAATATATATTTAAATTTTTGTAGGTGTATCTTATTTTGTTTTTTAACTAAACATAGAAAAGCTAGTTGAGAACAGAAATTTTTTTTGAGCCATTGGCCGAATGGTTAAATGTCGGGATTCGATCATGGGATTCGGTTATGAGCTCTTGATCAATAGTACTGTTTTTTTCTTTTCTAAAATAGTCTCAGGAATATCATTGTTGTTGTGACTTGTGAATTGTTCTTAGCAAAATGTGGTGTGTATAAACATTTTTTTTTTTTGACAAAAGTGTGTATAAACATATTTAATGTTGGAGAATGTTGGTTTTGACCACATTTTAATTAAATATTAAGTAATATTTATTTAATAATTTATTTTGTGAAAATAAATATAATGGATTTGAATTCTCAAAATTAAATTTGGGTGAATGAGAAATTAATTTCATATAATATGTGGATAAATACATTAATGAATGTATTAAATTATGGTAATAACGATAAATTGTGACATATGAACATGAAATGCCGTGTCTTTTGGTTAAAAAAAAGACTTTATTCTAAAGGATGTGTATTTTAGGAAAATTAACTCATATCTTTTATTGAATAGATGTCTATATATATAAAAGTTGCGACCTTTGGAAAAATGAAGTTTATGGTGAAGAATCACTACTATTACCTACAACAAGTCTATAAAGACCCTCATATTGTTTATTTCAATCATTATTCATCCGTTTAAATCGGTTGATCAATTTTAATAATCGATTTTACATCAATCTCTAAGACTACAACAACGTGAGTTGTCAAGGCATTCAATTACAATATGGATACATGACATTTTAGAATTGTAGTTCTGAATTAGAGTTGAGTCAGAAAGTTTCGGATACTTAAATCCGTTCGTCGATAGTTTCTAATTCGTAGTGCAGCGTCAAAAATTTTTAAAGTCGTTATATATTGGGGGCAATTGCCATAGAACTGTATTGCACTTGAGTACGGGGCAATATCATCTTACGGAAAGAGATACTACAAGAAAATTGACATTTAGTAACTGTAATTTTGTCATCGTTCTGACATGAAACCATCTTTAAGAACAGGAAATCATCTTTAGTGATAGAGTTCTGTCATTAATGATTTTAAGTTAGAGAAGCTATAATGACAGGACGATGAGAGGAATACCGTCACTAAATATCAACTTTTTTGTAGTGAGAGTTCAACTCTTGTCTTGAGTTTATCGCGTCAGTGTTTACATAGTCATCCTCGACATACCACATAATTTTCCAACATTTAATTCTATTAGCACTCCTTTATATATATATATATATATATATATATGGAGACAATGTATATGTGGAGTGTAAATACTAATAATACGGTATCAATTCTCTAAAGTACACGCATATGACAAGTGCAAGAACATATAAACTAAAAAAATAACTCCGAATGCAAAATAACATTCAATTGCGTATATAGATAATATCATTGTTTACCCTTAATATTGGATAATAATATGAAAATATGAGATGCAACATTTGAAATAGAGAATCTAGATTCGACATCTTTTGTTTTTTCTATCTGTTTTTTGTTGTTCAAATCATTTGTCATCTTATATGAAAAAAGTGCGCTTCCTTTATCGAATGAGTGCTACATATATCTATCTTCCAATCTATTTTTAAACTAATAACTAAAGTTGAAATAGATATACGTTTGTCATCTTAAAAGGTTGACATCAATGAGATGTATATTTTTTTTTTCCAAGTATTATTTAAGTTAATTTACTGCCTTTATTCTGTCAAAAAATAATAATTGCAATTACTACCATTTATATAAAACTGTATCTTGACTATCACAGCACTCAAATTCGTTAACTGGAAATTGAACCTGCAGGATAAATAAATAAATCGTGCGATTACACAAGAATTTGGGAAAAAAAGAATTCTACAATTTATTAATCCCCACTTTGCCTCTCTCACATCTCAAATCAATCAACACCTTATTTGGCTGGTTATAATGGCAAAATTCCAAACCTACATAAATAAATACAAGAACTTAAGGAGATCTTTGCATGGGCAATATAGTCATTTCGAGAAAAGAGACGATTTTGTTGACGTGTTTGCTTGCGTAGAAACTCACGAACTGATTGAACTCTCTAAATAGTAATTACTAATTAATGGTTGGTACAAACGAAACCAGCCCTTTTTAAAGAATTTTGTCTCATCTAAAGTCCGAACATGCAGAGGTGTAGAATTAATTCATTTATTTAATTTTTTTAATATTATTCTTTACTCGTGAATTTAATTATTTTACTCCATCATTAAATGAATTTTGGACGTCGAATATAACAATTTAATATGATGGAGTTCTTTCAATTATGGAATTAATTATAAGAATATGAAATGGTAAATTATTAATTTACTTTATTTAATATTATTTTTAAAAGCTTTTTTCAAATTTATAGAAAGATGTGAAATTAATTCGTTTATTTAATTTTTCTAACAATTTCCCTTTGGCATTTCATGGCTGAAAAAGATCGAGCAATCTCAATTCTGATTTTATGACCTACAATACAAATCTGTCGAGTGCCCCCACCCACTAATTGAAAGAGAAATATGATGATGATAAATCACAATAAAATTACAATTTCAGACTCTAAACTTAGTGCAGTGTAACATTAATTTGTATTGTCGATTGATCGTACACTTGTTACTGATGTGCATGTGTGGTTGAAATTACAACGGCACTGCACCCATCTCTGATCTAATAGCATTTTCCAAAGCCTTTCTAAATTGTAAGATAATTTTTTTTTTATTATGAAGACTGAAGAGTCATCACATAAATTGCAATTTAAATGATGTTTTGTATGCTTTAAAGTCAATTAGTTATCTTTCTTAATTTATTTAAAAAGATCTTAGACAGTAAGCAAAGCAATAAAATAAAAGTATAATATATAGGAAATTAATAATTTTATTAATATTTTTGCATTAATTTAAAATGATATATTTTGAATGGAAAAAATATTAATTGCAATGAATCATAGTATTTCTTACACCAATCTCCACAAATATGAGTGTAAGCGCACTTGCATTGTATGTTCTAGAAGTGCGTAATAAATAAATATTACTCTTTTTTTTTTCAGATAAATGGTGATTCAAACTCATGATCTCTCGGAATAAGTAGTGATGCTCCATTTATTAAAAAATTGGGATTATTAACATGAAAAATTAATTATATGATTCAATGTAAACAAATTGAATCTGAATGTACATGAGACCCATCATAAATATATAGTGAACTTGAGTTTTATTTTGTTTTTATTAAATAATTAAGTTTGAAATTCCGTAAAGTTATAGGACAAACCTTTGCCTACTTTTCAACGTTTTTTGACTCGCCATTAGATTGATAAAATTTGTGGTCCACAGTATTCCACTTTCAGCCGTGTCCATATCCGTACTCCGTAGGTTATTAAATCAACAATTTTTTACTATACTTTTTCCAATAAATGTGCATTGTAGGCTTCATAGCATTCTGTGCAGAATTGTCATTTATCATGACCAGAATAACAATGGGGGGCATACAAAAAAAAATAAAAACAGGCATATAAACTCAGCATGCATGATCCTATAGTTCAATTTCCTTTTGGATTAGATTTTTTATACTAGTATTTTATATGTGAACATGAAATTCACATACTTTAAATTATATTAGAATTTGCTCAGATATTTTCACTGTAAAAATATAGTTCCAATACTTTTATCTTATTTTGAGTTGGATCACTATATTTTCAATTCAAAGTATCTCCTTAAAAAGTAATTCGACATCACATAATAACTTTATAAAAAAGAAAGAACTCCTACAATGCAAAGCAGCTTCTTAAAAAATAACTCGAGGGATATATATACATGATAAAGGAAATTAAAAGACAATCATCATATGAAAATTAAAGTAAACTGCCAGTTTATTATCAGAAGTCCATGATACAATAATCAAACACCAGCTACATTAAAAACTGAACATGTTTTAAGCTAAGTCCTGGTCACACAGTATAGTAGTCAATAACTTACACTGATCTCTGATGAAGGTTACTGCTTTCACTATCTACAAAACTTCGTCTGCCACTTCTAGCGTTCACCTCCATCGTCATGTCGTCACCAGATGAGGGGCAGATCCCTTGAACGGAAGCATGCAAGAGTACGTAACGTACTTGACACTGTCTATCAGCACAACTACAAAAATTCTTGAGAGGGACTTCGTTCCCATCACACCGTCCACATCAGCATCACCGGCTTCTCTAGGATCGAAGAGAACAGAAACCACCATTGAAGAAGTTTTGTTATTTATACTGAACTCCTCTTTCTCTGATCTTCTTCCTGCATTTTCTCCAGAAATGTTGTGAGATGGTTCTGGGAAAGGGATAGGATGGAGGATCCTTCGGTTTCTTGCTTTGCTTGGGTGTGTAGAGCTCTTGCTCTGCTCTTCGGTTATGTTTCTTGAGGTAGCTGGAACAATGGCTGCTGATACGTCGAACTGGAAAACTTCTGTGCACATACCCGCACTCAACATTGGCCCTGAACACAGTAAAGACGGACATCTTAACCTTTTTGAAATAAAGAAAATTGAACCAGCCCGTGCTAGATTTTTTCTTCATTCAGAAGATCAGAAAAGATTAGATCTCTCAATAGTGGGAAGAGTTCCTCATGGGGCATAAAATTTCATAATAGCACTTCTAATCTCCTTTGTATATACTACACAATACTTTAAATCTTGAATATGATGCAGACTACACAACAGAATAGTTCTGTGCAATAGAATTTGGTGGAAAAAAAATTTCCTAATTTGGAAACAAAATTCCAAAATATGAAGTACCACAAACATACAATTACACCAAGGTGGAAACATTTACCCTTTGTGAAGTGCATCTGCATATAGAAAGAGTTGGCACATATACAAGTAAAATCATCTTGCAAATACAAGTATTACCCAATATTTGTATGCCAACAAAAGTAACAAATATTCTAGTCATGGGTTGTGTCCTTGCTCTTACTTCAAGCACCAACAAGGTTCTAGAAAACATGTGGGTAGTGCCAATGATGCAAAAATAATTTAACAATGTTTTGACCCAAAATTAGCTAGAGACAAGCCTACATGAAATTACTTAACTAAAAAATAAATCATACGCAGGAAAAAAAAAAAAGATTACCAGCAAGGCCTTCACGGAACCATTGCTGAAGCTTGCCATCAGATGCGGTTGATTTTGTGCCATCATTATCTGCAGAACCAAGTGCCCTGAGGAGGGTATGCCTAGCACCATTTCTTCCAACAACTGGACTAGAAATTCCATGAGCTAAATCTCCAGGAACTACGAGACCGGTCTCACCATATCCCTTCCCCTTGGATGCCATAGCTTTCTCACTTGCTAACACAGAATGGATAATCAAATTTCCATCAATCTTAACAAGCTTATCGTTTCTGGGAACATACAAGGATGCTGCAAGAGGTTCACTTCCATTGCTTGATCTATCAAATTCATCGACACTCGGGGGATCCCCTCCACTACCCTTACCTCTTTGACCAATACGTTTCTCGTCATACTCTGTACCATTCACCATTAACACTCTCCCATGATGTCTTTCATTGAACCCACCCTGTATATAACTTTCCCCACCTGTAAACACTCCCCTAGTTCCTCCATATCTTACATTAACCATCGGGAGCAAGCCACCAAACAACATTATGAAAAACAGCATACCGAGGAAACTAACACCAGCAACCTTTTTCGTCTTTGGCGCTTCGCTTTTCTTACTTTCCACCTTCTTACTTTGCTTTGGTGCTTGAGCTTGTTGCTGGGGTTTCAACCTTGGGATTGGTACCAATGGCACTTGAGACCCCTGTGATTTCATCATATAAGGTGGAGCATAGGGCATCCATGGGTACATCATGGCTGGATGAGTGTACATCCCAGGAGGAGGAGGTGCCATCGGAGGTGGTGGCACGGCGGCAGTACCACCTCCACCACCCCCGCCCCCACCACCACCCATTTGGTGCTTCAGGGTAGCATTTTCAGCCATAAAATATGTTATCTTCGCATTCAAGTCTTGAATTGTTGAATGCATGTTCCTAACCTTATCTTCTAACTCCTCTACGTAATGTTTTTTCCTCTGTCTAGATAATTGGGCACTCTCTCGATTCCTCAATAACCTTGCCTTCTTTTTCTCTTCTTCATCCAACACAACATCACTATCTCTACAATCGTTACTCTCTGAAATACAGTTAGATTTCCTAGACTTATTAATCCTCGACTCAACACTAGTATTCAACATATCATCCCCTTCCTTCTTCCTTTTCAGAAAAGAAACGTTGCTATTATTATTATTATTAGCCGACCCCTCTAACTTAATCTTCTGATCTACAACACCAGTTTTAACCGAACTATTAATAGAATTAGGCGAAGAACTTACCGATCTGGCGGCACAATTATTCGAGTCCTCCGATACATTAGACTCGAAATTCCCAGAACCCTCCGATTCCGGCGAATTACAACTCAATCCCTTCCCATCACCACCGCAATTATCCGCGCTTTCGCGATTCGATCCGTTCGATTCGGGTGACTGCATGTTGAGATAGTTAGAAATCTGATGCGACTCCGTCTCAGGGGAGCCGGAATTCAGAAGCCTTGACCCACACCAGCTCTGATCCCCTGAAAATTCGTCATCTCCAGCAAGGTGACACAATTCCGCGGCCGCTGATTTGAAAGCGCCGTCCAATTGACAGAAATCCGGCGCGAATTGGTCGAAATCCGAACCAGATCTATCCTGGCAATTAGATTGTTGCAACTGTGTCTGATTGAGGAGGTGATCGAGGGAGTCGGAAGGAGGAAGGCCTAGATCATCGAAGGAGAAATCGAAACCGAGGTCGCCTAGGAAAACCATATCGTCGTTTTGATTTCCCATTGCGGCGCCATCGCCATTAAAAAGGTGCTGGGAGTCGAAAGTGCCGTCGAGGGGCGGAACATGTTGGCCGGACTCAAATTCACCGGCCTCAGGCGGCGGATCCGTTGGCGGATCTACGGCAACCACCGTCGCGTCGGCCATTTCTTCCGAGTGTGTGCGACTGTGTGTGGGGAAAATTGGGGGAAAATTGGCCGGAGAAAAAATTGGGTTTAAAGGGGAAAGAATTTTCTCAGGTTTAAGGAAGGGGAGAAGGGTCTAGGCATTGACTCATATTACACGCGCTTACGTGGAACGTAAATTGCACTAATTTCTTATTTTCTGTGAATTTAAAATGGAAATTTATTTGGATTCCCATAATAACAGTAATATTCCATTCTTAAAAAAAAAACTAATAATATTCCATTTTTCCAGATTCATTTTATCTTTTCGATGAGATTCACATATTTATTGTGAGAATCGTATTGAGTTAGGAAAATATGAACATAATCTTACTATTTACTACTTTTAACTTTTAAGAATTTATCCCAACAATTATGTTCTTAAAAAAAAAAATTAAACAAATATGTTATCCGTTGAAATACTTGTTAAAATAATTCATGCTGATTAATTAACTCATTTAATATTTTGTAAAATACACATGGTTGCAAATTACTAGTGTATATAAAGTCTGAAATTATTAAATACTAGTATAAATTAATGTTTTACATTTATAATAAACTTACCTCGTGTTGAATAATATGCTTTAAATATTTATTTTATTCAATTAATTTAATTCAATTATAATCATGTTTACTCTCCCATAAATAATCCAACTGATCAAGTTGCATTTATTGCTCATTTATTAGATTTAAAAAAAAAATGTTGCCATGTTAAATTTTGACTTTTACGGTCCTTAATTATTTATTGCCTTAATTAGAATGTTAAAAACTGTATTGAAGAAAAATAGGAAATGTATTTAGAGTAGATTGTCAAAATTTTTTTTTAGAAAAAAATAGTGAAATTATTTGATTGACCAATAATTAATTGCTCCTTTAAATAGATTAAATGTATCGATTCAATTAAGAAATAAATATTAAATATATTACAAATTATAGAATATGATACTATTTATTAATTGAAATAGATTGAAATTAATACATAAGTTTCTTATTTAAATTTCTTATTTGAGCTTTAAATTGTATTCTTAAAAAAATTACTAAATATAAGAATTCAGTATATAAAAAATTAAAATATTTTGGTGTTAACACGTAATAGTTAGAGATCCAATAATAAACACGAGAGAAATTAATTCACACGTTCTTTGCTAATTTCAAGCAATATGTTGTCCTTTTATCATGTTAACTGTTAAGCCAAAATGTCGTTAATATTTGTCGCAATTAGCGACGACCTCTAATTTTATTGCTAATTTTAATGTCGATTAATTGTCGAAATGACAATTTTGACGTTAATTCCTTGCAAATAGCGACGATTTTACCTGTCGTTGCTAATGATTATCGCTAAATTCATCTTTTTGTAGCGTGTCTGTATGTATTGTATGACAAATTTGATGATGTAACAAACGGAAACAAAAAATGGTGTCTTTTCGTAAATAAAATGATTGATCTTCTTTATCCTAATTTATTAGTATGACTGTCTTCATTAATATATTTTTCGTTTTCTTATCTACACCATTTCTCTAAATTAACCACGTAGTTTGTACTAATAGTACCTTAATGCTTCCTCCATTTATGACTCTATCCTTTTATGAACATGAAGATTAATGAAAAAATCAAATGCGTTTGAATGGCATTTAATTTGCTAGCTTTATTTCGTCTTGTAGTTGCAATTAAAAACTACACAATTCTTTAATTTCATATTGATTTTATTTGAAATAATTAATATGAAATTAAAGAATATCAAATTTTGATATACTTCTTCTTTAAGGTGTGTGAGAAAATTATAATCTTCTTTAAGTACTATTAATTTAGGGTCTAAAGATCTAAAATAGAAAGCTATCAATTCATGATTTAATAGGTAAAAATTATTTATTTAGGACTCATAAATGTTATAAATATGTTTGTATCTTATTATTTGTATCCTTATTTATTTATATACAATTATCATCATTGCTTTTTCATTATTACTTTAATTTCTTAGACGAGTATAATTTATAAAAGTATAATTGGGTTATTGATATGGAGTGAATATTATCTAATTCCTATAGGTGGGTTTTGCTTGCATTTTAAAGAATTCTTCAAAATTGATGAGAATTAGGCCAATTATAATCATGTGAATTTAAACTAATAGGAGTAAGAATTAAAATCAAATGAGCGCGTGGATCACAAAAATTCAAAGTGCGGTACTTAGGATTTAGGAGTAGCAAAAATTTGTTTTTTTCCTTTTAAATCGCAAAAAAATAATGATTTTTTTAAGCAAACAAAAAAACAGAAAAGAAAAAAGAAAGACTTAAAACGTGGAGTTTAAGTCCTTCCACTTGTGTCCGGAAACTTCCCTGATACAGACTTGAGCTTTACACTTCGCGTGTGAGGAGCTGAGGTTTTTGTTTTGCCCCATTCTATTTTCTTTTTTAGGAAGAGTATAGGAATACTCTCACTCATGCAGTTGGCTCTTCAATCCCCGATCGGATGGGTTATAAATAGAAGAATATATTAAATAACAGATACTTATGAAAGAAAATTAACATGATTTAATCGGCAGGATATACCTTTACAATATTTCAACGGAAATTTTGTCTCGCACGAAATTCCAACCAATCGGATTCTATTTATAAATTTGATTTTTAGATCTTGATGTAAAACCAAAAACATAACGACTTGACATAGGACATTTTAAAAGTGTGCAATTTGTTATGTTGAAAAAGTATGATTTATTTACACAAAAAAGTGCAACTGTTAATATAAAAACATAATTGCATGCTTCCATTTAGAATAGTTGCACGCTTTTAAAAATTATTACGAGTGCACGGTTAACTCCTATTTATATTCTATTGTTTGTACAATGTTATGTTGTGCTATTTTAGTTGATTAATTATTATCTTATCCTCTTTCTCTCACCTTTTCTGTTTGTTATGACATTAATCAATCATGACTTCATGTGTTTTAGGTTGCTTACCTTCTACTACTTAACCTTCATTATTTTCATCATCACTTGGATCCATTCATTTGTCCTCATCGACTTCTATTATTTTCTCTATTAAATCCTCTCTAAAGTTTTATTTTTGAGCCATAGTTAAGAAATAATCATGCCCTTTTATTAACACTTTTTAAAATTCGGACCTTTTAATTATGGAATAATTATGAAGTAGGTTTTCTATGCGACGAAATGGAGTAGGTCAAGTGGTTAGAACACCACTACTTATACCGTGATGTTATAAGTTCGAATTATATTGACTGATTCAATTTAAGAGTATTTGTTACAATTCAATATGGCAATACTATATTGTATTTTGAATATATTTTGACTCACCATCATTCATGATAGATTAGTTATTCAATATGGGGATAAAATACATTTTTATATTTAGATTGAACATATATTCTGAACATTCGTTCAGCAAACCAACCAATCGATTATTTGTAATTAGGTCGTCTACTTAAACCTATCCCACAAACCACACGGCTAAATGGTAAGAAATATAATTTTTCATTTTCTTAGAAGGTAATTACTAATTGTTTCAAAAAAAAAAGGTAATTACTAATTACATTAAATATGGGCCCCAATTAAGTCCGTGTTGTTTTCCTTCATTATTTTTATGCAGTATATAATCAATAAAAGTATTTTTGTCAATTTTTTTTTGCACTTTTTTTTATCTAATGGGACACACCATGTTTTCAAACGAGTCCCAAGTCTGGCTAACTAGTCCCAAACTTTTTGGTTTTTGGTCCCATGTTTTAGGAAACCATTAATTTTACTTGGGATTTGATTTGGTCTCAAATGTCATGCAACACATTTAATAGACATTTAACCACCATTCAATCACTTGCAGACTTGGTCCCATATGTTATCCAACATAATTAACACACATTTAACACTAAACTAACTTTCAACCACTTGTACACTTGGTCCCATTTTTAGTCTCATAAGTTATAAAATATAATTAACACAAAATTAATCAATTAACTTACCCGGGCCCACTTGCACATATGGTCTCATGGTTCTAAAAACCCAAAATTCTTCCCTCCATTTATTTTTTTTTCGTAATTTAATTTTCACCAATCACGTTTTTTTTCAAACAATATATCTCTCTTTTAGTCTCATTGAATTCAAATTTGACAAAAATTGGTGGGAAAATCAAGTTTTTCCCACATTTTTTTTCTCAAAACCTAGTTTTTCACATATGTTATATATACATCACCTTTATAGCCAGCCCTCTTGACCATCAACTAAATGAATTCCATCATCTTTCCACCTAGATGTTAAATAGGTTGGCTATTAATTTAACCCATTATGGCCTTTTGGTATTTTCAATTTACTTGGATTTTGGGTTAAATTGGTTGTGAAAGCGGTCCGTGCCTTAACTGGTTCATTTTTAACGGGCATCTAATAGTTAAGACCTAAACCTAACCCTAGTGGGTTAGAGCTAAACGGGCCACCTAATGAACTTCGAATTCTTTAAAAAAGAATCAATATTAAATACTAAACAGAAAAGGAAGCATGAAATATTTATTTAATAAATTAAATACATTGAATATTTTGGAGAAAGTGAGACACTAGGAGCAATGGCCATTCCCAACAACCATATTTATATTTGAAAAGCCTAGAAGTGAAATCTGCGCGATGGAGAACCGAGAACGGCAGAATGCCTGGAGCGGCGATAATTAATTCTTAAACTAATCTAGAACTGAAAGTATGTTTCTATTTAAATTTATATAATAATATTATATATATTAAATTATTAATAATAATATTGACCATTTTGTTACAATGGGCAACTGCTGGATTTCATTCAATCATTGCGATGTTAATCGGAAAATTGCCAAAAAGCCTTTTAAGCGGTCCTATTATTGCTTTAACCCTAATTCGTATATAATAGTATTGACGGCAAGACCCATTTTTTTGCAAATAAGGATTAATAACTCTACTTCCACCCCCATAATACACCTTCTTATATAGATAACCTAACTATTCACACAGTTTATCTAGATAATCAATTGTGCATTTAAAACGTTCCACAAAGTCAAATAAACTCATTTTTAAACAAAATAAATTTATTAAATGTACTCAAATCGAATCCTAAAACCTAATAAACAATGAAAATCGAAAGCAAAAAAAAGAGGAGGAATTTTATCACTAAAATGGAACACCCAACACAAAATCCCCAAAAAAGATTGAATAAAATTAAAAAAACTAGGACAAAGATACTTACCATAATCTACACAACCATATTTAACAAGATTCTTCCTCCGCAACATTGAGTGTGTACTGAAATGTGACGGAATTTGCTAGACAATGCCTCCTCCTCGACATATTTTCTGGGTTTGGAGCGATTTTAGGGTTCTCGCAATTTTCCATTTTTTTTTTTCTTTAACGTAAAAGCGTGTAGTGTGTGTGAGTTAGTGTGTGTAAATCAATTTTTTATGTTTAGTTTAAGTTATGGAGATTAATTAATTTGTTAAGACAGATTAATTTTTAACACATATTAATTTTGGGACCAAATGTGCAAATTTGGTAAATTGTGGGACCACATTTGCAAATTAAAATTCTTGTGAGACTAATTCTGTCAGTGGTGAGACTAGATTGAAAATATGGCGTGATTCATGAGACAAAAAATGCAAATAACTCTTAATTAATTTGTTAAGATAAATTAATATTTAACACAAATTAATTATATGGCTAACGGGCTCCTGTCACGCGCCGTGAGATTTTGGGACCGAAATTACAAATTTTGGGACTAAATTTGCAAATTACAAATTTTGGGACCAATTTGCAAATTACAAATTTGTGATTTTAAGTCTTTTGAAAAAATTTGAAAATATTTCCACGGTCAAGTTCGAGAAAAAAAATGCAAAAAACTCTATTTTTAGTCCGTAGGGTTTTGCAAAACCCAGAGCTCATCAAAGCGCAATCTTCATCTCTCCCATGCAAAAGTCGCAATTACTCAAACCACTCAACTGATTTGGCTAGGTTGTGTTATGCACCCTCGTCGAATAATTGATTGCATAATCGAATGTGTTTCCAATTCTGATGAATATGATTTTTTATTTTCTTACTATTTTTCTTCAGGATTTTCGCGGGTATCGATTGAAGGCCATTCCAAGTTTCCAACTGTTGAAACGATCGGCGAACCATGGTAATACTCTGCATTTATTGTATTTACTTCGTTTAATATTTGGTTTCTATGGTGTTATTGTTGCCTATTTCGTTGCCGTTACGGATGAGTATTGAGTAATGGAGGTAACATCCTAAAATACGAATTGGAAATACATTCTGTTCAACTTGGTTAAATTTGCATAATTCCATTAGAGTAGTGTATGTGTGGCCTTTTGAGTATCAATTTCGGTTGCTGTCTCTAATATTCAGTAATTGTAATTTAGGGAACAAAGGAGTCTGTTCATTTTAGGTTCATGTTGGATGAAGAAGTGAGGCGCCAAAGTGTTGTGAAAATTACAAATCCGGATTTGCTCGACATATTGGATAAGCCGATACCTGGTGGACTCTATGATCCTGCTATGGGACCCCTTGATGATGACTCATTGTAAGTATATGAATTCAGAATAAAACACTTTGTTGCTGGTGATATTGTTACTGAGCCCTGGGGTTTATTGCTTATCTTTTTGTATGCAGATGTAAGTCGTGTGGAAAAAGTTTCTATCACTGCAATGGTCATTGTGGTCGCATCGACCTAGTTTTGCCTTCCTATAATCCGTTGCTGTTTAATACATTGAACAAGCTTCTGAATAAAGTGTGTTTTTATTCTTTTCATTTTCGATCAAGCAGAGGAGAGGTGAGTTTGTATGGGCTTATTGTGATAAATGTTGCCTTTTGCTCCTTGTTCTGGTCGTACTTTTTTTCACCTAAAGTACAATGTGTTGGTTTAGGTGGAGAATTCTTTTTCTCAATTGAAATTAATAGAAAAGGGTGACATCATTGGGGCAAAAAAACTGAGGTTGAGACAGGATTTACAAGACAAGAAAGAGACAGAGTTGATGTTACCGGATGACATAATGGATCGAGAGGATAGCCAAGAGAGTCATGCATCACATCCCGCATTCCTATCTGACGATGAAAATCACAATGAGAATAATGATCAGGCTTCATGGGATTCTTGTCAGCTTACTGAAGCTATTTCAGTTGTGAAAGAGTTTTTAAAGAAAAAAGAAAAGAAGTGTATGAATTGTAAACGCAAAAATCCAAAGATTGATAAGCCAACGTTTGGATGGTTTCGTGTGGTAAGTTCATTATGTTGTACCCTGGAAGGTTGATGCTTGATTAACGTATAAATTACCTGAACTAATGGGAATACAACTTTCTCAAGAGTCTTTCCTGTACTTATTTCTCTATATTTGTGATAACTGGTATGCCACAGGTAGCGTTCATTATTTTTTTGTAATACAAATAATTTGTGTATCCTTTTCATCTTGTTTCCCTGAATTTCTATGCTTAAAATTTTGTATTGCTGATAGATCAAGACATGCATCTTTAATTGTATGAACTTTGTTTTTATCATTTATTTTCTACCTAATTCTTCTTTGTTCTCTATACCATGCAGAGTGGAATGTCCAGTGCTGATATCAAATGGAATGCCATAAGAAGTGGCAGGTTGGATGCTACACAGAGTGGAGAGGGAGGATAAGGCTTCATTTGAGGTGGTAAATGCTAGTGACTATTCTTGGAAGGTTGATTCTGAGACAGGTGAAGCCCACTCATTTAATGTTGCCACTGATAGCACTAAAAAGGGCATTAAAAAAAGTGTAAAGGATAAAAGTAATTATTTTGACGGACCTCTCTTACCGTCAGAGGTGATTTACCTTGGTCTTTATTTCTCATGATTTTTGCCTTCGACGAATACCTAGCTAATCTGTTATTTGATCTTTCTTTCCTCCTAACTAACAGGTTAAAGATATATTGAGGCGTTTGTGGGAGAATGAAGCCCCTATGTGCTCATATATATCTGATATTCAGCATCAGTTTTCTGGAACTATAACAGGCTATTCCATGTTTTTCCTAGAGACTATTTGTGTACCTCCAATCAAATCCCGCCCTCCAGCCAAGGGCGGTGATTCTGTAAGTGTTGAGAAAAGATATATTTTAAACCGTTTAGTTCATAATTCTCTTAACTACAGTTAGTTGATGTTTGAGGTGAAGGTAGGTGGGGCTTGGATGATTGTATTAACATAAATATTTTCATTGCCTGTACAAGGTTGTAGCCTCCAGTTTGTGCAGATCCATTTATATAATTGTCTTTTCAGGTGATGGAGCAGCCACATACTCGTCTATTGGGGAAGGTTTTGCAGTCAAAAATTGCTTTGGGAAATGCTCATATGAATAATTCTGAGCATCCAAGGATCATTTGTCGCTGGATGGATCTTCAGCAATCTATTAATGCGTTGTTTGATTGCAAAACTGCCTCTAAAACTGCCTCTAGTGAGCCTATTTCTCCAATTTTCAGTTTTACGGTTGCTTATAACCCTAAACAATGTGCATTCTTTTGCTGATACATGCACATTTCCTTTCATTTTGCTACAACTTAATTTGTCTATGCCTCTCTCTCTCCACTTGCTTAGATAATTTTCAGTGAGGTAATTGTGTTCAAAATTTCAAAAGCTTACTGTTAAATACTTCAGAGTGGTGGTCTTGTGTATATATCAATCAATTCTCTGGGTATATGAAGTGCTATTGTTTCACTGGAATATGTTTTTCTCGTGTTATTCATTTTAGAGTGTTGGTTCATAAGTGCTTAATGATATTTATCTAATGGTTTTCGAATGCAAATTCTGTAGTTTTACACTTCGAGTGAATTGTTCTGTCCTTATTGTTGTGGCAGGTCAATTCCGAAAAGATGCATATTGTCAGCTTCTTGAAAAGGAAGAGGCTATATTCCGTCAACGGACAATGGGTTTTCCTCCATACTTTGGATTGAGATTGAGACATCCACAGGTATGGATTAGAGGTTCCATTTATCCTCCTCCTTTTTTAATTGTGCAGTCTGATTTTGTTAACTGTCTCTTAATACGAACATACGCCGAATAGATAAAATAAATATGGCAATATCCATTTGGTTAGACTATATGCGAGTTAACCAAACCTGCTATTCTTTTGTGAATTAAAATGTTGTAAATGTATTTTCTTTTTCCATTCTGTCTTCAACCTGGATTTCTCTGCATATATGAACTTATAAACTTAAATGTAATATGATAGACAAAAATTCATATGAGATGGTCTCATGCATGAGACAAGGTACAACCTAGCATAAATCACATCCACCCCTCTCAAGGTGTTAAAGCGCCAATGCGCAACTTATGCACCGTCTCACCTTGAGACGGTCTCATGCAAGTGTGTCTCAATATGATAATATCCTTGTATGTTTTGCCACTCTTCCCTTCCCTCGCCGACTTCTATTCAACACACAACATATGTATGATAAAAATAAATTGCATTAATGAGAAATTCATAGTATTGTTGATCTTTTAATTTTCTGAAGTAGTTGCATTCTTTCTGATATCTTATGCTAGACGTGTATGTATTCTTATGAGAAGCTCTTTCCTTACTGGTTCACTAAATGTATTACAGGGCGTTGCTCATTTGGATTGGAATGCTGCAATATCGAAGGGACGACGTCATTAATTTGCCTGGTATTCATCATGGAGCTAGTATGGCCTCTGTAAAAACTCCCACTCAGCCAAAAGATGCGTGTAGCAGCAATATCTACAAAATTACCTTCTTCACCAGGGTAGACGAAAATCGAATGGGTTGCTGACTCGATTAATTTTATCACGCAAAGGATTGCCAAAATTGTTAAATAGTAGTGTTACATATTTATAATAATTAGTTCTTACGTTCGTCAAAAATCAACAATTGTACTCATATATTGTACGTTAAATTATGCTGACTTGACAAATGGAAATCAACAACTTATCCATTATTACCTGTGAATGCATGGATATAAATTAAACTTGCACTGCGATATTTGGTGCAAAAAAATTGTTTCCTGAAGCTAAAATACTATCACCCTGGAATTCCAAAGTATTGAGGAAAGTAGCACGTTTTACTTCAAAAGTATTACTTTTTGACAAAAAATATAACCTAACACAAATCACACTCACTCCTTTCAAAGTGTTTAGCTACAATGCTCAAATTTTGCATTGTTTCACCATGAGATCGTCTCATGTAAGTGCGTCTCTTACTTTTTGATTCGGATAGATAGTTGGAGAAGAGAACATATGCTATAACTCGGAAATGTAAAGTTTTGGAGTAGTAATTAAGACGAATTGATGGAGTGGTAATTTGGTTTCTAAAAACTAGCCAAAATATAAGTAAAGGTACATGTTCATTTTATACATATATTTGGAAAGTGTGAAAATATAGTGTTCCAAAATGCTGGGAATTAATATTATTTTAAAGATGGTTCTCATTCAATCAACTATTTGATTATTTCAAAAGGTAAAGATGGTTCTCCTTCATTGACACAAACATGTAACGATGGTTCCCATTCAATCAGCTATCTGATTACATCAAAAGGTATCAAAAGGTAAAGATGGTTCTCATTCAATATTGTAAAGTGTGAATATATAGTGTTCCAAAAGGTAAAGATGATTCTCATTCATTCAGTACTTCGGGTACTCAGTATTTGATTATATCCACTAATCTGTTAGTATCAAGATTGACGCCTTTGAATATTACATCATTTCTTGCATTCCAAATCCTCCAAGCAGTGAATTGCCAAATTAAACCAGCTATCTTTTTTCCTGTCTTGCCATAGCCACAACTAACGAACTCATTGTAATGATCCTTGAGGTTTGTCGAGTACATCAACGGGCATTCTAACCAGCCTAGGATACGGTTCCAGATTGATAAGGAAACGTGCAGCTTGGTAATTGCATAAAATACAACCTCTATCGTTTTACTTAACAAGTTTCTTCTTACCGGGTCGTCTTTATATCACTTTCCATGTATTAGCCGACACCTTGGATGGAATTGCTTCCAACCACAACTTTGGCCCAGCAAAAGGCATCATCATCATCAAAAGTTTAGCTTTTGGCTTTACAAATCATACGACGATTAACATTTTTGGCAAATGCAACTGCACGCTTGCAGCGTGTTTGATTTTATTTGCTCTATTAATATTAACATAATTTTTTGATAATTAATGAGTAAATTATGTGATAATTTATTTTATAATATTAACATATTTGCTTTAGTGAGTGGAGAGACGGATGCAATATTGCAATTTGTAGTCGCTCAAAACTTCGAAATTAAAACATGATCAAAATTAATTACTAAATGGACTTACCCGGCCTAACATGATCAATCCCGCTAACCAAACGACTTACTCGAAAATACAGTAAAATCTCTATAAATTAATAACTTTGGGACAGGAGGATTTTATTAATTTATAGAGATATTATTATATCGATAATTAATAATTTATTAATTTAAAAAAGTTTTAACGTATATGCACAATTGACATTCAAAGTTCCAAATTCTTTGAATAACTTTAAGTATACATGCATGGTTATTGATGAAAATTAAGTTAAAATACAAATGTACTAGTAGAATTCCATGAATACAAACTCACGTAGAATTCCATGATCACCGGTATGCAATATCACCACAAAATGGATGTGAATCAATTGCTCGACTTTCCGGGTGAAAATAATCAATGTCACGAAGTTCAGAGTCTAGAAGAGATAGTGACCGATGTCATTCATAATCCGGAAGATGATGAAGCAGAGGATGATTCAATAGCTTTGGAACCGGTCACTCTAAAAGAAGCATTGCAAGCATCAACAACTCTTCATAACTTTTTGTTGCAGTACGAGAAGACAACGCCACAACTATTGGGTGCAGTAAGGAGATTTAAAAATGAGATCAACATAGATTTGAAGTTCAAGAAAAAACAAGTTACAGTAGATTCTTATTTTACTAAATTGTCTTAAGAATATTCAAATGCATCATATTCAAGTGCATCATATATATGTATATGGATTATTTTTAATAATTATTAATTTATAGTTTCGTCGGGACCAATATATATACATTGGGATCTCAAAAAAAAATTTATCTTATAATTTTATTGATTGGGTCCCAAATTTGTACTGGTCCCAACTTGGGACCGGACAAATTATTAGTTTTAGCGAGATTATTAATTTATCGAGTATTAATTTAACGAGGTTTTACTGTAGTAAATATACAGAAGTAACTCTTTATTCTAAGAATATGCAGTTGGACACTAACAGAAGCTTGGTTGGGGTTAATAGAGAAGGCAACGAGAATTTTTCTAATTAATATTGTTTGACAAGTTTGATACAATCGTAATGATAATAAAAATAAATAATTGAATATTCTCATGTAATCATTTACTCAACCCTCCCTACATGATTCATACTACTAATTTTTTAACCAAACAATAATAATGCAATTAATAATCACATAGGGTGCGTTTGTTTTTGGATTTAAGTGTGCGGAGCAAGCCAAAATTTTAAAATTCAGGAATTTAAAATCCTTGATAAATTGTAAATGTATGTGTTTGTTTTGGGATTTGAGTATGGTGGATACATTAAAATACATGTCTCTCAGTGTAACTATGCTCTAAAAATGTACTTGAATTATGCTTTCACTTGGTGAATACAAGACATTATCCAACGAAATTAATTTTCTATCAATTAAACAAAAATGAGTTTTTTAAACCCATTTTGAACATATAAGATCCAAATACTCTTCGACCTAAATATATAATCACCTTTTTTCCACTGAAAATAATCCATTTACCCTCTTCGTCTCTTCATCATCCATTTTTCAAGACAAAGTAAGTAATTTATATTAGTAATTTATATATTTGATTCATGTAATGAGATGATTATGTACCTTAAAAATTCACAGACAAAAGTTAAAAATATAAAATTGATTGTGAATTGTTCTGGTGATTTATTTGCTTGTGATTTGTGTATTTTCATTGATTTTTGTGCATAAAAAATAATTAAGAATAAAAGATTAAAATAAATTAGATTTATTAAATTTTGAATTATGAGCAATTAATTATCTCTCTCGTTAAACAAAATTATACTTCGAAAGCAGTTTCTGGCATAAAAAAAAAACAGCCTCTCCCCCTCTCAATCTGTTATTAACAGAACATAATCAATCTAATATCGCCGATTTTTCTCTCAAAAAAAATAAAAAAAGAACAAAATCAGTTGGCACTCGTCAACAACAAATTCAAAAACCGCCTCTCCCTCTCATTCTCACACAAACACTAGCAGAGAATCCAGCTGATTAGGGTTCGCTTGGTAGGAGGTAATGTGAATCACTTCTATTAATGTTATTTGATAGTTTTGATACAAAAGCAACGAGAATAGAAGTAAACAATTAATTACTTTTACTCACTCCCACCCACTTCACATGATACTAATTTTAATATTTTAACCAAACAATGACATTACAATTAATAACCCTTAGTGATTGACCCCTTAATGATACCCATTATCATTCACAAGTCATACCAAACTGCCCTTACTCTTCTCCATCGTCTTTCTTTCTAAATTCTACTGTTTAATCCACCCACTTGCTCTTCTTCATCCTCTTTCTTTTTAAATTCTACGGTTTAATTTTTTTTTTTTAAATTTTGAAACATGTCTATGACCTCAATGTGGAATTTAAATTTGCATGTATTTACGTCAATATGTAATTTATAACTATATAAAAATAGAAGCGAGGAGAGAGAATATAATATTTGTTGAAATAAGTGCAACTCCACTTGCTTTGTGGTGTAGCGGTGATTCTCACTATCCATCAAAGAAAGTGACTTTATTTTACCAATCATTTTATTCCATTTTCTTTCTTACTTTTCACCAATAAATTTCAATTTTCAAAACACTATATATGTCAAATTAAATTTCTTTTAAATATTTTTAATTTAACATCTATATTACACATAAAATAAAATCCAGACTAAAAATATACATTTTATAGTTATTAAAATTTTATATGAGTTGAATTTTAATATCATTTTAAAACCTTTGCATTATGATTAATTTAGTACATAATTAAAAAATTATATAAATAATTAAATAAACAGTGAGTCACTCACACATATATAATATATTCTACATATAGTAAGCAAAGAAAAAAAATAAATTGGTAGGTGAAAAAATAAATTTAATTAATTTTTTTTTTTATAATTCAGTTCTCATATAACATAATTTCACATTAAAATTTATAATATTCAGTATTTACGTTGTACGGAGAATTACTAGTGTTTATCAAAGCTATAAAAAAGGCCCATGAAAATTGAGCTAATGAGAAAACAGATGCTCAAGGCCCAATAAGAAGGTGTTCTTCCAGCTGTCATTTGGGCCGGCGCCTGTCATTAAGGGTATAACAGGGTTTTTACCAAATGGTTCCGGTTTATATAATATGGGTCAAATGGGAGACCCGAAGAATAATTACAAATTCATTTTTTACTATTTTCTTCGGATGTAAAATTAGGGCCCGCTTTCCTCTTTCATCACTTCTGCGTAGGGTTTTGCAAAACCCCAGTTATATACTTCATCAAAGCGCTCTGAACAACGGTCTTCTTCATAGCTCCCATTAATTAGGGCAAAAGTCTCGGATTAATATTCCCAAACCACTCAAGTGATTTGGCTAGGTTTGTATTGTGCGCTCTTCATGAAATATTATTTGAAAACCGAATTTGTTTCCAGTTCTAACAAATATGATTTTTATTTCCTTAAGGAATTTCGCGGTTATTGATTGGAGGTCACTCCAGCTGTTAAACCAATCGACGAACAATGGTAGAACTCTGTTTTTATTGTGTTTGCTGGTTAGATTTGTGTATTTGCATTAGAGTAGTGTGTGAGTTTGGCCTTTTGAGTATCATTTTCTGTTGCTGTTGTCTAATATTCAGTAACTGTTATTCAGGGAACAACGGAGGCTGTGGAGTCGGTGCATTTCAGGTTCATGCACGATGAAGAAGTGAGGCGCCAAAGTGTTGTGAAGATTACAAATCCGGATTTGCTTGACATATTGGATAAGCCTATACCTGGTGGGCTCTACGATCCCGCCATGGGACCTCTTGATGATGGCTCAGGGTAAGTATATGAATTCATAATAGAACACTTTGTTGCTGCTGATGTTGTTACTGGGCCTGAGGTTTTAATGCTTATCTTTGTCGTGTGCAGATGTAAATCGTGTGGCCAACGTTCCTATCATTGCGCTGGTCATTGTGGTCACATCGACCTAGTTTCACCTGCCTATAATCCGTTGCTCTTTAGTTTATTGAGCACTCTTCTGAATAAGTCGTGTTTTTATTGTTTTCATTTTCGATCAAGCAGAGGAGAGGTGAGTTTGTCAAAGCTTATTATGATACATTGTTGCCTTTTTGCTCGTTGTTCTGGTTTTACTTTATTTCACCTAAAGTACAATGTGTTTGATTTAGGTGGAGAATTATTATTCTCAATTAAAATTAATAGAAAAAGGTGACATCATTGGGGCAAAAAGGCTGAGGGTGAGACAGAAGTTACAAGACAAGAAAAATACAAAGTGGATGCTACCAGATGACATAGTTGATCGAGAGGATAGTCAAGGGAGTCATACATCACATCCTGCATTCCTATCTGACGATGAAAATCACAATGAACATAATAAGCAGGCTTCTTGGGATTCTTACCAGCTTACTGAAGCTCTTTCAGTTCTGTATGAGTTTTTAAAGAAAAAAGAAAAGAAGTGTATGAATTGTAAACGCAAGAATCCAAAGATCGATAAGCCAACATTTGGATGGTTTCGTGTGGTAAGTTCAAATTGTTGTACCCTGGAAGATTGATGTTTGATTAACGTATAAATTACCTCAACTGATGATGGGAAGGCAACTTCCTCAAGAGTATTTCGTGTATTTATTTCTCTATGTTTGTAATAACTGGTATGCCACAGTTAGTGTTCATTATTTCTGTGTATCCTCTTCATCTTGTTTCCCTGAAATTCTGAAACTTTTGAATTAATGATGGATCAAGATACGCATCTTTTATTGTGTGAACTTTGTGTTTATAATTTATTTTGTTATTTAATTCTTCGTTGTTCTCTATACTATGCAGAGTGGAATTTCCAGAGCTGATATCAGATCGAATGCCATAAGAAGTGGCGGGTTGGATGCTACACAGAGTGGAGGAGGTGAAGATAAGGCTTCGTCTGAGGTGGTAAATGCTGGTGACTATTCTCGGAAGGGTGATTCTGAGACAGGTGAAGCCCACTCATTTAATGCTGCCACTGACAGCACTAAAAAGCGCAGCAAAAAAAGCGTAAATGAAAAAAGATATTTGAATCATGGGTTGCAGAATACAAGTAATATGTTTGAAGGACCTCTCTTACCATCCGAGGTGATTACCTTGGTCCTTATTTCTCATAATTTTTGCCTTACACTTCTCTGGTTAATCTGTTCTTGGATCTTTCTTCCTCCTAACAGGTTAAAGATATGTTGAGGCGTTTGTGGGAGAATGAAGCCCCTATTTGCTCATATATATCTGATATTCAGCATCCGTTTTCTGGAAATATAACAGGCTATTCAATGTTTTTCCTAGACACTATTCTTGTACCTCCAATCAAATTCCGCCCTCCAGCCAAAGGCGGTGATTCTGTAAGTGTTGAGAAATAATATTTTGATTAATGTTTCTGTAACTTGCATCAGTGGTCATTGCATCATTTACATGATGGTGTACTGACTTTTAAAAACAGGTTTGCAATTTGCAGTAAACAGACACTTTGGTTTTCACCCTGCTTTACTTGTGGTGTTTTAAAATCAGAATTTAATAGGGGAACAGGATACAATTTTTTTCAAAACTTGGAATTCAAAATTCTCAAGGTTATTTCACTTGGTTGGTGTTCGAGGTGAAAGTAGGGGGACTTAGATGATTGTATGAACAAAAATCTTTTCATTGCCTGTACAAGGTTGTTACTTCCAGTTTGTGCTAATTCATTTATATGTAATTTTCCTTTCAGGTGATGGAGCATCCACATACTAATCTACTGGGGAAGGTTTTGCAGTCAAATATTGCGTTGGGAAATGCTCATATGAATCATTCCGAGAGGATCATTAATCGCTGGATGGATCTTCAACAATCTATCAATGCATTGTTTGATAGCAAAACTGCCTCTAGTGAGCTTAATTTTTCTAATTTTCAGCTTTTATGTCTGCTCATTCCCCTAACAAATGTGCACATTGCTGATACATACACATTTGCTACAATTTTTTTGGGCTATGCCATTTTTTGTCCACCTGCTTAGGCAATTTTCAGTGAGGTGATTGTGATCAAAATTCCAAAAGCTGTACTGCTGAGGGTTGTTTCTTGAAGTGTTATAATACTTCAGAATGTCGGTTTTGAGTATATATTAAGCATTTTTTGGTATTGAAAGTGGTATTTTTTTACTGGAACTTGTCTCTTGCCTGTCTGAACTTTTTGCACTCTGTTTCTTGTGTTATACATTTTACTATGTTGGTTGGGTAGTAAGTACTTACTGATATTGGTTCTATGGTTTTAAATGCAAAATTAAACTGCTGTAATTCCAACATCTGTGTTAAGTGTTCTGTCCATATTGTTATGGCAGGTCAATCTCAGAAAAATGATTCTTCTGGATATTGTCAGTTCCTTGAAAAGAAAGAGGGTATATTCCGTCAGAAAATGATGGGTAAAAGGGTCAATTTTGCTTGCCGGTCTGTCATATCCCCGGATCCTTACTTATCAGTCAATGAAATTGGAATTCCTCCATACTTTGCATTGAGATTGACATATCCAGAGGTATGGATCACATATCTCTTTTATCTTTTTGTTGTTGTTGTAACTGTCGTTTTTACATTATGAACCATGTGCTAATTAGGAACTAGGGCCACATTCATTTGGTTGTACTATATTTGGGTGAAGGCCTCTTTTCATGTTTTTAAGTGAACTAAAATGTCCTATATGGCTATATGTATTTTTTTCCATTCTTTCTTCAACCTGGATTTCTTTGCCTATAGCACATTCGTAAGCTTGAATGTAATATCCTTGTATATTTGACCACTTCTCCTTTCCCTCGCCAACTTTTATGACAAAGCCCTTCGTTGTCTGTTTGCACATAACATCTATGATAACGAATTGCAGTAGTGGAAAACTCGTCACCCTCTTGGTATCCTTTTTACATTTACATCATCACCTGCCGTGCTGTCCAAACGCAATAGCACTGAAACTACAATCCTGATACAACATCGAGTAGATGCATTCTTACTCTGGGAGGCTCCTGTTGTTAAGAAAGTGATTGCATTCGTTCAGATTTTTATGCTAGGCTTGTATGCATTCTTATCAAAGATCTTTTTTTATTTACTAATATATTACAGAGGGTTACGCCTTGGAATGCTGCAAAATTGAGGGGTGCCGTCATTAATGGGCCTGAAAATCATCCTGGAGCAACAACTTATGTTGATAGTGTGGCCACCGTGAAACTGCCTCTGAGCCAAAAGATGCGTGTAGCAATATCTCGAAAGTTACCTTCTTCACGAGGAGTAGATGCGCAATCAGGGAAAATCAATGAGCTCACAGAGGGCAAAATTGTCTATCGCCACTTGCAGGATGGGGATATTGTACTGGTGAATCGACAGGTACTTAAACTGATCAATTTAGATTATTTGATATTTTGCTATATAGATATGTGTATGCCTAAAAGTTCCTTCTATTTCTTTTGAACTTTTGTGTATTGAGCTCATATCTTGATTCACCTGTATATACCTTATTTTTTCTGAAAAAAGTCACCCTTGCTTACGGTTTTAGAAGTATATAATATAATGCCTCTGTGTATGGGTAGTCTTTTTCTGAGATTTTCAACTGGGGTTTTGCTCACATGGAGTATTGGTAAATGTAACTGTGGATGTTTTTGATTTGCAGATTGTAGATCATTGTTAACGGATCAATAGTAAATGATTTAGCAGGCATAGCATAACCCCAAAATGATATGTAGTAAATGAATTTCATATATTTTTTTTTAAAATTGTATTTTTGTTTTGTTTCTCTGGAGAAACTCATAACACTGTATCTTGTCACAGTCTCTCCTCCCTTTGGATAATGGGACAGTTGCTAGTCTGTTTCAAGATTTGAGCAATTACCTTTGTTGTTAGAAAACAAGATCAAACAAGCTAATGGATATTCTGGTTTAGAGGCTTAAATTTCATTTTTATATTGTTGCAACTCCATTGTCGTATTTTATCTTTCTTTCTATATCCAAGTAAATCACACGTTCAGACAATGCTCAATTATGATGCTTGTGGTTTTATGTTTGAAATCGATTATCCATCAGAAACTGAGAAGAATGTGTATGTTAAGTTCTGCATTCTCTTCACTATACATTTGAGATCATTTTCTCGCATGATGAGGATATCTTTTCTTTCGCAGTTATTTTCTTGTCTGGTCTCTCTATGTTTGAGTAATTACTTATTGCTCAACTGTTTTAGCTGCTAGTTATCTTTATACTTTTCTTTATGTCAGCCTACACTTCACAAGACAAGTTTAATGGCACATGTTGTTCGTGTATTGAAAGGAGAAAAAACACTACGCATGCATTATGCAAATTGCAGGTTTGCTTTATCGTTTACTATATGTACTCTTTTCTTCATTGATCATTTAGATGATTGGTCTAATTAATGAAATCGGCTGCAGCTCTTATAATGCTGATTTTGATGGTGATGAGATTAATGTGCATTTTCCTCAAGATGAAGTTTCTCGTGCGGAAGCTTACAACATTGTTAATGCTAATGAACAGTATATCGTTCCTACAAGGGGTGACACAGTGAGAGGCTTGATTCAGGTTTCAGCATCAGTACCATATAACAATTGTTATTTTCATTCCCAAACTTTTTATTTTTTTTATTTTTGAGAACCTATTCCCGAAATTGTTAGTTAGTGTAGGTCTTATGTTTCTTTATTGCAATGTTTCATCGTACACCTGCATGGTTAACTATCCTCGCACATAAATTCCAGGATCATATCGTAGGTGCTGTGATTTTGACAATGAAGAATACTTTTCTTACTCGGAGCGAATTCAGTCAGTTGCTATATGGATCTGGTGTATTTGCAGTTGTGCCTGGTCCACATCCAGCCAACCATTCCCGGAAGGTCTCAGTAGTGGATTCTGAAGGTGCGGTTGAGTCTATCTTGCCCACCGTGTGGAAACCTGTCCCTCTTTGGACTGGAAAACAGGTTACAATTATAAGATGCTGATATCCCATGTGATATGCATGATGTTATCAACGTGCCACTAATTTTTGTGAATAACCAAATTTCTGCCACCAGGTAATTACAGCATTACTGAATCAAATCACCCGGGGTTGTGCACCTTGTACTGTAAAAAATCAGGGGAAAATTCCAAAGAACTATTTCACTGGTAACAGTCACAGAAATGGGGAGGAGGATGAAGATCATAATGCTGAACATGAATTCTTAATTTGGAAAAATGAGCTTGTACGTGGTGTGATAGATAAGTCTCAGTTTGGGAAGTTTGGTTTGGTGCACACAGTGCAAGAACTTTATGGGTCTAATAGTGCAGGCATTTTGCTTTCTGCATTGAGCCGCTTATTTACGATCTTCTTGCAGGTGCTTATGTTAATTTTAGATTTTTGTACAAAATCTTATCGTTGAGTGTTCGTCTAATCAAAAGTTTATGCTCTTTATACATGGCTCAGTTTCATGGTTTCACATGTGGGCTGGATGACCTTATTATATTGCCTAATCACGATGTCCAAAGGAAGGAGAAACTCGAAGGAGAAGATGTTGGAGAAGAGGTTCACTGTGAATTTGTCAATTTCAAACCTGGGCAAATAGGTACCATAATGAAAGATTGTTTTAATTTGATATAGCTATTCTATTTTTTTAAAAAGATTTTCTGATTCTATTATTCTAACTAGTCCTGATATTTGTTCTTAAACTGATTGGCTGTAACACGACATGTGCATATGAGCATATCTGACCTTTGGCGTTAGCATATCTGTGAAGAAATTCTTCATCTTTGGTCTATTTGGCAGCACTATACTTTTTATTATCATGCACAATCATCCCTTAGTCTTGAACACTAGCTGTATGGGGTTTACTGTTATGGTGTAGGACTGATACTTCAATGCCGTAAATGTTACTTCTTTCTTCTTTAGGGATCAAAATTTTGTGCTTTTCTTGCACAATTAAATTAGCTAAGACCATCAGCTACGCATGCTGCCTGCTCCTTCTACCATTTTTACTGCACTTCAAACTTTTTAGAAATAGCCGACTTACATTCACTTGATGAAATTGCATCTTCTTGAAGCCAGAGTACAGCCAACTATATATGACTGTATTGTTTCACTCTCTGATTGCCATCACAAACTGATACCAACATACCTCTGCCATTTTAAAATAGGGGATTGTGAACTTTGATAAAATGTTCAGTATAGCAAGATTATGCTGTTGTTCTGCATTGTAAATTTTTTTCAGGGGTGTTATGAAGCTTTTGATGCACCAATTCAGTAAGAAATTGGAGAACTTGAACTCAAATCTAAAGGGGAAAGGGAAGCCATATAAACTTGGAAATTGACTTTAAAAAAAGACATGGCATGTTTCAAATTAATGAGAACGAGCATGTACATTTAAACGTTGACCGAATCCTTGGCCAGATATAACCGTATAGCAAACTCCACATGGTGGGGATAAATGCTTATTTTGTTGTTAATGGTTTGTTATGAAGCTTTACCTATTAATAACCCGAATGAAAAGTAGAACAAAATTAAATGGCCATGATGACCTTTTAAAACATGTCCGAGGCTTGTTGATGTGGTTGTTTGTTGTTTTGCTTTGTGGTTTTTTGATTGATTATAGTTTTCGACTCTTACTCTATTCAGTTTATGAAATAAATTTAGATGTTATTGCTGCGTACAACTGTACAAACGTTATGTCTGAACATTTTACATATATATTAGAATCTTCTTAGTTTATGGATTACTTGGATTTGTATTTGTAAGTTTCACAGTAGGGTACCATTTTGGAAGCAGTTCATTATTTTTTGTTTCATGTTCATCAGAGTGTTGATTGTTTATCTTGACATGGCCTCTTAATCCTTTCTTTTGGTTTGATTCCCTAGGCCCTGAAGAACTGCAGCTGGAAATTGAGAAAGTCATATGCAGTGAGAGAGAATCTGCCACTGCATCCTTGGACATGAAAATGAAAAATAAATTAACAAATCGGCTAACTAGAGAAGGTTCTCAGATACTCAAGCATTTGCTTACTGCGGGATTATTAAAACCGTTTCCGAAGAACTGCATCTCTGCTATGACCACAACAGGTGCCAAGGGTAGCACGGTAAGATATAATGTTTGTTTTGCTAAGGACTTGTAATTGTCAGTGATCAGTTTGAGCTGCTGTTGAACTCATATTTGACTACTGATTATATGCTTTTCCCCCATGTCTTTGATGAATTTGCCGAGATTTAGTCATAGTTGTTAGAGGCGCACCTCGATTTTATGCCTCACTGCGATTTTTCCTCATTTTCTTGGGCATGCCTCTGAATTTCTGCAGACCTCACTCCAAAACATTTTTGTGTACTATTTTAAGATATAATACGAATTGACATTTAAACTCTATTCATTCTGGATAGGTGAATTTCCAACAAATATCTGCGTACCTAGGTCAACAAGAGTTGGAAGGTAAAAGAGTGCCTCGAATGGTTTCTGGCAAGACTCTGCCCTCCTTTCCTCCCTGGGATTTCACATCTAGAGCCGGTGGCTTTATCACTGATCGCTTTCTAACTGGCCTTCGACCTCAAGAGTATTACTTCCATTGCATGGCTGGTCGGGAAGGGTAAATCTCAGGCTTTCACTTGTTTCCGTTACCTCCTAAATGAACTTTTTGAGTTTTGAAATACCAGAGCTATTATTCAACTTGATGATACTCTGGGCGCCTGGCGACATACATCATTTTGTAGTGCAAACAACATAAATATTTCATTTGCAAATCTTTTTTATTTTATTTCCCTAGTATGAAAGACCCTAGTTTCTCTTTAACTCTTCCCCACAAAAAAAAAATAAAAAAAATCCCATTGGTTCATGTACTGACAAAGAATACACATTGAACGTGAAAACAAAAATATTTAATTAATTAAATCTTTGGTTGCTTGGTCGGGGCTTTCTTGACCCTTTGGCGCCCACATAGTCTCATCCTGCTAGCAAATTAAATTGTGGCCTAGTAGATACTCAGACTTTACTTGAGTAGAGTTCTGCTCTTGAATTTTGAGGATCCTTTCCCAGTCTATATCATCTCTAATTATCAGCTTATTTTCTACAGATTAGTTGACACTGCAGTGAAAACATCTCGCAGTGGATATCTACAACGGTGTCTAATAAAAAATCTTGAGAGCCTAAAAGTTTGTTATGATTATACTGTCCGAGATGCTGATGGTTCCATTGTTCAATTTTACTATGGAGAAGATGGTGTTGATGTGCTCCAGACAAGCTTTCTCACAAATTTTAAGGGACTTGAAGATGTAATTCCTATACTCTCTTCTTTATGAACTCTTTGAACTATTCTAGTTCCTATTACATGCTTAAAACAATGATAAGAATGAACTAAGAAAATCTCTCTCCTTGATATGGTTCAGAATCGTGAAACCATTTGCCAGAAATTTGAGAATAAGCGTGAATTTAATAGTTACATCAGCAAATTACCTGAGGGGCTTGAAGATGAGGCCAAGCGCTTTATTCAAGAGGCGCTAGACAAGTCATCAGAAAAACAGAGCACCAGACGGAAATCAAAAAAGAAGGAAGACCTATACAAAAAAGACAAGGCATTTGCAAAAGAGCAAGACAAGTTTTTAGAGTTGGTGAAGCAAAAATATCTATCGAGTCTTGCACAATCAGGAGAACCGGTTGGCGTCATTGCTGCTCAGTCAGTAGGAGAACCATCAACTCAGATGACGTAAGATTAATTTTTTATTTTCCTGCTGCCTCGTTGCTCCAGTTCATGAACTTGTCAGATATACCAAATCCATATAATTAATAATTATTAGAGAAAGTATTTATAACCTTGCCATATCTTCCAATCTAATTATATCTCTGCATTCTGCTCCACATTTTCATGAATAACTTCAAATTCGAAAACCTCGGAAACCTATATTCAGTTTCTTGTTAAATGTACAGCTGTTAGAGAAAATGAACTAAAAGGTGATGAAAAAGTATATAATAACTGAGTAGTTTAGTACTTTGTGCAATGTAGTTACAGGATTTGCAATATCTTTTTTAGGTTAGTTTAAATCTGATATATTAGCTGTGGTGATATCAGTCCAGATTCTCTTGTTTAGGTTCTGTTTCCATTCTAATGTTACAGATGAGTTTTCTTATCATCAATGAAGTTAATGGATGAACCTGCAATATCTCGTTTGACTCTCGCATCTTTGCAGACTTAACACTTTTCATCTGGCTGGCCGTGGAGAAATGAATGTTACACTTGGTATCCCTCGTCTCCAGGAGATTTTGATGACTGCATCAGATGTTATTAAGACTCCCATGCTAACGTGCCCATTCTCGGAATGGAGATCCAAGTGAGTAACTAAAATCTTATGTATTAATGAGAAACATGATCCGAGTTTTCACTTAGAATTCTGGATTTAACTTGGGAAATTTGTTAACAATGCTACTTCTGATAGTTCTTGTTGAAACTGCCGCTCATGTTTATATTTTTGCGGGAATAGTTGCGGAAGGGTCCCGGTCGGAGTTGCCCTTGCTGGAAGGGTTCACAGTTGCATTAAGAGGGTTATTAGGTTTAAAAAAATTAGCATGAGTTGCATTTTTCAAAATGGATTATCAAATGTGGGACTACTCCACATTTTCCATTTAATTTTAAAGGAATGTTGATCAAGTGAGTTATCTATATCTTGTGTTGCATTAGTGAGGAACATGATGTGAACTTTTACTTAGAATGCTGGATTGGATGCAACTTACATCAAATAGGTTATGTGCATCCATTTCTTTGTAGTCAAAAACTCATAATGAGACGGTCTCATGCATGAGACGAGGTAAAACTCAGCACAAATCACACCCACCCCTCCCAAAGTGTTAAAGCGCAATGCCCAACTTATGCCCCGTCTCACCATGAGACCGTCTCATGCAATTGTGCCTCTTCTTTGTAATTCTTTTGTCCGACACTTAATGTTTCATTTGCAGGTGTGATGTCGTATCTCTTGTTTCTGGTGTGAAGAAAGTTACAGTAGCAGATTTGGTGGAAAATATGGAAGTTCGACTTACAATTGATTCCCACGAAGTGGCTAGAGTTTATAAGTTGACGATGAAACTAAAAGACACTGAGTTTGTATCCCTTGAAAACACTCAGGATACTCTCAAAACTGTTTTTTTAAGGGAATTGGAGGATGCAATTGAAAATCATGTCATTTTTCTCTCCAGAATTAATGGCATTAAAAATGTCAAGTCTAGTTCAAGATCAGAAGCATCAAGTGAAGCTGATGATGATTCTGGGGCTAGATCTAAAGAAGCAGATGATGATGATGATGATGACGACGACCATGACAAAGGGGATGATCTTGGTTCAGATGCACAAAAGAGAAAGTTACAAGCTTCAGATGAAATGGATTATGATGAAGGATCTGATGTTGACCATAATGGAGACGAGTTGTCTGCAGATCAAGAAAAAAGTAAAAGCAACCATGATGAGGATATTGAGGAAAACAGCAATGGTGAGGAAACTGAACACTCTGAAGACGGAGAGGGAACTTCTGATGTCCATAATGTGGATGAGGTTACGTCCAAATCCAAATCCAGTGGCAAAAAGGACAGAACTACATCAGAAATAATTGAGAAGCCAAGCAACGAGTTATCTGGTAAAAAAATACGTAGGGCTGTACACATGGAAGCTAAAGGATTGTCATTCACAATCCACTTCAGATTTACCTCAGAACCTCATTTGTTGCTTGCACAGGTATTTCCTTCACATTTCTTGTTTTGGTGGGAACAGACTTGTTTTCATTTTAAACTAAAGTATTTAATTGCATAAAAATCACGATCTTTTCACGTTTTTCCAATTACAATATATGTTTTTAAAATTTGCTATTCAACACAGTTTTTTTTTAAGTTTTACAACTATATCTTATAATTATTTTCTGGCAACTTACGCTGATGTGGCTTTCGGATATGTCATTTTTTTTAAATTGCAAAGAAATTCACGACATTTTTTTATTATTTCAATTTAATTACAACCTTTGAGTTTGCTTCCAAATTCATAAAATGCCACATTAGCAGGACTTGCACGAAAATAATCATGTTAAAAAATTCCAACAATTTGAAAAGTCATGTATCCAATTGTAAATTTTAATAGCACATATTGTAATTGACAAAATATGAAATTTCGTGATTTGCTTTGCAATTAACCGTAAACTAAATGCCTTCTCGACTATTTTACAGATAGCCCAGAAAACTGCAAAGAAGGTGTACATCAAGAAATCAGGGAAGATCAGCCAATGTAAAATGGTACAATACGATCCAGATGAAAAAACAGTAATCTGGGACGACAAGAAAAGACCCAAGAGGGGACAACAAACAAACGCAGCAGAGGAAACCGCATATTGGGCAGTGAAAGCATCTGGGGTTGATTTCAAGTCCATTTGGGAACTGCATGAAGATCTTGATCTTACCCGTTTATATTCAAACGACATCAACGCAGTGTTGAAAACGTATGGAGTAGAAGCTGCCAGAGCCACTCTAATACGAGAGGTGAAGCAAGTTTTTGATATTTATGGAGTGAAGATTGACTATCGTCATTTAAGCTTGATTGCTGATTTCATGACACACACTGGCGGCTATCGCCCAATGAGTCGACACGGAAGTATATCTGAGTCAGTATCGCCGTTCCTTAAAATGTCATTTGAGACAGCATCTAAGTTTATTGTTCAAGCAGCTTCTCTCGGGCTAACCGACGAGTTAGAGACGCCGTCCTCTCGAATATGTCTTGGCTTGCCTGTAAAGATGGGCACCGGTTGTTTTGACTTGATGCAGAAATTGGAATGTTAATAGGCTTTTTCTCTTCTTTGTTTTATGGTTGTTGTATCAATTACATAAATATTATGTATTTTTTGACTGAAATTTTGGAACCTTAGAATTGATTGTGGGAGCATATTGATTCAACAACTCAATTTGCCAGATGTGGCAGAAAGTGAGAATCAAATTATTTATTACTTGGCTTGATTATTTGTTTGATGTTAGCTTTTATGTGTTCGGCGACTAATGTATGAAACCAAAACCAAAGTTGTGTTTTCATTCAACAAAATAAGGGTAAGATTGTAAAATATAGGTTAACTATTTGAGATAATTTAGCTCATCGAAGCTCGATTCATCTAATAATCAAACTCTAATCAAATACTACTACCTACTTCTCGAAAGATTTTGCACAATTACTACTTTCGTTCATATTTTAACGAGCGAATTAACGAGCGATTTTTTTATTAACTTTTGAAATGATAAAATAATTTTGAATCAATCGTGTGATAGAGAAGGGGTAAGACTATTATATCCCTAGAGTAAAAGTCACTCTATTATTTAAAATACTAATAAACAACTAGCTCGCTAAAATACGAGTAAAAATGTTAGTGTGCAAAGTTTTGTGGGAACATAATTTCGAGTCGCTTTGTGAGTCGATGCCCCGAACTTATTGGAGTAGGTCTTCTGTACATCAAGTGCACTGTGTACTCACTAATTTTAGTTTTTTATTATTCTGTATTATACTTTGATTTAGAAAAAACTTTTTTTTTTTTTTTGAGTTAATCGGTCATGAATTGAGAAAAAGAAATTCAAGTCAAACTTCAGGTTATTGTTTATTTTAAAGATTTGCCTTCATGCTATTGTTTTCGATTCCAGCTGATTGTCAATGGGCCTACAATCCTATTTACAGCTTGTGACAGTTTGGGCCTAATAACCATTAATATAGCCCATTATAAATTGGGCCTCCAAGCATAGCCCAGCACGTTCCACATATACCATAAGTGATAACGTGGCATTTTATTATTGGTTGCATTAATATTATCTGCCTACTTTTTTTTTGCACACAGATAGACATTCCCCGACGCTTGCAATGGTTGCTTCGAAGCCCATTGGTTGTCCTTTTTGGGCTTTTCACCTTCTTTCATTCCTTCTTTTTACGTCCAAAAACATAAATAAAAAAAATTAAAATATCTCAAATAGAATTCATATAAATCCAAATCCTCATTCTGCTGAATCACTGTAGGAGGGATAACCCAAAGGAAATTCGAGACAGGGTTTCCCTCTTCCCAATTTCCCCCTCCTTGAGTCACTATCTATACTCGCAATTTGATTTGCATCTCTACTTCTTTCTGTGCTTGATTCTGTATTGTTTCTGTTATCATGGATTTGACTTGTCAAACATCTGTTGAGGCTAATGGGAACTCGGCCGCATCGGAGGAGAATCCGGCGCCGCCGACCTATGTGTCCATGGTGGATCCCTTCCTGGTCGAGGCGCTTCAGAATCCTCGCCATCGTCTGACTGGTTAGTTGTTTCTAGATTTTGTTTATTGGTTTTTATGGTGTCTGAGTTTCACTTGTTCTTAGTTTGGCAAATTGGTTTCGTATTTGTATTTAGCATCGTATGTTATAGCTGAGACTCCTGAGAGTAACTTCTGTATTTTTATTTTCTTTTTAATATATTCTTTTTAAAATTTGTGTATTGTTGAGATGCGTAGGTTTTATAAGAATTTGAGTTTGGAATTTTGGGAGTTTGAATTAATTCAGTTATCTAGTGGGTTTTAGTTTTGTCATACTTAACCATGTTGCTGAATTGATGCATGTCTCGATTATATTTTGTGTGGCAGTGAATTGAGATTAAACAAGCTGGATGGTGTTCTCCATGTAATCAATGAACATAGCATAATCATTTATTTCTATGATTTGTAAAGATGAACTCTGTTGGTGCTAGGATTTTCCAGCATTATGCAAAATTGAAGGACCAAGTTTTTTATATTGATTGCTGGACATCAACTGAAATTACATAGGAGACAAGTGAATCATGGCGTAGTCTATTTACAATATTATACTTTATGTTGTATGCATAATTACGTTTGCTTTGCTCTTATACTTCTTCCTTGTTGTTACAGACTGAGTAGCAAATATGGACCAAAACATGTGTATAGAAGCAAAAAATTGACTTACTGGAATTGATTTAGGTGGATATATGTGCAATTTAAATAAGTAGTTGATTATTACATTGCTCATGGCCATTATTATTAAATGCTTCTTTAAATATTTAAGTTTGAAGAAGAAATCTAGGAGTGCTAAATGAAAATCTATGCAAGATGGATTGTGAAGATGGTGTATCCCTGCTCCTTTGGTATGATTAGATAGTTGAGAAACACTTTAGTGCTTAGCAAGAATTCGTGAATTTAGAATATCAAACAAGAAATACATGGAATAGAATGTTTTACAGTCTCAACAGTGAATCAAGATATAAATTGTCGCAAACAGTTTCAGCAAGAGGTTGTCTGGACCATACTTCAACAATAATGCATTATAGCAAGTTGGTGATGGATGATGATATGAAATTGGCTTCCTCTTCTTAGCTTAATTTTCCTTTGAAATAATATAAGTCATGATGTTCTTTTGAATAATGTGACATGCCAAGTGGCATATTTGGAGATGTTTGGCATGGTACGCATAATCAATGTTTTTGTCGGTACCTTTTTATTGATGAGTTTTGTGATGAGATAAATTTCTGGCGTCCTTTGCTTGAAGGCTCGAGTAATAATTTTTGCTATTAGCAAACCTTCCATCTACATAAGCATTAGTAACTCTAAAGAAATAATGGATATTCATTCACATGCATCTTGTATAGCCTGATGACCATTTTCTCCTCTCTCTTGTATCAGTGTCTTTGTTTTGTTTCTGTTGATTTCCTTATTTACTCGCTTTAGTCTTGTTCACTTAGGCGTTCTAGGTTATTTTTCTCATTTGATCTTATGTTCTTGTGCTTCAAGTCTTATTTAAATATGACTTTTAGTTTTTTTTAGAACCATCAAATGGCTGTCGACATTAAAATGTATCAAGTTTATTATAAGATACTACCTCCGTCCCAAACTCGATTGCCACATTACTGTGTGCTCGGGTTTTAAGAAAAAGTGATAAAGTGTTGGGGTAGAAAGAGTTGTTTATTAGTATTTTATGTGATAAAGTGATGTGTAGTTGGGGTTAAAAAGAGTTGTTTATTAGTATTTTATGTGATAAAGTGATAAAGTGGGTATTTCCATTTAAGGAAAGTGGTAATCAAGTATGGGATGCCCGAAACAGAAATGTGGCAATCGAGATTGGGACGGAGGGAGTATTAGATTCTTGTTTTATATCATAATTTATTATGTATTTAATATTTCCTTCTCTTTTTTTTTCCTCAGTTCTACGGATGGAACTCGATATGCAGAAATTCTTGCAGAACACTAATCTTCAGCACTTTGAATTTCCACATTTCCCTACTTCATACCTTCGTCTTGCAGCTCACCGTGTCGCTCAGCACTATGGTATGCAGACCATGGTCCTGGATAACACTGTGGATGGCCAAGGAATCAGGATACTGGTTATAAAGAAGCCAGAGAGTAAGTTCCCTGCTGTGCGCTTATTAGATGTTCCAGCTAAAGAGCCAGAAAATGACAAACTTGGTCAAATTAAGGTAGTCATTAGGCCAAGGCCAAAAGCGTCTTCTAGCGACCTCCATGAACTTGGGCTTAAACGCAATCCAGTAAGAACTGTGGAAGAAAGGGAGGAGGAGTATGAAAGAGCAAGGGCTCGTATATTCAGTAGTCCTAGTAATTCTGAATCGGAAGATGCACCCGCTCACACTGCTTTTGATGGAATGGATATTTATGTTAATGATAATGAAGTTTCAAGAAACATTGGTTTGGAAGGGGATAAAAGACAATGCAGTGGGGAAGCTGGGTATTCCTCCAGAATGGCAACTTTTAGAGACAGAGAAAAGGACCGCTTTGACCCTGATTATGATCGCAGTTATGACAGGTATGCTCTGAGAAATTTGGAATAATATAATGAATTGTTGAAATAGAAAAGTTAACCTTGCACCAGGTGCATATTCATAAAATATTGTTGAACTTTTTAAAAAAAAATTATGCCGTTAGAAGAATACTGTACTCACCGAGCTGTAGTACCTTAATAACCCTTTGCATAATTGTGATCTTTCCAGTATCTTTTTTTTTCAACTTTAGTGCCATTTTCATGATTTCACCCTGTATTACAGCAAATGATGAAAAGCTTTCGAATATCATGTTTTTGAGCAAAATAAATGTGGGCTAGTATGCTTGTAAGTTATTCTTTTGTAGAAATTCACTTAGTAGATAGGACTGAAGAGATAAATCTGATGGGCATATCTATGGTATAGGGACTAATGCTGGTGTTCTTTTTATTTTCTGGTTTGATGCAGATACATGAAGAGCATTACCAGTACTCAGAATTTTAGAATGGCGCCTTCTAATGTGCAGAATTTTCTGGCTCCGTTTGTCCAATATGATTCAGTTTACCCACAGATGGGTCAAATGCCCGTTCCTCGAGCTTCCCATAACTACCAGAATGCAGTGATGAGCCCTTACTTGGGAATGGGAGTGGGATCAAGCCATAATTCTGGGGATGCTTTATACATGACGTGGCCAACCCATTCCATGATGTATGCTCAGTCGTATGATCAACTAAGGCATGGCATTTTCTTGGTAGGCACCAGATTCTCTTCGTTTTGCTTTTTCTTTACCTACTCACATTTAAATAATTGCTGTTCTTATTTTCTCAATTAACACTCAAACTTGTGTCAACATTTAAACTTCCTTCAAATCGTCATTTAGAATTTAGATCTCAATGATACTGACAGATGACACAAGCCCTAATTTCATATCTGAAGTAATTAATATTATGGGGAAATTGCACTTTGTTATCTGAAGTATGGTCATTCTTAAATTTTGCTCACTGAACTTCTTCTGGTAACACTTTGCCTCCATGTTCTGGGACGTATAAATATATGTCCGAGCTGGTATGTGAGACGAATATATGCCTAGTTAGATGTTTTGGCTCCAAAAACTACGTACACAATCGATGAATTTTTTCATTTGTTACCATGATGCAATACAATCTTTCTTTTTCTGCTATTTAATGTTATCCATAATTTTGTATATATGTTGAAATGGAACTAACTCCCTGTAATGTATGTTGTAGGCCTCATCCTGTCAGCAGCCTCTAAGTTTTGATTACTCGCAGAACTATCGATAACAGTTGGTATGCTTATTGGAAAATTATTCAAGTTCTGAAAATTATTAAACTTAAATCTGATAATTTAGCTTGTTTATTGTTTCTACTTTTTGATTGTTGAGGTGATGAAAAGCTTTTTTGTATGGACATTATTATTATTAACAATTACTATAATTATTGATATTTTTGCTATTTATTGACTGTTTTAATTATTTTGACTATTAGGATTATTTGTTTTCAAAAGTTGCAAGTCTTCCCTTCCAAAAAAAAAAAAAGTTGCAAGTCTCGAGAATAAGTGACTTTTTTATCTATTTTTTTAGCTTGTAAACTCAAGACTAGTGCTTTATGTGAAGTAAATGCTACCCTGCAGGAAATAAATAGAGTGCAATGTTTGCTGTCCATAAAATTATATATTCATGATCATATAATACTTAAAATATTAAATATAATATATAAACATATATGTATCATAAAAAGAAAATCCACCATTATCTAAGTTTATACTTCCAAAAATTCTAATTAAAAAAAAGAAAAGAAATAAAAGTAAAGATTTACCTTAAAATGAAACTGGTATATTAGTATTTTTTATTTACCTAGTACCAACCGATGGATTTTTTATTAGTTCTTTTTTAGTGCTATTTTGATGAGATTAACGATGTTATAGCTTTTCTTAGTGCCATTTTCTGGAACTAACGATGGATCTGGCGGTATGATCTAGTTTCTAAGACATACTAAATACTATAATTAATCTATATTTATTCGATGTAAAATCTATTAGTCACCTCGTTTGATAGTCTGGCAATCATCATAGATTGATTCCTAGTGGTAATGGAGAAATGTTGGTCCGATCATCGACAAAACTAATATGTATCTTCTGATCAAATCAAATAAGAAGCTGTGGTGGAAAATGGAAATAACGAAAAACAAGGCTTCCAAAATCCTGGGATCAATTGATTAATTAATTTAGTACACATTTGGGCATACGAAATGGTACTTTACGTGATTCATAAGATCAAAAGAGGGGTGGCAAATGGAATTTTACCAAATAAACAAATAATTCAGATAAGCATTATTCAGTGACATCCTGTCATCATTATATAATGTAGATTTTTATACAGATTTTAACGATCTCTAATTGTAATGAGAGATAAAATGGATTCCTCATTTTATATAATAAAAAAAGCAAAGTATAGGGTGAACACACCAAAAATATGTGAAATTGATTAACGAGTGTAATTTATAGTATTAAAAGATATTAGTTGTAATATGATAACTAAAGAATGTGACTTTTTGTTATAAAAAATATTACTTATAATACTGAAAAATGTAACTTATATTAAAACAGAGGTATTAGTAATAATAATTAAAGGGTGTGACTTATATTATAAAATAATATTAGTAGTGATAATTGAAAGGTCATGACCGTAAAAAATGAAATAATTTGACGCGAATACGTTTCACACCCTACCAACTCAATTAAAAATGGTGGATTATGGAGGATTTGTTTATTGGTTTTGGGGGTTGTCTTGTTGATTGGTTCATGTGAGTATGAAGTGTCAAAACGAGGAATGATAGCCCCATTGTAGACAAAATCAACATGGGAAATCCACTTGTTTACTTGTTTATTAATTCCATAATTAATTAGTAGATTAGATTATAAAGCAAAGTAGCATCATGTTTGATTGATGAGGTAATAACTAATAATAAGTGGATAACAGATCGGATCTGTTTATACACGACCACCACCATAAATCGCACTTTGGTCGTGCAAGAAGGTGACACGCTTTTAATCCTGTAGATTCGCTTCACGCGCACCGTCCCTGCTGTAATTGGTTTTTTTAACATTACTGCATATTTAATTAATTTAGAGTATTTACAGTTGAGCATTCTTAAAGAATTCAGTATTAAGTTTTTTTTTAACATTACGGCATATTTTTTTAATTCTAACCTCAATTAAATTTATATGGCTTAAAATGGAAATATAAAACATCTTAGAATAAGCAAAACAATTTGTTTATCGGCGCCTCAATAATTACTTTGTGGGCTAACTAATTGTCTTGCTTCCCTAAGATAATCTAATTCTTTCTACTACAATGCACATATTTTTTTGTCTAATTATAGATCAAAATCGCTACCACCACAAGAGGGGGACCACCCGAAAGCACAACTGTATATTAATTGCTTTGGCCGAAATGTAATCAAATTATTCAATTCGCGAACTATTCGAGTTTCGATTAGATAAATATTTATTCAGACTCGTTTAATTAAATTTGTTGACATAAGCAAATGAATTCAAATTTAATTAATATTTTATTCGTTCAATTGTTAATAGATTCGCAAGTAAACTTGCTAATTAACTCGTAAAAAAAAAAAAAAATCGTACTATAGTAATTAAAAATGACAAAGTCTAATATAAAAATTTTCATACATGAAAAAACTTTAATTTACAATCAAATTCTGTAATTGGTGAAGGTAAGACAAAATTGAGTGGTTCATGGTTCACTCGGCCCGAGTGATTCATGGTTCACCCGACCCGAATAGGTCATAATTTAGAGTTCATTATTTAGTGTTTAGGGTGTAGATGATTGATTTAGAACAATTTTATAGATTTTCATACATGCAAATTTTCACACTAGACGTAGACGTACTTATTAATAATTTCTTTAACATACACTTTTCACATGCAACATTTATGACAAATATAGGAAATACAAATTAAATAATAAAACTAGTTTTTTTTTTCTGCATATTGCTGTATGTAAATGAAGGCATGTGCAGAGTTGAATATATGTGAGGTAAAGCAAGAGGCATATGGTCTTTCAGTCTTTCTCTACTTAACATGATTATCAATACTGTAGCATTTAAAGTAATTCTTCTGAGAGGAACGAGACCTCATTTAGGGTGTGTCTTCAAACTTTTCAAAATAACTTCGCAATCACTTTTTTTTTTTTTTTAAAAGCTTTGAGATTAAAAAAAGTGATTCTGAAAGTTGTTTGTAGTGATTGAAAACAGACCCATAGTACCACAGGAGAAGAGACCATATAAAAATTATAATTGCCAACTTTATGGTTGAAATTTTGGTTCCATTGAGTTATTATAGGACTTAGCTTCTACTTCAGATTTTCACTCTGATGAAATAAACTCAAATGCAGTTTTGCAACCTACAAGTGACATTGGACAACTTAGAAGGTAACTAAACTGGCCTAAGCTTTTCACAACAAATCTTTCAAGACAAATGCTTTTTAACCCTACAAATGACTACATCAATATTAATGAATTGAAAGTTCATCCCACCATAGCAACAACAATTTCAACCACCACAATCATAAATTTAGGGCAAAGTCTTGTATAAACCAGTTTTACAGTGGTACTGGTTTGCATTTTGTGTGTATTTTCAAATAGTATTAGTTGTTTCATTAAAACGTATTAATTTGACAGTGTTAGTTTGTTTTCATTCAAAAGTATTAGTTGTTGATAGTTGCAAACAATTGTACGGTAAACTGTTTTTCGCAAGACAAAGTCTAGATTTAGCTATGCATATAAGGTCGTGACCCTGTTCACACTAGCTAAATCGTCTATCAATCGCAGCATCATCAACTCTAAACTATAACAAAGAATTCTTGAAAAGCCTAACGACCTCTGAACAGTGTGGGCGATTTAACGAAAATGAGCGGATCCAAAGGTGAAGATGCCGACGAAACATTCAAGGAGATACAGCTATAAGTTGTAACACAATCATGGGGATACCAAAAGGAGGAGATAATATTAAAATTGTTATTGTTTCTCTGAGAGATTCAAATATGAAGCTATGAATGTCTTGTAAGGAATCACACCATTTACAACAAGGATTAACCTCTACATGATACTAAACAAGAAACAAGTGCTACAAGGCTATTTAACCACAAATGAATACGAAAAGATCGAATACCATATTTGCAGGCTGTGGATGCTCGTCCCTAACTTCAGCTTCCCGAGTAAAGTCCAGCTGTGCGATCAATACACACATTAAATCAACTCGTTCCTTTACCATAAACTCGGAATCTAAAGCAATCTAAGGAGGAAACTTACCAATCCTCATACTTCATTGATTGCTTTCTTGGAGGAAATTTAGAAACCATTCTTGCCTTTCTAAGTGACATCATGGTTGAATCCGCCACTACATTGATTTTTACGGGCAAGAAAACTCGACTCGACAACCTATTCAACCACTAATTCTACTAGACACAGAACTAAGTTCAAGCAAAGAAGTAAAATAGCAATTCAATTACCAATATCCAAATAAAGATGACTAAGTCTAGATAATTAACAGCAACTTAAAGAAACACCAAATTTGATGAGAAAAATTCACATGACAGCCCAAAGATTGGATTTTTCACAATGGCAATGCATAATTTTAAGGAAAGCTTAATCATCACCGGTGGGAAAAAGGGTCAGAACTTTCCTCCCATTCGTGGCCGCGGACTCCAAATCCTCCACGTAAGAAGGCGGCGGCACCACCACGCCGCCGTTACTACTATGCACCGGCGTCCCTATCCTCTGCATCTGCGGCTGCCTAATGAAGGGAAGCTCAAACTGGCCGTTCGGGGGTGAGTTCCCGAAATGCCTGAACTGCTGCTGCATCGCCATCTGGTGGTGGTGGTGCTGCTGCATTGCCGCCACCGGAACAAACGGCAAGTAATGCTCTGTATTTCCCCTGTTCGGGTGCAGAAAATGCGCCGGAACAGGGGAGCTGGCGAACAGGTGGTCCGTGGCGGCGTCCATGCCGGAGGACAGCCCCGCCGGGCTATTCCCACCTCCGCCGCCTCCACCGCCGGAAATCCCCTGCATCCGCTTCAAATAGAGGCGGTATTTCTGTAAATGGCTGGCGACATTCTCTCTTGTGAGACCGTCTACACTCATGAGCTGCATTATGGTTTTGGGGACGGCGTTCTTGATCCCTAAATGAGCAACGGCGTCCACGAATCGCTTGTGGAGCTGTGGGGTCCACACCAGGCGGGGCCGCTTCAGGGTTCGGGCCGGCTCGTCCGGCCCGCCGCCTCCTCCAGCGCCGCTGAGCTCCGGGGAGTCGAATTCGGCGGAGGAATTGGGCTGGGAGGTGGATTGCGGCGGGTGGGGCGGCGGCGGAGGCGGCGCCGCCGTGTGGTGGTGGGCGTTTGGGATGTTGAAAGCTAGAGCTAAATCAGGGCTTATTAGGGATTGCGATAATGGCATGAGATCTTCAGGTGGGGGCAATTCGTCCTCCCATTTCGAAAACCAATTCGAATCATCTTCCCTCATATTATTCTTTCTCTCAAAAAAATTCAGCCCCACTAGATTTTCGGCCACCAAAAGTTTCAATTTTCTTGAAAATTGGAAAAAAAATCCAATCTTTTTCGGACTTTCAAGATCCTTTCGCTCGGAAAACAACGAATTACACAACCAAGAGAGAGAAATTAGTTTCAGAGCTTTATGCTTCAATTTCTCTCTCTCTTTTTTCTCAATCAAGAAATTTAGAACAAGATTGAGAGAGAAAGTGGTATGGGGGGTGGTTGATCGAGGTGGATCTTGTATTCTTGTTTTCAGCTGTTATTAAGGTTACTGTAGTTGATGCCTTTTTCTTATGATTTTTATGTGCTCTCTGTGTGTTCTATTTTTTTTCCAGGATTTAAGGTTCTTTTTATGCTTTTTGGGTTTCTTCAGAGTTTGTGTCACTACTAAAAAAAGGTAGGGTTTTTTTTAGTTTTTTTTTTTTAAAAATTCGATTTTACTTTTCAGATCATGAATATGCTGTGCCAGTCATGCATACAGGCGTGTGTATCTATATGCCAACAAAGAGATAAACCTGTGATATGTCCTTGAGCGTGAGTTGCACGCCTGGCTGTTATTGGCCCACAGCGACCAATCAGATTGTCAGGTGATTTTGTGTAGGAATCTGATTTTTTTGGTTACGGGAAAATGAGAAAATAGTAGGAGAAAACAAGAAGAACAAGGAATTTTCTTGTTATAGTTTTTTCAACATTTTTTTTTTCTCCTCTCCCCCAGCACTTTTCTTTTTTAAATCGCGATTTGAACCACGCTTCTTTATGTGGGTTGAGTGGAATAACGCTTTTTGTGATAATTACATCTTTATTTCTTTTATGGGGATTATATAGTTGTACTTGCCTAGGGTTTTATGTGATTGGGATTGGGGAAAGATTTTATTTTCTCAAAGTGGGGGTTGGGTGGGTTGGTTCTGAAATGGATTGTGTGTGATTTGAGGAGTAGAAATAAAAAAAACCAAATATTGTAATTTTTTAAATAACACGAATGAATTTTCAGATACCTTTTTAAGTATCATTATTTTATATATAAAATGATACTAGTGCATAATAAGTAATATTGTTATGCATTAAAATATTTTAAATAGTCTAGGATAAATGATTGTTGTGAAGACCATCAGTATAAGAGGTAAGAAGGAAGAATATCTTTTTAGTTTAAGAATTCTTATTCTCTCTGTTCTTCTTACTTAATGTTGGATATGTATTTGATTAAGTTGTCTACTTCTAATTCATTATATTGTGATTTTAGGGCGTGGAAAGTATATATAAATCAGATTTTAGGTTGAGGTAATTTTTTTATATTAAATATTTTTTTTACTAGGATTTCGATCATGCGTTGTACAACACCGCTTGTACAACGCGTGCTGTGCAGTAGATCCGTGCGAGTCAATAATGTGTTTTTTCAGTTGAAAAAAATACACTATATATTCATGCTGATCTACTACACAATACGGTATTGTACGTCACAGGATCTAAATCCCTTTGATTAAACCCATGACACTGTAAAAATTAAGTTGGACATGTATCATTAGTTAAAGCTCCAATGATTGAGCTTGATCTCAATATGCTTAAGATATTAAAATTTAAAACAAAAATAAAGATTTGTATTTTTCAATTGCTAAGATTATATAGACTTGACGGGTAACCATCAACACAACCCCTATTCCCTAGTCATAAAATAATAATAATAAATGATTATATTCATAACATTGAAGGGGGATATGATTATTGAGATGCATGAATGTGATTTATTTGGCAATTTGTATGCAACATTAATATAATCTCATTTATCTACATCGCTTTTCGTAGATGTGTTTTTGTATATATTCAACGCACATCTACATGTAGTGGGGACATTAGATCAGAGATCATATAACAATAATTCACGAGGGTTTTTGAGAATTATTTAAAAATATAATAATATTATTAAACGATTTTGAAACAAGAAATTAGGTTAATGTGAATGTGAGAGATCTTAACATATGAGTTTAAGTAAAAATATAGTGTTTTTCGTGTCAGTAGTAGGGAATAATTTTGGTGCTCGATGTGATTAGTGGCTGTCTAATTGTAATTAATTAAACCTGTGGATTAAATATGTATTGTTGACTTTGATTTTTTAGATACCTTAATAGGTTGTAATTACAGGCTAATGACGTTCCTGTTCAGTTAGGTGACATGTCTGCAAATTACAACCAAAGGAAACAGGGTAGGGAATCTTAGGATGTTTAATAAAGTATTAGTGATAATCCTGACATTAGATCTCTTATTTTAAATTATAATCCAATAATTCGTCATGAGCTATATTATCTTTAAGGGAAACAAAAAGAAATGAACGATTGGTCCCTTTTGGATTCTTAATTTAATTTCACTGATAAATGATTTTAGAAAAAAGTTCTCTAGTTTGTCAGTAAATCGTCACGTTATTTAAACCTACGTATGTTATTTATATCATTGTAAAAATAACAGCGAATAAAATTTTACCCCCCACCCCAGAATATAAATAAATACTCTTCAAATTAATGGAGCATAAATTGAATAAAACAATAGTTAAATATTTGAGCAAGTAAGGAAAATAAAAGGAAATTGCCATCTTTTGTTACTTGCCTTTTGATAACGTGATGTGAAAAGATATGTTATTTAGATGCCAAGACAAGGCAGGCTAAGACAAGATCTAAGAATAGTTTAAGAAAAAGAAAAGGATAAAAAGAAGAAAAAATGGTGAAAAATCATACAATCTTGTGAATAGGAATGTGTGGAAGTTGTTGCCAAATTTATCTATTGACTTGAGATATGACAAATGTCTTGGTCTTTCTTCAGTGCCCTACTTTTGCCTTTTGAAAAGACAACATTTTAAAACACTTGTGATCCCCATTGCTTATCTACATCACAAAATCAATGATTTGGGCCCCCCCCTAAAAATCTCAAGGACATGTTTGGCTGCAGCCACTCAAACTCCATCTTGTATTCATCTTATCATAAGGAAATCACGTGTATGCACAGTGCACAAACAGGGAATATAGTCCTATAAGTACTTGTGTAAATAGAGTGATTGGGATTTGTTTTGGCAGCATCTAACTAAGTGCGTTTTATCTCTGCACATGGAATAAGATGAAAAACCCCGTTGAACGGATACCGTCAAACTTACCTGCTTCATGAAGAACCTGGTTTCAAAACAAAACTTGGGAGCCGAAAAGGAAACATTAAAGTAGATCTTATCCTGTTCCTGGAGAGAAAAGTTGAACCGTAATAAGCACATCTTTAATCTAATGAAGGATGTAAATAAAATAATAGAGATGATGAATTTAATTATGAGGACTCAATTGCAGCATATGTACAAAGATTTTCCAGGATCAGTCCCAAAACAAACCAAAATCCTTAGAAAAGAATCCGTAGATGCATGACATACCAAAGAGTTGTATGGCTCTGTTCATTTGAGTGGCATTCAGATCCCAAATCATCTTCCTTAGAAGTTGAATGTACAAGTCTCTGAAACTTTGCAGATAGTGTGTCATACATCCGAACATCAGATGGCTGCACTTGCTGAATTCCGAATTTCAAGTGTTCCATTGTGAGTTCTGAGGCAAATTGGTTCTCCTGGTAGGATACAAAAAATGATATACCACCTTGAAAAAGATAGAATTGGTACTGTAATAATATTCATAAGGAAACAGAGGTTTACGTACTTCAATAGCTTTAATGGCTCCTTCACGACAGATTAGTGATATATCAGCACCTGTGTAGCCTTCAGTAAGACGAGAGAGCTCACTAATGCATACATCAGAACTACATGCCATGCGAAGTAAATGAACACGGAATATATCTTCACGATCTTTACTTTTCGGTGGTCCCACGTAAAGAAGTCTATCAAAGCGTCCTAATAAGAGTTTAGACAGCGATTATAGAGGTTTTTTGTGGTTGCTAAGCTAAAAAGGAAAGAAGACATTTGCAAAGAGACAAATCAAACACAAACGAGCACAGGTGGGAGGTTACCTGGTCTGAGAAGAGCAGGATCGATCTTATCAGGCCTATTTGTAGCAGCAACCACAGTTACACTACCTCTTTCTTTCAAACCTATTAATAAGATACATACATTATGATCGAAACAAAATAATCAACACAGCATTGTAGATTATCAATTCTTGACTGGATATCTAGATAAATTATAAATTTCAGAGAGAGGTAATGCTAGGTGCAGTTACCATCTAATTCAACAAGTAGTTGACTGATAACCCGATCACCAACTGAAACTCCATCACTTTCTTTTCCACGAGTTATAGCAAGTCCATCAATTTCATCAAAAAATATAATTGAAGGAGCATTCGCTCTGGCCTTTGCGAACAAAGAGCGTACGGCCTTTTCAGATTCACCAACCCATTTGCTAAATAATTCAGGGCCCTTTACAGCAAGAAAATTCAACCCTGCTTCAGAAGCTACTGCACGAGCTAAAAGAGTCTTGCTGCAACCTGGAGGACCAAATAGTAATATTCCACTAGGGGGACGAATTCCAATGCGATCAAAAGCATCCCTGTGCTTTTGAGGCCATAGCACGGCTTCCATTAATTGCATCTTAACCTCTATCTGACCACCAACATCTTCCCAGCCAACTTTAGGAATCTCAAGATTTACCTGATTGAATCAAGCTACAATGTTAAACAAGATTAAAGAAAGTCTCGGATCACTTTAGGAATCTAAACAACGAATTATAAAACAAGCTTCAATTGAGTAAAAATATGTGCCATATAGATAATTCACAGCATAAACTATGCACATTTACCTCTCTCATGGCACTTGGCCTTACTCTTTTTCTTGCGTTCTCAAAGTCATCTGAAGTAACTATTAATGTGTCATTTACAACGTGAGTACCATTTCCTCCAATTTTATCCATGAACTCTGACGAGTTTTCTATTCCTGAAGTGCAGGAAAAAGCAGCTTCTAGATTATTTTTCACAGAATCTCCTATACTTTCAGGGGCATCGAGATCACCACCAACGTAAAGATCTTGAGACAGGTTCGATGCTTGGTTAAATGAACCTAAAGCAACATTTAAAAATTCAAAATCTGAATCCCCGCAATAGTTATTCGATTTAACATACTGCCGGAGACAAAACGCAGCTGCCTCATTGCAGAGAGCAGCTAAGTCAGCTCCCACAAAACCATGTGTAGCCATTGCAAGATCTTGAATATCCTTGTCTGAAAGTGAATGCTTCTTTTCACGAAGAAGAGCAAGTAATATTTCACGACGTTGTCTAGGAGATGGTACACCTACATATTACAAAATTGTTGGGGGTGGGGGGAGAGAAAAAAATGTCAGAACCCGCTCAAAGCTATAACTAATGGAGTAGGATTTAAATTCAAGATCCTGAAAGTTGGCATAAGGTAGTTTTAGAATTAAGGTAGTTGGCATAAGGTAGTTGATAAAGAGAATTTGAAATACCGATTTCTATTTCTCTATCAAACCTCCCAGGCCGCCTAAGTGCAGGCTCAATGCTGTCAAGCCGGTTTGTTGCAGCAATAATTAGTACCCCATCAGTTCTACTAACCCCATCCATCAAATTCAAGAGAGTGGCAACCATTCTTTGGGATAGCTCATCTCCTCCATCTTTACGTGCAGGTGCTATTGCATCCAACTCATCTATGAAAACCTGCAAATGAGATTATAAAGTAGTAGTAACCCAACTTTAGAGTACAGGCATATTGGAACATTCAATACAATATTTTTGGTTGGGACCTGGCACCGCATTTTACAAGATTCTTCACTTCTAAAAAGATTTGTTCTTACAAGATTTATAAAAAAACATAATTTTGAAATCATATTAAAGAGAGAAAATACATCTGCCGCTAAATAGTATATTATGCATCCAAAATACTGAAGCATTGTCAATATCCTAGTCCAGCAAGATATGATGGTAATGGTGATGGTATGATGATTATAGACTTATAGTAGTACAAAAAAATAAAAATCAGCAATCAGGGTTTGGTTGTACATCAGGGACCCTTGCACATATGTAATGAATTTTAAATCACAGTTTCCTAGCCACAGAAGATCCTGTCTGTTTTAGCCATGCTTAAACAATTCACTTTTCATCTTTACAAGTAAAAAAGATATATAAATATCAAAATCATAGATTTTTTCCAACCATGAACTGTAAATGAAAATAGCACTTCAAATAAGTATTTTAGTAAGAAAAATGGAGGAAACAAACTTACCACAGAAGGTGAAGCCTTGCTGGCATTGTCGAACACTTCATGCAATGCTTCTTCAGTTTCTCCATGGTATTGACTAATAATTTCAGGCCCATTCACGGAAAATATTTTAACACCAGCATCATGAGCACATTCTCGAGCCAAAGTGGTCTTTCCCGTCCCTGGTGGCCCATGTAGAAGCACTCCCTTTGTAGGTCGTAAACCCCAACTAACAAAATGTCATATCAACTAGTTGAAAAGGGAGCCAAATAGAAACTTTCAAATCTTTCTCAAGTCAAGACCAAATATGCATGAGTTCGCCAGTCAAGGTAAACAAAAAGCAGTTTCTGATCAAATAATTAGTGTGCCCCACATTCCTTAATGCTTACTATAATACTATGTTAAGATTCTTTAATGCAACAACGTATTAGAAGCCTAGGATAGCATCAATGATAGGTTTAGAAAGGAAAGAAATGATAATGTGAACTCGAGCTCGTACACAAAATCTTGCCGAAAAATCATGATATCATCTAGCTTATTAGTTAGAAAGCAGGTTTCCCAAGAAGTAAATCCACAGTTCTCCAGCACTATCATCCTAAACGACTCTATGATCTGATCTATTACATGCACAACTTCTAAAGCAAATATCAGTGATTCAAGATGCTAAATAATACTGAAAATGTTCACTTCATAAATGCTAAAGTATTAGTCCTAAAATTTTCAGCATTACAATATTTGTCCATCAAGATAAAAAACTAAAGGAATTGGATCCAATACTTAAATAACATAATTATGGAGTTCAAAATGTACACCTTGTAACAGCCATTTGCACTGCTGATGAAACTATAATATCTTTCAGAACTGCCAATTCTTTGGAAAGGCCTCCCAGCTTAAAAAAGTTGGCCTCCGCACTACGCTTGGTAGACCCATGCTTTAATTCTTGATGTGCCAAAGTGCTACTCGCTGAAGTTTCAACCACTTGATTTTCTGGTAACACCAAATGAATTTTTGTTCCCCAATCTACTGAGAAAGCAGACACCATATCTTTTTCTATAACTGGATCTGAAGCAGGGAAACCATTATTCTTACTATCCAGAATTTCAGTTTTCGGAGACACTCTTTTGGAACTAAAATGGAAAACACATAGCTTTGAAAGCACTGGAACTACAACATAATTGCCAGAAAGTAAACTCCGTGAACTTAACCATGACGCAACACAGGTTTCTAGAAGTTTTCTTGAAGAATCATCCCTTAAAAATTCCTCCATATCAAGTGCGTCAATGGATGCAATGGATGCATGAGAACTATGAGTTCTCATTCTTACCAACTTGTCAAAATTCGATGTGCGAGACTGAACTGAACGCGGAGAGCTAACTTTAGACTCTGAAAGGGATGGTGTCTTGGGGGATGACATCCGTATATTTTCAACATGGCGATATGCTACTTCATTGGAGAAGTCGCCATTATATATTGTAGCAGAATTGATTTCCACTTTATTTTTCAAATATACAGGAGACAGACAAATATCCTTGGAGCTGTCTAATGAGATGCAGCTTACTGCAGGGCTACAGCGGTTGCCATTTTTGTTCACTGTCAAGGTATCACATTTAACAGGGTAAACAAAAAGAATCCTGCCTGAAAGCGGACAACCCAGAGTATGAGAAAGGTCTGAAGACAACCTCACTCCATTCTTTAAAACCTGTACACATAAAAAAATTCTGATGAACCGTAAACGACTAGAAGTATAAAATTAATTTACTATTTAATGATCAACAGCTGCAAGAGATATATGAGATATCACAAAAATTAGTTAATACTCTCTTGCACAAAAGTGATTTGTTCCCAATATCATTTTATTACTACAACTTTCTTAAATCTCTAGCTGCATTCTGCACTGACTAAACATTTAAACCACTTAATCTGAATGTTTGCTCACTCCCTATATGTTTGCAAGTGTATTATCCTACATGATCGCATTGACAGTAACGTCATCAAAGGATCAAGATCTGTTCCCATTTTATAAATTTACCTCCCACATGGAGAGAGAAGAGACTACAAAAAAATCATTGAACAAACAACCAAAGTAATATCCAAACCTTACAAGATGGGAATACGGTTGCCAAAGCAAAGAACTTTCCAGCTTCATCATCCAAGCTATTTGATACATCAAACCCAAAGTGTGTAGCACATTCATCTGGTAGTGCACTCAAAGGAAAGCCACCGACAGCTTTGTCTGAAGAAGAAAGAGAGACCTGTCAATTTATAAAGCAGTTTGTAAGAAACATGGGTATCTTTTATCATGCAATCTATTGATTACACGGCGCTGTTAAGGAACATTACATACATTTGAACAGAAATCACGCAATAATAGAATTGAACAAGAAAATCAAAGTAAAATGATGAACTACAAGAACCAGAGATTATATAACTACTACTGTAAGCATATACTGAAACATGAAACGAATGGTTTTGACATAAAAAAACTTAATAGTTGATGAAGCAAGAAAAAACAGAGTATATTGTAAACAATAGCATAGATCAGTTTTTCATTCAAAAGTATGAATGTGGTGCTTAGTCTAGCAAAAAAAGGCAAAAATCCAAGTATGGATTATCTCCCATAAACAGCAAAAAGTGATATATAACGCTTCAATTATGACACAGTAAAGCCAGTCAAGATTAAATTCCCAATATGCGGTCTACAGTTATCCAAATTCCACACGAAAAATGATCACATCAAAGGGGAAAAATTATAATTACTATGCTAACACAATGAAAGGGAACTAAACACGAAAAAACATAATTGCAGCGTGAAATAAAAAGTACCGAGACAAGGGAGCCGGGGGAAATGGAGGAAGAAACCATGGCTGATTCGGAAAGCCAAATTTTGCAGCCTCTGGAGTCCGAAACGGCGTCGTCCGCAACTTTGCCAATAAATGCTGCTCTGGAGATGAGAGATGGGAATTTCGCTGAAGCTTCATCGAGAGAGGAGAGCAGTTGTGCGGGGGTCGGTTCAAAAGGCAACAACGGCGAAGAATAAACGGCGGAAGGTGAAGAAAATTCGGTGGTTTCTTCGGAATTTGAGGGTTTAGAAGGCGTCTTTGAGCTCTTTTTCTTGGAAGGCATTTCTGCAGGGATGAATTGGATGGTTGGAATGTGAGGTTTAAAGTTTAAACCCTAAATTGAGCTTAAGAAAAATGGGGTATTTTAGTTTATTCGGGTTTATTATTACTAGTTCTTTGTCCGTGCATTCTATTGTAATTTTAATAATTTGTAAAAATATTGTAAATTATATTTTTGTAATATTTCTTTTCTCGTTGTTTAATAATGAAAGAGATATAATATTTGTATACATATATGGTTAGTCTTTTTAATTTCATATATAAATGAGATATGTATTGCAAGTTGTGAGAAAATGAGATATCATATTTTATTACCTAAAGCTCGAATAACTAAACTTTATGTGCCCATATTGAAGCACTTAGAGGAGTCGAATACAATTACAATGCATTTGAAGTGGAAGATGGATCCTCATTTTAAACAACACCCACACTCCATTCATCTGTAAAAGTAAACACCTCTTATTTTTTCTTGCCATCATTCAACTATGTATTCGCCCAACCATTTGCACATTCTTTCTGATGTTTGTGATCTAAATTCATATTAAATCAAATAAATGTAGACCCTTATTCCAACAACACAAATGAAAATGGAAGAATGTATGAAATCAATTATTTGGTCAAAGTAAATCAGGAAAACCCACTCAACAACTAATATAAATCTTAACATGAAATTCATATGGAATACCTCCCAAAATAAAAGATAAAAGGTTGAATAATATTTATTTTCTGATAGTTCTCGAGATGAAAAAGAAATTTCATTTTGTGTCACCAATATATTTCAGACACTCTGTTTCCGTAGAATCAATATTTTCCTCTGTACGCAAAGGACATCAGGATAGACATATGAATAAACTTAGAAAAAATTACAACTAGATACAAGATTGAGTAAACCATTACAATCAGATACAAAGTGTAGAAATTTGAACTAAAGTGCAGAAATTTTCGTGACTTTCAGATCTCATTGTAAGTTACAGGACTTTCAGAAATAAACGTCTTTCTCCCATAAACTTAAAGGTGTACTATGCCATGTTTTTCCTCACTTAGTAGACCTCATGATATAAGCCAAGTAAAAACCTATGCATTCATAAAAATAACAGATATTACCAATATTTAAATTAATACCATCGGGGTGAGTAGGATCTTCACGCAAAATGCTAGCGGGCTCGTCTATGTATTATATTAAAATTAAGGACTCAACATGATTTTCGACCTCAGGATTTGAGACAAAGAATTCTTGAAACTGACGAAGCTTGAAATAGGATCCACATATTTGGACCCCATTCTTTTTCATGCTCCTCAAGTAGTTTGCCAACATTAGTAAAAAAAATCACTCTGTGCAGAAGAACAATTGATAAGAACATAAATTAGATACATTAAATAATCTTTTTAAGTATATTATACAAAACTGAAGTCATGAATTGATGGTGATTCTAATAACTTTTCTCAAACATGTATTTTCAAACAATTATTCAACTCCGACAATATACAGATGAGCAAACTAATGAGAATCATTCCAATGGTAGGTTTAAATTGACAGCACTAATTACCAGCAAAAAAAAAATCAAATTTGTGATCACTTGCCTGAAAGCCTTCAGGAGCTGCAGGAACCAGAGTTGAAGCAGATTGAGAGAAGAGAAAGGGTTCCTGCGTTATAAAAACTTAATCTGAAAATAATGAATAAATACAATTAAAGGATTAATAGCTAATTATTGGGCTGAGGCATTCCCTCAAATTGACATGTGGTAGAAGAGTCTTACCTAAATTGACTCATGCCAAAAGCATAATAGCTTCAAATTGAGGCATGGCAGAAGTAGGAGAGCCACGCCCCCTTATATAGTATAAGATTGACCGTAGCATAAGCAACAACTGTCATGGAGACAACAAACTGAAGTGCTCCCACTGAAGCCACAATAATTTAATCAATATGGCTGATAATGTTCATCAATATAAGAAAAATTGATGGGGGAAAAATGAATTAACCCAAGAAAATATCATGAACCTTCAAGTCATGAATAATACGTAAAATGTTTGCAAGGGAGACAATAATCTATTAGAAAAACTAACAGGAACTATAATTTATTTTAAATTTGACAACAGCGTAAGATAAAAACATCCAATGTGGCAATCTGCATGGCCTCCGCAGATCTATTTGGACTCATAACTGATGTTTTTATTGAAAAATTAATCACCAAGAGGCAATTTGGTGTATATCTTCTATCTGCATCACATAAAATGGGTAATTGAAATCCAAATCAGATTTGCACGGATCAAGGAGCATTGGGTCAGTCATTCATTCTACCTGGCAGAAAAATAATGGGAAGAATTAAACAGTCACAATATTGATTACTTTTACCTGTATATAGAAACGAAATTTGTTCGGTCTTTGGTAGCCTAATTTTGTAAATCCGAGCATCCGCAAATTCATTAGAAATCGACTCCCTTTTAATTGAGAATCATCTCAATTAAGCTTTAAAATGTAAATCAGCTTAGCAATAAAGTAGGGACTACAGAGTTTTCAATATCTTTTCCTATCTTTTTCACCGCCATACCAAACACTGTCCATCTTCAATTTCTTACCTGGATAATATAGTATATGAAATATGAACTTGCAAACACACTCTCCAATTCAATTCAACTCAACATATTTCTAAAGAATTAAAGAATGTTCTAGTAATCCCACAACATTCTCACATCTTTATACAGACGGAGATAGTATTATTTAGACAATGCCTATATAAAAATACCAGAAAAGAGAAAAAATATGGTTTAAAAAAATTGAAACCAGATCGACGCGGCCTTCGAGTTCTTTGTGGTTTAGAAGCTTTTTTCGGTAGTCCGCAATCGCTGATTTGCGGTGGCCAACATCTTCGCTCCCGCTAGCTTCTTTTTCGATCTTTCCTTTTTTCCGCAAACACTGAACAACTGGAACGAAAATATGCAGAAAAATATAACGTTTGGAGTGAAAATAATTGCGGTACACCAAAGGTTTTTTAACCGTGTCAATATATTTTTGGATACTTTTCCTGTGTGAGACTGGGATGTAAAAAAAAAAATAGTGGCACAGAACGTTTTTTTACAATTAATACAACAATTAATAATCAGGTAAAGTAAAAGTTGGAGCAGTGGATTTACGTTAAAAGTTTAAAATCATAATTTTGGAATTTTTTTTTAAAAATAATTTGGAAGCATGTTAGGGTGCCACTTGTCGTAAGCTGAAGCTGCCACTTCTCGCAAGCATGTGATGTGTTTTCTCCTTTTATATAATAAGATTATTATAATAAAGTCAAATTCTTGTGTGCACCGCATACACCAAATCAATTTGGTGCAATTTAATTTTAGGAGTTATTTTTCTAATTTTTTTCAATTTTAATTTTTTTTTTCAATTTCAAATTTCTTTTAACTTTAATTTCAGTTTTAGCTTTTTTTTTTCCTCAGCCCGAACCCAAACTTAGGCCGAGTGATTTATGGTTTACTCGGCCCAAGTGATTCATGGTTCACCCGGCCCGAACAGTTCATATATGATTTAGGGTTCATTGTTTAAGGGTTAAGGTTTAAAGTGTATAGTTCATCCAAATTAAAATTGAATCCAATTGCACCACAAGGATTACTTTATAATAATTATTTAGATTTTTCCTTTTGTTTTGTTTTCCTCTCTTAGTGGCTCACTTTTTACTCTAAAACTCAAGACCCAATTACTAAGAGGTCCAAACTTTTAAATAAATTCCTTCTAGCTACAAATAGACACTACATAAGACATATATGCCCTTATTTTAGAACTAGATAAAAAACGTCATTTTTTACCTTTTCTTGGGTTCCTTTTTGTTGTGACAAAAAACGAACAAATAAATTGCTTCTTAGGTCATTAATTGAATGTAAAAATAGAGACATGAGATCAAATAGACAAATATTAGTTGCAATCTATAAATTCAAGAGGATTGTTTTTGCAGAAATTAAAAGTCTAAAAAATTATAGAAATTAAAATCTAAAAAATCTCAAAATTACATATTTTTGTATCATTTCGACATAAAAAACATTAACATGTTCATCAAAATTACACAAAAAACATTACGGGTGCATTTGTTTTGAGACTCACACGGATGGACTTAGAAACTTTGCGCTCCCCGTCTCATATGAGTTTGAAATTTAAAGTCGGGTTTTTAAATCCCACATTTAATCCACACCTATAAAATTTATTATTACTCTTCCTAATACATCACTTTTTATACACTTTATTACTCTTCTCAATATAATATAATAATACAATATCAATCATTATTAAACATTGATTTGACATAAAGTTAAATCACACCTTACTCAAATTCCAAAACAAACACATACATTTATTATTCATCAAGGATTTTAAATCTCTGGATTCTAAAACCCAGCCAACAATCTCCCCTAACCCGATCAAGGTGAAAGTGTGAAAAAGAAAAACATGCGTGGATTGCATGGCGTGAAGAAGAAGAAATAGGCCCTGACTGCGCGAGTCGTGAAGATGAAGGAGGAAACCCATTAACCCGCCAACAATCTGCCCTAACCCGGCCCTATTATTTGACCCGCGAAAAAGAAAAGAAAAAAAAACTCAATTGCACATATCACTTGTATGCAATATTGCATACAAGTTTTTGTGTTAAAATAAAGTAAGAGTTTGTGATATAGACCAATCAAAAAATTCAAAATTATTGTTACCATAATTGACCAGACATCGAAATTTAACATCAAAATATAAGAAGTGTAAAAAACAACCTCAATTCTGAAATCAATTCAAAATATATTGATGTGTTATGCAGCCCACTTTGGGTGCCATAAGAGATTCAGCCGTTGGCGGTTTTGCATTTTCATTTTCTTCCTTTTCTTTAATCAATATTTTTCACGTTTTAACAATTTAACATGTAGTTTACGTTAAGAAACGTATTCAAGATTTTAAAAAACGACCTTTAAAAAATACAAAATTATATAATAGTAAAGTTGAAATAATTTATTTAAAAATAGAATATTATTTCTTATTTCAAAAAATGCTAAACAAAATAAGGAAATTATTTAGAAATTCTTAGAACATTAATATATTTTTAGGTATTATACAGTTTATTAAACGCATATATAAAAAGCGCCCAAAAAAAATTAGTTGAATAAATTTAGATGATTTTCAAATTCTCAAAATATATTTTATGAATTTTAGATTTATAGTTTTAAAATTTATTTTAAATTAAAAATTAACGTCCTTGTTTCAAATTTTTTATTTATAAAAATATTTTTTTATATTAATTTAACGTTCTAAAAATTCATTGAGTAAAATTAGCCTTCTAAAAATTTCCTAGGTTCTCTAACCATGCTTTGAAAGTATAAATCTCCTCCCCTTGAATTCTTTTCCACAAAAAATCACATTATTTATTTCTTTCCAAATCAACAATAACCAAGCTTAAAATTTGTTTTTAAACTTGCCCAAACATCATCAAAATGTACGAGGAGATGTTTAAAACTTATTTAAAGTTCTCAAATCATTAAACAAATTCAGAACTTCGATCAATTATATAATATTCTTGATTGTATGACAAAATTTATGTATGTTTGGTAATTTGAATATGTGGAAAATCATATGATTATTCAAATTTCTTTCGCAGTTGTAATGATTTTATGCTCTTAATTTATGAAATCGTTCTTCTGTAAGCCTTGTTGCAACTTGCAAGTACTTGATAATCTTGTTTATAAGTATAAAAATTCCAAAACAAGAGACTAAAAGATTTGACTCACTCTTTGAACAGAGGAACTTCAAAGAGAACAAAGAATGAAAAAAAAGTAACAACAATTCCCAAATCCATTCAAAATATATTGAACATGTTTAAGCAGCCATTTTAGGAGGAGCCATAAGAGATTCAGCCGGTGGTATATGCGCCACCCCACCTCGCTCAGAACTCGAGTACTTTCTGTATATACCCCGAAGATTTCCCCCCGCCACCGAATGGAAACTCACCAGCAGCTTAGCACAATCCCTGATTCAAACAAAATGAATTAGATCACATTCAGTATTAGAGCGTAAAGGTATCAGTTGAATAGTGTAAAGGTATCAGTTGACTCAAGACCAAAAAACTCCACTTACATAAGCTGCACTTCGGAGAACCCCGTGTGGGCTTTAAGCGTGTCGTTCCAGAAAGGCGCCCGGTTCAGTGTGCACCGAGCCACGTAGACTGCTGAGGCAGCAATCATAGAAGGACTAAACATAATCGTCGATGAGTAGTTCATCATTCCAAGCTCGGCCAAAAAGTACACCATGTTCTCCACATCCGACTCGGTCATAGACGCCTTGATGAAACGAACGAGGAACACGTACAGAGTCGGGACGGTCAAGTTCCACTCCAAAGCCCCAAGAATCTGTTTCTCCATAACCAACACTTGCCTATTGGAGTAAGTCCTGTCTGAAATGCACACCAAGTCATTCACCTCAGGGGCCCAAATTTCTTCGTACTTTGAGGCCACTAGCATCGCGCTTAATCCCACCAATTGGAGCTCCTTTCGTGACGTGGCCTTCGTCGCAAGGTACCGATCAACGATGTTGACGGTTAGGTAGAGGGTTTCGGGTGAAAGCTCGAATTTGTTATGAACTTGAACCAGCCAATCGATCAGGATCGCCCTCATTTTCACGTTGATGTCGGGCTGTGAGTCCATGTAATCGTGAGTTCGCCCCTCATCCTGCACCATCAAAACAAATTAGGATCCAAGATTACAAGTTTATATACTAACTGTACAGTATTACTTACTAATACAGAAAAGTATTAGTACCTCAGCTGATTTGTAGTAGTTGTAAATTTCTTCGACATATTCAACAACAGCCAAGTCATTATTAGCATCTGCTGCATCAATGTCAACTATCTGCACCTTCGGCTTATTGCTCAAACCACAAGCAGCCTACAAAAATCAAACACAAATCATAAATCATAAATTCAACACACACACATTCATGATTCAAAGAACTTAAAGAACAAACCAAACCAACCTTGCTTCTAGCAGTTAGTGTTGATGTAAGAGTTGGGACTTTCTTTCTCGACTTCTCTCCAACCTTTTCTTCTTCAGTAGTATCAGGACTAATTTCGATAACCTCCTCCTGCTTCGGTTTCGGTTTAACCTCGGCTTTCTTCTGAACCGGGTTTCTGGGGGCAGCGGCTTTCTTCTTCTCCGGTCGAGGCCCGTCTACCACAATGGGGCCATTGACATTTGCAGCCAACAACAGATTCTTGTTCTTTTCGGCCTCTGCATTCGCCAGTAGCTTAGCGCAAAAACTCCTTGTGACAGGTCGAGAAACCTGAGGGAGGGGTTTGCCGTCGACGCCACGGATAGTGACCATATTGCCTATGTCACCGAGGGCACGACGAGTCTTTCTTTCTGGCCCCATGTTCTTCTGCTTGTTTGCCGCTGGGACTGCCGCTTCTCCTGTTGATTTACATCAATAATATGAATAAGAATCAGAAATAAATCCAAGAAACTGTCTAAATGATCTGACATGTTGGGATTTTAAGAAATTAGATGAGATTGTGAAAAGGGCTGTGTAGAATGTGCAATTTATACATGGAAATCCACTGGGGGCGGCTTGATCGACAAGATTGTAATAAAGATTGAATTTTTAATTACTAAATATTGTGACAAGTTTCAGAAACTAAAGGAAGGGATTTATTAAGATGGGCGATTTCACATATCATCAATACTGAAGAGAATTATAGATTCAACATCATTTTACATGAATCGCATCAAGGATCAAGAAATTAAAGATTATCAGATTAATAAACCCCCCAAAACCCCAAAGATTACATTAAGAAACCCAAAACATCAAGAAATTAATAAACCCCCAAAACCCATTATCAGATTAGAACGAAATATTGAAAACATCCAACGCGCATATAAATACAATGTCCATCACACCAAAAGATGAAAAAAGCGGCCCATCATTCACATGAATCGCATCAATCAAGAAAATTAAAGATTAAACGTAAACCCAAACACCAAATATTAATATAACCCAATAATACCTCTGTTCTGCTGTTGAGCACCAATTCTTGAAGCCATTGTTGAAATTCGCTTGAAAAAATGGAAACCCCTTTTACCACTCTCTCTCTCTCCTCTCTCTGTCTCTCTCTCTCTCTAGGAAGAACGCAGGTGATTTGGAATGAGTGAAAAAGACGCCTTATTTTATGCTGTAGAAGACGCCGCTTCAACCCAACGGTCGAATTCTATTTGAAATCACAGCCGTTGGATGGAAGTGGATCCAACGGTATTATTATAATTCTTAATAAGCTAAGTGTGCTGGTGTTGCTGCCTTGTAGCCGTTGGGCCGAGCGAAAGTTACCGTTGTGGTACAAGTTTCGTTTTGACTATACAATAATACCATATTATTAATCTATAATAATATTATTCTGACTTATAATCTATAATAATAATATTATTAAAATATTAGTCTCTCAAAAAATACTAATTAATTAATCGATTAATTAGGTTTCCTTTTTGAGTAATTTAATGATGTGTGTGTTAATTTTCTCATCAATCGTTTCTTACATACACTGAATTTGTAAATAAGACCTATATTTATTTCTAATAAAAATAGCTCTCCAACAATATGTCATTGAAGTTGAGCATTCTTCAAAATTGTTTTTATCATATCTTTAATCTAACTGTAGAATAAAATAAAATAAAACGAATTTAGAAAAAAAAATAACGTATTACCTTTAGGAATTCTAGTGCTGCATTAGAAATAATTTTAAGATTTTACAAAATATAAGATGATATTAATTGGTATCTGATGTTCATTATGATGGAGATACCCTTTACAATGTTTTAAATCCCGACTTAGAGTATAATCAATGGTATATTTATAATATATTTTCAATTAAATACTTAATCAATTCGATATTATAAAGTTCTTTTATATTAAATTTTTTAACTTCACAAATCGTGAGACGGTAATGAATCAAATGATACACTATATTTTGTAACCATGTGTTTTAATGTCACATCATTATATTCCAGTATTTTTTTTATGTATTTTTTAGATTTTATTTAATCCTTATTTTTAATGTTACAAATCTCAAATGTCTTTCCATGCATAGAGGAGAATCTTTCCATGTAAATATAGGCCACCATTTTTCACCGAGCATTACTATTATTATAATCCATTTTATGTTATAATTTGCAACATCTATTAATTTTAGAATTTTTTTTATTATCATATTTTCAACCAAATTGATAAACATATTAAATAAAAAATATATAAATAATTAGAACTGAAATATATTGTCTAAGCCAAATCTGATTTGTAGATAATGAGATGTGTGCCGTTTTTGTATTTGATCAAACAATTTGTTTCATTTCTTATTTTACAAAAGGAATCAGTATTCAATATTATAATTATTTATTAATTCTTTAAAATTTATTTGCGATTTAAAGATTATTTCAAAATGATTTTCTATTTTTCAAAATTATATTTAATTTTAGAAACAAGTTTTCAATTATTCTAAAATAAATTCCATATTTAATTATTATATATATGTTTTAAATAAATAATATGGAGTAGTATTTAAAAAAATCATTTGAGACGTATTTTTAATTTTTTTAAAACAAGTTTTGACTAGTGTAGTAGTGTTGGAAAAAAAGAACAAGTTTGGCCAAATGATGGGTGTAGTAAGTAATTTCATTGACCAGAAAATACATATTTGTGACTTAGATTGCAACAAAATAGATGCACCTTTTGAGGAAATGTTACAACTGCAACTCAGCTGAAAGAAAGAACCATTGAATGATTAGCAAAAAAAATAAAAGCTATTACAACCAATGAGTTAGGCAAACCAAAAAACCATGCCTAGAACCAATGCAAGAATCACAAATTAATACACAACAAATCATCTTCATCTTCACACAAAAACACAGAATCAAAATGGTTCACACTTGAAACTTGGAATAAACTTCTACCATTAGTCGAAACCTAACATGTCAGTCTTTACATCAAAGCGTCGTCGTCTGGACCAGCAAGAAAGACCTGTCATTTTGCGACATTCGTCAAATCTTACAAGCAATAAAAAGATATATGGCCAAAGATTGTTGGTTTAGCTACTTACGTTGCAGTCGAAGGCATATTTTCGGGCAAGAATGAGGGCCCCGTTTCGTTCCCTCTCTGAATCAAAAAGAAGCACGAAAGATTGACCTTTTCGAGCCTGCCAAAACAGCGACTTCGCAGCAGAGTTGCCGCCTCCTCTGAATCCATATAGCTAGAAACAAATATCATATTTTCAGATTTCTCTTTTAATATAGAGTGTAGTAATAATCTCTAATTAAGTATGCTATAGAACTATATAGATCAAGACAAAGTCTTATGTCAACCAGTTTTATAATCTCTAATTAAGTATGCTATAGAACTATATAGATCAAGACAAAGTCTTATGTCAACCAGTTTTATCGTGCAACGGGGTTGCATTTTGTGTGTATTATTAGTTGTTTCTTTAATAGTTTGATCGCACAGTTGGTTCACTAAAAAGTATTAGTTATTTTACTACTATTAATTGATAGTTATGAATCAGTTGCACGATAAAAACTGCTTCATAAGACCAACTCACGGATTAAAGATCAGAATAGATGTTAAGTTTTTGTGGAAAAGAAGGTAACTAGAAAGGTCGACGTGATGACATTAAAGATGGCAAAACGAATTCAAAATAATATGCAGATAATCTTTGACCCTATAATTTGGGCCCCGAGAGAAGTAATACCTGCATGGACTTGGAGTAAGATTCTCTACCCTTCGTGATCCACCCTCTGCTGAGTTTTATCCTTGTCTTCCCAATGTGAAACACGTGTGAAGAATGTGACGAATAATTCCTCCCGTTCATTTGGGAAATAACTACCTGTAACATTGAAATAAATAGGATCAGATCATGAATATTTTCAAGATTGATTCTCCATACAAAATGGTATATTTTGTTTAAAGCTTCAAGAATCGCATAAAACACAAATCGCAAGCTGTAGAGAAATAAAGTGACTTACGCTGAAGTCGTAGTTTGGTTTCCGCAAAAGTGTCTCGACATAACTTCCCAAGTCCGAAGCTGTAAAGGAAAAAATGAAAATTAAATATAACTTTTTCATGGTAATTGAAAGTATAGCACAAAATAAGCATAATACTTTCCAACATAAAACATCAAATAGATTAATGGGATAATGAATTATCCAAAAGATTCTTATCTTATAAAACTGACACCCTATTATTTACCTACCTTGCTCAATAGGGCCATCAGTCGTTAGTGTAACCTTCAGGCCATTCGAAGCTATATCGACTTGCAGAACTCGCCCTACATCAATCGGTTCAGGAGCATAAACGCACTTGTTCGCACCTAGCGTCAAAAAGTGGATGTAATAAGATAAATATGGAAGAAACTTTAGGGAAAAGCTTATGAATCACGTAGACAGTCTTAATGTGTAGATGTGTACAAGTTTAAATTGTGACATGAAATCTGCATTTAAATTGGTATGAACCTACTAATAATGGTAAACTTATGCCTAAAAAGCCTCATTGAATTATTCTGTACAAAAGTATAAGCTAACAGATCTATATGAAGAAAATGAGAATTAATACCAATAATAGGTTCCCTTCGGCTGCATTGAGATGACAATCGATACCATTGGATCGAACATTTTGCAAGCTCTATTGCTTCTTCTGAACATGACTGAATCCGTAAAATAGAACCCAACTTCTCAGGACCATTTACTTCATAAAGTCGGGATGAATCCTCAGATTTCATGCTCATTTCAAGCTGTAAATAGTGAGAAGATAACTCAGGAGGTTTCGCAAATTAAAATGTCAAATATCGTTAGAAAACTCGTCACTTGAGTTGACTTCAGACATATATTCCATATCACTATATTATTTGAAAAACATTTATGAAATAAACAAGCAGCAGACCTCATTTTGAAGCTTTACTGAAATTGTACACTTCTCTCTAATTTGAAGCCTCAGATCCCGAAGTTCGTGTTCCATGTCCGCGACCTACAAATAAATACGACAGAGATAAAAGAAGTGTCAAATAAATACATCATAATGAAATGAAAGAAAAACGTTGCAATTCGAAACAACCGTTATGCAGATGTACAAACACAATAAAACGGTCTGGACCCACCTTCCTAGGCTGATGCATTAGTTTTATTCTTCTGGCTTCTTGAACCTCTTCGATTAGTTCCTCCAATTCCTATCACCGAAAGATTTCTGGTCAAAGTTCGTTCATATATGACACGAAAGACGCATACTTCATTCTCCAGTACTACGTGTTTTCATGGAGAAAACAAGACGCTTTTTCAGCAAATGGCAAATTTGTCATTTCAGTTACCTGCTGCTTCCCTGAACTTTGGTTTCTTTCTTGTTCATCGAGGGCATCTCCGATCCTTTGCACAACTGCTCTTGCACTCTCTATTTCAGCACAAGCAAAAGACTTTTCTTGATTTACCAACTTTTTAGCATCTTCAGAAGCCTGAAAACGGAGCAAATTAGTTGGCTTCAAATGTTGCAAGAATAAATGATTTTGGTATGCGTTGTCGATATGCACACAGAGAGAAATGCACGTACAGAAAGAGATTAAGTTACGATACCTGCTTAAGAAAGTTCACTAGCTTTTTCACTTCAAACTTCTCTTGAATAAGCTCTCCCTCTTTTTGAGTCAATTTTACTGCCAAAGCCTCCACCTGAAAAATGCAGCAGCCAACATACAAGCAATTTAACATAAGATTTTGAAGGCAAGAAATCGAGGTAACAAGACCATAAGAAGGTAATAAAATATAGAGTAACAGTTGAGTGCACTAGTTGCACCATGCCTGGTGTAGACCTAATATTGTTCAATGAAAACAACTAACACTATATAGTGAGAACTAATACTGACCAACTAACACCTTTTAGTAAAACAACTAATACCTTTTAGTAAAACAATTAATACCTTTTAGTAAAACAACTAATACCAATGAAAAATAGCACTTGAGTTGCACGGTGCAACTGCTGCATAGAAGTATTTGCCTATAATAAGGATAGAAGCACTAAATAACACCAAAAACTGACCAATGAAATAGCTTTCTCAACATCTTCCTTATTTCGACCAGCCAATCGTCCTTTCAAATATTCCAACGCGTCCCTAAGCTTCTTCAGAAGCACGTGTCCATCTAAAGACGCCACCTCCTTAAGCTTGGCCTGAAATCCAACACAAAGTACTTCATCATTTTCATCACTTAAAATTTCTAACTTTTTAATATAATATCTCACATGTTTTTTTCATTTAAAAACTAACAGTAGCATTTAAAAAAAGACCTCCTCAGACAACTTTGCTGCAGCAGCCAAACTCTTGTCGAATTTGCTAGCCAGGTCCCTCACGGATAGACGCTTATGCTGTTCGGTTAGCTGATTTATTTCCTCGACTACGACCTCCTTAAGGGGTGGACCCTTGTTGTCCTCTTTGATCTCATCTAATATTTCATTATTCGGTCCCAACTTGTATTTCGGAAACTGATTGGTCTGAAAGCTAACATCCGATGAGACGGTCCAAACTGCCTGCACCTCGTCTCCGAATTCTGGACTAACCCTCGTCATTGCCCCAATATAATTTCTGAAAAATGCATTGGAGAGAGCATTTAATAATCCTACTAAGATCAAACCATAGTATGGTGCAAATTAATACATCAGGTTCCAATTTGTGTCTTTTCTGTATTTCATCTATAGAAATACACAAATTGAGGAATCTTGCACTAAAACTAATTGTTAAATGAAAATATTACATGCTCACATATTTTTTGTTTAAATGCTAGAATTTACAGAGAAGGAGTTAAGGCCAAATTGGGAAGAGGGAGCAATCTAAGCTCCAAAATGGAAATTTAAAAAAAAAAAAAAAAAACTTTAAAGTGCAAAAGTGAGGATGGTGTATGCTTTTCTAATTGGGAAAGCATGATCTCATGACTAGTGAAAAAAAATGAGGGAAACTAAAATGAAAAATAAATTTCCCTTCTTGCAGAAAAGGTATTATATCTTCCACATATCAATTTAATTTACATTTCACGATTTCCGGCAAAGGAATTGATTATTGCTGTCATGCAGAACAGATGATGATCTCCTTTTATGAAGGTGTAATACCAAGATTCAATTTTTGGAGCAAAACATCACCATATAATCAAATTAAAAATTCCAGAAAATGTTATTTCCATCTCTTAATTCACAATCTTGCTTCTAATTATGCATCAACACATGCCATAAGAAACTAAACTGGAAAAATGCAAACAAATAATTTCACCAAAAAAAAAACTAACCAAAATTGAGCAACAGAAAACAACAAAAACTGAAAAAAAATCTGATCTTGAGAGGGAAAGAATCTAAAACACCAGAAAACAAGAAAAGGGCAGCAGCAGAGATGAAGAATATGCAAGAATCAAGTAGAAGAAGTGCTACTTACAATTGAGAGAAGTATCAGAAGAAGAAGAAGTTGCACATGTTCTTGATATGCTATTTTGGTGTGTTGATTCGAGTTTTGAAGGAAATAGAGAAAAAGGGGTGTGTGTGAATTATGTTATGATGTTAACAAGTGAGAAGAAGAAGATATTATGTAATGTCACCTTTTTGAAAAGCAAACTGAAAAGGAAAAGCTTCAATCTTACCACCCCCTCCCTCCACACCAATTTCACTGACACCACTCTCTTATTCTGTCTTCACGCTCCCTGTCTTTCTCTCTCTCCAATATTTACCATTTTTTATTTATTGTATTAATCTTTCATGCTGTAGTATTTTAGAAACGTTTGTTTTGAGATTTAATTGTAAGGAGCAAAACAAAATTTTAAAATTCAGAGATTTAAAATTTTTAATGAATAATAAATTTATGTGTTTGTTTTGAGATTTGGGTAGGGTGATATTTAACTTTATATTAAATTAATGTTTAATAATGATTGATATTGTATTATAATATTATATTGAGAATAATAATAAAGTGTATAAAATTTAATGTATTAGGAAGATTAATAATAAATTTTATATGTATTTGTAGGTGTGGATTGAATGTAAAATTTAAAAACAAGACTCTAAATCCCAAACTCTTATGAGACGGGAAACGCAAACTTCTAAATTCATCCGTGTGAGCCCCAAAACAAACATATCCTTACGGATCAAGTGATGGCACCCACTCTCGGAAATGACGGAAAAGCCCATACGTGTAATTACTTCCTTCGTCCCTGTTAAGTTTCTTGTTTATTTTCTGCACAAGGATTAAGAAATGTAGTATAAAGTGTCTAGTGGATTGTTAAAATGTGACAATAGAGCTACTTACTCCTCCGATTCTAAATAACTGTTGTTTCATAAAATATAAGTTATTTATATAAATATTGTTTTGAATTTTTTTCTCCATATTTTTGCTCTTTTACCCTTACCTAAATTCCATTTTTCATTAAAAGAAAATATTAAACTTTACATGGAATGCTCACTTTGACAAAATGAGAAGTTTAACAAAGGATTAAGGGAGTATTATTTTAAAAAAAAAAATTAACGGAAAATATATCATATTCAGATTCTATAAATAAAGTGTATGATTAAATTTTGACTCAATTTAAAGATTAATATAGTAAATTAGGAACACTTAAAATGAAATCTTTTGAAATACTGCTTAGAGAACCTTTTAATTTATGTTAAGCTACTTTGAATAAGTTACCATATTTTCATAAGAAAGTAAAATAATAAGTGGAGTCACCATTTTTTATCTTTGTTTATCATTTATATTAATAAAATCAAATTAAGAAGGAAAAGAAAAGCAGAGTGTATGTTTAAATATTTTAAAAAAAATTACATTTATCAAAAGTAAATTGTTAGATTTGATTATAATTCCAAGAATCTTGTTATATATGAAATTATAAAGGCAAAGTCTATTATGCATTAATTGCATGTTCAACTCAAGTGTATTATTAAAATGTGCAATTTTTTTTTGACACGTTTAATTTATTTACACTAAATGTTAACCTTTAGTGTAAAATAAATTAAATGTTTCAAAAAAATAAATTATATATTTTAAAAATACATTTAAATTGCACAGTACACCAAATGCACAGAAGATCTACCAATTTAAAAGTGAAAAAGTTAAGTCTTGTATGCATCCAGTCGCACCGTGAACTCATAATACATTTTAGAATAATATAATTTGTAATATTGAAATATGCAATTTATTTACATTGAACTGTGCAACTATTATTATGGAAAAATAATTGCACAGTTCAATATAAACAAGTTGTATTTTTCAATACAATAAATTGCATGGTTCAAAAATGCATCATGAATGTACGATGTAATTAGGTGCACATGAGACCCACCCGAGTGAAAAGGTGCATAGTTATTAATTAAATTATGCTCTAAATGCGCTGTTACCTACAGTAAAAAACAGTTAAGCTAAATTCAACTAAGGATAAAACTGTCAAATTGTACTGTTTGTGAGTGGCAAATTTTATTTGTTCTTGGCGCTAACAAAAATGATTCACATGATAGACAGTCTGCAAGAAGAATTTCATGTCTGAAAGTCATGATGTAAAATTTCAGTTAAAGAATCATACTCCCAATAGTAAAATCACCACAAATTATCCCTTATGAATCCCCCACGCGCTGTCCCCACTCGCTTTCTTTAGGGAGGGGTGCCCTCCCCCCACTTTACAGCGTGCAACAGCGCAATAATCGAAGCGTTCAGTGGCGCGTGAGATTTAGCGCGTGGTAGAAGTACTGCGTTTATGGCGGGCCGCATTTTACGGTTAAGGTCGCCGTCCGATTCCACCACAATGTTAGGGTTATTTGCGAGATTTCCATCATCGACAATACGTCAAACGGTCAAAATAAGATTCGCTGTTTTGTCCGAGTCCGTAACTGTGCCATGTGAGTTGACACGTGCATCTGAATGTAAAATACAGATTTACTAAAATAGTATTATGTGTATTGAAAATATTATACTGAAAAACATATCAATGATCACACAGAGATGCATTCGAAGAAAATTTTATTCGAAATTTCCTTTTTTTTTTCGTTTTTTTTTCCAGTAGGATTTTATTTGAATTTTCTTCTATTTATTTATTCAATAAGTTACTACTAACATGAAATCTCACAAGATATTATTAATATGAGAAATAAAGTAATTAACTCGTTGTACACGATTCCTTTCGATATCTAATATGGAGTAAATGATGTCAATTTATGTCTTTCCTTTATGTAATTTCCTTTCCTTTTGTGGTTTGTTATTAAGAAAGAAAGTAAAATTTCACACAAAAAATGAGATAGGCATAAGAACAAGAAATTGGCTACTTCTCACGCTCAAACTTAGGTATTCCGTCAAATAAGCAGTTGAGACTATATTACTTCCTTCACATGATATCATCAATACCAAACTCCTCACAATACATTATTAATTATGATTGAGTTTCACGCAAGATCGCGTCAGGTTCACAAGATAACTTCATAAATAAGATTTTAAAATATGTAATTTGTTATATTAAAAGATGCAATTTGCTTACACTGAATCGTGCAACTATTTTTTTTATATTAATAGTTACACGGTTCAATTAAATTAATTGCATATTTTAGTATAACAAGTTACATGTTTTAAAACGATTTATGAGTTCTTGATTGTCACGAACATACTGAAAGAAAGCCATTAATTATATATATGATATAAAATAAAATAGAACAAGAAACTACGTACAAATGTCAACATTTCCATTAACTAGTCATAAAAGCACTGTTAATTGCCATAATTGTTTCTCAAAGTTGATACTCCCTCCGTCTCAAAGTTATTGTTCAGTATTCTATTTTGAGCGTCCCACAATTTTTGTTCACTTTCCTAAAATGGAAAGTTTCATCAATATAAACACCCTTCACAAAAAATATAAATTACACCAATTGTCACTCACTTAACCTCTTACACTTTAACACTTTATCACTTTTTCACTTTACAATAAAGTTGATTTACCAATTCTACCCCTTACACTTTAACACTTTAATACTTTATCATTTTTTCTTAAAAACTGAGCACACAGTAAACCGGACAATAATTATGGGACGGAGGGAGTAATTTTTATTTTAAGACAAAGAAGACTTATAATGATGAACCATCAGTTGGAGACAACCACCACCTTTTGTGACTTTGGGTTCTATCTTCATTTTTATTTTAAGACAAAGAAGACTTATAATGATGAACCATCAGTTGGAGACAACCACCACCTTTTGTGACTTTGGGTTCTATCTTCTTAATCATTAATCTTAACCAAAAAGTTAATTAGTGCTTAAAATAAAAGTTGAATATTCCTTTCCTTATTGACGCATTATAAAATTATCTTGAAATAAAATGAAGGATGCATGAATATTTATTTTCTTTTTTCAATAAAATTTACATCAAGTGAAACGAAGGTCAGAATTATACTAATATTTTATGATTTTTCCGTAAATTGGGACCTAAGTGTGTGTGTATGTGTGTGTTTTATATTGAAGGTTATAATTAAGTCTACCTAATTGGATTAGATAATTAGAAAGGGTGGTGGGCTAATGTGCGTTGTTCTAATGATGGCTTGATAGATAACTTTGCCTAATATTTGACAACGCTTATACCTAAATATTGTTACTACATTTTTTACACAAAATGTGGGGTTAGGGGAGCACTTGATTGCAAATTTTAATGATCTTTAATGATTTGTAGTAATTAGTTGGTGTGCTAATTTGCAGTTAGGCGAATATGGAATCTTAAACCACACACTCTCGTATAAAACTTGTTCATAATATGAAATTGATATCTAATATCATTATACTTATAAATTGATATCACTGTTTTTATAAATTAATATCAATTGCATTTAACACTATAATCTTAGTTTATAAGTGTAATTTTATCAACTGATAAATATAATGGTATATATTTAATATCATGAACAAACTTCACCGAATACTTACTCATCTTATATCTAAACCTGGATGATCTAAAGGCTGGATTCAAAATGATTTGGAACAAGTTTTCTCTAATCAAAGAAGTGCAATCTCCAAAATCGATTTCCGACAAAGACTAATCTCCGAAAACGCAATATCTTACAATCATGGAACAATGATATAAGGTGTGTTTTCTGCTCAAATCACGAGGAATCAGCTTAACACTTTTTCTTTGAATGTGATAAGTCTTACTCAGTTTGGATGGAAATTAATTATGAGATGGTTCAATTGTTCTACAGCCCACCACTCTGCTATTGCATCGAATTTCATTTTTATTTTTGTTGGGAGTTGTTTGGTTGATCTGAAAAATGGAGAAACGATGTAATATTTAGAATCATTGTTTATTTTGGAGAAAAAATAGTGGAAGATTTCAAAATTAGGACTTGGAGTTAGATGGTTGTAAAAGATCAGACGTTATCTAACTTTTCGATCAATGATTTGCTATCCAATGCGAGAATGGTAATTAATTGGTAAATCTCCTGTAGATGTTGGATATCACTTATACCTATTTTTAATAAAATTTATAATTAGTAGTTAGTACACCAAGCACCCAAATATTTTACGAAATTGTCAATCCACCTTATAACTCCCATAACTCTAATTAGTTTTCGGAGGGAATCGAACATGAATCTTCCACTCAACCGAGAAGTTCAATGGCCAGGTGGGCTAAGCCACCTGATTAATACCCACCGCGCCAACCCAAAAGCAAAACTTGGTTTAGAGTTTAGAGTATCAAGTTGCCAACTAATTCCGATATTTTTTAATAGTAGTGCCTTAACTAACTCTATCTTGGAATTTTTAACTATATAAAATAATATACGGGGAGGATAAAAAAAAAATCACATTTTAATGCAAGTGCTTAATTAGATAAAAATCGGGTACAATGAGAGCCATAAGTCAAGTTTAGAATTAATCCTTTTCCATTTCAAATCATAAATGCTAAGTTCGTATTCTTACCTTGGTCTAATTAGCTAGCATTGCGTCAAATTATTGTAGACATACATATTGATTTTATATTATTAATGTCCTTTTCTCTCACATGTTCTTTTTTATAATGTACGGCGACTAAGATACGTGACTACCGATGAATATGTTCACATTATAGGAATATTGGCATTCCGATATAAAATAGTTTTATTTAATTAATTTGTAATAGAATATAAATAAATTGTACTTAAATCGAGCTCCATTAAGAATTCAATTATAAAAAAAATAGAAGAAGGTGACGCTTGCCAACCTCCTTCATCGTCAAATTGATTTTCATTTAAATTGTCAATGCTTCAAAACAAAATATAGTATTACAAAACTAAATAACGTGCATTATATTATAATAAATAAAAGAAACTTCATTGGATAAACTACTTTACGCGATACGTAAATCGTTTTTTTTTTTAATTTAATATTAACAATCATCCACATAAATAATTTATATAAAAAAAGTAGTGTAGTCGTCAAACACAATAATATTGTATCAGAAACTAGGAATTAAGATGCCTTCTTATCAACTCAAGTCATACTAAAATTTAATTGCATGCGAGCAATATTTCAATCAATCACTTCAAAAGAAAGTATATGCAACTAATTAGTTATCATAAATGTATTTATGTATGGAGTCTTTGTGCTTTTTAATTCATTTAAATAATACATATAATTTTAAATAAGTGTTGATGAGAGAACATGGGGACCCCACCTAGCTTTCTTAACCATATACCATTACAAACACATTAGAAAATAAAATATCCATCCCATCAAATTTACCATTTCACTTTAATGTTTTAATTCATGTTAATTAAAGATTAATTATTTATATTCAAATAAATTTCATAAATAAATATATACCTCGAGTGTATCAAGTATATGAGTGGGTCTCAAATATGTAACTATGACATTTCATCGCCAAGATTTTAAAAAATACGCATTTGTTATATTGAAAAGATGAACTTGCTCACATTCTAATCGTGTAATTATTTTTTATATTAATAATTGAATAGTTTAATGTAAATAAATTAAATATTTTAATATAATAAATTGTATAATTTTAAAATATACTCTGAGTGCGCGATACATCTGAATGCATACAATAATATATTAGTCAAAAAATGAAATATTAAAGTGGTAAAGAATCTCAACCCGTTTCGAGTAAATTTAAAATCTTTTCTTGATTTTAATATTTCATATGATTAGACTGAACATGTCACATGGTTGGGCCCAAATAAAGGAGAGATCCTAAAATGTAAGTGGGCCCGGGTTAAACCGTTTAGTTGCCCCATTTGTTGGGTGAGCCTTTATGCAAATTGGTTTACTCCTAATAAATATATTCCACCAATAAATGGAGACTTCCTACTGCCCATCTGCATGGATACTTTGTGGGCCTAATATGTTATACATATACTTTTATTTAATTATTTTTGGATATTTGCACTATTTATTAATCTTTACCTAATATGGCATTGCAGTTGGTGTAGTAGTTGCACTGTGAATTTTGTATTCAATAGTGACTTAGGTACTTGGACAAAGAATCTAATTATTCAAGATAAAGATAAGACCCTCAGTCAGTACACTTGTTCTTATTTTAAGTTTGGTGAAATGGGATAGTTCATTTCACATTCTACGTTTTTATTAGGGAATATTAATTTTTTCATGTAATTTTAACTCATTTTAATCGTAATTTTATTAATTTATGTTTTTTTTATCTTGGTAATTAGCAGGTGACATGATTAAAATATCGAATTTTGTAAAATTACAAGATCAATATCAAAATCTATAATAATTTACGAATTTTAATTTTAGTCCTATAACTTAAAAAAATCGACTTTTTAGTCATGTCACCTGTAGGTAACTAGCAGGTGACATGACAAAAATGTTGAATTTTATTTAGTTACATGGCAAAAGATTAAAATGCATAAGTTAATTAGTAGAACCACAATAAAAATGGGTCAAAATTACAGGATAAAAAACATAATTTTCTTTTTTATTATACTATAATTTATTACTTACATATTAGTATATTGAATGTTTATAACTTATGTGAATACATGATTTATTAGGTCATCCACATGATTTTTTTTTAACAAAAAACTATTATAAGATCATCCACTAGTTAGAGGCTCAACCCAATAATAAGGATTTGGAAATAACTCAAACGTCCTAACAAAATGATGAGCCAAATCATTGATTTTTTTACGAATAAGATAAATCACGTAATAACTACGGTGCTTTAATATATGTTTACAAGCTATCTTCATTATATAATCACGGACATCATCCTCTACTATTGATTGTTCCACTCGTCGATCTACCACACTCACAATGCAATTAATACTACTTTTTTTAATTTGATTCCCGAGACCTATGTTGTTATAAATTTGATACTAAAAATTTCTTTCACAAGACAACACAATGATAAACAAAATCAAAACTCTCAACTAAGAAGATATGTTAAACAAAAGACTTTCAACTCGGAGAGGAATCAAAGACTCTCTCATCTAAGGAGAGAAATCAGGGGCTGCAAGAAAGGCCACCGATAACAATAGAGTAATATAATTATTAAAAGGATTGCGCAGATAACTCAATCTAATACCTAAAAAATAAAAGAGACAATCTAAAACTTGCAAAAATTAAAAGACAATCTACTCTTCATTAGCGCGATCTGGGACCCCACTAATACCAATGGATGAACATATCTATCGGAATGAACACTGCTATGACTTGTGGGGAGGGAGAGGGGGATGACCGCCCCTCAAAACCCTAGAGTTCATGTGACCTAAGAACTTTAAAATTAGTAAAAGACTGGATGTATTATTAGATATTTATATTTATTTACTTAATTCCCTAGGAAATTTTAAATTGAAAGGTCTGAAAGCGTTTGATTATAAAATCAACCCCTCATTTATACAAAAAAAAAAAAGTTTTATTGTGTCACTGAGATAAAAAGTACTTATATAGTATATTTGAATTTATTTTTGCGTTGATAATTACACAAAAATCGAAAAAAAAGAGAGGATAATTTTAAATCTTGCCATACCCTTGTACATTAAACTTGTTCGACAAAATATGCATGGCAGTACTTATTAAGTAAATATATATTTTTTCAAATAGTGATTTTGATTTCTCTCAGAAAATAAAAATAAAGTGTATATTAAAAAAAAACGAGAAACAGATAAATCACATATTGAAAGTGGGGCTGTACATATTTATTTTTTCCTTTATGAAATAAAATAAAATAATGTCAGTAGTCACCATGCATCAAGAACTTGGACCAGACCCCCTCACACTCTCTCCTCACTAATAACCCACGTGGCAGCCTGAAAATGTAGAATTTAAAAAATTGAAATTTAAAATGTTTTTTAGTTTAATAAAAATAACGAAATGGGAAAACAAAATGGTTCGTAATATGATACCCTCGTCCTTCTCTACGTCCAATTAAATTGACTCGAATTTTAATGTGAAAATTATTTATTAATATTAAAAAGAATAAAATTAATTTTTATTGGAATGATTTGATCCTGTCCAAATAATGAGATAAATAGAGATTTTTGTGTGTAATTGTTATTGGTATGAGATTTCATTTAAAAATATCTATAAAGAATTTATTTGAGAAGGTAAAATTATATTTTATTATTTATATAATAAAAAAATAAAATAAGAATATTTATTTATGGATCTTGAACAATCAAAACAAGACGGATGAAGTAGTATTCTTTATTTGTGTAGTAGTCAATATTAAATAACCCCAGGCTCCAGCTACCTTATTATAATAAATCATTTTCTAAACACTTTTTTTGGTTCTAACACTGCCTCCGTCCCATAACAACGTGCACTTTTACCGTTTTTACGTGTTTTAGCGAGCGAGTTTTTTATTAGTATTTAAAATAATAAAATATTTTTTAAAGATGCATATAATAAAAGAGAGGTAGATCTATCATACCCCTATTTAAAAGTCACTTTATCATTTCAAATCTTAATAAACAACTCGCTAGCAAAAACTCGATAATAAAGTTAGCGTGCACGTTATCTTGAGACGGAGGTAGTATATAATAAGGAAAGCATTGGGAGTTGATCAGGTATAATTTTATGTCATCCAATAATATGTGATTGAGATGATTTGTTAAAAAAAAAGATATATTTCAAGTCATATACTATAATAAATCACTAGATATTCAGACAATGTCTTGTAATATATGGAGTAATATATTGACATATTGTAGTGCTAATACACACACTCGTTTACCCTAAAAATTGCAGATTGTTTGTACTTTAATTCATTGGACTAGGAAACAATACCATCAATTATCCACTTACATAGACAGAGGAAGACATTATGAAATAGAATAAAGTAGAGACAACCAGACAAGATAATTATATTTGCTTAAACATAAAGTACATACGACATCTTTGGTTTAATTTCCTACATTATTTTTAATTTTGCTTTTCTTTTTCTAATAATACTATAATAATAATAATATCATACTTTACTGTGGGTATAAAAATATATAAAAAAAATCATATACGGTATTAAAGAATATAAAACTATTACAGGATTTCTTCTCTTTCAAACTATATAAGTGAGGTTTCAATCTGGGCTTCTTTGTTACAGTAGCTAGACCTTTCTAGGCCCATTCAGATCCTGGGCTTGGTCATGGCCTTACAAGTTTTCCAAACTTATTGGGCTTCGATTAAAATTATTTGTAAAATAGACAAAAACTCATATGACACGAGTACAACTTAGCACAAATCACATACACTCATCTCAAAGTGTTAAATCATCAATGTCCAACTTATATTACGTCTCATCGTGAGATTGTCTCATGCAAGTGTGACTCTCTCTTGTAAGAAATAATATGAAGTTGCATTTAGTGCTCAAGGCCCAATATTTTAACAAAACCTAAAGGCCAAAATATGACGGTTTCAGTTTTAGCCCAGTTTTAAATTACTACAAGAATAATAAACTTTTAAACTTATTCAGGCCCAATCTAGAAATGGGCTTTATAATATAATAACTTGTAATGATTATTGAATTTTTATTTGAATCCCATTAGGTAAACACAACATTTTGAATAAATCTTTTAAAAGCTTGATAAATAAATAAAGATATAATTAATAAAAAATGGACTACTAAATCAAAGATCATTTAATGTAGGCATTATCAATTTACCAATCAAGTTGGTGTGCTAGGTTGGATCACCATTTACAATTGGGCCGCCAGCCATCAACTGAGGGCCGCAAAATGATTTTGGACCCGAAATCAGAGTTTAAAGGAAATTAGGGAAAATATTGTTACAACTTACAAGGGGTGGTAGTGGGAAATTTAAGTTATAATTAGGTTGGAATTTTAGGATTCTTGATTTAGAAATTATGCTAAAAAATTATTATAGAGTTCAATCTTATTTTAAAATTTTGAAACATTATTTGAAATCCATTATTATGAAATTATTTAAGATATATTCGCTACATAATAAATTCATTCGTAACTTAAAACTTTAAGTAAGTCTCATGTGAACAAGTTTTATAGTATAAATAAATTTATATTATTACACTTATAAGCCAATATCATAACACATATCAAATGATACTATTATACTTATAAACTAATATTATAGTAATTATATCAATTTTTAAATGTAATTGTTACTAATTTTATATTATGAATAAGTTTTACATATAAAAGTTCATGTAAAGCTTTTATATTAAGAAATACTTCCTAAATTTCAAGCATTTTGAATTATTTTTTTAAATAATATTGATGAATTTAAAAGTCGCTTTTGTTCATGCAAATTCAAACGACCTCTTCTAAAATAAAATTTGAAATTCTTATATAACAACTTCAAATATAATGTCTATCATGTTTTAGGTGTTTGTAGGTTTTGATCTCATATAGTATAAACTTTGTTGTTTTTTTTTTCTTTTTATCTGATTATTAATTTTCAATGCATTAACGGCCACTTTCTATAAGTTCATTACAATTGATTATGATGAAAATCAAATGATTAAAAAACATGACCTTTTACCATTTACGGATATAATATTACCACAAGCTATCTAATGAATTTACTTTATTTGCATCATGTGGTTAAGCTATCTCTATCTCTACTTAATCCTACATCATTACATTCAGCAAATGTTTTAGATGAGAGATACCATACACTTTCGATTAAGCCAAAAATCGTTTTCCTAATGATTGATATGCTTATATTCCAAACCAAGCAAAGCCAAAAATAAAAAATTAAAAACAGATTATTACTATGTCCACTCCATGGGAGTAAAAATATCATTTTTAATCCTATAATTTTGGATAATTTCATTTTTGTTCCGTAACTTTTTACTTTTAATTTTAAATATGTTAATTTCAGTCATTTTTTTGTCAAAAATTTTAAAATCTCGTCGAGATTGTCGGAATAAGCATGTGCACTTCACGTGACACTTTAAAATTGATTTTTTATTTTTTATTTCATGATAGTCCACTTGTGTAGGTCACCGATTTTTTTTAAAAAAATCTCAATTTTGAAATGTCAAATGAATTGTATATATTTTTATTCCGATAAAATTTTAAAATTTTCAATAAAAAAAGACTGAAATTGACATATTTAAAATAAAACAATACCAAAATTATTGAACTAAAAATAATATTTTCTCACTAATTTATATATTCAGAGTGGGTGGCTGGCAGGCCACATGCCGACAGTTTAATTTCATGTGATCTGCTGCTTTATACTTGGACCAGTTTTGTCTATTTACAACAAACCCCTTCTGCCGCCTTCACTCGCCTTCTTCTTGTTATGCTACACGCGCACTCTGAAAGCCAATAATATTTGACCACGTGTAGCTATTCTGTAGTGCTCCAATAAGATTGGGGAGTGGGACGGCTTCCCTGTAACCGACGTTTTTTCATTACGGTGGTCAAAATTTGATTTTCACACGCAAAAAATAGATCCGGCTGGATTAAAAACTAAGTAAATATATTATGTAATAAAATAATATTATCTACAATAATTGCTCAGGTTTATAGTGTGCCTTGTGCACGGACCTTTATGCCCTTAGGCCTTAGCACTGTGAAATTGAAAAGACGAATACACCCCTAGCATGAGAATATATATCTTTGATTGAACTCCACCTCATTGTGATTTGTGACTTGACCTACGATCTACTATTTCTCAACTTGTACTTTGTTAGTTACTCCTTTCGTCCTACAATAACGTGCACAATTTTTTTTGTTTGTCTTAAAATAATGTGTATATTTTTTAAAATGACAAAACACTCAAAATTTACACTCTCACAATATCATTATAATTGATTTAAATAATATCAATAAAACAAATTTTCTTAATTTTCGTGCCCGGGAAAATGTGCAAACAAATTTTCTTAATTTTCGTGCCGGGGAAAATGTGCACGTTATCCCGCGACGGAGGGAGTATTTCATTGTTTAGAAAATGAAATAGAAATTGGTCAATCATTTATTAGAAAAGTTTATCATTGGTTGTGATTTACATAAAAGTTATGCTAGTGTTTTTTACTTGTAGTGATAGTTATTGATTACATGAATAATGCCATCCACAATATACTTTTTGACTTTTTCATTTTACAAATGGAATGGATTTTGCCAAAAAAGAAAAAAATACTCAAAAGAAAATGTTGAAATATTTAAGGTTGAGTTTATTACAACAAAAAAAAATTGTAATGCAGATGGGTTATCTTCAAGATTGTCAAGTGGACTTATATATCTAAAGAAATAAGAGATGTGAAGTTGAATCAAATTTATGTATATGTATAAAGCGGGAATGATATAGAGCTCACCGGTGGGCATTATATTTATGTCCACCGCCTAAGTGGTTGCCTACGTGGCAATGCCACATAACAATCTTTATTTTTTTTCCTTTCAATTTTCTATATTTTTAAATTTAATTATATATTTTAGGATTTATACAACAAATAAAATATCTTTTTTCCAAATTATAAATCCTAAAATTGTATCTTCTCTTCTCTTTCGTACAACACTCAGTCCCGCTCACATTCATCCCTAGAATCTGCCAATCTGCAATATAAAGTCATCATCGTTGTTTTTTTAATTGAGCCAAACAAAGAAAAGATAAGTATAATTTATTCTAAACAAGAAAAAAGAAATGCAATGAAGTTTGATTCTTGTTTACCATTCATTGTGTATTATGTTTTCTTTTAATTCTTTTTATTCCCGATTCTTCTCTCTGTTTGAAATAAAACAAGAAAAACATGTGCACAAATATAAAAGAGAATACTTTTTTATAAATTGAAGTTTATCCAAAAGAAAATGTCATGAAGTTTAAAGGATTTTAATATAATATTCTTCCCTTTTATTCAGCATAATTCTCATAGTTCATAATTTTGTTATTGCATATGCAATTTGTTGGTAAACCCTGTGGATAGTTCATATTTGACTCCATGAGTTTTAATTATTTTTTGTAAATGGAGAAGCACTACGAACTTACAAAAATGGCTATGTCGTTAAAGCGACTCTGTTGAAGATTCCGACGAAGAATGGTGAACGAAAATGATTGTTACACAAAAGACAGGAGAAGATATATGAAATGATTCCAGGATTTAATTTGGAAAAGAGATATTAAATTTATGGTATAAAATATGAAAATATGTAGAAAAATATATTATAATAATAAAAGGAAAAAAAATAAAAAATTTTATGTGGCATTGCCACGTAAAAAAGATAAACACAAATATAAATGCCACCAATTTAATTTCTATATCATTCCCGATGTATGAAGGGGGTACTGATACTAAACATAATGTCAGGAATTTTTTTTAGGAATTTTAATTTTAGTATAAATTACTTGTACTTTAATCATTAGTACATAATTTGTAATTTGTATTGAGGCGGCTCCAAAACAAAATCATATCTGATGGTGTGACATTTGTAATCAAGTTGCACCTACGAAGTACCAAAGAAATTTATTTGTATTTTGCAATTAAAAAGCATTTATATAGGATTCTTTCAACATAGCCGGTTCCCAAAATATTTTGCGAGAACTACCAAATATATAGTTATCTCATACATTTAATCGAGACAAATTACTTTATACACGAGTTGAATTATGCAACAAGTATGTATTTTTAATTGATATTAATTATTTTCATTTAATTGTGTATGATAGTTTTGTTGAGCAATATTAGTTGATTTAATTGAATTGTATTAATTATTATCATTAGATAATATTAATTATTTTATTAAATTATATATTAAATAATATTAATTGTGCACTATTTATACGGTAGAATGGGATGCACATATGTTACATTTTAATTAGTGAAGATATCTTGTACTACAGCTAAACTAGGCCTCTTGGGCTGAAATGGTCTTTGGGGCCTCCTGTCCTGGCCTTTAAAACAGGCCAATATGTCCACTGTTTAAATTGTCCCATTATTTTTTTATATTTTATTAAATAAAACCCATATTGTAATATAATTTTACTTAATTATTGATGTTTAATGTATCTAGTGGTATAAAATTTGTTTTGACTAGTTGATATTTTTTGTAAAATAATAATACTAATCGAATACCCAGTCTACCGCCGGATGGCATTTAAAAGAGTCAAACGTTGTCGTTAATAATTTGCTAGTTTTGAATGCATCCTCTGTAATTGGTGAAAGGCTAAACATGTCTTTTAATAATAAAGGACAGCTGCCATATCATGATATTAGTCTCACATAAAAAAAAAAAAAAAAAAGTCAAAACCAAAATCCAGTTTTCCTATATCTAATAACAAAAACCTCATATAAAATGGTCTCATATAGGGGTGAAAAATTTACCGAAAATATCAAGATATATCGAACCATGCCGCATCAAAAAATATATATAATTTCTTTGGAATTTTTAAGACGATAAAGGTATAAATTTTCAAAAGTCATGGTATACCGAATATATATCGGTATATCGAAATATTTTTCGGTATACCGATACATTGGATATATACCGTACCATATTTAGAAAAATATATAATATATTTTATTTTTTAATTTAATTAATACATTGGATATATACCGTAACTTGAAAATTTATCATTTTATTTTGAATTGTCTCTGTGGGTTTCCTGATTCAAGCTGAAAATTGAAATTCGTAGAATTTTTTTGAGTGTTCTCATACTTAAAAAACCCGTCTTTTATGGAGATATATGTTGTTAAAAGATTATTATTCATAAAATATAGATTTTTTAAATAAATAATTAAGGTATGAATGATATACCGTTAATTCGGTATGAAATGGTATACCGTTAATTTGGTATGAAACGGTAGATGATTAATTCAAGATGTATTTAAAAATTTTGATATGATGCGACGATATACAATATGTGATTTTTGCATACCGAAATTACTAGATATCTAGAATTAGATATCCGTAATTTTCGATGACGAGACGGTATGATGAATTTTCACATATCAGAATTACTAAGACGATAGATAAGAAAGACGACGATCGATCTGATAAAGATATGCTACCCCTAGTCTCATATATAAAACATGAGGGGATTCTGTATTGTACAAGAGGGTGCTGTGACACAAAACAACACCCAACCCTCTAAAATATCCAAATTATGCTCTGTTTCACTATAAGATCGTAATGCAAATGTGCATCATATCCAATTCAATCTATTGTGCCTATTGAGTAACACTAAATTCAATTTGAATTTGAGCAACTAGGAATATTTCTTTTTGTAATTTTTTTCAAAATTGGCTAATAGTACTAGTTTTTTATTTATTTTATTATTCTTTAAAAAAAAAAATTTGAAATCGGCTCCTTCACTGCATTTAGTCAAAGGGTATGGTTGTCTTTTCAGAAAGCGCACATCTGTCATAGTAATATTTAAAAAATTCAAAACAAACCAAAACCAACTTATCAATCTATCCATACCATCGCAACCGTCCATTCTCCAGATCGTACGGCATCGACATGCTATAAGCAATAGGAGGGAAACATCATGAGCCGTAGATTTATCCTTCTCAGATATAAAATCCCTCTTGGGGCCAAGGTTTTTTTTCACACTCACTCTCTGGTCTAGTCGAAAGTTCTGCTGGTATTTCATCGATCCTTAGGGATTATCGTGTTTCTCTCACAAATTTTCAGGTAATCTTCATCTTGTTAAGTTTTCTGTACTTTTGGTGCTCATTTTTTTATGTAATCTTGTGCGATTGCTTTTCAATTTCGCGATTTTCGCATTTTAAGTAGGTTTTCAACTCATTTTAGTTTTTTCTCTACCCAAACTTGTAATTGCTGGTAGATCGAGCTGATTATATGAAGAATTACTTGTAGATCTGAGTTACATTACATTTTTCTGAACTTGATTGAATAGTCTTTTCATCGTTAATAGTGTTACTTTGGATCTCATTGAGTTGGCAATATTTCAATGATTTCTTTTGAATATATGCGGATCTGGTTAAGATCTGAGAAATAATACTAACGTTAATTCGATTATGCATCTGTTTAAGGCCTGCAAGATCTGTTGAGAGCTAAATCTGTACTTATTTGTTGCGTAGTTAGATAGTTGGAATCTTATATTTGATATATGTTTCTGCAAATGTGATGCCATTTCTCTTTTGCTCATTGGTTTTGAGCTTAGATCTATGAACTATGTTAGATTTAAGTGTAATAGGAGTGACTGTACATGGTTTGAATTGTAATGGTATGATCCAGCGTAAAATGATTTTAATTGAAATGATAGTGTAGATGCTACTCGTATAAAATATCGTCAAAGTTGGGAGATATATATGATATATCTCTTGCAGCAATATGATTCATATCAATTACTGAACTCTTTAGTAAAGAAATAGTGTATTAATTTCATTGACTTGCGTTCATATAAAACCTGTGATGTTATTCATGATTATGTGTTATTTCCTTATCATTTTCTTTTAATACAGGAAAAATGAGAGAAATCCTTCATATTCAGGGTGGGCAATGTGGAAACCAGATTGGTTCCAAGTTCTGGGAGGTGGTCTGTGATGAGCATGGAATTGACCCAACGGGAAGATATGTTGGAACATCTGATTTGCAATTGGAACGTGTTAATGTGTACTACAATGAAGCATCTTGTGGCAGGTTTGTTCCTCGTGCGGTTCTCATGGATTTGGAACCTGGAACCATGGACAGTGTCCGCACTGGTCCATACGGCCAGATCTTTAGGCCAGATAACTTTGTTTTTGGACAGTCTGGTGCTGGAAACAACTGGGCTAAAGGGCACTACACAGAGGGTGCTGAGCTCATTGATTCAGTTCTTGATGTCGTGAGAAAGGAGGCCGAGAACTGTGACTGCCTTCAAGGTATATAGCTTGAGCTTCAAACACTTTTAGGTTTGTGGGATACAGCTATGATATATTAATCTTTCATATACTTAATTAGTTTGCAATTCTGCTTTCTTGATTGATATAATATTGGAATTTTTTGTTTTTGTTTATTCAATTGAATTTTCCAGAGTATCAATTTTGACCATGATGGGCTAATGATCTGAAAATTGTGCATCATTTTTATAGGTTTTCAAGTTTGCCACTCTCTTGGTGGAGGAACTGGTTCTGGAATGGGTACCCTATTGATCTCAAAGATCAGGGAAGAATACCCCGACAGGATGATGCTTACATTCTCTGTGTTCCCTTCTCCGAAGGTTTCGGACACGGTGGTTGAGCCTTACAATGCTACTCTTTCAGTGCACCAGCTTGTTGAGAATGCAGATGAGTGCATGGTTCTTGACAATGAAGCTTTATACGATATTTGTTTCAGGACACTCAAACTCACCACTCCTAGCTGTGAGTATATTATATTGTGAAATCATGTATTTTCTTTATGTGTTGTAATCACTTACCTGGATGTTTCTTTTGCCCACTTATATGATATGTCTGTTTGGTTTTGCATATTAATTTTCTTGATCCTTTTGCAATTTAGGTTGAGAAAATCAGTCTTGCTTTTGATTTATCTCCAAATGATTCTCAGTGGACCTCTTTGTACTTTTTTTAACAAGCTGTTGGTGTTAGTTCAGTTTTATCTCCATGTCTTTGCCTGAGTACTTCTCCCACATCATAAGGAGGAGTGTGTATAATGATTTTATTTTGGGTCCTGTAAATTTTTTCAATTAAAAATACTTTAAACTCTCCTAAATTCGTTTCATTTATGACTATGCATTTAATGTTCAAGATATTTTCAGTAGGTTGATTGTATAAAAGGTATAATACTACTCTGTATGTTGTTCTTGATCTTGCTGATTCTTTTATGTATTGTTTTTCTGCCTACATAGTACCCTTGATAAATAAATTCATGAGTGTGTACCAGTGAACATATATAACTACTGTTTTTATCCAAAAAAATAGTACAAAAAATGCTTGCTTATATCTCTGCAATTTCATTTTGGTGCAGTTGGTGATCTAAATCATTTAATTTCCGCAACCATGAGTGGTGTCACATGCTGCCTTCGCTTCCCTGGTCAACTCAACTCCGATCTTCGAAAGCTTGCTGTCAACTTAATCCCATTCCCCCGTCTACACTTTTTCATGGTTGGATTCGCCCCTCTGACATCCCGTGGGTCCCAGCAATACCGTGCCCTCACCGTCCCAGAACTCACCCAACAAATGTGGGACTCCAAGAACATGATGTGTGCAGCAGACCCACGCCATGGACGTTACCTCACTGCCTCCGCCATGTTCAGAGGCAAAATGTCCACCAAGGAAGTTGACGAACAGATGATCAACGTCCAAAACAAGAACTCTTCCTACTTCGTTGAGTGGATTCCAAACAACGTTAAATCAAGCGTCTGTGACATCCCACCAAGAGGGCTATCAATGGCTTCCACCTTCATCGGGAACTCTACTTCAATCCAAGAAATGTTCAGACGAGTGAGCGAGCAGTTCACTGCCATGTTCAGGAGAAAGGCTTTCTTGCATTGGTACACCGGTGAAGGCATGGACGAGATGGAGTTCACCGAGGCGGAGAGCAACATGAACGATCTCGTTTCTGAGTACCAGCAGTACCAGGATGCCACTGCCGATGATGAAGGTGAGTACGAAGACGAAGAAGAAAGAGATCCTCGACGACTAAAAACATCCGAGAGAATCAGAGCCCCATTTACCTATATTTTTCTCATGTTTCGTTTCTGTATGGGAGTGAAAATTCTTATCTTGTTTTGCTTTTTCGGTTTATAAACCTACTAAGTAAGTTCAGGGGAGAGGAGAGTGATGACCATTTCGTTTACCATCGAATGTTTGTTATCCCGTTTCATAAATCCATTTCGTGTTTTCATGTCCAAAAGTTTGTCTGTTTATTGCATGAATCCTGTGTTCTCAGGTGTTAAATCTAATTGCACAATTGAAGTAGAAACAAAGGGAGTGGAAATAATATTGCTCGTAAATCTGAATAATGTGGCTAAAAACAAGGCTTATGCAGACATATTTTAACGACTGGCGATTATCTCGATTCAATTTAAACCAATTTGAATCATATTTCTTTATAACAACAGCATTTTTTTCTTGGAAATGTTCAATGAATATCCCCCTTCTTTAAATTCCCCAGTTTGTGTCAGTGGGGGCCATGTGATCTATCTTCCTTGTGCAGAACCCGACATGTTCTGGCTTCATCACTTGTACCATGTGATAGAATTTCCATGTGCACAAAATAAACCTAAGCTATTTTCAATAATCGATTCCCTGATCATTTGTTAAAATCAATTGATACAATTTTGTTTATTTTTCAAAGAGAAACTCATCAACATATCAAATAAATTTCAATAATGATATTGACTCGAATCATTTATTTATACGCCTATCTGCAATAGAGTAGTATTAGTAAATAATTAGCAAATTTTAATTGCTCATTCATATTTTAATTTGTTTTATGGAAAAAATTGTTTATTAAGATTTAAAAGATTTTTTTTTTTTTTTGGGTATGATAGTTCTACCACTCATCTATCCTGCATCTCCTTAAAAGTTATTTTTATCATTTTATATATTAATAAATAACCTGCATGTTAAAAACACGAGCGAAATAGTGAATTAAAATCTAAAAGATGATATATCACATAGAAAGTAGTAATCGGCTGAATTTTCGACTTCTGACGCATAATTATCATTTTTAGACTCCAAATTCCAACGATCTATGTCCATATATTCTTTACAACACATTTACTATTTAATCGTGAAAATAAATAATACAACAAACAACATTGTGTTGAATGATTGGAATATTGGATACATATAATTATTAAAACCCAGTGCATTATTGTATCATGTGATGTACACACTATATTGTCTGTTTAAAGTACCAATTAGGATATAGGTCATTCATCTGATTAACAAAGTAGTGAATCAAACTTAAATTTTTTTCTACTAATTAATATAATCATTTTCACAAAATGATTAATCCATATAATAATTAAATCATTTTTGGATCTTCCAAATTCCATGAAACGATCCAGCCAAGCAGATCTATGTCCATATATTCTTTACAATAAGTGGAATAACATTTACTATTTAATCGTATATTAATTTATTTGGGGAGAATAATTATTCAGAAATAAATGGAAAAAAATGGTAAATTGAAGAATTATTTACATTTAAGTTGAATATTGTCAATTATTCATTGTCAATTATTCAATGTCCTTTGAAGTACGGTATGTGAATATTTTACTTGATAAAAATTGGAGTCCACATAAATAACCAGAAAACAAGCCCTCTATCCCTTTGGATAACGTATTTCTTGTAATTATCCTTCACATTGGCTCCATTCCCACAGATTTCCTTCATCTCTCTGAGTATTGGCGTAGGTGGGGCACAAAATTTATATAAATTCTAAGTTTACGATAACTCCCTTTTTCAAAATATCATTGTTTAATGTATGAAATGTTCCGAATATCACTACTTAATATATAAAGTGACATAATTTAGTTATTTTTAAAAATAATAACCATAAAATCAAGTATTTTTTAAACATTGATACTAATTAGGGGTGTTCTCAAACTCATTTGAATGGGGTAGGATCACTTTTTTGAGAAGCATGTAAGATCCAATTTTTTGAAAATAAAAGTGATTATGTGTTTTCTGTTGAATTTAAAAACACACAGTGACACTTAAAAAAAAAATGAGTTTAACTGAATTGGGTTTACAAGAGACCTACTCAATGGCATCAAAACTTCTATCAATTTGAATTCACATGCACTCTCATATTTAAAGTATCACTTTTTATTATATGTAGTGTTGTTGTTTAATTAGTGATTTCAAAAAGAAAAAAATATAAAATTAAACATATTTAAAACGGTAATACTTTATATGTTAAATAGTGATACTTCGAACCCGTTTCGAAACTCTATTATATAACAGTGAATAAGTGCTTATTTTCAAAGTTGGTGTGACCCAACTTTTGAATAAAAATGCTTCTTGAACTCTAATTGTGTTTGAAAATGCACACCTTTTATATACCAAACAGTAACATTTGAAAAAGAGAGTTCACGGAACCGTGTATAAACTGCGGTTTGACAATAAATCCGGTTTGGAGGTATGGGGCAGTTCACATGGTGCTTGGTCCATTTGGGACGCGTGCGCATGTGCAAAGTTGCAGTACTATACTCCGTAAACGTATACGTATAATTATACTTATACGTATATTGCTTCATTATTACATGATGATTAACCCACAGCTTATGTTACGGATCTTGCCTTGTTTTTGAGGCACAAAGCTTTGACATTACAATATAAATAGGAGCAATCTGTGTTTACACAAAGACAAGAATGAAATATGGCTTCTTGGGTTAAAACAACCACTTCTCCATTCAGGAAAGCTTGTACTTTCTTCAACCATCAAAACGCCCACCACAGGGACAAGAAGTCCCACCAAGGTACAACTCCCCCTCTTCCCTCTTTCTTGTACTTTCTACTTATAACAAGAATCCAACTTCCATTCCCCAAAATAGCTTTGGCTTTAATCCGATGATGTAGTAATAATTACATGTTTTACATTTGGATGTGTGTTAAAGATTCCTTGCATTTTGATATATGACTTGATTCAAATATATCTAACTAATTAATTGGAAATACGCAAATCTAATATTTTCCCCATTTCTTCTCCTTTTTTTATTCTTTAAAGGAAATTAATTAAACACAAGCTTGTTTTATTTTGTCTCCCACACATTTTGTAAATCTAAATCTCTACAACCCCCCCACCAAATGGAGTTGGTATTGTGTTAACTAGTTTTACATTGCACCTGTTTTTCAACTAATACTTTATAGTAAAACAACTGATACTTTATAATGAAACAACTAATTCTATCGAACTAATACCTTTCCAATAAAACAAATAATATTATTAAAAAATACACACAAAATACAAATCAGATGCACGGTAAAATCAATTTTCGATCTGTATATATCCTTCAATATTTTTTGTATTATTAAAAAATGGACTTAATTAATGTATGTTTGCAAAAAAATAATTGCAGGGAGGGAAGAGAATCGAATAATGGACCTGCAATTACAGGGGGAAGTGATGGCATGTGCATATGAAGATGTCCAGGTTATGTGGTCCATTTTGGAAGAGTCCAAGCCCAAAACCTATAATCTTACTTCTTGACATAATTATATTTTGTCATAATTATTACAAAAAAAAAAAAAAAAAAAGAAGATAAAAAATTTATAGCATGTATATATTTTTGCATCTATCAGAATATTTGTCTATGTGGCTAGATGAATGAGAAGCAGCCCAAAGATGAGTTCTGGTTTTGGGCCATTTGTGGCCTAAAAAAAGAAAAGAAAAAAAGGAAAAGAGAAAAAAGAAATCAATAGCCAGCCAGAATTATCATTGAGAAGGCTAATTGAATCTTTTATTACAGACTAGTATTTTTATTTTTATGTATTATTTATTTGGATTTTGCTCCATTATGGTGAATGTGATCAAATGAGAATCATGGTGAGATTTGTGGTTTAGAATGATTGTTTTGCAATGAATGTAAAGTTGACTTTCATTTGCTTAAAGAAGAAATCAGATGTTAATTGCTCTTTAATTTTGAAACTTTGGAAGCTATCTTTTCATGAATTTAGAGGGATATGATAAAATATTGGGGTATTATTAAAAAAATTGAACTCAATTCAAAGGTAATAGGATTTAAACTATTTATTTCAAGTGAAACAGAACTTGATTTACTGATTTTTTTCATTAATTTGAGCCAGAAGTCTAAAATCTGAACTCATTTAATTCGACCTAAGTAGTTAACAATTATATTCTCTCTTATTCTTTTAGTACCAGCATACCAATTATAATCACATGTGGTGATGATGAACACGCACGTGACACACGTCCAATAGCATTAATTATGAGATAAATATATTATTTTATAATTAGAGATCTAACATGGCCTTAGCATCCAAAAATGCAACCATGAACCCAACATGTTGAGATTAGATGGATCTAAGCATATTTGGAATAATAAAAGCTCTTGACATAACAAGTGAAAGCAAAAGGAAAAATATTAGAGTAGGAATCATCTGCACCATGTATATGTTGGGCTTATACTAAAAAATATGCTTTTATTTTGTATAATCAAACTGAAATTTCTTATTTATTTACTGAAATAAATTATTTAAATCACCGTTACATTAAATATGAATAAATATTATATATGTTTATTGCAAACCCGTTCAATAAGACAGTACGTATTACGTTGTAGTTAATTTGGTGAAACCCGATCACTGAAGATCAAATTAATAGCCCTCGTAATTAAGTACAAATTCACAACCCAGATGAAAATGAACGAACCATCATGAACGGTTGAAGTGTGAGACCCAGATTGACCTGTCTTGACCAAGGGATCACACTAGAGCATTTAGGTGCGCTGAATGAGGACCTCTGAGGAGGACAAATTCTTGATCTTGAATATACAAGAATTAGACCTTAGTGGTGCGTTATTTCTTAATCTCCATCCCTTAAATAGGATCGTGTGAAATTAATAACTATTACTTTGACTTATGATGGGAAGAGAGTTAATGCGATTCGATACCTTATATCTTGGGCAATATTATTAATAATTATGACAATTCACGACATTTAATACGGAGAATCACGTGTAATCGTCTTGCTTGATTTGTCCCCTTGGTGGACTCATATCCTTTATCATGCCAAATCTTGCAAGTGGAAATTTATTTTCGGCATGGATAATAATGTTGAAATCTCTTTTTCTCTAATGACTAAGATATTAATTAATATAAAGCTTGTTCGGTGATTTAATTAATTAATGGACTAAGATAATCTTAAACGCGGAAATAATGACCGGAGTCATGTTATATGTGAAATCGTAATATGGGTTAAGATGGATAGTTCAATATTAATTTTATAGTGGAGTAAATTATTATTAATGGACTTGAATAATATTTGGCCCAAAATATTAAAGTTTCATAGTCCATTGGAGGTCCAATCTTAATTCTCCTAAAGACCCCCAAATAGCCCAAAATAAAGTCCAATTAATGAGAGAGAGAAGAAAATATTCTTGCTATATTTCCATGTGATATTTTCGAAAAATATGTATGGAAAATGAAGAAAAGATTGTCTTGATTTTCTTGTAGATATTTTATGGAAAGAGATAAATATTGTAGGAATACATAATTATCACATAAATTCAAGAAGTCAAATCTTGATTCTTTTTATATTGTTATTTTCGAAAATTTAGGGATATAAAGGGGAAGAGATTTTTATGGAAAATTTAATTAAGGAGAAAAGAATATAGGAGATATATTCAAGATTTCTTGGAGACCAAGAAAAGATTTTCTTCCTTATTTTTTTAACCCTAAAAATTGGCCACCCCTCCTCCCTATATATAGGGGATGAATTTTTCATTCCCAAGTGAAATTCAATGTGTTGGAAATATTAGAAATCCACAAAGGTAGTAGCAAAATATTTTATTTTCTCTCCATTAAAATAGTTCGTTGAAATCTTCCCACCGGATAACGTTTGTGGACTTTGGGGATATATTTGGGAAGACTCTTGGGTTGATTCATCCGTTTGATTCTTCAATAGGTTAGTAATTCAGTAACTCCTAGTTTCTCATGTTTAGGATTTACGTGAATTATGTGAACACATGTTGTTTATTATTATGTTGAATTAATTTAGGATTAATTCATGTTAGTAATTAACTATTTAATTTAAATATATATTTAAATAATCACCTCGAATAGATTCGGACACCCCGATTTTCCCCAACAACTGGTATCAGAGCTCTGGTTTCGAGCTCTGATTTTTTAAATTGTTATTTAAATTGTTGGACATTAAATTAAAATTGGATAGTAGAATTGCTAGATCTGTTTTGCAGGTATCCAATTGTCATGATATTTAATGTGTTTTATTTTCATGCGTATGAATGAATGGTTTTTTAATTCGACTCGTTCGGATTTGTTTTTCTCGTGAGAAAATCCACGAGTAGATTAGGTTATTTGATTTGTCTAATGTATTGCATCGGGGCCAGGATTTAAGGTATTTATTTTCGTTAAATAAATGCAACCGACCAGACGAAGACGGAGACGATTAAAGATGGATCCGAACCGACGACGCGGCGGCGGTGCCGCGGAAACGTGTTAAGGAGGCACGCTACGACGCGGACGACGCCAAGACGGACGCGTTATAGGGCGCTTAGGGCGCCAAAGTGGATCGCATACGCAAGTGACGTCATTGGGCATAGGGCGAAAGCACGGGCGACGCTACTGGGCGGACGCGAATAGGGCGACAGTAGCGAAGGCAAGGCGGGCGGCGCTGCCGGATCCATCGGGCACCGATGTCGCCGAGGCTCGGCCGATACACGGATATGGGCGACGCCACGCCGACAAGATAGCTGTCGCCGAAAGCGTCGGTCGGATGCCGCAGATCCCGCCGCGAAGTCGCCATGTATGCTTTCAAGATGGAGTTCTTTTCGAGATGAACGAGTGGAAGAAATTCAAGACGACGTTTCTTCAAGATCAAGCCAAAGAAAATCAAACCATGACAGTTGGATAATTTGTGTCCAATGTGTTTATTTTTCGCTTTGCTTGATTTATTGTTGCCGATTTTCTTGTGCTTTATTTAACTGTTTAAATGTGTTTGCATGAGAATTGCTCAACGAAAAATCTCAAATTCAAAAAATTACTAAGTATGTTATGATAATTAATTTGTTTTGATACAAATTAATTTTGACCTCCATGATTTATTTATTTGTGAAATCTTTTGGAGAAATTCCCTATGGGGACGGTCAAAAGATAGATTTCACATGAATAAATTCCCAAAAAAGGATGATTGTGAATTATTATTAGTGGCGGCGATGACCCTCCAACGAGGCTCGATCAAAGCGAAGTAATAATTTCGTATTTAATCATGGTTATTACTTAGGTATAAAATTGATATTTATTTATATTTTATATTGATCAAGGGGAGTTATACTATTATTTTTTTTTTTAAATTAAAGGTTTGTAAATGTTCTTGTTTGTAACCTGCTTGAATGTGATTTAAATGATGACCCTCCCACGAGGCTCATTTAAATCTGTTGTGAGATATTGGCTGATGCATGTTCATATTTTTTTTGAGATTTTAATATGAATCATGTGATGGAATTGTGTGGTTTAATTTTGTGTTGATCTGGATATTGATACAAAATATATGTTTATTTCAGTTCATCATGTCGCAACCTTTTAATCCAATTATTCAATATATTGAAAAAAAAAACCAACTCTTTGGTGAAAACTATGTCACTTGAAACGTAATATGACTTTTTGTCCTCCTCTCGCACAAAAACATTATTGGGTTCTTGGCGGACATAAACCTGATAGAATCACTGAAGGGTCATCTAGTTCGGAAAGATGATTGTACGAAATCTGGGAGCAAGCCAATGAATCAATAAAATCGATAATATTGACTTCATTGTCTGATGATTTGAGGCTCATTCATGAGAAAATTGATTCAGCTGCGGAGATCGTTCAAAGTCTTGAGGAAATGTTTTCCTCTGAGAACTGCATGATCAAAGAGTTTCATCAAAATGGAGTCGAAAGGCTGAAAATGATTGAGGGAACGCCCGTAAGGAATCACATTCTCAAAATCAGACGCCATTTTAAAAAACTTGCTTACCTTGGTGCACGATACGATGATGAGGCTCAAATCGAATTCTTGTTCCTAACTCTTCCAAGGAGCTTTAATGACTTCTATTGTAATTTTGTGATGAGCGATCACATGTTTACCATAGATACCCTACAAGAGATCTTGGAGACGATAGAGAAACACTTGGGACAAGAAGACGAAGCTTTGGTGACTAAGAAACTGCTCTCAAAATCTAGGCCAAAGGAAGGCAAGATTGAGAAGGAGATGAATAGTCCGATCCAAAGCAAGGCCACAAAAGAAAAGGGTAAGAAAGCAAGTTGGTTGAAAGTCCGTAAGACGCCAAAGGAAAATGTTTTAACTGTGGAGAAAAAGGACATTGAAAGTCGGCATGTTCCAAACCCAAAAGGAATGGAAAGAAAGGTAATTCACACTCACTAGTAGTTGAAACTTGTTTGGCGGAGTATGCTACCCATTCGTGGGTATTGGATACGGATCCATCGATCATGTATGTTTCACATTGCAGGTTTCGCGGAACCCGGTGATTAAGTGAGAGTGAGATCCTCATCACGCTTGGCGATGCTATGAAAGTGGGGTACCAAGCAAATGGGAGAAGTGCACCTGTCCTTTGGCGACAAGACGTTAATTTTAAGAGATGTTCTTTATTTTCCAATTTTTTCAAAAAAAACCTTATTTCTATTTCTAAATTGTTTATCGATGGATATTTCATTCATTTTAATAAAGATGTTATTATTTTTTTCGTGAACAATATGATTATTTGTCGTGGAACTTTGAGGAACAATCTCTATATTATTAACTGTGCACATCACTCACAAAATGCATCCTATAACACATCTACTATTTCTTGTAAACGAAAGTGCTCGGCTGACGTGAACAAGACACTTCTTTGGCACCTAAGATTAGGTCATATTAACCCGAAGAGGATTCAAAGGTTGGTGAAAGATGGTTCTTTGGGGTCTCTCCAAATTGAGCCATTTCGACTTTGCGAATCGTGCTTGAAAAGGTAAAATGACCAAGAGGGCATTTGGAGCAAAGGGGCTTAGAGCTAAAGAAGAGTTAGAAATCGTTCACACCGATGTGTATGGTCCAATGCAAATCAAAGCTAGAGGTGGCTACAAGTATTTCGTTATTTTTATCGATGATTACTCACGCTACGGATACATTTTCCTAATGAAGCATAAATCTGAGACATTTGATAAATTCAAAGAATTTAAGGCTCAATCAGAGAATCATAAGGGAAAAAAGTTTCAAGTTTCTACGATCGATCGATCGTGGAGGCGAATACCTCGGTGATGAATTTTTGAACTACCTATCGGAAGTGGGGATTGATCTCGCTTGATCGCACCCGGTACCCTCAACAAAATGGGGTTGTAGAACGAATGAATAGAACACTTTTAGAAATGGTAAGGTCAATGATGAGTTATGCGGATTTACCAAAATCGTTATGGGGTTACGCATTAGAAACAACGGCTTTTATTCTGAACCTAGTGCCATCCAAATCGGTACCTAAAACCCCGAGAGAATTGTGGACGGGGCAAAAGCCCGGACACATCGAGGATCAAATCGATGCACGTTCAAATTAATTGGATGTAAGGATGTTCATAGGGTACCCGGGAAGGAACTAAAGGATGCATGTTCTATGGTCCCGAAGATCAAAATGTGGTAATCAATACTCACTTTAGATTTTTGGAAAAAGACTATATGAAGAAAGCCTAGAAGTGAAATTACCTTAGAAGAACTTAGGGGGCCGACTCCATTGCCAACCTGTACAAAATGATATACCAAACGTCAACCTACACGGAACCTCGTCAGAGTGGGAGGGTTATCGACAACAACCCGAGAGATTCTTGGGGATCGGAGAGTCTTCAGACTTGATCTCAAAAGAAGAATCAGATCCATGGTCCTACAACGAGGCGATCCAAGACAAAGATGCTCAATCTTGGCAAACATCAATGGAAGCCGAGATGGGTTCAATGGATCACAACAAGGTGTGGGAGCTAGTCGAACCACTTGATGGGATAAAACCCATCGGATGCAAGTGGGTATACAAGAGAAAAAGGGGACCGGACGGAAGGGTTGAAACCTTCAAAGCAAGACTTGTGGTGAAAGGGTACACTCAGAAAGAATGGATCGATTATGAGGAAACCTTTTCGCGTAGAAATATGCTCAAGTCCATCTGCATTCTCTTATCGATTGCTGCGCATCTAGATTTTGAGATCTGACAAATGGACGTCAAGACAACTTTCCTAAATGGAAATCTTGACGAAGTAATCTATATGCAACAACCCGAAGGCTTCATTGAAAAAGGCCAAGAACATCTGGTTTGCAAGCTCAGAAAGTCCATTTATGGACTGAAGCAAGCATCCCGAGCTTGGAATCAGTGTTTTGATCAAGTTATAAAATCCTACGGATTCGATCAAAATGAATTTGAAAGTTGTGTCTATAAAAAGCGTGACGGAACTGCATTGATATTTTTGGTACTATACGTGGACAACATTCTACTCATCGGAAATGATGTAAAGGTGTTATCAAACGTAAGGGCATGACTATCAAAACAATTCGATATGAAGGACTTAGGGGAAGCAGGTCACATCCTAGGGATCAAGATCACTCGAGATCGCAGGAAAATAATGATCGGGCTTTCGCAAGCCTCATACATAGATACTATTTTGAAGCGCTTCAGCATGCAGGATTCCAAGAAAGGCTTTGTACCCTACAGACACGGAATCCATCTATCCAAAGAGATGTGTCCCAAGACACAGAAAGAGATAGATGACATGAAGGGCATCCCTTATGCTTCTACCGGGAAGCCCTCATGTATGCAATGCGGTACGAGACCGGATATCCGCTTTGCACGTAGGCATGGTGACAAAATATCAAAGTAACCATGGGAAAGAGCATTGATCTAAAGAAAGAACATTCCGGCACGAAAAGGACACGGGACGAGAATGTTGGTTTACAAGTCGATACCGATGATTCCATCGGTTACACGGACTCGGATTTCCAATCAGACATTGACTCCAGAAAGTCTACCTCGGGTAGTGTGTTCTGCATGAGGGGAGGAGCCATGACATGGAGAAGCGTAAAGCAGAAATGCATCGCCGATTCTACCATAGAAGCCGAAATCGCGTTCGCCAGCTTGTGAAGCGAAGAAAAACAATTTGCTCAAGAACTTCTGGTGGACTTGGACGTGGTCCGAATTTGCCCCAAGAAAAATCACGGTCTCATCGTGATAACGCAGAAGCGATTTGCAAATTCAAGGGAGCCGAAAGAGCCCACAAAGTCAAAGCAAACACATTGAAAGAAAATACCATCTCATATGAGAAATCATTAAAAGAGGAGACATTGAGGTGGCTAAGATTGCATCGGAAGACAACTTAGCAGATCCATTCACAAAGGGTCTGCCTCAGAGTACATTCGAGAGACATGTGGAAGAAATGGGTGTCAAGAACATTGCCAATCTGCTTTGAGTATAAGTGGGAGAAATATTATTAGGTTCGTGTAGGGTGACATTAGATGTCACATAGAACACGAGACATGATGTAGTATACTTAAAAGCGGACTTTGAGTATAAGTGGGAGATTGTTGGGGTTATCTTTGAAAAAGTATGCTTTTACTTTGTATAACCAAACTGAAGTTTCTTATTTATTTACTGAAATAAATCATTTAAATCACTGTTGCATTAAATATGAATGAATGTTATATATGTTTATTGCAAACTCATTCAATAAGACAATACGTATTACGTTGTAGTTAATTTGGTGATACCCGATCACTGAAGATCAAATTAACGACCCTCGTAATTAAGTACAAATTCACAACCCAGATGGAAATGAACGAACCATCATGAAGCGGTTGAAGTGTGAGACCCATATTGGACTGTCTTGACCAAGGGATCACACTAAGCAAGATTTAAGTCTTGTTGAATGAGGACCTACAGGAGGACAAATTCTTGCATGAATATACAAGAATTAGATCTCAGTTGTGCGTTGTTTCTTAATCTCCGTCCCTTAAATAGGATCGTGTGAAATTAATAACTATTGCTTTGACTTATGATGGGAAGAGAGTCAATGCGATTCGATACCTTATATCTTGGGCAATATTATTAATTACATGACGATTGCTGACATTTAATACGGAGAATCACGTGCAAGTACGTCTTGCTTGATTTGTCCCCTTGGTGGACTCATATCCTTTATCATGCCAAATCTTGCAAGTGAAATTTTATTTTCGGCATGGATAATAATGTTGAGCTGTCTTTACTCCAATGACTAAGATATTATTTAATATAAAGCTTGTTCAGTGGCTTAATTAATTAATGGACTAAGATAATCTTAAACGCGGGAAATAATGACTGGGAGCCATGTTATATGTGAAATCGCAATATGAGTTAAGATGGATAGTTCAATATTAATTTTATAGTGGAGTAAATTATTATTAATGGACTTGAATAATATTTGGCCCAAAATATTAAAGTTTCATAGTCCATTGGAGGTCAAATCTTAATTCTCCTAAAGGCCCCCCAAATAGCCCAAAATAAAGTCCAATTAATGAGAGAGAAGAAAATATTCTTGCTATATTTCCATGTGATATTTTCGAAAAATATGTATGGAAAAGGAAGAAAAGATTGTCTTGATTTTCTTGTAGATATTTTATGGAAAGAGATAAATATTGTAGGAATACATAATTATCCCATAAATTCAAGAAGTCAAATCTTGATTCTTTTTCTATTATTATTTTCGAAAATTTAGGGATATAAAGGGGAAGAGATTTTTATGGAAAATTTAATTAAGGAGAAAAGAATATAGGAGATATATTCAAAATTTCTTGGAGACCAAGAAAAGATTTTCTTCCTTATTTTTTTAACCCTAAAAATCGGCCACCCCTTCTCCCTATATATAGGGGATGAATTTTTCATTCCCAAGTGAAATTCCATGTGTTGGAAATATTAGAAATCTACAAAGGTGGTAGCAAAATATTTTATTTTCTCTCCATTAAAATCGTTCGTTGAAATCTTCCCACCGGATAACGTTCGTGGACTTTGGGGATATATTTGGGAAGACTCTTGGGTTGATTCATCCGTTTGATTCTTCAAGAGGTTAGTAATTCCGTAACTCCTAGTTCCGCATGTTTAGGATTTACGTGAATTATGTGAACGCATGTTGTTTACTATTATGTTGAATTGATTTAGGATTAATTCATGTTAGTAATTAACTGTTTAATTTAAATATGTATTTAAATAATCACCTCGAATAGATCCGGGCACCCCGATTTCCCCAACAATACCGTGCAACTCAAGTTCATTTTTAAAATGTGTAATTTATTTACATTGAAATGTTTATCTTGTTCAATATAAAATAAATTAAATGTTTTAAAAATGCACTTGAGTTGTACGATGCATCTGTTGCATGCAAAACCTTGTCAAGATTATTAAGTTTGCACAAGTGATTTATTGTTATACTCATTATTTTTTTCTTTTTTTGAACAACAAAAGGTAATTTTATTGAATAGGTATTACAAATACCTTAAACAAATACAACTATTTACAACTCAACAATCTAAGATCATTCTAGGATTAGCAAGTTAGTCCTGATACGAAAATTTAGAACAACCTAGTCCTTTAACATCAAACGAACTCCAAAACCTAGCTTTAATATATTCAACAATTCTATTAACTAAAAACTCACGGTCGTTATGAATAAGTTCATTTCTCCCTTTCCATATTGCACAAATTACACAAAGCCAAATAGCAGTAGCAATTTGTTTACCTTTTTTTTCCTGTAGAATACGACAATGAGCAAGAAGATTTTGGATGGGTTTCCGATGTAGGACGGTCGATATTCCGAGCCACTTGAAGCACTCCATCCAAATCCTATGAATCAGTTCACATTCAAATAAACTATGATGACCTGTTTTATCCGCTGTCTTGCATAGAGGACACCTTGTGTCGCCATCTTGTGCAATAATGTTCCGCCTTTGTAAATTGGTTCTCGTTGGTAGCTTGTTCCATAACACTCGACATGCATGCGCTATGATCTTTACCTGAGTGAGCTTGTTCCAAATAGCCTTAAACCCGTCCATCAAATCAACATTAATTAAATGGTTCAAATCCCCATCAAAAAGAAATTAAATGGTTCAAATGCTGATTTAATAAATAGATGATTGCACAATAAAGAATCTCCACGTCCTCTTCTTAAACGAAACTTGTTAATCCATGCGATGAAAGCATTAAAAGAAACCAGTTCACGATTAAAAAGATTACATCTCCATCTTTACCTCCACTCCCAATTGTCCCCCTCCCAACACCCCCCCACCCCCACCCCCATAGAATTACCCCTTTCCCCTTTATTCAAGCAAAGCTGAAAAAACCTTGGAAATTTTAGCTTTAATTAATCCTCCCCACACCCCCCGGGCCAACAATCCTTCCAAAAAGGGTGTTCGCCCCATCCTCTATCACCCTCGAAGTTCTCCCTCTAAACCACTCCCCATCTACCCGTAGAGTGACTCTCAAGATATCTTTCCACCAATTCGACCATCTCCTCCTAATTCCCTCCACTACTAATTCGCCCCAGTTCCCCACTCTCTCCCATACTTAGACTCTACCACTCTCACCCACAAGCTATCCCTCTCATTTAGGAAATGCCATATCCACTTACCCACTAAACCTTTATCAAAGAGTTCCTAGTCCCTCACCCCAAAACCCCCTCATTGTTTATTTTTAGGTTAAAATCCTTACTCTATCTTAGGTCAAAATCCTTACTCTTTTTAGTCTTGGCAAATTCTCCTGTGCACCACATGCACCAATAAAATTGGTACAATTTAATTTTAAAAGCTCTTTTTCTAATTTTTTTTTAGTTTTAACTTTTTTTTTCTTTTTTCAATTTCGGTTTTCTTTTAACTTTAATTTCAGTTTTAGATGTTTTTTTTTTAATTTTTAAATACCCGACCCGAACCCAAACCCGGCTCGAGTGATTCATGATTCACTCGGCCCAAGTGGTTCATGGTTCACCAGGCCCGAATGGTTTATATGTAATTTAGGATTCATTGTTTAGGGGTTAGTGTTTAGAGTGCACCAATTTGGATTGATGCATGGGGTGCACAGGAGAGTGCCTCTTTAGTCTTATTTCAAAATTAGAGCAATAAATTAATAAAGTAACTATTATTTTTACTGTAATTCAATATTAAATAATTTTCATTATCATTCCAATCCAGGAATTTGAATCATGCACTCCATTAAAACATTTGACAGAAAATCTGATATCTATTTTATTAAATTTGCTATCATTCCGTACCAGATTAGTTTTCTTAGTTGACTTTTACAAACGTTTTTGCGAGCGAGTTTTCTATTAGTAATTGAAATGATAAAATGACTTTTAAGGAGGGATATGATAGATAAGGTGTTCATCTATTATACAACTCCTTAAAAATCACTTTATCATTTCAATTACTAATACAAAACTCGCTCGTAAAAACGTGTGTAAAAGTCAATTGTGAAAACTGATCTGAGACGGTATAAATTATTTCATTCTTTATAGTTATATAATGGCCTGTATTCACAAAAACTATCATAACTCCTAAGTCAGAGACAAATGATTAATTATCACAATAATTTAGATGAGATAATTATAAATAAACTCGGTAATTTGAATTGGGATTAATCGGAAGTTTACACTAATAAGATGGCCGTAAATATAGTGGGCCAAAAAGAACCAGACCCATTTTCCAAAATCCAACTCCAGAGCCAAGCCCACTTGCCCACTATGATTGTACAAAAAATAAAAAATATGAAATTGCGAACGGAAATGCATAGGAAAAAGAAATAACATGAACTTACATATTTTATACGTGGGAAAAATCTTGATGTGAAAAATTCATGAGCAGAAAAAAGAAATTTAATTATAACTAAACTAATTTAGAAATAAAATGGGGATGGGTGAACTCATTATTAATTAATAGTGTAGAACTACTGTAGATTAACATATATGTTTTAAATTTAATGGGAGGAGGGTTTCAAAAAGAAAAGAAAAAAAAATTAATGGGAGGAGATTCCCTGATTTTAACAGTTATTCTATGAAGATAAAAGGTCTTTTTGAATTCTTGGAAAAATATGCATATTATTTACTAGTGAATTTAAACTTTTTATTCTATTCGCTCAATTGTTGGCCGACTAGTTGATGTTTGGACCTTATATGCACGAAAAAGTAACTGATGCATCCGTCAAAAAAAAATAAAAAATGTAACTGATGCACAATTATGTAACAGTCGGCAGCGATAAAAGTACCATGTAGAAATATGTGGTAGTATTTTCATATATAATGAGCAACATGAAATTTAAGTGCTTTTTAAATAGTACTCACTAATAATTTTTTTTCAATTAATGACTTATTTATAATTTTTTTATGTGATATGTGACGTTCTCAGGCGAGAATATATTATTAAAATATAATAAAAGATATCTAGAAAATAGCTATTATTTTAGCCTATTTTAATTGTTTTGTGTCTTCTCATGGAAAATACTCAATATTTTGAACAAAAATAGCCAATATTTATAAGTTTCATTTGAAGGCCTTAGTCTTGTCAATTTTGAGTTCGAATAACTTATTTTTAACTTCAAACAACATAACAAATAATGGGGAAAAAAAAACTAAGTGATCTCAACTAGTGGCTTAGCTTCCACAACTTGTCATGTTCCTGAAACATGAGTTCCTTTTTTAACTTTTGTGTGTTGTTGTTTTCATTTCATTCGTTCATTTCTAATGTGCAGTATTAATATAAGTTTAATTGTGTCACCTAGCTACCTATTTTTGTCGCCGCCAAACCTCGAAATATAATAAATATACATCTAAAAAGGGAAATAAGATTTAAAAGAAATAGAAAACCATAACCCTAATTATTCGGTGCATCTAAACCCAATGGGAACTTTATCAATGTCGAATTTTTTAGATACAATTTACATATATTGATATAAATATATATACACACATACATGCCCACACAAAATTTCTCGAAAATATATATATGAACGGACCCAAACAAAATCGATGAGACAAGAAATTTAAGAAAGGGATGCAACTTTCGATTCGGCGACATAGATTAGTAAATAAGGGTTATTTTCATGCTTATATCGCTTATCAAGACATTAAGCGTGTCAGATTACACGCTTAATGATTTATGAAAAGACAACACGTTAATGTATATGGTACAACATGTTAATAAACTGTTGAGTAGTGCCCAATAGCTAGCGTGGCATAGAAAAATCATAAATAAGTTACCCAAATGTGCCATATATTTCGTCTTGAATTAATTATATTATGATCTTAAAAATTGAATGTGTGAGATCTAGTTCAACTCAAGGGAGATATTTGTGGGTTATTATTTTGAATGTCTTTAGTGGAGCAAGTCAAGTGTTATGGTTATGGTCAATGGGGTGAGTATTATTGTTGTTTTGCAGCGTGTAAGAAAAAAAAGGCAACTTTGACAATAACAAAGACCAAATTGGTTACTTAACAAATAGTGCAATAAAGGAGAGTCAAAAGTGGTAGGCCTTTATTAAAGAAGGCACAAGAACAAGAATATTAATAATATGGGGGCAATGTGCCGTAAAGGCATAAATCTAGGGGTCACATGTAGAGATCAGTTATATAATGTGCCATGTTTGTAAATTTTAGGCCACTAGCGGTTTATATATTCTATGCTAAACATTGTTTAATATATCGTACAATATAACATACTAAAACTTAATATATTATATTGTACAACATATTAAAATACTAATTTGCGTTACGTTTTAGGTAGCATATATAAAATCGGTCACGATTGATCTAGAAAACGATCTTCTGCTTCGACTGTTTTTGATTTTCTTTCGAGATTTTGTTTTTTCTGAGACATCTTTTAATATAAATCTTGCATTCTAGTGAATATTATGTTGTAAACTTATATATCTAGTTATATTACATGACTATGTTATGTATGTTCATATAAGAATTGAATTTAACATGTGTATATATATATATATTAGTATATACCAACCGTTGATTTACGTGAAGATGAACTGGTCAATTTTGTGTTACCCTACACGTTTGTGTAGGTTGAAAGAATTGAAGATGAATAAAATATTCGTATAAATTATTCTTGTTGGGCAGTGTCAATCGTTCTCACACCGTCAATTGTTTGGATATTCTGTTTTAGTATTTTAAATGTGCGCTTTTGTTATTTCATATTTATTTTATCGATGTTATTTTTAGACGTAGAAATATAGACTAAGACACGTAAATGCAATTCAAAATATAATGTCATTTTGCAAATGTGGATCTTTTATGACGAATGATAACATTAATTAATAGTACTATATACTAAAATGGAACGTGAAATCGGAATAAATGATTCGATGAAATAAAATGAAGGGACAAGGCTCAGATTCTTTCTTATCTTGCTACAGGACACTAAGCACGAGAATATTTTTCTAAATATGTGTAGCTATGAGTGTCAATATATAATTCTTATCTTCAATTTAATTATAATTTGAAATTTTTGTAATTTATCTTCAATTTAATTAATAAAATATAGGGCAAACTTTTTGTTATAATTTGAATTTTAGAGTTAATTGATAGGATAATGCCATTCACATTAAAAATTAAAATTAAACTAATATGACGATTGGGGCTATAAACTTTTTGGTTATTTGAAAATTGATCATTTTAAAGAGAACCAAAAAAATCATTTGATATTTCTATAAGCCTAGTTCACGGAGGTTTTATAGTAAACTCCATACAAATATCATGATATAATATTGTTTAACATGCTAACATCACAATTTAGTGATTTTGAAAAGAATGACACATAAAAACAAATATTTTTTAAAAAGCAATACTTTAAATGCTAAAACGTGATTCTTCGTGTACGGAAAGGGTATTACTTTGAGGAAGAGAGTTTATTTGAAGCTAATTAGACCTACATCTTTTCATTTCCACCCTTTTTATTTCATTAAAGTTGAGATATAATTATGTGCAGCAGAAAAGCCCCCTGAGTTGCAGTTAGTTATGTGAATGATCAAAGATAAAAGACACGATTTCTGAGGAAACAGTTTATATATTCATATATGGTCACTCTATGCTTCCCTAAAAGGGACCTATGCTACATCCCATGAACTAAAACTCCAAGGCCAAATAGCCTTAAAATCCATTCTTCTCCTTCCACTAGAATAACCAGTTATTAAGGAAGAAACTCAACATTATTACCACCAAACAGCACCTCCTACGATTCTATTTTCGTCCATTTGTGAATTGCCTATTGTGGTGCCCGGGCCTCATCTGATTTCTGTTCCCATAACTATTTTTGGGGAGATCTTGAAAGTCCACAACTTGAATAGTTCGCTGCTTCTTCGCTGTTAAAAATGTACGAGTAACTCAAGTGAGACTATAATCATAAACACGGCCTATAAGAAACAAGAATATTTCAAACACGAGTAGGTCTTATGTTGAACCAGGTTCACGTGCCTCTCTTCTTCAAAGTAATACTTTTAGCATATGAAGTATCACTATTTAAAAAATGTTTGATTTTATGTGTTATTCTTTCAAAATTACTAAACATTGATACTTCTTCCTATGCTAAACAGTGTATCGAGTTCGTCATAAAACTCCAGCGAACCAGGTGCATAGAATTTTTTGACTTCATTGTATTGCAAATTAATAGCTATAGAAGTAATAACTCGAAGGAAGTTAGGATTGGAGAAACGAACCGTTTTCAGCTTCCTGATAGCGCTCTTGTAGTTTCCTCTTGGCAGCCTCTAATTTCATCCCAATGGAAGCCTCGTTCTTACAATTCTGCTGCGAATGGTCAGAAAGTTGGGGTTTGAGGCAACAACGAAAATAGCAACCATAAAATGGATATCAGAGTCATCATTGTAATTGCAATGCTCACCTCGTTTTGAGGAGGCATTGGCTTCTTCTGAATAATACGGTTTTCAGATTTTTGCTGAACCATCATCTCATTGTTAACCTTTGGTTTAAGAAATGGTTTTGATCTAACCGGAGCAGTATTAGAGTTCAGAGGCTTTGGTCTTCCTGGTTCAGATTCATCGTTGTAAGGCCGGTATGGCTTTGGAGGGTTTTGTTTAATCAACACAGCTTCTGGATTTCTCTTTGGGTCGACCTTCTTGTCCTTTGGAGGAGTGCGTGAATCACGGGGCTTTTCAGAACGGGTGTCTATTTTGTCAAGAGTTGGCCTTCTGCCAAATTCTTGCTTTTTCTTTGAGTCCTCACTGCTTTTAGGATCTAAAACACCAACACCAATCAATAGTATCCATCAGTATTCGAAAAAAGAACTTAATAGCAAAACCAGAAAAATGAATGAAGCACAAGAAGAAACTCACTCCCATCATCATCCATGCCGTCAAAGAACTATGTGAATCGCAATTGAGAACATGAGACAAGCAAAAGTAAGTTAGTCCCCAAGCCCAACATTTCCAATTGCGAAAAATAAAAAAAAAATAAAAAAATGGAAGATATGACACCTGTGATAGCTCCATTGAAGAAGGGGTAGCAAAGAAAATGCCTACATCGAGTGGAGGAGATGGCAGCCCTTCTTCTTCTTCTTCTTCTTCTTCATCAACTGCAGATGTTTTTACCGATTCTGTTTGCACAATTAAAATGTGAGTAGTTCATTATAGAAGCAGAGATTCAAGAACTCATGCTGCTCTTTAAAAAGAACTTTATGTTAAGTTACCTGCAAAGGCAGCTGAAGCACTTAAAAATGCATCAACCATGACTTTCCAATCACTGCATTTCAAAAGCTCAACTGTGAGCAACTTTCTAGTTAGACATACATCAGCTATTATCAATGCTGTAAACCAGTCACTTCAGAATACAGCTAAAGAAGAAACATAAGATGTACATTTTTACAAATATATACACAGCATACCCGACTTCACATTTAAAGACTAATACTGTGAAGACATGTAGAATGTATTGGCAAACTCTAGTAAGAAATCAATTTACATCAAGTAAAACTTCAAACACAATAATAAAATAGAGTTCATACTCGATTAATGTCCTAGCAAGATTCTGAATTTCCTTTGATCGATGCTTCCGCATTACATTAACAGATTTTCCAATATCTGTTGCCTGAGATAGAAACAAGTAGGTCAATAACCCTGATCTTAGAAGTAAAACTGCTATTAAACAACCAGAAACAATTCAAGTTGAACCTTGAGAGTCTCCACAGACAAATTCATCAACTGAATCCTCCTCAAGCAATCAAACAACAATGCTTCCGACTGTGGTAGGAAAGGAAGAGTTAACAATCAAAACTAGGCTCAATAAACAAAAAAAATAAACCAAGCAATAAGCTAAAGTAGCAAAACATACATTCAGAAAAAAAGCAGCAACACTCCTTAAATCTATCCATAAAACAACACTAGAATGCAAGACTGACAGCAGTAGTCCAAATGAATTTCGTCTAAATCAGTAAAAATCACCAACTAAACCAATAGAAAAGCAGGAACAGAAACTAAAATTCACTGAAATATAACTCAATTTGAATCCAATTTATGAGTAATGAACAGAAAACAAACCACTCCATAGCCTTCCATGGTTTCTTTGATCCTTAACACCTCTCCCAGCATCTGCGACTCTTCCTCAATCTCATCAGTCAAAGCTTACGGCATCATAGCTGTAATTGCTAACGAGATTCGCGTTCATCCCCATAACTTCTCGAAGATCATCCTCGTTATCTCTGCTGCAGCTATTTGCCTTGCTCTCCTTGGAGTCCTTACTCCCGCCGCAATCAATTTCACTGTTGATCTTCAATTCAGTATTCACCAAACCATCAGCATTTGGAACAGACAATTCGACTCTATCGCAACCAAACCACTTGGTCACTTTGCACGTGAACAGCATCTCCGCTACCCGATCCCTATTCAGTTTGAAATCATAGGGATAATCCGAAGCAGCAATCAGTATTGCATGCTCGATTACAGTAAAAATATCGGAATTCGCAGTCCGGAAATACTCCCTCCATTTTTCCAAACCCGCGTCCGCCATGGCGAAAAAATTAAGTTTAAAATTCACAAGGCCTTTATTGAATGGGGATTTCAATCAGTGCTCAGATCGAGAAATCGAACGCTTCTACATATACACGTATACGAATTCAATGCTATGATGCTCCAACAGGGGAAAACCGAAAAACGGAAACCTCGATTCTTCCCTCACTTTATTGGAACGATGATCGGGAAACGATGCAATCAACAAATTTTTCAGATGAACAGATGAGAAAAAGAGAATTGTGGACACAGATTGATCGAGTCCAAACAGATTCTCCAAAATTAAATTAAAAATAAAATTTTCTAAATCTATCCGTAACCTATTCCGAGAAACCGCCTAAACAAGCAAAAATAAGTCAAAATCTACACTGAGTTTCATTCCAAAAAAGAAAACTAAGACGGGTTTATGCGCCAAATTGACGGAATTCCGGAGAAGAATTGATGTCAAAACTCTCTCCAGAATAGCATTCCGGATGCCGCCAACAACGAAAGGGAGAGAAATTGTTTAATTTAGAGAGATATAATTTTGTGAGATTGTTTGGAATGATTGAGAAAAAGATTGAATGAGATGCAGAGAAAAAGAAAGGGGCAGGTGATCAGCACAGAAGGAAAAGGGTTGAACCCTATGTCAGTTGCTTACATAAACCGCTTCCTTTTGTACCGAAATCGCCATGCCCGGTTTTCAACATTTACAGAGAGAAATAAAAGAGACCGCTTTGTCACTGGTTATTAGTAATTAGTACAAGTATTAATAACTCAACTATATATAGCCCAAAAGAAAAAAAAGTAAACCTATTTTCTACTCAAATTATAGATTTGGACTCATTTCTTTGGTAAAAATAGAGAAAAAAGTTTTTATTTCATGTTCTTATAATTTAGGGTTTTTACGTATTCGAGTAAACGATATCTGTAATACGTATCAGATTCGTAGAATAGGATTTTTTTATAGAACATTCGAACGTTGAATAAACTTCTTTTTTTTTGTCGGATGCCTTAACGAGTGTAAAGTTCGGTGTTTTATATGGTGTGTCGTGTAGAGCACGGTATAATGAGAATATTAACGGCCCGCCAAATAAAACAAGTTACTGAACCTAAAGTATCGAGTAAAGCGTAACATCAAATATGATTATTTGTCGTTTATCGTACGAACTTACAAAGTGCGTTATCTAGCGTGATTTGTCATGTTCGACGAGCTATAACGATGATATTAATGGTCAAGATAATTCAAAAGAGAATCTAATTTAGAAAAAATAAATCATCAATTGAGATTTAAATCATACATTACGTCTAATTAAACAAAACAATTTATACACTCTCTTACGAATGCGTGTACAAGTTTTGCATGAGACTGTCACTTAAGTGCAATTAATATCACTTTTAAAAAAATCATAAATTACACTCCCTCCGTCTCAACTCTTTCTTCACACCACTTTTTTTTTCATGCTTTAGCAAGCGAGTTGTTAATGTAGTAGTATTTAAAATGATAAAGTGAATTTTAAAAAGGGGTATGATAGATCCAGGGACGGACCCAAAAATTTCACCGAGGGGGGCCCAATTTATAACATGGTGTAGCTAAATGCACTTTCGAATTTTTATATATTTTTTAGAATTATTTAGATTAAATATCTTTATATTAACGGAGTTGAAGACATTTATATATCTATATTTAAAATATGAATTATACATATTTCTTTCTCTATTTCGCTACACCTTTCTCACCTAAAGATCAACATTTTATTTATAGAGCATTGATTTTTATAAGTATTATCATTAATAGTAGTGTACGGTGAACATGATGCACATAATACTTTGTCTAAAGGAGATAAACACTCGTATGAGATGGTTTAATACATTAGACAGGGTACTGTTGGGATTATACTGGAAAATATACTTTTACTTTGTATAATCAAACTGAATTTCGGTCTTATTCACTGAAATAAATTGTTTATCACTGATGTTTTAAATATGATCGAATGTTACATATATTTACTTCATAACTGTTCAATAAATAGTACGTGTTACATTGTAGTTAATTTAGTGATACCAGATCACAGAAGATTAAATTAACAGTCCCTTGTAACCAAAAGTACACCATTCACGACCTAGATGGAAATGAACAATCCATCGTGAAATGTTGAAGTGTAAGGCTCAGATTGGCTTGTCTTGACCAAGAGATTACACTAGTGCATGTTTAGTGCACTGAATAGGACCTACAGGAGGACAAATTCTTCAGAACTGAACTAGGAAGAATTAGACCTCAGTGGTTCGTTTTTCTTAATCTTCGTCCCTTAAATAGGATCGTGTGTGATTAGTAATTATTGCTTTGACTTATTACGGGTAGAGAATCAACGAGATTCAATACTTTATATCTTGGGCAATATTATTGGTCACATGCGATTGTTAAGATTTAATACGGAGAATCGTGTGCAAGTATGCTTGTTCGATTTGCCCCCTTGGGAGGTTCATAAGTTTTATCATACAAAATCTTGCAAGTGGAACTAGTTTCCGGTATGGATAATAATGTTGAACCGTTCCTTAACCAAGGACAAAAGATATTAATTAATGGAAAGCTATTTCAGTGGCTTGAATTAATTAATGGGCTAGATAATCTTAAACACGGGAAATAATAACCGGGAGCCATATTGACTGTAATATGAGTTAAGATGGATAGTGCAATATTAATTATGTAGTGGGATTAATTAATATTTATGGGCTTGAATAATATTGTTGTTGGAGAATTAATTGCACGGATCTATTCGGGATGAATATTTAAATACAAATTTAATTCTAACAATTATTACTAGCATGAATTAATCCTATATTAATTCAAATAATAATTCAACAACAAATCATGCATATAAACAGTTCACATAAATCCTACGCATGCAGAATTGCTACGGGTTTACGTGAACTAACCTCTTGGAGTAGCAATGGTCTCGTCGATTAAACACACCAAAAAGCCTTCCCAAGTATTCCATAGTCCTTGCTCGTCAATCCGGTGGAAGGAAACTCGCGAACAATTAATAAAAGGGAAAATAAAAAATTTGTTGCACCACCTTTGTGGATTTATTAATTTTTTCCAGCACATGAAATTGTACTTGGGAATGAAACATTCATCCCCTATTTATAGAGGGGTGTTGGACGATTTTTTGGCATGGAATAGGGGAAGAAAATCTTTTTCTTGATCTCCAAGAAATCTTGAATATATCTCCTATATTCTTTTCTCCATAATTAAAATATTCCATAAAAATCCCAACTCCTCTTGTTATGGGAATTTTCGAAAAATAAGGATCAAGATTCCAAGATTTGGATATTCTTGAATTTATGAGATATTCTTGTATTCCAAGAATACATATCTTCCATAATATCTTTTCAAGAAAATCAAGAAAATCTTTCTTTCCCTTATTCTTTCAAGATTTTTGAAATTTACATAGTAAATAACCAAGTGGGAGATTTCTTGAATTTAATGAGATAATCTTGTATTCCAAGAATACTTATCTTCATTCCATAACAAAATTCAAAGAAAATATTTCTCCTTCTTTTATTTACTATTTTCGAAAAAATAGGAAAAATAGCAACAAATATTTATTTTATTTTTAATCACATTTTTCAGTTATTGGACTTTATGTTGGGTTACTTGAGGGGCATTTAGGAGAATTAAGATTGGACCTTCCAATGGATCTTGAATTATCAATATTGAGCCACAATATTATTCAAGCCCATAAATATTAATTAATCCCACTACATAATTAATATTGCACTATCCATCTTAACCCATATTACAGTCAATATGACTCCCAATTATTATTTCCCGTGTTTAAGATTATCTAGCCCATTAATTAATTCAAGCCACTGAAATAGCTTTCCATTAATTAATATCTTTTGTCCTTGGTTAAGGAACGGTTCAACATTATTATCCATACCGGAAACTAGTTCCACTTGCAAGATTTGGTATGGTAAAACTTATGAACCTCCCAAGGGCAAATCGAACAAAGTCAGATTTGCACACGATTCTCAGATTAAATCTTAGCAATCGCATGTGACCAATAATATTGCCCAAGATATAAAGTATTGAATCTCGTTGATTCTCTACCCGTAATAAGTCAAAGCAATAATTACCAACCACACGCGATCCTATTTAAGGGACGAAGATTAAGAAATAACGAACCACTGAGGTCTAATTCTTCATGGTTCGATTCAAGAATTTGTCCTCAGTGGGTCCTCTTCAAAGGCACTAAACATGCACTAGTGTAATCTTTGGTCAAGACAAGTAAACTGAGCCTTTTACACTTCAACCTTTCACAATGGATTGTTCATTTCCATCTAGGTCGTGAATGGTGTACTTTTTTTTGGTTACAAAAGGATCGTTAATTTAATCTTTCGTGATCCGGTATCACTAAATTAACTACAATGTAACACGTACTATTTATTGAACAGTTATGCAAAGAAATATATGTAACATTCGATGATATTTAAAGCATCGATGATAAACAATTTATTTCAAAGAATAAGTCCGAATTCAGCTTTTGATTATACAAAGTAAAAGCATACTTTCCAAAGATAATCCCAACAATCTCCCACTTATACTCAAAGTCTGCTTTTAAGTATACTACAACATGTCTCGTGTAGTTCCTAATACGTGACATCTAATGTCACCTACACGAACCTAATAATGTCTCCCACTTATACTCAAAAGCAGATTAGCAACGGTCTTGACACCCATTCCTTCCACATGTCTCTCGAATGTATTCGAGGCGGCACTTTGTGAATGGATCCGGTAGGTTGTCTTCTCGACGCGATCTTTGCCACCTCTATATCTCATCTCTTAACGATTTCTTGTATAAGATGTTATTTTCTTTCAATGTGTTTTTTGGCCTTGTGGGCTTTTGGTTCCTTGAATTTGCAATCGCTCTCGGCATTGTCACAATAAATGATGATTGTCTTTGGGTAAATTCGAACTACATCCAAGTCCACTAGGAAGTTCTTGAGCCAAACCGCTTTTTCACGCCGCAGTTAGCCTACATATTCGCTTCCATGGTAGAATCTGTGGATGCATTTCGCTTAATGCTTCTCCATGTCATGGCTCCTTCCCCCATGAAAAACACACTACTTGGGAGGTAGATTTTTCTCGAATCTAAGTCGATTGGAAATCCGAGTCCGTGAAGCCGATGAGGATTTAGACTATCTCGATCGATAAACCAACATTCTATCTCGAGTTCTTTTCAGATACTTGAGAATGTTTTTAATCGCCATTCAATGTTCTTTTCCCGGGTTACTTTGATATCTTGCCACCATGCCAACGGCAGCAAAGGATATCCGGGTCTCGCACAACATTGCATACATAAGGCTTCCGACGCGGTAGAAGCATAAGGAATGCCTTTCATGTCATCTATCTCCTATTTTTTGTGTCTTAGGACACATTTTCTTCGATAGATGGATTCCATGTCCGAAAAGGTCACGAAGCCTTTCTTGGAATCCTCAGATGCATGAATCGCTTCAAGACAAAGTGTCTATGTATGAAGCTTCGCGATAAGCCTATCATTTTTTCTTTGCGATCTCGATAACATGCTTACAAAGTGATCTTGATCCCAAGGATGTGCCCGGCTTCCCTAAGTCCTTCATATCAAACTATTTTGAAAAAGCCATGCCCCACGCCCCGATAACACCTTTACATCGTTCCCGATGATCGAATGTCTTCTACGTATAGTACTAAGAATACCAATGCAGTTCCGACATGCTTTTTGTACACACAACTTTCGAACTCATTTTGATCAAACCCGTAAGACTTTATAACATGATCAAAATATTGGTTCCAAGCTCTGGATGCTTGTTTGAGTCCGTAAATGGACTTATTGAGCTTACAAACTAGGTGTTCTTGGCCTTTTTCAATGAAGCCTTGGGGTTGTTGCATATAGATTTCTTCATCAAGACTTCCGTTAAGAAAAGCCGTCTTGACATTCATTTGCCAGATTTCAAAGTCGAGATGCGCAGCAATCGACAAGTCTTGCCAAGTAGCCCAACATAAAGTCCAATAACTGAAAAAGGTGTTTAAAATAAAATAAATTTTGTTGCTATTTTTCCTCATTAATTTCGAAAAATATAAATAAAAGGGGAGAAAGATTTTCTTTGAATTTTGTTATGGAATGAAGATATGTATTCTTGAAATACAAGATTATCTCATTAAATTCAAGAAATCTCCCACTTGGTTATTTATATGTTATTTTCGAAAATTTTGAAAGAATAAGGGAAAGAAAGATTTTCTTGAAAATATATTATGGAAGATATGTATTCTTGCAATACATGTATATCTCATAAATTCAAGAAGATCCAAATCTTGGAATCTTTATCCTTATTTTTTCGAAAATAACCATAACAAGAGAAGGTGGGATTTTATGGAATATTTTAATTATGGAGAAAAGAATATAGGAGATATATTCAAGATTTTTGGAGATCAAGAAAAGATTTTTTCCTCCCTATTCCATGACAAAAAAAATCGCCACCACCTATCTATAAATAGGGGATGATTTCTTCATCCCCAAGAACAATTCACAGGCCGAAAAATAAGTAAATCCACAAAGGTGGTGCAACAAATTTTATTTTCCCTTTTGTTAATTGTTATTTGCGAGCTTTCCTTTCCACCGGATTGACGAGCAAGGACTAGAGAATACTTGGGAAGGCTTTTTGGTGTGATCAAAATCAAATTTTTTATCGACGAGACCATTGCCACTCCAAGAGGTTAGTTCACAAAAATATGAAAACCAGAGCAATTCCGCATCGTAGGATTTATGTGAACTGCTTATATGCATGATTTGTTGTTGAATTATTATTTGAATTAATATAAGATTAATTCATGCTAGTAATAATTGTTAGAATTAAATTTGTATTTAAATATTCATCCCGAATAGATCCGTGCAATTAATTCCCCAACAGGTACAACCTAACACAAATAATATACATCCTACCAAAATATTAAAGCGTTAATACACAATTTATGTTTCCTACTATGAGACTGTCTCATACATATGTGTCTTAATTATAAATATATATATATATATATATATATATATATATATATAAAGTTCAAGTGGGGCCGTCCATGGATAGATCTATCTATGGATTTGTTATTTAAAAATAAACATTCTATTATATGTCTTCTTAAAAATTATTTTATCATTTCAAATACTAATAAAAAGCTCGCTAAAACAAGAGAAAATAATAATTATAAATAAAGAGTTGGGATGAAGGTAGTATAATTTTAGGATAAAGTGATAATAAGTAATACTCCATCCGCCCGCTATAATTTGCACCTTAAATTGTGCACACAAATCAAGAAAATTAATTACACTTTATGCTTCAGTGATGTGCTTTAGGAGGGATAATACCATATATCTTTATGTATAAAGAAAAAAAGTAGGTTGAATTGAGTTTATCGGTATGAAGTCACCTCAATGACATTTTGAGTGAAGTTATGAATATTTCAAAAGTGAAATTTGTGAAAGGTTTACTATTTTAAAATATACAAATTGTCGAGGATTGTTCAAATAAGACAAGTGTGAAAATATTCACGAAATCATAAAAAAATATTTTACCTTTTAAAGTGATAAATTTTTATTAAAAATAATATCAATCAAATGATATAAGACGATGTCACGCAAAATCTGTAGTTTAAACTTTAAAATTTTGATCATGTGCCAAGAAAAACAAAAGGGTAAACACCCTAACAAAAGTGTGTGTCTTTAAAATTCATAGTGTATTTTTAAAACGTATAATTTATTGTGTTAAAACTTGCGACTTGTTACACTGAAATATAAAACTATATTTTACGAATATAGGTTGCACGTTTTAAACTTTAAATGTAATACATTATAAATTTTAATACAATAAATTACAAAATTTTAAAATATACTATAAAGTACATAATGCACCTGATACATAGGTGGAGACCCATATTTTTTAAATAGATTAAATTTTCCTTTTTATGAAGAGATAAGTTTTTTGACTTTGTGAGTCACTAATACACATTTGGGCTTGAACATCTGTGAAAAATGACATTGGAGAGTCATAAATTCAAGAAGATCCAAATGGAACTTTATCGCTCTCCAAGGTGGGATTTTATGGAATATTTTAATTATCCAATATTGGATCTCCCTATTGATAAAAAAACCGCTGTTTCTTCATCAAGAATGATTGGAAATTTTATTTTCCCTTTTGTTTTTCTTTAAATACGGAAAAATCTTTTTTGGTGTGTTTTTTTTTTTTTTAAAATTGATTTTTTTTATATGCACGGACCCACCAATATATCGTTGAATTAAATATAAGCCTAAACCAAGCCTCCCAATTAATTGAGACAATTAAATTCAATATTCAAGAAAATTATGAAAATCCATGGGACCAAACACGGGACCTTGCGGGGATCAATTCCGCCATTTCGCACTAACTTTCTTTTTTCTTAATGAAATTAATTCTATATGTCCTAGAATTATGGGTTTTTTATAATTTTTTTTTAAAATTCTTTATTTCAATTATCTTATTTATTAATTCAATCACACTTTATTTTTTATATAATAATAATTTTTTTTATATAAATTTAAATTAAATTATATTAAAATTATATTTTTTACTTTTTTTTTTTTCAAAAGTACACTAAAAAATTTTTTCTTTTAAACTTGTAATACTTTTCCTTCTAAACATGTAATATACTTTTTTTTATCTTAATAAGTAATATTTTTTTTTTAAACAAGTAATACTATTTTTCTTCTAAAAAAGTAATATATATATTTCTTTAAACAAGTTATAAATTTTTCCTTTTTATGAAGAGATAAGTTTTTTGACCTTTCTATTTAAACAAGCTAGTAATATTTTTCTATTTAAACAAGTAATTCTTTTTCTTTAAACAAGTAATACTTTTTCATCTAAACAAGTAATATATTTTTCTTGCGTTTATTTAATGACCAAAAATTAATTCTATATGTTCTAAAAATCATTTTTTCTTACAATTTTTTTTAATTCTTTATTTAAATTATCTTATTTATTAATTCAATCACATTTTTATATAATAATATTTTTTTTATATAAATTTAAATTAAATTATATTAAAATTATATTTTTTACTTGTACTTTTTTAAAAAAAAGTACTACCTTTCTTTTTTAAACTTGTAATAATTTTCCTTCTAAACAAGTAATACTTTTTCTATCTAAATAAGTAATATTTTCCTTTTAAACAAGTAATAATTTTTTCATCTAAACAAGTAATACTTTTCTTTAAACAAGTTATAATACTTTTCTATCTAAACAAGTCATACTTTTCTATTTAAACAAGTAATATTATGAACAAATTTTACATAAGAGTTTGTGTTAATCTCATTATATATTTTACTTGTACTTTTAATATTAAAAAAGAAATAACTAACGAGAATTTAAAGAATAAAATATTTCCTTTAAAACTAATACTTTTCATCTAAAAAAGAATTTACAAAATTAAAACAAAAAAAAAAAACAAAAAATAAAAGTGTTTAAATACGCATTTAATATTAGTCAAGAATTTTATATGGAGAATATTATGTGGCTAATTTGATAACAACTCACAAACAAAATAAAGACGTGTCTTGTATATGGTAAATAATAGGAAATTGTTGACCCGGTTAAAATTTTATGGTGAATGACTACTTCGGGGCATGCCAGAAGCCGAGGATGTTGTATTGCGAGATTTACATACACAAGATTACAACATCTTTTTTTTTTTTAAAATATGATTCATGAGATGAACTTGATTTGGATGAAAGAAGATGATTTTTGGAGTGCTAGGATTTTTCCGAGTATGGATGATTTGATGACCCTTTTTGCTCGGGAAATTTTTGTGTCTCTCACCATTATGTGAAATTTTTGTGAACCTATATCTTGTTCTTTTTTTTTCTATTTATAATACTTTGACAAGCATGAGCTTGTTTTAGCAAGCAAACAAATTTGGTTTAAACAAGTAATACTTTTTCATCTAAAACAAGTAATGTGGTTCTGATCTTATTTAATGAACTCTATATTTTAAAAAATCATTTTTTCTTCAATTTTTTAATTGGTTGAACTTTGCATTTTTATATACTTGTTTATAAGGCCTTTCTTTTGATCGTCCCAAATCAATTTTTTTGCTTTGCTTAAATGCTTTTTGTTCGCCCCATTAAACCATATCAATTTTATGTCGGAATCTTTACTTCCTCATCGAGCATGTAAACGAGTCCTAAACAAGTTATTTGAGCATCGAGCATGTATAAGAGTTAAGTCTCGGGTTGTCCGAGCCCCGGAGAATTTATCGAGCATCGAGCATTACAAATTGAATGAATAAAACAAAAAAATAATAAGAGCATGTCAGAAGCTTTATATGGAGAATATTATGTATTAATTTGATAACAACTTCACAAACAAAATAAATCGTGTCTTTTGTATATAGTAAATTGTTATTGACCGGTTAAAACGTTGAATGACTACTCTGAGGCGCCAGTGAAAGCGAGGATGTTGTATCATGAGATTTGACACACAAGACAACATATCTTTTCAGATTAACTTCTATGAGTTAAGATGATTTGGAGAGTAAATGCTGTGAAGTCTTGGATTTTTTTAAGTATGGATGATTCGCGACCCACTTTTTGCTCGAAATTTTTGTGTCTCGCCTTTCTGTGAAATTTTTAAACTATATCTTGTTCTTTTTTTTTTTCTTCTATTTACAAGCATCGGCTTGTTTGAGCTTGTTATGAAAGATTTGGTTTGGCAAGCATGAAATTTGGAGACCGTGGTCATGCAAGAACTCATGTGATGTCCACGTTTTCAACCGTCTTCCTGGTTGAACTTTATGACTTACTTGTTTATAAGACTTTTGATCGTCCAAATCAATCTTTTTGTTTCAAAATTTAAATGTTTGTTCATGCCATTAAACCATATCACCGAGGCCCGGAATCTTTGTCCTCATCGAAAGGCATGTCCGAGGTCTCGGGGTTATTTGAAAGCATCGAGCATATGCGAGTCCTCAGGTTGTCTGGAGCCTCAGTTATCTGGCATCGAGCATATCCGAATGAATGTTTTTCTTCCCTGATCAGATCAACATCTCTTCAGGATCATCTCAGGATAGTATCAGATCATCATGCCAGATTTGGCGAGCTGCGAGCATATTTGCTTGGTGGGCAAGTGGCGAACATACCTGTTTGCTCGGTAAGTTGGTTGAGTAATCTTGGTTGGCAAATGGCGAGCTGGCGAACAAAACTTGCTTAGTAGGCGAGCATACTCGCTTGGTTGACATGTGTCGAGCTGGCGAACAAAATTGTTTGTTTGTCAAGCGGCGTGCACACTTATCCATCGAGCGTGTTTATTTTAATAGTTGAATATTACACGTGTCCCTCTGATGTGTTCGATTAAATTGAGTAATTATATCGAACACAACAATACCCCCCAGCCGGGACACTTTGTATTCATCATGGGGGCCCGGCTGTTCGATAATTTGATTGGGCCCTCAGTGAGTGTCGTTTCGTCTTCTGTGCCGAATTTTAAAAAAATTTCTCAAACCCGGCATCTATAAATACCTATTTTATCGCCTCAGTTCCCTTTCTTTCTTTACATCTTCTTCTTGCTTTCAATCTCTTTCTCGTCTGAAACTTCCGGCAAGGGTTTTCCCATTTCGGTGAAGGATTTTATCCATGTAACTATTGCGTACGCTCTTTAATTTCAAATATGGCTTCTCGCTCAAATTCTTCTGCTTTAATAGAATCAAATCGCCATAGCTCCTCCTCCCCCTCTTTCGGTACAATCTCTCGTATCGATGCTGATGCGTCGGAGATAAATGCCTCGGGATCAAGGTCTCGTTGGCAAGTTCGGCAGCCATTTGCCGTTCTTTCCTCAGATTCCGATGATGCCCTAAATGAATTAGATAGGGATTTAGCCCATACTGATTTTTCGGATGATTCAGATGAAGATTCTTTGCCCCAACCCCAAATTAGGTCTAGGGTTGTAAATAGGGATGATGATAATGTGAGGGAGGAAAATCTGATGGTTGAGAATGTTGATGAGTCGAACAGAGGGTTCGACGATGAGTAGAACACAGAGCTCGACATCCCTGTTGGTCTTCCCCATAGCCCAACATATGCCGAGTATAGCGCTCGTTATAATTTTGATTGGCCTGAACAACCTCATAGGACTAGGGTTGAGAATGAATACCCGGTGAGCAAAATTACGAGCGTAATTGATGTTGATATGCTCGCTCAGCTGTATAGGAATTATGAAACCCCAAAAGACGTGTTTTTCTGGGAGCCGGGTTGTTGGGAGATGAATTTAATAAAAGATTATATGATTTTGATTAAGATCCCAAAACCCCTGAGTATGACATGTTCAGAATGATCTTGATAATTAAGTCGATTCTTTTTAGAGTATTTTGGATGTTATCCGCAAATGTATAGTCAGCAGATATAGTTCAGATAGGTTCTCAAGACTCAAGAACTCAAGATGTTTTCAAGAAACCGGGTTTCAAGATGAAATCAAGTCTCAAGACTCAAGATGAAATCGAGAATCTAAAGACTCAAATGAGAAATCGAGACTCAAGACTCAAAAGATGAAAATCGAGATATCAAGACTCAAAAGATGAAATCGAGAAATCAAGATCAAAGATGAAGACTCAAGATATCACCGACTCGAAGACCTCAAGACGCAGAAGACTCAAGACGCAACATCAAGACCGAGAAAATCAAGATCAAGAATATCGAAGCACAAAGAATTATCAAGACTCAAGAATGTATCAATGCTCAAGATGAACTCAATGTTCCGAGGCACAATATATCTATTCAAGGATGCAATATTGAGAGAAACGCGATGCTTAGAAAGTTAGATATTGCCAAGACATTCAAAATGCGCATAAAAGGAACTAAGTCAAGTGTTGTTGTTAAGGTTATATCAAACTCGTAGTTTGTAACCAAAAGAGCCGTTGAAGGTGTCTACCTTTAATCAAGTCAAAAGTCAAAAAGAGGAAGACGACACATGCCATACCGACATCGGCAAATGGAAAGTCAAAAAAAAGATGTCGGATGTACGAAAGTTCGATCGCAAAAAAAGTGAAGACCGGCTACATGAAAGGCTATCATTTAAAACATGTTAGGGAGTTTCAAACCCTAAATATAGCCGTTTTTCACACACCATAAGAGGAACTCACGGTTATCTCTCCAACGGATAGTTTTCAAAGAGTGACCTTGGTGTATGCCTATAAATCTTGGTGACCCTCTACTTTGTAAGGTTACGGGAAATTTATACGCATAACTCAAGAGCTCAAACTTATTCTTGCAAAAGTTAAAGCACTTTCGAAATACCTTGAATTTCCCAAGTGCTTCTATATTGAAGAGAGCTCACTTTACTGCTTAGCTTGATAAGATTTATTCAAAGCTTAGTCGAGATATCCTAACTCTTTTGCATTGTGCTTCTTTTGTAAAGGATATCTCATCCTAGTTGGAAACCAACCGAGAAACCCCAAACCCTCGAGAAGGTAGTTGGAGTGTGTTTGTTGGTGAGTAGAGTTGTAAAGAGTTAGTAAACTACGCGAGTAGTCGGAAAACTCTAGAGGAGAAGTTAGTAAGCTCTGAGGGGTAGTCCGAAAGCTTGTGTGTGATTGAGTAAGTAAACTACGGAGGTAGTCAGAAAACTCAAGGTCGGGTTGAGTAAGTAAACTAAGTGGAGTAAGTCGAGAAAACTTCGGGGCCGAGTTGAGTAAGTAAACTACGAGGTAGTCGTAAAGCTCGAAGTTGATAGTGAATTTCTGCGAAGAGTCGAGAGAGTGGATGTAGGAGCTTGAGTCTCCGAACCACTATAACGGGCTTTGTGTTCTTTATCGCTTTCCTTATCCGTAGGCTTAATCATTTGCATTGACTTGATTTTGAAAGCATACTTTTCACTGATATTCAGTTGGAATCAATCCACTGAAGTTGCATAAGTGAATCACGGCCTAATCACTATTTCATAAAGGGAAGGTTTTTCAGCAAAGCTTAAAACGAGTATAATCTAAGGGCCAACCATTCAAGACGAGTGAGTAGCTAGAAGAACGGATAGTTATCAAACCGAACTCTCTTATGAGGATTGATGGCTAGTTATCCGATCCAAGCAACTCGGGATCTCTGACTTTCGAGGATTGAGTTGGGATTATCCGAGGTATCTGGCATTTCGGGATCCTTTGTCTCGATAGACTTTGACTCAGAGCGATCGTGCTTCTCGAACCTAATCTTGAGATTATCGACCCAGTGACCTCGAGAAGAAAAAGTTTTAAAATCCTTTGAACACGTGTATTCCCCATACACGTGTAAGACTCGTTACAGGGACCAACAAGTGGTATCGAGGCGGTGGTTCAACTTGACCACTTTCTTGTGTTGACCAAAAGTTTTATTTTCAAAAATACTTGTGGTCTATCCGAATCGATCTTATTTCTTGAATTTTTTCTTTTCAAAAGATCATAAAAATGTCTTCTAAAAACTTCCCATGTTCTCAGAGAGAACTATGATCTATGGAGATCGAGAATGCAGCTCATAAATCAGTATTCCAAACATGAGCGTATGTGGAGAGTGGTTTCTCAAGGACCATTCAAATTTCTTGTGGTGAATCCTTAATTAAGAAGAGGAGAGAATTGATCCTATAGCGAGAATTTCCTAAGTCCGATGACCAACTAACTCGAGGAGAGAAAGTTAGTCAATCTAGACTACATTGCAAAAAACACACACTATACAAAGACAATTGATGATGGTGTGATGGGAATGATCTCTCACCGTAATCTTCGCTAAAGAGATATATGGGATACACTAGTTGTTATGTGCCAAGGCACAGATCATATAAAAAAAACAAACTTTCAAATTGGCAATTGGAAAGTTTAACAGTTTTTGAAATGGATGATGGTGAATCAATAGATAAATTGGAAGTCGATTCACTAGCATCATGAATGATCTAAACGACTTGGAAAGAAATATCCACAAAGAGAAGTGGCATTGAAAATTCTTAGAGGTCTTTCTAAGAAATGGGATATTCATGCAAGTGGTGATTGAAAACACCAAGAACATTAGTTCAATGCCATACCAACAAGTCTTTCTCCGAAATGAAAGCCTATGAATTTGTAATTGATAAAAAATCCAAAAAAGGCTTACAAAGAAAGATGATTCTTCATCGAGTAAGAATGTGGCTTTAAAAGCCAAAGATAAAACTCAATAAAACTAGAGAGTCGAGAACCCCTATGCCAAACATCGGGATGAGCTTGAGGAAAAGCTAATCGATGGCAAGGAGGTTTGACAGACTTAATAGTAGATTTGGAAAATACAAAAAGCTATTACAGGAACCACAGTACCGGAAGAAACCCGAGGACAGATCAACCGAGAAGAAGAAGGACACGAAAAGTTGAAGGATCTTCATCGAAAAAAGAAGGACTCCAAGTCCAAAGAAGAAAATGATCGGGATGATGATGCCAACAGATGCTATAATTGCGGAAGAAATGTCACTTCCAAAGTATGATTGTCGAGTTGAGTGCTAAGGAGAGAGAAGAGAAAGACAAAAAAAAGAGACCGAAGTTCTCAAGCAAAAAGGCCATGGTTGCGAAGAAGAACACTCGAGGAGGGATCTAGCTCTTGAGATGAGATATTCTCGACGGTGAAAGTGATGACATCCGGTCGATGGCCATTGAGGAGGTAAACTCTTCGTCTCTCCATTGTTGCTCCTACACTAGCACAAGAGTTTTCAAGTTCCACCGAAAACAATCATTTTGAATTCGATGGATTCTTTTGAGAATCGATGAAGGACTATGCCGTTTTTGCAAGGATCGCTAAATAAAACTCAAGAAAGCAGAATAAAGGAATCTGAATCTTTGAAAATCTAAAATGGAAAGACTCTAGCAAAACCGAGATCACTTCTCAATTAATGGGAACTCTTGATGAACTGGATGTTCAAAGTACAACTCTCGAGAAAAGAGAAGTTGATCATGTCCCTAATCGAAAAAGCTAGAGAAATCATCAAGAGATTCAAACTAATTTAATCGAAGTTCAATGACCTCTCTCGAGAAGCATAAAACTCTACAGAAATGTGAGGATAGTGCATGAAGAAGTTAACTCTATTGAATAAAGCATCTAAAGTGATAGATGAAATTGAGTTACCAGAGATCTCGCCACTATAAAAACTGGATTGGGATACATTCGAGTGGGGAACCTCACAAGGTCATCTCGAATCTTTGATCATGTAAAAGAAGACTATCTTTGTAAAAACCAATGGCACCTACACTTCAAGTCAAGTAATGCCCAAGGTTGTAGACAAGGGTAAAGGACCTATGGTTTCAAGAAAACCGAATGATCGGTTAGAAAGCCCAAACCTCGGTGAAGGCTAGAAAACTGAAATCGATTGGAAAGTTTCAGCAAGTACTTCAAAGCCTCGGGCTAAGAATGCAAATCTGAAAGGCTCCACATCAACCATCGAGGAATCCTCGGATGAGAAACACTCACAGAGAGACATTCTCAATGAAGAGACCAAGTCCTCAAGATAATCGAAAGACCCAGATTTTAGTACGAGATAACTTTGAACCTCACTTGCTTAAAGGTAAAGGTTATCCGAACCCGAGTCAACAAAGAAGAAGACCTACGCACAAAAAGCCCAAGCATCCGAACAAAAGGCCCGAAACCAAAGAAGAATTCAAAAGCCCATGTTCATGCTAAAAGCTAGCACACATACACGTAAAAACGCTAAGGCACCCCAGAGTAGTAGATGTGTATGTTGATGTTTATGGAAGACAAATTAGCCACTCTAAAGTGATTAGAGTTGTCGAGGCGATTTGGATTCGAAAGGTACATCTAACCTTGTAGGACCCTACACAAATTGGGTATCTAAGAATTGATCTTTTGGGAGGAAAACAAGGGCACTAAACTGACTAATGATCACATGGCACTGATGAGCAGAGATGAAAAAGCTCCTGATATTTGGTATCTTGACAGTGGATGTTCAAGACATATGACAGGATACAAGAAGACACTCAAATGACTATGTTGAACAAAAGAGGCCCACGATCACTTTTGGAGATAATTCAAGGGACGGGTGAAGGATATGGAACTTTGGAAATTGACTCGATTCATATCCATGGTGTTTCATATGTATCTGGATTGAAGCATAATTTGCTTTCAATTAGCCAATTCTGTGATAAGGGTTTCAATGTTGAGTTCTCTAAAAACTTATGTTTTGTAAAAGATGATACATCACAGAAAGTTTTACTGACTGGTACAAGAAAAGGGAATGTGTATCTTGCTGATTGGAGTTCTGCTCCTAAAGATACATGTTTAGTTGCTAAAAGTTCCACAGATACCAGTTGGTTATGGCATAAAAGAATGAATCACCTAAATTTCAAAACCCTGAACAAGCTTGCAAGATTAGCTCTTGTGAGAGGGTTGCCTAACGAAGTGTTCAGTAAGGAACATATTTGTGATGCGTGTGAAAAGGAAAAAAAGATAAAGAGCATCATTTAAAAGTAAAGTTGAGGTTTTCTACCGAAAAGAATACTTTGATTACTACATATGGATCTTTTTGGTCCTATAACACCTGTAAGCACTAATGGCAGGAAATACACATTGGTAGTAGTTGATGACTACTCGAGATATACTTGGGTCATATTCTTATTCAGTAAGAAAGAGACTCAGATAAAGCTGCCAGAGTTACTGAAAAGGCTCAGTATTGAGAAAAATCTGAGTGTGGTCAAAATCAGATCTGACAAAGGAACTGAATTCATAAATCATATCATATCTGATTATTGTGCAGAGAATGGAATTTCACATGAAACATCAGCTGCAAGGACCCCTCAACAGTAATGGTGTTCTTTGAAAGGAGGAACAGGGACTCGAAAAGAAGTCGCAAAGGACTATGATAATTTGTCGACATTCCTAAAAGATTTTGGGCTGAAGCTGTCAACACTGCATGCTACTCTCAGAACAGATCCATGCTGACCAAGAGTCAAGGCAAAACACCCTATGAGCTTTGGAATGAAAGGAAGCCTCTTGTTTCTTTCTTTCGTGTGTTTGGTTGCAAGTGTTTCATACACAATAATGGTAAAGATCAGTTGAAAACTTTTGATAGTAAAGCTGATGAAGGAATATTCTTAGGATATTCAAGTCGAAAAAGCTTTCGAGAGTTTACAACCTGTAGGACTCTTATTGTGGAGGAAACACCTCATGTTATTTTTGATGAATCTATTTGTGTTCAGAAGAAACAGGAACATGACGCAGATGAATCGACTAAGAGGATCACAGTTAAGCTGAAGCAGAAGATAAATCATCCATTGAACACGAAAAAAGAAGTCGGTCACATTCTATGATTGGGTGACTCGGACTCGAATAAGGAAGTTCGAGGATGGAACTCGGGATGGTGAGCCTCGGGAAAACCAACACTCCAAAAGGTGACCAATCCGAACAAACACGATTCGGACTTGTGTATGTGATGCCAATGAAGATGTGGTCACGGTGAGGCAAATTTGAATCTATCAACCAAAGGGGAACAAATGTCTCGACAATGTTCTCAATAGAATTTTCGAGGAAGATGATTCCCTTTCTCCTTTTCTCATTGTTCCTCGAGTTTCTTTGATTTAATCTGAACCTAACATCTCAAATGTTGAGGATATTATTGAAGGGGAACATCAAGAAGGAAATGGTTAGATAGTCATCCTACAAGTCGATATTATTGTGGGTGATCTAAATCGGAAGGTGTTAAGACAAGAAGGTTCCATGGTGAGAGTGCACTATTCTGGGCTTCCTTTCGGAGAAAGAACTCCGGCCGAGATTGGTGAAGCTCTACAAGATTCTTATTGGATTCTTGCTATGCAAGATGAGCTGAATCAATTCTCAAGGAATGAAGTATGGGAGTTGGTAGATAGACACGAAAGGCACAATGTCATTGGAACCAAGTGGGTTTTCAAGAATAAAAAAGATGAAAACAACAACATTGTAAGAAACAAAGGCAAGGCTAGTTGCACAAGGTTATTCCCAAGAAGAAGGCTTGGATTATGATGAAACCTTTGCACCTGTTGCAAAGACTAGAAGCCATCGATTGTTTCTTGCATATTTTGCCCACATGAAGTTCACGGATCTATCAAATGGATGTGAAAAGTGCATTTACGAGCGGTGTGCTTAAAGAAGAGGTTTATGTGGAACAACCTCCGGCTTCAAACAGAATGACCAAGTTTCAGACTCGGAAAAAGCTTTTGTATGGTCTCAAGCAAGCACCCGAGCATGGTATGATACTCTTTCTCGGTTTCTTCTCGACCATGGTTTTGTCAAAGAGGCATTGATAGAACTCTGTTCGGGATAGAGGATGGGGAAGAGATCTTACTAGTTAGGATATATGTTGATGACATCATTTTTGGATCTCCAAACAATCGGTTGTGTGAAAAGTTTTCAACATCGATGAAAGGCAAGTTTGAGATGTCAATGATGGGAGAGATGAATTTCTTTTCTAGTCTTCAAGTGAAACAATCAAAGGAAGGAATATTCATCAACCGAGGCAAAATACACGAGAGATCCGATTGCCAAATATGGTGTACAAAATTGCAATGCAGTTAGGATTCCTATGAATACTAACTACAAGAGATGGATCCCGATTCGGAAAGGCAAATCGGTGAATCATCTCGATTATAGAGGAATCATTGGATCATTGCTCTATCTCATGACAAGTAGGCGGATATAACATTTCTTTGTTGGGATATGTGCAAGATACCAAGCTAATCCTAAGACTAGTCACATGGAGGCCGCCAAAAAGATACTAAGATATCTTAAGCAAGCAAAGTGAATAGAGGATTATGGTATCCAACCGATGATAACCTTGAATTAACCGGGTTACTTCGGGATGTCGACTCACGGAGGTTGTAGAATTGATGAAGAAGTCCACAACAGAACTTGTCAATTTCTAGGAAGCAAGTCGATATCTTGTTTTCAAAAGCAGGACCTCGAAGCAACCAAGATCTATGAAGTTTGAATACATGGTCGCTAGGAAATTTCGTTGTGCTTTCATTCTTTCGCTCGCGGACAACAATTAAGGGATTATAAAGTTGAAGCCAATGAAGTACCAATATTTTGTGACAACAATAGTGCCATTGCTATTTCACAAAATCCGGTATTGCACACCGGATGCAAGCATGTGGATATCGGACATCACTTCATCGTGAGATCATGTCGAGAAAAAGGACATAAGGATGGAGAAAATTCATCTCGATAGGCAAAAGAGTCGATATCTTGACTAAACCTTTGGCTGAATCAAGATTTCAGGAACTTTCAGTTGAATTAGGGATGTTAGAACCAAGTGTATAGAGTAAATCTGAAAAATTGAAGATTTTCAGATGCATGAAGCTTTCTCAGAATTCTCTACCGAGAAACTCGGGATAAAAATAAATCTTGAATCGAGTCTCGTGAAACTCAGATTCTTGAAGGTCAAGATTCAAGAAAGATTTGAACCCATTCAAGACTAAAGATTATTATCTTGACATTTTATCAAGGACATTACTCAGTAAGACTGATAGAGGAAATTAGTCTGAAGAAGTAAATACTCATGCGACTCATTTATTGCTCAAGTAAAACTCAGTAATCATTCGCAATAAATACAAAACACCTGAGGAATATTTTTGGGCGGGATCGTTTTTAAATTAGAAGAAGGTCAAGCGATCATTTAATGCTACCCACATTATTGACCAATGAGGATATTTTGGCGGCTTACTTTTTAGAGATCGTCGGTTCGTATACCCGATTAATCGGAGATTAATCTCAACCGTTGCTTTTCACCTAACCAACACGATTCTCCACGATCTCGAAGCTATATATACCCCTTTAAGTCATTCAAGCCAAAATTTTATCAAACCCTTCGTTCCCAAATCCTCTGCAATTAAAAATCCCTTTGCCCAGAAATCTCCAAACCCTAAAACTTCAAATTCTTAAATCAATCTCTAAAATGGCCCCAACCTTGTTCGAGAAATTAGCCATAACCAACAAGCGGGTAATGAAGTTCGTTGTCTCACTTGAAAGCACAACCAACTCAAAGCCAGAAGAGGAGGCTCTGCATATGATTCGACTGGCTAAAATCACCCATCTAGTCGCAAGCCGACCAGACCAGGAGTTCGCAAAAGAGGTAATCGAATTCATCTGTAATTTGAGAATAGATGAAGAAGATGGTATGCATTCTTCGATTACCATATCACATTTAGAGCATTCGTCAAAATACGTCGATTTTGAGAGGGATTTGTACATAATTCCGAAAAATCTGAATGATGTTTTTGAGCTCGTGATAGAGAGGAGGATCCCGCGATGTATATATGCGGGTAGAGAGCAGAGTACCTAGATAGGATTGCCGAGAATCTCGTTAAATTTGAGGCGACATTGCATAAGAGGCATCTAAAGCCACAATATCGCAGGCCGATGGATATTGTGGAGCAAGTGCATCATCATGAGTCTTTGGGAGTTTTGGAGCGATTAGTACCCCAAGCTCGATTGATTGATGGCGGCGATCAAGGCATCTCCTACCACCGACTTCAACCGGCTGGAAATTTTAATTCAGATGGTGACGGAGCAAGCCAAGGTCATAAAAAGTGGTCAATGGGGCAATCACGATGAAAGGCAAGATCCACCATGCCACCAAAATTGCTTATATTTTGGAGATGTGCGAGAGGAGGAGGATATCTTCGCCAATTCAACCCCATTCCCTAAAACCAAAATTCTCTTCAAGCCCATTTCTTTGTGAAAGAAGCGAGCCATTCGAGGGAAAAGAGAAAAAAGGTAGAATCATCTTCGGGGTCGCCGAGAAAGAGACCCAACAAACCGGGGAAGGTTCTACATTGGAGGCAAAAATGGAGCAAGGAGCAAAACCGATGAAGCGGAAGGACCTTGCTCCAAAGCGCAAAAGATTGGTGGTTCTCACCGACGAAAGTAAAGAAGGATTCCGAGGAGATACAACCCGAGGGCAAACCGCGGTGAGTTCGCAGACATAAGTTGTTGGCTCAGTTATCTCTAGGACGAGGATCGACCGAGGAGCCAGGTCTCTCGAGGTGCTCGAGACATCACTTCCGGATAAAATTTCTCTCAGAAATTTTTAAAGGAGCTCGGACCTCGAGAGATACTACCTCGATAAAAGCAGTGCTCAGATGTAAGAAGAGCTTCGAAGTCGACCAAGATGCGCAGGCTCAGACTGACGAGCCTTTCCGACTAAACCGAGGATATGCTACCGGACCTCTAACCCACTCAGATCAACCGAGGACACGAATCTGCACAAACTTCAGACACTACCGGAGGCCGAAATAAAATATTCTTGATGAGCTCCAGAGGATTCATCGCTTGATCCCTTAGCGAAGGCTTCACCGAACCAGAGCCCGAGATGGAAGAAGCTGCACAAGCAAGAAGGAGTGGAGGAGCAAGGAACGGTTCATCCTTGGGACACATTACCTCGAGCTTTTTCATACCCCCGATCTGCAAGATGTTTTCTTGATTAAGGACGGCCGGTGTATATCCTCAATCGAGACTCTTCCCGAGATGTTTGATATTGCTGCATTCGAGAGGAGAAGAGGCGGGTGGAATGAGAACGACCTTCTGACCCGACTTCTCGAGGGGGGAAAAGATAAAGCTCGAGGATGAAAAATTCCGATTTTGATGAAATGGTTCAGAGGAAGCTAGTTGAGAAGAAAACAAGCTGAAGTTGGCGCCCGGCGTGGAGACAAATCAAAGATGGAGATGGGGACCAACAGGAGATCTTGAGGATCGGTCTCAAATGGAAAAAAGACTTACATTCTTTGATCAACCTCGATCGAAGTTAGCACTCTTCAGTACCTTTTGGCACTATTAACAATTATGCCAAAATTCTTTGAAAGTACTATCTTTAATTCGAATTGTCCGATAAAATGATCGAGGCTCAATTGGAGACCGGAGCTCGGGATATTTCGAAGCTTCGGGATGATCAAACAAAATGAAGTATGCAGAAGGTTCTCGAGATTGATCTTACTCCCGTAATGGAGAAACTTGAGAAGATTGAGCCAATGGCGATCAAAATTGCTCGATGGAAGAATCATTGGCCAATCAAGCTCGGACAATGGAAGGTCTTAGCCATTCTTCGTAATGCGGTATAAAAACACTCGACCACTCGGATGACCTCCATGGAAGAAAAATTTGAATGAAAAGCTCGAGGAGTCAACGCAGAGTTAAGGCTTTGAAATGAAATAGAAGCACCGTGAATCGATCAATTTCTAGAGGTGAAACTGGGAGAGAAAAATGAGGTGCCGATCAAATGTTGAGGAAATGAGCTTAGTGGTTTATGACCAAGATGACAGAGATGCTTAAAGATGCACTCTCCGCCGCGGTTGCCCACTTATTCGAAGAACTTTACGTGGCTAAGAACCACATCAGGAGAGAATGGAAGATGAGCAAGATCGAGTTAGCGAGAGAGATCATTTGTGTGAGCAAAGAGCAAGATTATCACATGGACACAGCTCTCTCCGGACTTCTTCCAAATTACTAAAGTGCGGGGAAGGGGAAAAGGAAGGTGAAGACCTCGGGAAGTTCATGGCACGTACTTTGGAGAAGAAGGCCTTAAAGATTTGAAATGTACAATCTAGCCAAAGCCTTAAAAGAAGTTGAAGCTCTCGATAAATTGAAATTCGCTCAAGTGGAGAGCCCATCTACACTCGAAGTTTCGAGCAAACCATGCTTGAGGTTGCAAGAGAGAAACCGAAAGTGCTAGAACTAAGGTTGGAACAAGTCAGGCCGAATCGCTTTATGAAGAGGAAAGCCAGGCGTTGTTCAACCTCAGAAGCAAAAGCGTCTGGAAGGCTTCTAAGCCAATCAGAGAAATTCGATTCGGATGATGAAGACGAGAAGAATCTGAAGTCTCAACCTCGGAAAGAAAGTCTTCAACACAGAGATGCTCAAGACACTCCAAAAAGAACAAGCTAAGAAAAGCCGCTTCGGTCTCGTGGAGCGTCTCGGGATCGAAAAAGAAGATAGACGAAGAGCCGAAGCGAAGGTGACTTAGGAAGTTTTGCGAGCAAGAGGAAGGGAACATCAAAAAGCCGAAAGGCCCCACGTTGATAAATGGATGCCCATTAAACTCAACGACATGTGGGAAGAAGTGAAGAGAACCTTACGGTTCAATTACGATGTTCTCGTGGAATGGAGAGGAAGGCTCGGGGATCGTAAGCGAAGCTTTATTGAATATCTTCTAACCTTCTATCCAAAGTATCTCCAAAGGTGGATTAACCTTGCGGATGAAGGTGGAGATCTGGATAGTAGCCCCGGTCCATATTCCTTTCCTCCTCCAAGACTTGGTAATGGCTTCGGGTAAATGAGAAGGCCATTCTGCTAAAGAAATTGCTCAAGATCTTTGGTCGAGTTGGGATTAACGAGAAACAATCCGGACATCATCAAGGAGAGGAATGAGTGAAGAAAAGATTTTTTCGGAATGTTCAACCCGGAGGTGCGGTGATGAAGTCGAGAATGAAACAAAATCAAGAGCGAATCAAGATCAAGATCAAGAACTCGTAAGATTCTCGTAATCTTTAAATTTTATCTTTTGATTTTGTTGATAAAAATCTCATTGTAATCTGTAATGGTATACTTATCATCAATGAAGATTTATCATTATGCTCAAAAGATAATACCTTATTATCTTATTTACATGTCTTTTATTTTGATATCTTTGATTGTATGTCTCGAACTAAACTGAATGATGATATGGGAAAATTGTTTAAGTATTTAGTAATGAACTACTTAAAGTGATTCATTACTGAAGAAATTACTGAATGTCTTAAGTATTGGAAAAACTCTCTGAATGTATTGAGAGATTCTCTGATTCAGAAATTGTTGAGAGACAACCAATCTTGTGATAGGATAAACTGAAACCTGAGTATAGGTTATGTATTTGTAACAAGATAGGTTTTGGCATCATCAAAAAGGGGGAAATTGTTGGGAGATGAATTTAATAAAAGATTATATGATTTTGATTAAGATCCCAAAACCCCTGAGTATGACATGTTCAGAATGATCTTGATAATTGAGTCAGATTCGGTTTTAGAGTATTCGGGATGTTATCTCGCAAAATGTATAATTAAAAGCAGATATAGTTCAGATAGTTTCAAGACTCAAGAACTCAAGATATGTTTTCAAGAAACTGAAGTTTCAAAGATGAAACCGAAGTCTCAAGACTTCAAAGATGAAATCGAGAATCTAAAGACTCGGAGAAATCGAGACTCAAGACTCAAGATGAAAACCGAGATATCAAGACTCAAGATGAAAATCGAGAATCAAGACTCAAAGATGAAGACTCAAGATATCGGTCCAAGATAAATCAAGACTCAAGACCTCAAGACGCAGAAGACTCAAGACGCAACATCAAGATCGAGAAATCAAGATCAAGAATACCGAAAGCACAAAGAATTATCAAGACTCGGTGAATGTAATCAATGCTCGAGATGAACTCGAATGTTCCGAGGCAATCAATATATCTATCTGAAGGATGCAATATCTTGAGAAACGCGATGCCTTAGAAAGTTAGATATTGCCAAGACATTCAAAATGCGCATAAAAGGAACTAAGTCGGAAGTGTTGTTAAGGTTATATCAAACTCCGAGTTTGTAAACCAAAAGAGTCGTTGAAGGTGTCTACCTTTAATCAAGACAAAAGTCAAAAAGAGGAAGACGACATCAGACTATATCGACATCGACAAAGGATAAAGTCATTGAAAAAGATGTCGGATGTAACGAAAGTTCCAGATCAAGAAAAAGTGAAGACCGGCTACATGAAAGGCTATTGCCTAAAACATGTTAGGAGTTTCAAACCCTAAATATAGCCGTTTCTCACACACCATAAGAGGGAACTCACGGCTATCTCTCCAACGGATAGTTTTCAAAGAGTGACCTTGGTGTATGCCTATAAATACTTGGTGACCCTCTACTTTGTAAGGTTACGGAAATTTATAAGAATCAAGAGCTCAAACTTATTCTTGCAAAAAGTTAAAGCACTCGAAATACCTTGAATTTCCCAAGTGCTTCTATATTGAAGAGAGCTCACTTTACTAAGCCTAGCTTGATAAGATTTATCCAAAAGCTTAGTCGAGATATCCTAACCCTTTGCATTGTGCTTCATTGTAAAGAATATCTCATCCTAGTTGAAACCAACCGAGAAAACCCCAAACCCTTGAGAAGGTAGTTGGAGTGTGTTTGTTGGTGAGTAGAGTTGTAAAGAGTTAGTAAACTACTGATGAGTAGTCGAAAAAACCCTAGAGGAGAAGTTAGTAAGCACAGGGGTAGTCCGAAAGCTTGTGTGTGATTGAGTAAGTAAACTACTTGAGGTAGTCGTAAAACTCAAGGTCGGGTTGAGTAAGTAAACTACGGAGTAGTCGTAAAAACTCAGTGGCCGAAGTTGAGTAAGCAAACTACGAGGTAGTCGTAAAGCTCGAAGTTGATAGTGAATTTCTCCAAGAGTCGAGAGAGTGGATGTAGGAGCTTGAGTCTCCGAACCACTATAACCATTGTGGTTCTTTATTGCTTTCCTTATCCGTGCTTAACATTCATTGACTTGATTTTGAAAGCATACTTTTCAATCGATATTCGGTTGGAATCAATCCAATCAAGTTGCATAAGTGAATCACCCTAATCACTATTTCATAAAGGGAAGGTTTTTCAAAGAAAGCTTAAAACGAGTATAATCTAAGGGCCAACCATTCAAGACGATCGAAAGTAAATTTAGAACAGATAGTTATCAAACCGAACTCTCTTCCGAGGATTCAAGAAGCTAGTTATCCGATCCAAGCAACTCGGGATCTCTCGACACTCAGATTCGGGTTGGGATTATCTCGAGGTATCCGAAAGCATTTCGGGATCACATCTCAAGAGACTTTGACCAGAGCGATCTCGTCGTGCTTCTCGTAACCTAATCTTCGAGGATTATCGACCAAAAGTCGACCTCGATGAAAAAAGTTTTAAAATCGAACACGTGTATTCCCCCCCATACACGTGTAAGACTCGTTTACACCGGGACCAACACGGGTCCCGATGAGCGAGCAGATCAACCTCCTGAGGGTTGTGTTGCTGTGAATTTAGACACGATGGAAGCGGACCTTCGATTCCCACTTCATCCGGCTATCACTCGTTTGCTCGTAGAATGGAACATTATCATTATGCAACTGAAGCCGAATAGGTGGCACATGATTATGAGCTTCTTGACTTTGTTCTAAAAGCGGTATATTATCCCACGCGAAATTTGAACTCTCACGCCTAGTGCATTTGACCAGTCCCAAGAGCGAACATGGATGGCTGTTCATGCAGGAAAATGTTAAGTGCAAGGTCATTGAGGATGTGCCGAACAAAATTAGTGATTGGAAGGAAAAATTCTGGTTCGTTGGGGGCGATTGGAAGAGCCCGGCTTCTGGAAGTGAACCAGATGCTCGCTTTGTTGGGAGATGAATTTAATAAAAGATTATATGATTTTGATTAGATCCCAAAACCCCTGAGTATGACATGTTCAGGATAATCTTGATAGATGGGTCAGGATTCAGTTTTAGAGTATTCAGGATGTTATCTGCACCATGTATAGTCGGCAGATATAGAACGAGGTTAGTTTCAAGACTCAGTAAGAAATCGAGATATCAAGACTCGATGAGATATCGAGAAATCAAGACTCGAGAGAACACGAAGACTCAGAGAAATATCAAGGCACAAAGAATTACTAAAGACTCAAGATAATGTGCATTGAATGCTCGGTGTATCCTGAATGTTCCGAGGCAAGAAGGTCGAGGAATATACCGTTGGAATCCGGTGGCGTGGACCAACGAGAGGAAGACAACTTGACTGAAAAAGTTGCAGAACTTACAAAGAATAGTATGGATTTGAATGTGATTCTCCTCTCCAGTAATATTCAAATCCACACTATAAATACAAGTTCTTCCTTCATTATCGTGTGTGGATGCATGGAGATTATGCACAAAATGCTACAAAGCCAAAAAGAGCGTTATAGTCAAAGCATTCCCACCCTAGGACACAAGTCCAGTAGATATACAAATATATTCAAAGAGTGTTCTAGAACCCAACCTAAGCAACCCACGATGTATCATAGCTTAGAGAGATTTTCCCAACCTTAGATTGAGGCTAAACCATTGTAAGGAAAATCTCACCATAGTTGAAACCAACCGAGAAACCCCAAACCCTTGTGAAGGTAGTTGGAGTGTGTTTGTTGGTGAGAAGTGTTGTAAAGAGTTAGTAAACTACGCGGAGTAGTCGAAAAACTCTAGAGGAGAAGTTAGTAAGCTCTGAGAGGTAGTCCAAAGCTTGTTTGTGATTGAGTAAGTAAACTACGGAGGTAGTCGAGAAAACTCAAGGTCGGGTTGAGTAAGTAAACTACGTGGAGTAGTGTAAAAACTCTGTACGAAGTTGAGTAAGCAAACCACGAGGTAGTAAAAAAAGCTCGAAGTTGATAAGGAATTTCCTAGAGAGGAGAGTGGATGTGGGGACCGGGTTGTCCGAACCACTATATATTCTTTGGTTGTTTATCGCTTTATGTTTATACTTGTCATATGCATCTAGTTATAAGCAAACCACAACACATGAGATTAAAAGGTGAAAAAAAAATTGGAAAACTTTCTCGCTTTCCCTTTTTTATATGCACCGAAATGAAACGTTTTTGCTTCTTCAGACGCCAAGAAAATAGGTTTTCCCACGGGACCAACAAGTGGTATCGAAAGGGGTGCTCAAAAGATTACTTCTTCAATGTAAACGCCGAGCGAGATCTATTTTAAAAAAACTGTTCTCGATCCGATACCAACAAGTGGTATCAAGGAAACAGAAAGTTTTACACAACAATGGAATAATAGAACTTTTCATTGATAAAGACCCGAAGGTCAGGTTACATTACAAGTTAAAAATGCAAGAGAACACGGAGGTCAATACATAACTCTAAACCCTAAACCTTTAAGCCATAACCCTAAACCTTCATCCAAACCCAAACCCGATCTATGAGGGTAGTGATTAAGAGGAGAAAAAGAGAGATTTTAAGATCTCATGCTCTCATTTTCCCCACTTAACAGGGGTGAGGAGGCTTGAAAAGGTAATCCTATGCCAAGAAATTGATGGACTCTCCAATGGAGTGAGAGCGGCCTTGATAGGATTTTTTAAGCCGGAGCCCTAAGAAAGAGTCATATTGGGCTCTCCACCGTTAAATGGTGAGTTTGATATAAGAAGATCACTGTTGTCCGATCAAGATCGATATCAAACTCACGCTCATTTTCGGGACCGAGTCTGGCCGATCTTGGTTACGCTATCCGGAAAAAGACACACAAGGTGCATACGATTAGGAGAAGTGTCTTCTCGGTTCCGGACAGCGGATCCGCCACCCTGATGGTAGAGAAGCTTAGCAACGATTGTATGAGAAATCTTTGATGACGACGAGAACCGCAAAAAGGACACACAGGGTTGATTTGAGAAGATGAAATCATGGAAAAGGGGGTAAAGATGGTTTGCCGGAAGTCTCACCGGAAACAAGGGTTCACCAGGATACATGATTCTACCAAAGAAGATAAGTATGGTGAATGAGTTATGTCGTGTAAAATATTGGTCCAATTTATAGAGGCCAAGCAAGGGTGCAGATGCAAATTTGAGCTCTCAAAGCCTTTTTAGAAAAATTTGCATCACAAGGACAGCGTGTAGAAATCACGCGACCGATAATTGGATAAAGTTACGGCGGATTGACATATCGAGAGTGTCAGACGATATCTACGCATGTCAAATCGCACCAACTTAGGGAATAGAGGCTACTACTCTAGACTAAGTTTTGGCAGTAACACTTTCCAAGAATTAGCTTAATCTGAGGAGAATCAGATTAGGTCAACAAAAATCTGATTACATACAAAGTCGATCAAAAATGAAGAAAATCACCGAGCTTGAAAAACTTCACCAAATCGATATATCGGTCTATATCAGTTGAAAGGGGAACTTCAACTTGAGGGGGAACTCACAGAATCAAAAGTAGATGATCAAGATCAAGACATGATCGGCAGATTTAGACCGACGAGATCAAATTAGTTAGATGAGTTCAAATGATTGTTTGCGGCAATAAACCGTAAGTGAAGAAAAGCTAAAAGCCAAAGAAATCGTAAGAGAAGGTTGCAAATCGTAATATGAGCAAAAAGAGATCGATCAAGATCGACGTGACCGAGATCGATATGATAATGAAGCGGATGAAGATCGACGAGATCGACGTGATCAAGATCGATATGATAAAACCTGATATGCTAACCTGATATAATGACCTGATGCTATTCTAATATATTGATCTAAAGATGTGTTGATCTGATGAGTCGAGCTAATCAGATCAGGCAAAGAAGAAATCAGATAGCTTGGGTAAAGTGATCTGAGGCTCAGTAAGTAAAGTGAAACTGAGACTCAGTATAGGTCAAAAGACCTGAGGATCAAGATGTCTGAAGACAGAAGAAACTGAACTCAGTTAGCATGAAGTGTCAGTATGCCTGATCAGACAAGGTCCGTTGAAGAAGTAATGAGGAGCCGAAATTTGAAGATGTAAGATCCGAAGACCAAGACTCAGAAGATTTTGTAATTCTTTAAATATTTGTCTTTTTGATTTTGGTTGATAAATTCATTGTAATCTGTAATGGTACACTTATCATCAATGAAGATTTATCATTATGCTCAAAAGACAATATCTCATTATCTTATTTTACATGTCTTTATATTTGATATGCCTGATTACTATTGTTTGGTGATGAAACTGTTGGGTGATTCATTGTTGAAGTAATTGTTGAGAGACATAACCAATCTTGTAATAGGATAAATCAAACCCGAGTATAGGTTATATGTTTGTAACAAGATAGGTTTTGGCATCATCAAAAGGGAAATTGTTGGGAGATGAATTTAATAAAAGATTATATGATTTTGATTAGATCCCAAAACCCCGAGTATGACATGTTCGGGATAATCTTGATAGATGGGTCGATTCGGGTTTTAGAGTATTCAGGATGTTATCTGCGCACCATGTATAGTCCAATATATAGAAGAAAGTTAGTTTTCAAGACTCAAGAAGAAATCGAGATATCAAGACTCAAGAGGATATCGAGAAATCAAGACTCAGAGAACTCAAGACTCGAGAGAACTCAAGACTCGAGAGAAATCAAGGCACAAGAATTACTAAAGACTCAAGAATGTCTTGAATGCTCGCCAGTATCCCGAATGTTCCGAGGCATTGAAGCCGAGGAATATAGCCAGATTGGAATCCGGTGGCGTGGACCAACGAGAGGAAGACAAGACAACCAAAAAAAAGGCTGCAGAACTTACAAAGAATAGTATGGATTTGAATGTGATTCTCTCCAACGGTAACATTCAAATCCACACTATAAATACAAGTTCTTCCTTCATTATCGTGTGTGGATGCATGGAGATTATGCACAAAATGCTACAAAGCCAAAAAGCGTTATAGTCAAAGCATTCCCACCCTAGGACACAAGTCCGTAGATATACAAATATATTCAAAGAGTGTTCTAGAACCCAACCTAAGCAACCCACGATGTATCATAAGTTTAGAGAGATTTTCCCAACCTTAGCATTGAGGCTAAACCATTTAAAGGAAAATCTCACCATAGTTGGAAACCAACCGAGAAACCCCAAACCCTTGTGAAGGTAGTTGGAGTGTGTTTGTTGGAGAGAAGTGTTGTAAAGAGTTAGTAAACCACGCGGAGTAGTCGTAAAAACTCTAGAGGAGAAGTTAGTAAGCCATGAGGTAGTCCGAAAGCTTGTTTGTGATTGAGTAAGTAAACTACTGAGGTAGTCGTAAAACTCAAGGTCGGGTTGAGTAAGTAAACTACGTGGAGTAGTCGAGAAAAACTCAGTACGAGTTGAGTAAGTAAACTACGAGGTAGTCGTAAAGCTCGAAGTTGATAAGGAATTTCCAGAGAGAGGAGAGATGGATGTAGGATTTGGTTGTCCCAACCACTATATATTGTTGTGTTGTTTATCGCTTTATGTTTATACTTGTCATATGCATCTAGTTATAAGCAAACCACAACACATGAGATTAAAAAGGTGAAAAAAAATTTGGAAACACTCTGCCCTTTCCCCTGTTTTATATGCACCGAAATGAAACGTTTTGCTTCCGCACGCGCAAAATAGGTTTTCCCACTGGGACCAACACGCTTAGATATCCCCACAAATTTTGGGGTTTGCCAAAGTAAGTATTTTTGTGTCTTTTTTCTCAAATTTTGAACCGATTTTTTAACTTATTCTCGATTTTCAGAATTCCAATTGATGACGACGGAAAAAGAGACCAACGACGCTTATTTTAGCAAAGATCTCGCAAATCGATCTCGAGCCTCGCTCAGAACGATCTATGAAGACTTTGAATACCACCGATCAAAGGAAGAAAGGAGGCTTGTACGTGTCCCCTCATCATTTAGTTGCCGTCAATCCAGCTGGTAAGGATTGTTTTTTGCATTTGCATATGTGTTGTACTCTTTGTTCGCAACTTCTCTTTCTTTTATTAATGAATTGTTTTGTCTATAGTCTTTCCTGCCGTCACTGTTGCTGTGAGTATATCCGAGCATACTGAAATGGCTCGAACAAAAAGACCTCAAGAGCTTGCTTGAATTTAAGCCGAGCGGGATGCTCAGCGAGCAAATCGAGGAGGAAAGAGGGTAGGAGAAAGGCGAGCCGAATGGTCAAGGCTCGACTGGGGAGTCGAGCCGACCAAGAGGACAACTCGTTCGCCGACGGAGGGCGAGAAAACAGCTCCGCCGTAAAAAAAAAGATCAAGAGGGCAAAATGACGAAAGCAGACCCGATAGCTCGACGAAAGCATCGATGCATCGGGGAGACCCCACCATCAAGAGATCGAATGGCCACCTCCGCGGGTCATCCGGCTTCATAAATCGTCGAGATGGAGGTCGGTACATCTTCTCCACCTCCTGTAGGACCTCGAACTTGGACTCCTATGAACCCTCAACTCCGGTCCCCCGAGGATAAATTATTTTTGGGATGGGACCCTGCTCGGGCGAACAGGTACATTTGTTCGCCCATTGGAGTATTTCTTTTTTCATTGATTTTGTTCGCTTAACCACATTTGTTTGCTCGGGTGAACATGCAGGTTGAGTAGATTGGCGCCTCTGATGCCAGAATTGAAAAATCATTACTGCTCTCCGAGTGTTCGCAATGTTCCGGGTCTTCCCGAGCATGTTCAGAAGGCGTGCGAGACCCCTATACGAGGATGGACTACTGAGCTTGAAGAGGCCACTAAGGGTCCAACCCCTTTGGAAACCATGCGACTTGGCTTAGTGCGTCATGGTCAATCTTTGGTCCTCCTTGAGAAAGCTTACGCTGAGTCCGCCAATCTTCATGCCAACTACTTGGCTCTTATCAGAAACTTTGAAGAGAAGGTGAACGAGCTGAGCAAAACTCAAGATGAAGTGAAGTTGGCTTAGGGACAAGTATCCTCGGCTCAAGCAGAGGTTCGCAAGGCTCAAGAGGATGCTCATCGAGCTCGGGAAGATGCTCGCCAGGCGAGGGAGGAGCTAGGCCTTGCTCAGGAGGAGGTGGTCGGCATTAGGAGAGTTCAAGATGAAATGAATGTCGAGCTTCGTAAACTCAGATCTGGCATCAAGGCCGTGGAAAGTGAGAAGCATTTGCTCGGCCAACAACTCCTTATTGCTGAAGAGACCAACACTCGTTTGGGTCTCGAAAATTTAAAAATGCACACTGAGGAGTATGTTGATTCCATGTCGAATTTCTCTTACATATGTGCTTTTGCCGATGCCATCCGTTCTGCTCGACACACGCTCACTGCCGAACAGATTGCCCCGCTCATATCCCATTTTGAGAAGTACCTGATCGACAACCCCCCAGATCGCAACCTTCCGATATCTGATTTGAGTGATCTGTGTGATTTCTCTAATCTACCTGATGGGATTGAGATTTATGATCCTATTTTGGATGAGGAAGATGGCTCGGATGCGGACATTGTTGATACTGTCGAACAAACTCACCGAGCCGAGCATGGGTTCGATCAGGTGTAGAACGAACAAAGAGGGCCTCCCGAAATCGAGCAAAGTGTGCTACTTGGCGAACAGATTAGGCCTGACAATGCTGGAGGAGATGTTCCTGAAGGGACCGAGCAGATGGGGCATGATTTGTTCGATACTTCGGTTCCGCCCACCCCCAATAATGAATTTGTTCCTTAGTGTTATTTTTGCTTTGCTGAACAATTGTTGTGTAATTTTTGTCTTCTTCTTTCTTGCTCAAACAATTTTTGCTGTTGAATAGTTGAATTTGCTTATTGAACAATTTCCTCTAACCTGATCGTTGAGGATGAATGTTGTTGCTGATGAATGACTGATGCTTGTGTTTCTTGATGTTCGCTTTGCTTTCTAGTTTATGCCTCTTTTCTTCTGAATGAATTCGAACATTATTTTTGCCTATGTTCCATCCTGACTTCTTTGGTTTTTGATTGTCTTATTGAGGTGCAACCAGGTTGATCGTCTTATTTAGCTGCGACTAGATGGGTTAACTTATATGCAACCCCCCCTTTCTTGTTTTGCAATCGTCTTATTTAGGCGCGATCACTTCGTACTCGGGTCGTCTTATTTAAAGTGCCGACCGCACTCATCACTCGCTTTTCTTCGGGTATCTGTAAATCTGAGTCGTCTTATTTAGTTCTGCATTGCGTACCCATTACTCTTTTTCTTTGTGGTATCGAGTCTAATTTTTTCGTCAAAAGTGAACATAAACTTCGCTCGTTCGTCTTTTGTTCGGTCGTCAAAGCTTAGGTGTGACCTCGACAGGCTTCAACTAGAAAATCTTAACAAACAAAAATGTTTTTTGCAACACTTTGTATTCTATTACAACTTTTACATTTGAAGAAGACTGTCTATTACACATAACTATAGACATCTATGGTTTTGTTGAATTCAAAACCTTGACTTGAATAGACATGAGCTGGCCTCATCTCGTCCGCGGAATTGATGTTGACAAGCATGAGGCGAATCAGCCTGTCTACCCTTCTTTAAATAACATGCTCAAGCGGCAAAGAAGATAAAAGCGTTTGTCCCTCCCTGGACAAGTTGTGATTATGTGGCATGACCATGACGGACAGTACATGTGGCGAAAGCACGCCTTTCCGCTTATATCAGCGCGAGCAAAAGCCTCTGCTCGCACCTTTTTGTCCCCTTCAGTAGATGTCATTCGGAGGAGATTTTGGGGATGCGTAGGGGACTAGTGATTTACTACTGCATAAGCAGTGAGTAACGTGGAGTGGCAACCATGGCTCTGTCGAGCATCTTGAGTCCGTAACGAGCACCAACCTTTGCTCGGAGTGTCAAAATCTTCGTCAGGAGGCAGATCAAACCAACTTTCTCTTGATAACTGAATTTTCTTCTACTATCAATATGCCTATTTATAGTACTATCCCAAACATGTGCTGGCATAGCTAGTTGGTGTTGGCCTTCTTGCTATCTGTCCGCTTTGAATCCTCCTTTTGACATTTGTCCGCTTTGAATCCTCAAGGTTTGACACGTTCCTTTTTTGGTTGCCACCACTTCTCAACTTGTTTCGACATATATCTTCTATCTTTTGATAGATCTGGCCAGAATTTCTTCTAGAAGATCCAGAAATTTGTAGAAGATTCAGAAATTTGTGTCGAACACGGTGTGTTCTTCCTTCATGATTGCCCCGCTTTCGTCTTAGTTGAATAGGTGACTATCTTCGGCGCGTTATGCTCGTCGAACCGAATGGTATTTTGTGCTCGCCGGTTGTGCTCGTCGTCGTTCTTAATAATTTTTTCAGATTTGACGCATTCCACGAGTAGGACAATGGGACTCCATTCAGGTCTTCCAAATCATAAGCCCCGTTTAACAAACGTTCTGTGACTCTGAATGGACCTTCCCAGGCTCGACCGAACACACCACCGATACCCCATTGCTTTCGTCTTAGAACCAAATTTACCCACGTTGAACTGCGTGTTAGGACTTTGGAGTTATAGAACTTTTTCGATCTTTTTTTTGTACATGGCGTTCTTGAAATCAACCCTCCGTCTTCCTTTTCTTCTAACAGTCTCGCACTTTAGGGGTAATTTGGTCATTGATGTGCTCTCCAAAGTCATTGTCCGATGACTCCGGAATCTTTATTTCTCGGGTATAACAGACTTCCGCACCAAATGCCAGGCAAAAAGGGGTTTCCGTGATTGATGTTCGAAAGTAGTTCGATAAGCCCATAATATTTCGTGTAACTCTTGAAAATTATCATCCTGGAATTATCAAGTCTAGCCTTGAGGGTATGCTTTGATAATTTTATTAACAACTTCAACTTGTCCGCTTGACGGGGGGATATCTGAGTTGAGTAATGCTTTTTATGCCCCAAATGAGCACAATTTTTGTTTAATTCACTTCCATCGAACTGTTTGCCATTATTCGTTACCAATGATTGGGGAAGCCCAAAATGACAAATGATATTTTTCCAAACAAAGTTCAGCATTCTTTGTTCGGTGGCTTTAACAATAGCTTCGGCTTCCGCCCATTTAGTATAGTAATCAACGGCAACCACAACATATTTTACTCCCGACGTGCCAGTAGGAAATGGGCCGATCAAATCGAATCCCCATTTAGCAAATGGCCATGGTCTGTAAACTGACACTAGTTCTTCAGGTGGGCTATGAATAAGTGGGGCATGTGCCTGACACTTGTAACACGCGCGAGCATACGCGAGCGAATCTTTTTTGAGGGTCGGCCAGTAATAACCTTGTCTGATAATTTTATGTGCCAGGACAAGCCCACCTGTATGGTTTCCACATACTCCATCATGAATCTGTTCAAGAATTATATGACCCTCTTCAGGAGTAATACACTTCAATAATGGAAGTGAAAAACTTCTTTTGTATAAATGCTCGTCAAGATAGTATAACGAAGCTTTTTGTAATCTGGAGGCGCAGTAAGCTTGTGCTTTATTTTCGAAGGAGAAGTCCTTTTGTAAGTAACTTAAAATTGGAGTCATCCGGGTTTCTCGCGCTTTGTCACGGGCGACCATAACTCTGGGAATTGACGGCGAACAAGTTGTGACGACCACAATGTCCGTTGTGCTCTTCACTCCTTCCGCTATTGCCAAACGTGCTAAGGCATCAGTGAACGAATTACCCAATCGTGGTAATTGTTCTATGTAAACTTGTTCGAATTGTTCAAGCAACTCCTTTGCTAATTGTCGATATTGTGCCATCTGTTCGCTTCCGGCCTCGTGACTCGCCTATTAGTTGGTATAATGATTATTTGAGAATCGTTGTAAGTCATCGACCTCTGAATTCCCATTATAGCCATATGTAACCCAAATGATCAAAGCTTCAGACTAAACCATTATTTGTGGTCGGGAAATCAACGGATGATGGTCATGAAAGTTTGTCGAGTTCATTGATGAGAACCACGCTGCTCGGCTCTTGAACTTGTTGATGAGCCATCTACATACATATGTCATGGTTGGTCGCTTTTGGGCTTTTTTTTTTGTGGATATGTCAACTCGACCATGAAATCGCCATAGCTTGGCCCTTCATTCTTTCTTTGTTTCGGGCTTAACGTAATGCCAATTGGCCTAACTCCACCGCCCACTTGAGTAATCCGCCCAGATGTTCCGGTCGGTGGAGAACTTGTCGCAATGGGAATGTTGTTAATACCTCGACTGAGTGATCGAAAAAGTATGGTCGCAGTTTTTGAACACTCATAACGAGAGCATATGTAAGTTTTTCCAGTGGACGGTACCAGAGCTCGACTTCTTTGAGTACTTGGCTTACATAGTAAATGGGTAAATGTGTGGTCCCCTCTGCCCGAACGAGCACATCGCTAATTGCATGCTCGGATGCAGCAAGATACAGATAAAGTTGTTCACCTGGAATAGGCTTAGATAATGTTTGAGTATCTGCAAGGTACTGCTTTAATGACTCAAATGAATTTTGGCAATGCTCTGTCCACTGGAATTTCCCTTTCTTTAAAGCGTCAAAGAAAGGTTTGCATTTGTCCCCAGTTCGTGATATAAACCGGCTTAAGGAAGCCAAACGTCCGATTAATTTTTGGACCTCTTTCACACTCATGGGGGCCTGCATGTCGAGCATGGCTTGAATCTTTGATGGGTTCGCTTCAATCCCCCGTTGACTGACCATATGTCCGAGGAATTTTCCTGAATGAACCCCAAAGCTGCATTTCTTCGGATTTAATTTCATGTTGTATTTTCTGAGAATATCAAACGTTTGTGTGAGGTGGGTGATGTGGTCTTCCTTGTGTTTGCTTTTTACCACAATGTCATCAATATACACCTCAATTGTCCGACCTATATGTTCGTCGAACATTTTGTTCACCAAACGTTGATATGTTGCTCCGGCATTCTTTAATCCGAATGGCATGCGTAGCCAACAATACATATTCTTTTCACTGCATAATGCCGTATTCTTTTGATCATCCGGATGCATGGGTATTTGGTGATAGCCAGCAAAAGAATCCATGAAGGTCATGAGTTCATGTCCTGCTGTATTATCGACCAAATAATCGATATGTGGCATCGTCGGATCTCGGGATTTAGAGTTGATTCTAACTCAACTCCTAACCTAATCATACCATAGGGTCGGGTTACAGATTCCCCAAAACCCATGATGGTGTGATCACATGGTTCTACATAACTACTCAAGCCCCCAACTTGCTTCTCCATTTGGTGCAGAGTGTTGACGAACAAAATGTTCGCATATGCTCCGGTATCGACTAGGAGGCGGTGCACCTTCAAACCGAGAAGTCAAACGCTGATGGTTAGAGAGTCATTGTGGGGGGTGATTATGCCGTCGAGATCGTCTTCTAAGAACATGATTTGGTGAGAGGGTGGCGTGCTAGCTGATGTGCTCGCCACCTTCACCTGGTGGATGCTTTGCATGGCACGTATCTCCATCTTCTTTCGTCTGTTCGATAATGTTGGTGCATGATAGCATCCACCCACTGGACCATAATCAGGATGTATCATGTGGATTTCTTGACTTTCTCGACCTCTACCCATAGTAGGAGCCCATCTTTTGGGTAATTTAGACCTCTTACGGGATTCTTCGAATGGTTTGAAATATCCTGGGGGTTTATACCCCCCCTCATTCACCACTTTTTTACCAAAAACTTTTTTTGTTGTTGTTTCCTGACCCAATCGTGATTGGGCGAGCAGATCCTGCATGGCTATGATCTTGGCTGCTCGCTCTCGGAATTCAGAATGTGTTCGGCCAATCCTGATGCATGGCTTTCCACATATCCGTATTCAGGGTCAGGCCTCCGACCACCATGAGGATCTTGGCATCATCTTCAACTGGGGCTCCATCGTACAAATATTTGTCAAATCTTTCGATGTATGCTCGATCTGACTCACCCTTTAGCTGGGAGAAATGTGCCAACCTTTGTTTTGGTGCTGGGCGAGCACACATGGATGAAAAATGGGACAGGAATATATGTCCCAACTGAGCGAAAGACGTGACGGACGCAGCGGGCAGAGTAGAGAACCATCTGTGGGCACGGTCGCCCAACGTCATGGGAAATGATCGGCACTGCATTGCGTCGGTGGCGCCACGGCGATCATACAATCTGAATATTCTTTGCCGAGGTGAACATGTGGGTCGACCAAAGATCGAACATAGGGATTGGTGGTCGGATCTTTGCCACTTTCTCTTGTACCTCGGATGCCATGATCGCCGGTGTTAGTGGCGAGCAGGGCATTGTGCTCGCCCGAGGGAGTCCTTTCGCCGCGCGGCCGGGTCAGAACCTTCGATTTTTGCATTTTACGAAATTTCGTGGAACCGATGATTTGGATCGGGTTGTATCCCATCATGAGGACCAGAGGGTCATGCTCGCGTGATGGGGCGATCCCCTTTCCAAACTCGTCCTGACTACCCAACCGATGATGGATAGACAATTTAGTTCGGCCGATTTTTGTTCGGGATGCGGACGATCATGAGGATCTGAGGGAGCGGGCATGTTTATCAGTTGTTCCCTCCCGGGATCTTGTCGCCTATAATTGCCAATTCGGTCTTTGATGGAGAGTCTCAAACGTCCAAACGCTGATGGTCTGGACCCTTGAGGCTGCTCGTCATCCGACATATCATCAGCCTTTTTGTTGGCCCGCTTCACATGCGACTTTCAATTTAACTTGCTCGCTATCAGGTGTATGCGAGCGTGGATCATCATCATCTTGAACTTTCAACTTGGCCAACTCTTTTTCGGCCCTCTCTTTCTGTGCTCGCAACAAGAAAGTGATGGTCTTTGTTGTACGGACGGACCATTGGCGATATCTTCAAGATTGATGGTTTCCTTGATTTGATTTTTTGTGAGGTTGATGTTGAGCCTCTTTTCCGAACGTGAGGTCGCTCTGTTTAAAACCTCTCCGTCAGGTATTCCTAGATTGAGGCATTATATTTCTTTTTTCTGCCTCGGCTATCTACTTGATTGTGTATGGGTTGGTTTTTTGTACCCTCCTTCTAGAGCCAATTGTTGCGAGTCATTTTATATGGAGAATATTATGTGGCTAATTTGATAACAACTCATAAACAAAATAAGTACGTGTACTATATATGGTAAATAACAGGAAATTGTTGACCCAGTTCGTCAGTGAATGACTACTCTGGGGGCATGCCAAGCCAGGGATGTTGTATTGCGAGATTTACATACACAGTACAACATACTTTTCATGAGATGAACTTCTATGAAATAAGATGATTTGGAGAGTAAGTGTGTGAGTGCTAGGGATTTTTCCGAGTATGGATGATTTGCGACCCCTTTTTTTGCTCTGGGAAATTTTTGTGTCTCTCACCACTCTAGAAATTTTTTGTGAACCTATCTCTTGTTCTTTTTTCTTCTATTTATAGCACTTTGACAAGCATGAGCTGGTTTGGCAAGCATGAGCTGGAGACTTCGTGTCCTGCAACAACTCATGTGATGCTGCCACGTTTTCAACTTCGTCTTCCTGGTTGAACTTTGCGCTTACTTGTTTATAAGGCACTCTTTTGATCGTCCAAATCAATCTTTTGCTCGGCTAAATGCTTTGTTCGCCCCATTAAACCATATCAATTTTATGCCGGAATGCTGTCCTCATCGAGCATGTCTGAGTCCTCAGGTTATCTGAGCATCGAGCATGTCTGAGTCCTCAGGTTGTCTGAGCCCTCAAAGTTATCGAGCATCGAGCATATCCGAATGAATGTTGTCCCTCATCGAGCATGTGTCGAGTCCTCGGGTTGTCCGAGAGCCCTCGGTGGACCGAGCCTTCAGGTTATACGATCCTTGGGTTGTCTGAGTCTTGAGTTGGACCGAGCCGGGTTGTCTGAGTCTTGAGTTGGTGAACCCGAGGTGTTCGAGTCTTGAGTTGTTGAGTCTTGAGGTTATACGAGCCTTGGTTATGTCTGAGCCTTCAGGTTGTCTGAGTCTTCAGGTTGTTGAGTCTTCAGTTATTTCGGGCTTGCGAGTTCAGCTCTTGGTCGGACATCGACTCTCAGTCCTTGACTCAGGCTACTCGATTTCTTCTTTTGATCGAGATCAACATCTCTTGAGGATCATCTCGGGATAATGTCGAGATCATCATGCGGTTGGCGGCTGAGCATATTTGCTTGGTGGGCAAGTGGCTAACATCTGTTATTTCGTAAGTTGGTTGAGTAATCTTGGTTGGCAAATGGCGAGCTGGCGAACAAAACTTGCTTAGTAGGCGAGCATACTCGCTTGGTTGACAAGTATCGGTTTTGGCGAACAAACTTGTTTGTTCGCTGCAAAGCGGCGCACACTTATCCATCGAAGCGTGGTTATTTTAATAGTTGAATATTACGTGTCCTCCGGCGTGTTCGATTAAATTGAGTAATTATATCGAACACAACAAAAAGCTTTACAAAAAAAAAAAAAAAATAATTCATTTTGAGAGCGGTTATGAACGAACCGTCAAGCTTTTATTTCGACAACGGTTCAAAACCGCTCTCCATTCTTTTGCACAAATGAGTTATGAACCGCCTCTAAGCTTTTGATCGCTTTTTAATCTTTTTTTTTTTTTTTTTTTTTTTTTTTTAATAGAACCGCTTCCGAACCACTTGGAAATTGTTGAAAAAAAAAGCATTGTCAAAGTTTTGTTTTCTCTCAAATGCCAAATGTGTAGTAGTGAGTATATAAAAACAAGAAAATCAATTTAACCAATCTTCACTCATTTTTTTTCATGTGTATGGGAGTGGGGACCAAAATAGTCCCAACAAATTTTTATTATTTTTTGCTTTTTATTATCTACATTCTTATCTCCAATTAAACTCTAATTTTAAATAATATATTAGCTATTTAAAAAAATATTAATTGATTAATATTAATTATTTTTTAAATAAATAATATAAATTATTTTTATTAAATATTATTAGCAGTGTACTAATCATATAACATAGATTTTCTTTTAAAACTTATTCATAGTTTCATACTATAAAATTAATATCATTATACTTATTAATTAATGTTGTTATTTTTATAAATTGATACCTATAGTATTTAATGGGAGTTTTATCAATTCAGGACCTGAAAGATAGTAAAACTATCAATTTAAGGTCTGAAAGATTTTTCCTATCGATTCGCCACCGAAAGATAGAAAACTATCAATCCAGGGCCTGAAAGATAGAAACTATCAATTCGAGGCTTATAAATTTTAAGGTCATGTTTGGCACTAAAACCCTGAACACTAAACCCTAAACCCTAAACGATGAACCCTAAACCTTGAACCATGAACCCTAAACCTCTTGAACCGTAAACCTTGAACTGTAAACCCTAAAAATTAAAAAAAAAGAACATGAAATAAGGATATGAAATATAAGTGTCAAACATGGCCTTAAAATGTGTGAGCCTCAAATTGATAATTTTTATCTTTCAGGCCCTGAATAGATAGTTTTCTATCTTTCAGGCCTTGAATCGATAGGAAAAATCTTTAAGGCCTTAAATTGATAGTTTTATCATCTTTCAGGCCCTGAATTGACATTTTTCCTATTTAATGTTATGATCTCAATTTACAAGTGTAATGATATCAACCGTATAAAATGAAAAAGAATTTCGACCAAAAAAATAAAATGAAAAAGAATAAAATACCATTAAATTTGGTATTAAAAAAGTTGCAATGGTTAATTTTTTTATTATTATTATGGATAGGAAAAAGAATGGAACTATGTTTTAAAAATCGGGTCCGACCGCCGGTCGACTTCGACCGTGAACTGTCCTAAAGCGCCTAACAGAGGTGTATAGAACCGCTATTGACCGCCCACCTCAAAACCGAAAAACTGCTCAAAACCGTGAAAATCGAACCGATGAACGGTGAACATTGCTTATCGGTTTTGCCAAAAAAAACCGTAAAAAAGGGCTAAGTGAGACCTTTCGATGGCAATGCATGACCTTCAAAGATGGGAAGACGGCAGGTTGGGTCTGCCGCAAGATTCTACAGGAGAGGGTGTGGCGGTGGGCGGCGATCGCGCGATGCCGGGCACGGGTGGGCGAGGAGATGGTTACGCACGTGAAGCCGGTATGGCGTGTGGTGGTGGTAAAGGCGGCCGCAGAGAAGCGGGTGGCGTGGAGAGGTTGTCGTGGTGGATGGTTTGGCTTGGCGACTACCATTGAAGATTGAAGAAAACCGGAGAATGAGTGAATGATGCTTTTCTTTTTTAACCGCCCTTTTTTTTTTTGTTTTTTGTCAGGTGGTGAATGAGTGAATGATTGAAGAAGAATGAATATGAAGGAAGAGAGAAGATTAGGTTTTTTAACCGGCCCCCTTTTTTGTTTTTTTTCAGCCCATCCCATTATCAATTTTTTGGGCTTTGCTTTTCATTTTTTATTTATAAAATACAATTAATATATATGTATTTTTTTAAAAAAGAATTTAAGTGTGCTCCAAATTTTAAAATGTTATTTTAGAAGGTTTCTAAAAAATTAAATTTAATGAATTCAAGAGTAATTATAATATCATCTCCTCTGTCACAAAATAAAAATAAAAATTATAATATCATCTCAATACTATTTTAGTATTGATCTCTGAAATTTTAAATATCAAGTAATTAAATATCAAAAAATAAAAATAAAAATTAATACTTGTGACTTTTGTATTGTTGATGACATTTCTATTATGTTTGAAAATCAAAATTTGAAAGTTGGAACTATTTATGTTAATGGACATTTCTATTATGTTTAGAAATTTAAATTTGAACTTTGAAGTTTGAAGTGAGTTTAGATACTTTATATTCACTTATCATACTCTATATTTTGAATTTTTTTAAAAATTATGCATATTATATATATAATATTTATTATGACGTCATCTGGCATAATCCTAATCAAAATTTTTTCCAACATTTTTTTTGGGGTCGTAAAATGAAAAAGGCTCAACTTCCGATTCGGTTTTTAAAACATAGGAATGGAGGGATTGGGTTTGTTGAGGGGTAGTTGCAGGACTTTTGTGCCCTTGTCATCGATACTCGAAAGTCACGTGTTAGCGCGTTTACGGTCCGACGTGAACCGGCCGGTTCAGGAAAACCACGGGCGCCATTAATGAGATTATTTAAATTTTAAATTACTCGTGGTCACCCGATTTTCCGCTTCCGCGCGCCTATTTCAAGCCCGGTTAATTCAGAATGAACCAAAATTTAGAGTAATAAATTAATAATACCCATCCTTTGTGGACCCAATCATATCTCCTTATTTTACCTTTTTCCTTTTTCTATTTCATTTTATTTTTATTTTATTTCTAACTTGATCTCATGTTTGAATCACATGAAACTTTTCAAATTTGTTTATACTATGAAAATAATACAATTACTCTTATAAATTAATAATGTAACATTTAATATTATGATATCAAATTACAAGTATAACGGTATCAGTTGATAAATATAATGATATTAATTTATAAGTATAATAATATAAATTTTATATTATAAACAAGTTTTATTAGAAACCTACTTTGTTTGAATTCTCTTGCTCTGCACAATTATTTTTGAAAGACTTACTGATAAATACATTAATTCAGAATTACAATTACTAATAAGTATAAAATGATTGTGTATAATTAGATATATTTGTATTTTTGCGTGCAACTTTAACTATATATATGCAATCTCATTTGTATCTATTAGTAATTTGAATAAAAAAAATTATATGTATTAATATTTTTTCCATTATTTATCATTAATATATTGAAGGTCTTCAAATTAAGTTAGTTATATCTCTCATAATCCATCACAATCGGTTCTTTTAAGGAAATCAAATCAAATGTACATTATGCATTTTGATGTATTATGTTATGTGGTATGATTCTTCTTGTTAAATTATAGTAATATATAATCATTATGTATTTATGTTACGATATCAATGCAACTTTATATTGATTATGTTATTTTTGCAGTTTTAGATCGAAGATATTCGAATGCTTGTAATATAGACTTTGTTAAAGTAAATGCAACAAAGTTGGTAGCTTTTCTTCTTAAAGCCATTATGAGGTTTGGAATGAATGTTATAGTTTATTATTAATTATGAAAAAAAAAAAGTTAAGCACCATATAAATATAATTTATAATTAATTTTCAGAAATTTTTGTATTGAATAGTTTCTTACATGAAATAGTGTTCATTTGAGTATTTAAGTTGCAATTTTTTCTAAAATATAATTGAGTTGGAGCCATAAGCTTATATAAATAGATGAGAACTAATTTATGTTGTAAATATTCACCAAAGATCAAATGGAAAAATACTTGAGGCGCAACAACAACTTGGCTGTCATGATTTATTTCTCTAAGAATCCCAAGCTATGATTCAAAATGCTCTTCTAAGTATTAACCCAGAGAAAGGGAAAGAAACAAATAAAATATACCCAGCGCATTTTTGAGAAGAAAGAAAACTTGTTTCAGTAAAAACCAACGTTATTATTTTTCCACACCTTTACTCAAAAGTCGTAGAATCTATATATATGCACCTCTGCATGTCAATAAGAAAAGGACTTCTTCAAAAACTGAAAAATCGCAACAGTAGATAATAACAAATTTACCAAGAAATAGGGAAAAATGAATAAGTGGTTTTGACCAAAAATATTGGTTACTCAAAACTGATTTTACAGCGTGGAAGATAAGCAAAACACATATAATTAATAATTTATTTGAAATACAAATTAATAATACAACAATTTATATACGAGATTTTCTCATATAAGTTTTTATTTTAACATAACATTACTCATTTATTTTGTGATAATCTGAAAAATCAACTGTAATAAGGTGAACAATTCTCACTTCGGAATTTAGCTTTGAAGATTTTTTATTTTTTTTAATTTGGTATAACAATATAGTGATCTTTTTTTTTAAAAAAAAAATGTATACTAAGAGAGCAAGTTAACAGAAACGTTATTTTATTAAGAGTTGAAACTTGATTGAATGTAAAAAGAAAATCAAATTGAAAGGCCAACTTTATAATACTGGTTTGGTAGCAATTAAATTGGGTGTGACTGAAATAGTCGTGTCGGGTTATGATCAATATTATAAAAGTATTTTTGAAATAAAAAATGAAAATTTTGCAGATAAAGACACGTTTTGAGGACAACATTGTTTGTGGTGTATGTCCTATTTTAATACTATATGTTATTATGCATTAAAAATAGCAGCTAATGGATTTCACATCTGATCCCCATTCCTCATCCTATATCCTTTTTAATCTCACATTCATAAAGTATTAGAGTAACCATTAAAATAAATTTAATGTAGAAATTTCTATTTCGATTTCGAACACTTTCTTATAGATAGAAGAATAAAAAAAAATGTACATGTTAATAATTTAATATTCATGACATGCTTTTATTTTTTTCGAAGCAATTTCATGACATGCTTGGAGTATATTGGTAACGAAATTTCATGATGTACTTGTATATATTTAATTTAAACATTGATAATGTTTTTCACAAATGATAATACATTAGATAACATCAAATTTAATTTTTTGAATTGGATATGGATTTTAAATAATCTTTTTATTTATTCAACGATGACAAATTATGATTTGAAATAAATTGTCACGGCTTGGAAGTTTGGAACGTTAAGAAATGGAGGCTGCCTAGGTGCAGGCCTTGCAGAGCCGCTTCTTTTGTGGCCCAATATTTGAGTCTTACTGGCCCAAACATGGGCCCAATGGAGTTGGGCTTGGTGGAATAGGCCCTACTTCAGTCTTTTGGAGGTGACTCATCGTGGAATGCAGACAATGCTGCTCATAAAGTTCTGCGTCACAAATCTGTTTTCGCACAATTATCATTTTCATTATTATTAAATAGGATACGATTAAGATTTATTTATTAATAAATCAAGAGGGTTTGAGAGGTTTAAAACAAAATTTACCGGGAAAATAAGTTTTATGTTAACGAAAAAAGTTAATTGGCTTTTGTATGCTAAAATCACTTGAAAAAAGGAGTATCATTTATCAAAAACAGTAAATGTCATAATTTATTAAAATCATAAAATGTTGAAATATAATTATTTTATCTCGATACAGTAAAAACTCCATACAGTCATATTATCGGGACCGGAAAAAAATATTACTATAGAGAGGTTATTCTTAAGTAGAATTTTACTTAAAAAAAAGTAATTTTTTTAAAAATAAATAATACATTTAATATAATACATACTATACTACATATATGTAAATTTATTAACAAATTCATATATATAATTAATATGAATTTAACAAAAATAAATACTTACACTTTCAAAGTATATAAAATACATGTATAAACTAATATTCATGTATCTAAGAACTAAACAATAGTTATTGTTGACATGTGTAAAAATATTTGTTCAATACATGTATATTTTTCATAAAATTAGTACACTTTTTATATTTCAAGTAAATGACACCCAAAATTGATAAACGAACTCAAATCAGTAAAATTGAGATGTGTCACAATTAACCAAAGGTAAATATTTTAGGCCAATTTAATTATAAAGATATATAATTTTTTTGTATATAATGTAATTTATTTTTATATGGAGGTATAAATCCTTAAGACGGGACCAAAAGAAAATATGTTTTATTAAAATGTGGAGTTTATTTCTAAATATTACTGGTCCCAAGTTGAGACCGTAAATTTTTATTACTATAGAGAGTTTATTCTTATATAGAGTATTCCTATAGGGGTTTTTTACTGTATTATGTATCATGTGGAATTTATTTTGAGTCAGCTAGGCTCTGGATTGCACCTGGAGAGTTGCAAACACTAGTCAAAAGTGAGAATCACTTTTAACATTCAAAAGTTGTGAGGATGTGTTGCAAGTTGCAACACAAGTGGAGATCTAGAAGATTAGAACCATTTTCTTTTTCAAAAAAGTTGGTTCTGCTAGCTTTAAAGAAAAGAAGAAAAGATTATGCATTATTCATTTGAATTAAGAAGTGATTCTACCCATAGTTGTGTTCGCAAACACAATAGAAACAAGTTGAATATCAATTAGTACTACTTAACACAGACACACCAGTAACCTTGCTTTGACTCATCTCCTTCTTCAGAATAATCAGTCGGCTGTTCTCTACGCCCTGCATTTGGACGTGAAAAAAACATATTGAAGTCGGAGGTACAATGTATTTTCATGTAACAATTATAGATAGTGACACAAAAAAAGGAGAATTAACAACCTTTATATGGTTCCTGTATGATTATATACATCCAGATTCTTGGAGAAAGTTAGAAACTAAGGATGTTGGGATCTAATATTACAGCATTTTGTTTCTATCAAAGATGAATGACTTTGGCATGCATAGTAACATAAAGATGTCAGCTCACGAAGATTGGAGCACCAAGATTACTACCATGCTTTACATCATTGACCAATGAGTTTTAGTTGCGAGATTTCGACGATGTTATGAATTTGAGGTCAATTAAATCCTGAGGCCAGAAGATATCAAACCACTGAACATTCTTAGATACATATCACCTGTCAAAGAACCAAAATGGAACCCCCATACGTCGAGTCTACTAATCTTAGCTTGCCCAAGCTCCTCTATTTAGTATTTACAACGAGGAAATTCTACATTAACAAAGATATAATGTATCTCAATTAAATCTAAAATTGCAGATATAGCTCAAAAAGGAAAATTAAGATAACTCTGGTTCCTTGAAAATTTCTGTTCAAAAACGGTGTAGGGCGAAAGAAGGTAAGATGAAGTCAAAACAAAACATCGCTATCATGAGAAATCGTACATAGCTACCTTCTTGCTCTTCTTTCTGTGGTTAAATAGAATAACTTCAAGACTCTGCCCTTCCTTTAAGCTCTTATAGGATGATATTTACCCAACTTAAATAGCCTCATTAAAGATCTCAATTTTTGATGTAGTCAGGGAAGATGAATTATTTTAAACAATACTTGAATACCATATTGCTCGTCCCATGTATATATAGTGATTAAGTTAAAACTAATGTGAATTTAAGAAGAATTCAATGTAGAGAACTTTAAACTTCATAATATCAACATGCAAAAACTGTCTTCTTTTCTTCTCTTCTCTCTATACAATCAAGCATATACAAGCAAATATCAACATACCAAATCTATTGCATGGCAATACTTGCAAATGCCAGCCCTAAGGCAAACAATTATGCTGTTCTACTACTGCTCGATCATAACATACCCCATAACATAATTAATGTCATCAACATACGCTAGTAATCGTTGAGCAGACAAAGAAAACGATCCATACCTGGTTAAGGAGGTGATGCAACTGTTTCTTGTGAAGAAGAAGAGGGTGGCGATTCTCTGCGAAGCTCCTTAACAACAGCTGCCAATGATTCTGGATTGATTCCCATTTCACAAAGTGCAATGAGAATCGAAAGCGTGTGACGATCCAAACCACTATCAAGAATGTTTGACATGTGAAAAGCTAAATCAAGCGAATCTCGTGCAGTTCTTGCAGCCTCTGGATCCATGCTCTACACAAAAAAATTGATTTCTCCTAAACTTAATATACACATGCGCTCAAAAAAATAAATAAATAATATACACATCTAAACAGCAGGGGGGGAAAATTGGGGGTAACTCAGGATTGTATAGAAATTAAAAACAATACAACAGAGAAAACGATTGAATTCGAGAGATTTCGCTTATAAATTCACAGAACCGATCTGAACTAAACAACTATGGACAATTTTAATTCAATAATTTTCAGCATTCACCAATTTTGAGGATTTAGAAAATTCGTCTGCAGCGACCTCACCAGAATCAGTAACTTCATAATCACATAATTAACGGTAACATAAAAAAGACGAAAACAAATTTCAGGTTTATATGCGACTGAATAAAGTATAAACTCCAATTTGAGCCATACCTCAAATTTTGCAAAACGCAAGAGTTTTGAAGATAAGGGATCTTATGGTATCGGCCACAATCTCTTATTCTGGGTGCTCGCAGGACGGAGACAGATTCCGGTGGTGGCCGGCGGATTATATGAGCCGGAAAAGTGAGGGTAGCGGTGGTGCGGTTGAGCTCTAAAAAGTTACGATTTGTGAAAGGAGACTGAAGCTCTGCGTCCGGCGGTTCGGTTTTAAAAATAGTCAGTTCGATTCAATTTATATCCGAGTAGTCTAATTATAATTAATTTTTTAATTTAATTTTGTAAATAACATTTCCATTTTCCAAACAAATAAAATCACATTCCTATAATCCTATTGACAAAGTTTCCAATTGTTACCATCTTAATTTTAAAATAATAAATATATTTAAATATATATTTTAGAAAATTTAATGTTGTTTAAAGCCATCAGATTTTTGTGCTTCGCCACCAGATCCGATCATCAATTAGTATTAGTGGGGTTTTAAATTGCGCTAACTAGCATGATCTGAAACACTTGGAGAATAAATTGATTTTTTTTATAAGTTTTAGATCATCCTTTAATTTAGTAGGTTTTAGATTGTCTTTTCATTTTTCATGTATCTTAGATCCGAGGTAATTGAGCGGCCCCTGCTTGTAAGAATTATATTGCTATATCGTTGCTTGTGTCCTTTCAGATCGTGTGGTCCCCAATTTCTCTTCTTAGTTGAGAGCCTATGATTTATTCTTCGGAGTTGACAACTTTTGTTTTCTCTTCTAAGTTGAGAATCTTGGCTTTGTTTTTTTTCCTGTTGTCTTGTTAAGTCAATTTGTGGAGTCAAGTTTTTGACAGCATAGCTTTCAGAATTTAAATCAAAGAAAGGAGTGTTGACTGCATAGTGAAAATAGTGTGATTGATCGACGAGTGAGACAGACAATAGTAGAGAGTGGTTATGCCAATGAAGTTACAATGTGTTACACCATGAATAATTCCATGCATAAGTGCCGGACATCTATCGACATGATGTCATCTCCGCCCAAAAATTTAATAAGAAATTAGCTCGACAAGAAATCAAATAAGAGATGCAACTCGTTCGCTCCATTTGATTTCGTATTTAGGTCATCCGAGCTCGAACTTGTATAGTCTATGCTAAACCATTTCCAGTTGTAATTGCCTGAGCTCGTCAACGGTCATCAGGTCAGAAGATCTAAAGGGAATGAATATCTCAGAGCGGCAAACAGACAGGCAATGACGATTATAAATGGTAAAGAGCAAAGTTGACATCTAGAGATCTCTGAATTTAGACAAGTGTCGATCATCGAATGATGTATCTACTACCGCCAAATCATCCAGTCGAATTATAGAGTTCAAATAGTATCATAAACATTTAATGAATTGTACTTGTGCATTAACTGCATCAATTATGGCTAGCTGGAGAATGAGAAGCACTCTTCATCTTGTATTATGAATAGAGGCAAAGATCCCTGAAAACTAATATACAAAGGGCATAGATTCTATCAATATTTCCCTTAAGCATTTATTTTTTAAAAAAAACCATTAATGTTCTTAATTTATTACTACTCATTTGCATTCGTAACCATTAATCATTGCTATTACTTATTTGATTAGTCAAACAAATCACTCACGATATTTTGACTATCAACACAATGAAGATGACTTGTAAATTTGTATTTGGCGGGCCCCCTCTGTATTGGTGACTACCGGGCCAAATATGTCTTATATTTGATCATGTTGGTGGGGTGAATATATATATATATATATATTATAATTCTTTTCTATTCAAATAAAAAAAAATAGATGACTTGTATTTATATTAAGGCAATATAGTAATTACGTTATTTGTCTGGTTCATATGAAAGTCCATCATTTGGCTCATTGTTAGGGTGTTTGAGTCATTTCCAAATTTTCATTATTGAGTTGAATTTTCAATTATTGTGAATGACATTCTCGATAATTATTGTTCTTTAATATCATAAGTTGTAGTAATTGTTATTTTGTTTAAAAAGAAAACATGTAATATTCAATTAGTCGGGTTTTTTTTTCATAGACCAGAACGGAAATTTGATATTTCAAATCAATAACCAAATTCTAATTAAATAAAAAATAAATTAACCAAATTTAAGAACTTGCCTCGATTTGGTCGGTTTGTTTGGTTTTATCCTAATATGCCCGCTCTAGGTACTATGTTATAAATTAAATAAATAGTTCAATTTTTAATCGAAATATAGTAATATACATATCGTAATTTATCATTCAAATCTAGATTGATAAATAATAGCACTAAGACAAAAACTCATATGAGACGAGGTACAACTTAGCACAAATCATACTCACACCTCCCAAAGTGTTAAAGAGTCAATGTCCTTATGTCTCGTCTCACAGTGAGTCCGTCTCATGCATATATGTCTCTAGCACTAATATTACCCCACGTAATTCGTAAAATATTTTATCATTATAGTTATTCAACGAAACTCATAATTTATCAAAATTAGTTGGTCGAGGCTTGCTAAAGGTGTAGGGCCGCTCCTACCATGAGTCAATCGAGACGATCGACTCAGACCCCGAAAAAATCGTAAATTTTAGGGGCTCATAATTAATTTTTATTTATATGTATATATGATATATCTATTTTCGGCAGCATTAATATTATAAGGCTCTGATAGCTCTGTGGTTAATGAGATGATATATCTTAGGGAGACCTGGGTTTGATTCTCCCCAACACAATTTGACATTTTATATGTAGCCGCATGGTTATTTTAATTTTGATTTTTTTTTGGCTACATACTTGTATTTTGGTCATTTTAATTTTGATTTTTTTTTTACTACATACTTACATTTTTATGGCCTACATACTTGCATTTTTATGGCTACCACATGGTCATTTTAATTTTGATTTTTTTGGCTACATACTTGCATTTTTTTGCCTACATACTTGCATTTTTTTGACTGCATACTTGCATCACACGAAAGGATTTCAGGCAATTAACGCATTGATTTGAAGTTCTAAATGCACTCTCACACGAGAGTATCAAAACTCTTCATCTAAAAACAGATTAATAAAAATCAACAATTAAAGTTAAACTATGGGATAACTAAATTAAGACGGGTCTCGCATTTCATTTCGTCTTATAAAAATCCATCAAAAATTTAAATTAACAATGTATCCAATATGAAAATCACGGCATCAAAATTTCAAACCCGCATCCCATATTTCATTTTGTGAATTGTAGTTTTAAAAATATACTCCCTCCGTCCCTAATCAGTTTTCATAGTTGACTTTACACGCGTTTTTTCGAGTAAATTTTGTATTAATAATTAAAATGATAAAATGATTTTTAAGAAGTGATATGATAGATGAACTTCTTATCTATCATACTCTTCTTAAAAGTCACTTTATCATTTCAATTACTAATACAAAACTCGCTCGTAAAAATGTATATAAAAGTCAACTGTGAAACTGATTTGGGACGGAGGTAGATTGATTATCACCACGACGCTGACATACATTAAGAAAAATTAAAAAAAAAACTTATAAAATAAATTAAAAAAGATAGAGTTAGAAAAGCACGCGACAAGTTCGAAAAACTATGCATGATGCCATTAAAAAACGTAATTGCCAAAAACAGTACAAAAAACAGTTTTTAATATAAAATAGTAATAAAATGATGATCCAAGAATCACATGTCAAAATTATGAAGATACATACGCTCTCTCAATTATTTCCTACGCTACAAATTTCAAAAACCCAAAAATGGGGGCAGGTGTGGAAAAAGTTCCAAACACCTCACGTGTTATCACGAATAAAGAGTGTGACTTTTTAATGTAAATATTATAATATTTTATTATAAGAGTATTACTCATAAAAATGAAGAATGTAATTTATATTATAACAAAGAGTGTCGTAGTAATAACTGAAGGGTGTGACTTATATTACTAAAGGGTGTGACTTAAATTACTAAAAAGTATGTCTATAAAAAAAAAAATTGACGGAGCATATCAACTCTAATAAAAAATCAACAATTAAAGTTAAACTATGGAATAACTAAATTTAGACGGGTCTTGCATTTCATTTGGTCTTATAAAAATACATCTAAAATTTAAATTAACAATATATCCAATACGAAAATCACGGCATCAAAATTTCAAACCCGTATCCCATACTTCATTTTGTGAATTGTAGTTTTAAAAAATATATTGATTATCACCACGACGATGACATACATTAAGACAAATAAAGAAAACTTATAACATAAATTAAAAAAGCACGCGACTAGTTTAAAAATTATGCATGATTGCTCTTAAAAAACGTAATGGCCAGAAACAGTACAAAAAACTGTTTTTAATATAAAACATTACTACCTCCGTCCTGATCTAGATTGTCAATTTACAATTTGACTCGTATTTTAGCGAGCGGGTTGTTTATTAATATTTGAAATAATAAAAAGATTTTTATGATAGGATATTGATGATGTAAATGCAATATCTATGGAATAAAAGTCATACTAATACGATTCAGGATCAAAGCTAATACTGTGCAGTTACTCTTCAGTACTAACGGGTTCAGGAGAGTGTTCAGGTCCTCTGAGTTCTTCAGGATGGATAAATGTTACTGAATTCTTCAGGTCTACTGAATACTTCAGGATGGTAAAAGTCTGCTAAGTGGTTCAGGATGGTAAAAGTCTGTTGAGTGGTTCAGGGTGGTGAAACCTGCTGAATGGTTCAGGACGGGAATGTCTATTGAGTTTCTCAGGATGGAAAGAAGCTCTGAGTTTGTTAGTGAGTGTTATTAAAAGCGGGCGACTGAGAGATACAAAGCAGTTACACGCGCCAGATTCTGTTACGGGTTGCCAAGGGGTTTGGGTTCTATATATAGTGGTGTTTAGTCATTAATTCACACACAAAAGAGAGCTGACATACTTGTAATCTTTTTAACGAGAGATTAGAGAGAGAAATCATTCGGGAATCATTGAGAGAGCATAGTTCGATTAGAGATTCAAAGTTCATAATCACATCGATTAGAACTTGGTGAATGCTCTGGAGTTGAGCGGATTGTATCTTGTATTCTTTGATTGAGTGATAGTGAAATCGTCTCTGATCCTCCGTGGATGTAGATCATCTTGATCGAACCACGTAAAATAGTTGTTGCATTCTTATTCTGGTAATCCGTGCTAAGCGTATTAGTTGCAGATAGAAAATGTAATAGTTGATTCGACTCTTGGACTAACAGATATGATAGTCCTACCCGTCATCTATCCTACATCTCCTTAAAAATTACGTTATCATTTCATATATTAATAAATAACCCGCTCACTAAAAAACGAGCCAAAAATAAAATGATCAATCAAAAACACGATGGAGGGGGTAAATAAAATAATCATCCAAGAATCACATGTCAAGATTATGAAGATACAGACGCTCTCTGAATTATTTCCTGCGCTACAAAAATTTCAAAAACCCAAAAAATGGGGGCAGGGGTGGAAAAAGTTTCAAACATTTCACGCGTTATCACAAATACAAAATACATTATATTAACTTGTTTACATACATACTATACATACAAAAATCCATAAACCGGACAAAAAAGTTACCACTTTATTTTAAAATCTTGAATTGCTAAAGCTACCTAAATTTTTAGCAACTAGATTAGAAATTTTCAGTAGATAGATAGGAGTGAGATATCTTCATTCATATCTCTCTCTCACACACTAAAACACACACTAAGATGGCATCTCAACAATTTTCAATAATCTTGGTCATAATTTCTGCATTGCTCATATATCAATCATCAGTTGAATCCCACTACGAAGCTGATAAAATAGCAAAATTTCCAGGCCAACCAAATGTTAATTTCCAGCAATATTCAGGCTACATCACAGTTGATAAAAACCAAAAAAGATCCTATTTTTATTACTTTGTTGAAGCTGAAACCGACCCTAATTCCAAGCCTCTTGTTCTTTGGCTCAATGGAGGTATGTACCATTCATAATTTTTTCTGCATTATTTTTATATGAAAAAAACTGATTTTTTTTTTGTTTTATTAGGGCCAGGATGTTCATCAATTGGAGCAGGGGCTTTTGGGGAGCATGGTCCTTTTAAACCAAGTGGAAATATTTTGGTGAAAAATAATTACAGCTGGAATAAAGGTACATCCCATGTGACAATGTCCTTTTATTTTAAAGAAAAAATTTGAACTTTTTATTGATTTATGCTAAGGTTTCTGAATTTGCATATTTTTTGCAGTTGCAAATATGTTGTACTTGGAATCACCTGCTGGAGTTGGTTTCTCTTTTTCTGCCAATAAATCTTTCTATGATTCCGTGAATGATGAAATGACAGGTCCGAAATTTTGTAAAGAATTTAAGATGCGAATTTTATTTGGGAATTTAATGCAACAGTTAATTGAGGTTTCTGTTTTTTTCTCTCTCTGTTTTTAATAGCTAGAGACAATCTTAATTTCCTGCAAAATTGGTTTGAGAAATTCCCAGAATTCAAGAGCAGAGAGTTTTACATAACAGGAGAAAGCTATGGTGGTATGTAACATGTTTAATTTTCTGAGTCGGTCTAGTGTAAACCGGTTTTATTTGCAACTAATACTTTATAGTGGAAAAACTAATACCTTTTAATGAAAGAACTGGTACTATTAAAAGATGCACATGAAACTGGTTTACAAGACTTTGCCTTTAATTTCTCTATTCTGTCATTTAAGCTGAAAAGTCATGTTTTGTAAACAGGGCATTATGTTCCACAATTAGCTAATCTCATTATTCAATCTAAAGCAAAGATCAATCTCAAAGGAATTGCTGTAAGTAACACCATAAATGTACATTTCAATTAACAATTTTGTCAATTACACTTACACATCTAAGTTCTTGATTTTTCTAATGAATTAGATTGGAAATCCGCTCCTGGAATTCGACACGGATTTCAACTCGAGGGCCGACTATCTATGGTCTCATGGCCTGATATCCGATGCCACGCGCCACGAGTTCACATACGCCTGCAACTTCTCTCAAATAAGAAGGCAGGCTGTGACAGGAGTCCTCACACCGGTGTGCTCTTATGTAATAAGGCTCGTTTCTTCGGAGATGAGTCGATTCATAGACGCGTACGATGTGACTCTCGACGTCTGCTTGTCTTCTGTTGCTCAGCAATCTCAGATTCTGAGTCGTAATTTGGTGAGTAAAATTTACAATAAGGCTCTTTTCACAAGCTTAATTATTGAGTTATGCAACATTTTTCCCTTGATTTTATCAGCAAGGTGATAGTAAAATAGATGTGTGTCTTGAGGACGAAACGACCGTGTACCTGAACAGACACGACGTGCAGAAGGCGTTCCATGCTCGACTCGTTGGAGTTAAAACATGGAGCGTTTGCAGCAAGTAATGTCATTCTCAATTTAAGCAGATATTGGCATATTACATGCAAAAAATATGCGTAATATTCATTTTGGTGCTGTTATCTTTGCTGCAGTGTTCTACAGTATGAGATGCAAGATCTCGAGATTCCAACAGTCCGGGTCGTGGGTACACTTGTCAAGTCGGGCATTCGGGTCTTAGTATACAGGTACAGAACTTGATGGATCCTTTGACAATTTACATTTATTTCAGTGTCATGTATATGACTTTTGGATGGTGGATTTATGCGAAAAATGTGTAATAGTGGTGATCAAGATTCTGTTCTTCCGCTTACTGGAACTCGGACAGTGGTCACGGGTCTAGCGAAAGAGCTCGGTTTGAACACCACAGTACCGTACGGTGTTTGGTTCGAGGGGAGACAGGTTAGGAACTCGACTAGTTTGTGATTTTTTACGATGAAATGAAGTTAAATGTAACAAGTTATGTTGTGTGTTTTGAAGGTTGGTGGGTGGACACAAGTGTATGGCGACTATCTGTCGTTTGCAACGATACGAGGAGCTTCACACGAAGCGCCGTTTTCTCAACCAGAAAGGTCGCTCGTCCTGTTCAGCTCGTTCGTTGCAGGGAAGCCGTTGCCACGTGGCGATGACGTGGCGAAGGGAAGAAATTCGATGAATCTGATGAGCATCAGACTTATGTAGACTGTGATGGGAATAAATTGAGTTGGGAATTAATTGGTTTATGCAAGACAAGAATTATTTTATTATGAATGAGAAGAAAGAGTGGCCAAATTGCCAACTAGAGTCAGCATGCTTCTTTAGAATTTCCAACTTTTGGCAACTACTAATGAATAGTAATAACTATGGTACAAGTTTTAATGCGTAGGTCACATCTACTTTCAACAACCATTGATAATGGGGTTTTATCGTGGCTATGTTTGATGATTATGCCTTCACTTTTTAAATTTGAATAGGAAAGCATTCTTCAACCGTCGTGTAACATCATGATGGTAATAAAAGATTTTCCAAAGCAATCAATAAGTCAACTAGTATTTTCATAAGACAAAAATTGATGTAAACATGAGTTCAGGTTACTCGATTTTTTTAGTATCATTGTTAATTACTCCCTTCGTCTCAACTCTTTGTTTACACTTTTTTTTTGTTTTAACGAGCGAATTATTTATTAGTAATTGAAATGATAAAGTGATTTTTAAGAGGTGGTATGATAGATCTACATCTACATCTCTTCTATTATATGTTTACTTAAAAATTATTTTATCATTTTAAATACTAACAAAAAAACCCACTCACAAAAACACGAGAAAACAGTAACTGTGAACAAAGAGTTGAAACAAAGGTAGTATAAAATTATCATGATTATACATAAAAACTATTATTGTTACGCACAAAAACTCAAAAAAGTGTTTTATATTTTTAACAAGTGAACTTTTTTGTACATAACAACAATTGTTTTTACACATAACAGTGATAGAATTCAATGCACAAACCTGATTCACAGGAGTATTACTCATTCCATCATCAAAGTCGAGATCAGTCGGGATCGGAAATAATCCAACTAGCTCACTCAAATTTAGTTTATCTTTTATTATATAAAACAATAGTATAACCAAGTTTATTAAAATTTAAACAGATACATGATTTAACCAATAATCATGTAGAAACTTCATTGAATCATATTAGACCTTTTTTTTTTTTGGCTGGGCTTTTAACCAATAATCCACTGATTTCCGATAAACATGAGCATGTTGCAACTGACATTCTAAATTATGACACCCAAAAACAAACTCATGAATAATATGCTCAGTTCACGAGAGTTGATACAATTATCATCTTAAATAAGGAACTTCTCCATCAAAAAAATTCACTGATAGCACATCAAGGTTATAAAGTACAGTTGACAGACAATCGATAAACAGTTTAGGCTAGCCATAGTTCTCAGTAAAAATCTCTGTAGTAGGGTGAGAGTAACACTAAACTAGTCGTGCAACGTTCCCAGAATGTCTTCGTCGCGGTAAAGATGGTACCTGAAAATTTAAAATTGAATACCGAATCATTATGTACAAACATCAAAATCATTACAAGTCTTGACAAGTTCAAGAAAACATAGTAAACAACCATCGCAAGAAAAATGTAATAAAGAACAAGGAGACATGGTTTATTATACTAGAAACATCAATTGGAAGAACAATGGTGCTTGGAGATGGAAGATGTCTGGTCCTACAGTGTTGAGAGACCAAGAAAGGACAGTTTGATAAAATGTGGACCCACAAGAATATCTTTATCTAATAAGGCCCCAAAGATTGAAGGAGATCACGTTCAATATTGTTAAAAATAACAAAAATGGCATAAGCAATCACACTGGAATAGATATAAGTTAGAACCTTGGGACATTTGGTATGATTTTGAAGTTTGGGGTTTAGGTATAGGGCAATGTAATGTGATTTTGAGTTTTATTTTGAAGTGCGATTATTGAGATGTTTTGAAGTACTTTATTAAACATAAGATTGTTTAAAGGGAATAGAAACATATTGGAGAATGCATTATACAGTTATGATGTTAGGAAAAGAAAATAAAACCAAGTGCAGCAAAAAAAAAAAAGAAACTTGGAGATTAAGCATAGTGGGAAGACCATGTAACTAATGAAACAATAATACACAGAGCCGAGGATGCTTGAATACAGGTCATATCATACAGGCCATTGATTAATCCTGTGAGGGAGGGCTTTTATTATTCAGGGAAAGGAAAACAGCAAATCCACACAATTTTTTTTCTTGGTGGAGGCAAGTGTAGGAATACTTTAATCGGAGTAAATGTCTAATCATAAGGCAAACATTTGATTATGACAAAATCTATAACTAATAAGTGAATACAAAAGGAATAATGGATTTCCACCAAGCAAAACCAGAACAAATTGTTTTACAGTATATTGAAATCAAGCATCACTGAAGTAAAACAAAGAAGATGGCAATTTAGTCACAAATAAGATTCTTTAAAGTGATAAATATTATAGTGGCAATAAACATGAGCCTATAGTTGACTAGGCCAAGCAACTTATTCTTTTTCTATGTAGAGTAACGTAAAAATAAATTGTTTCATCAAGATAACAAAAGCAACAAACATAAGAGGGAAAGAAAGACTCAAAAGAATAACACATCAAGAAGAAAATAAATAGACTGAGAAACAAGACTCACTGTTTTTCACCAAGCTTAACTTCAGTTCCTCCATATTCAGGCAGCAAAACAGTTTCTCCTTCCTTCACACTCACAGGAATGAGCTTCCCTTCTCTGGTATGGGAGCCAGGACCAACAGCAACAACTTTTCCAGAGTTCAACTGAACCATAGACAGGTTATCAAACTTAAGCACAGTAAAATAGAAACCTTTAGCATTTTAACAAGTTCTCTTTTGCACATGCTACTCAGTGTATCAATGATCAGTAATGTATGATCAAATCAATAAGAGAAGACAAAATTTGGAAACCTCAACTATTGATAATTCATAGCCAAAAAACCATATGTATCAAAAGTGCCCTTTTCTTAGAAATGTAGTCTCTTTTATTCAGGTTACTATTGATCTCTCCTCTTGCATTCTTCTGAATTTGAATCTAGTTCGTGACAACACTCCAAGAAACCACAACATCCACATCAAAACATACTAGCTAAAGAGTTAACTTCACACCAAAGTCATACACCCAGCCAAGTGGACAATTGGACATTTGCAACTTCATCATCAAACAACCATACTACCACATTGCAAGATTTTACTAGACTATTCAAATAGACAAATGAAAAGCATTCAAAAAAAAAAATCCAATTTTGTAATTCTACAAATTCAACCACTCTCAAAAAGCTAGAAAGGTAAAACAAATGTAACTACAGAAACAAAAAATTAACTACATCAGTATCGGGACAGCACAAGAAAATTAATCAAATTCACTAATGAGTTTGCAGAATTTTCTCAGAAATTAGCAACAGAGAAGTAACAAAGACATAGCCAAAGTGTACTTAAACAGAGTAAAATAGTATAATCGTATGCGATAATTACCTTGCTGGTTTTCTCAGGGAGAAGGATTCCGGCTGTGGTTTTAGAAGGCGGAGTAATTTTCTCGATCAAAACGCGGTTGAGAAGCGGAATCAAACGCTTAGCCATTTCTATAAATCAAAGAACGATCGAATGAAAACTGCAGAAAAGGAGCTAGGGTTTTTGGGTTGGGGAAGGGTTTTTAACGAGAGGGATGATACTTTATAAACCCAGAATTTTGTTGAAATGACTATACCAACCCCAGTATCGTTTCTTATGTAATCCACATAAATATATTAATTTCAACTCAAGTCAATTAAAATGTCTCAAGTGAAATAAATTACCAACTTCACTTGAAAAATCCTTCAAAATTTATTTCAGTTTATATAAAAAGCTAAATCTTAATATTGCTCCAATATTGCTAAGTATATGTTTCTGTATATACAATTTAATTTAATTTAATTAAAATGGCAGAAATGTCATTTGAAGCCAAAATTACATTTTCGCCTTCTAGTGGGCCAGAATTAGATCCAGAGAACAGTAAACATAAGACCAACTAGAGTGGGCCTCAGGCCCTCAGCCTATTCCAATGGGGTCCGGTTATCCACACCCCCATACTTAGGAGATACACCCCCATTTTATACCCCTTTTAAAAGTTATCAAAATTCCTTTCCTTCTTTTTTTTCTTCAATCTGCAGCGCTACTGAAACCGTCCACCGCTGCCCGCCGTTATTCGATCCACCGTCGCGCCGTACCCTCGCCCCCGCTCGCCGTTAATCAATCAGCCATCGCGCTGTCCCCTCGCCCCCGCGCAGATCTTTCTGGAAAAATAGAAGGCACTTAAAAAAAAGAGTTGACAATTTCTTTCTTACTTTTCTTCTCTGCAATTCCTTTCTTACTTTTCTTCTCCTCCAATTCCTTTCTTGGAGCTTCTGAAATGGTTGTTCGTTTACAGAAACAATTATACAAATATTTGATTTTTTTTCTTTTTTGACTGATTTTATTAAAAAGTCTGACTGTTTTATATTTATCAAACTGATAACATGATGGTAGTGTTTGGAAAATGGTAAAAAATAAAGAGGGAATAGATTGACGGCTGGTGGTGGTGTCGGCAGGGTGGTAGTGGCGGCGGCAGGGGCCCGGCGGCGGCTGATAGTCAAAAATAGGGTTAGGAATTATAATTTTTTTAAATTAAATGATAAGGGTATTATAGGATTTTCATAATAATTTCCCTGTTCAGTGGGCGTATCTCCCAATAATAGGGGTGTGGATAACTGGACCCATTCCAATGTTTCACTAGAATACGTGAAAGCCCACTTCACGACTCACAGCCTAATCCAATGCAAGCCCATGAGTATATTGGGTTTCAATGATGATAATCTGTTTGACTACATAAAGAATAAATATTTAGCTCTATAATAAAAACTTGTCCACACATCCTTAAAAAAAAAAAAAAAAAAAACTCGTCCACATATATATTATGCATTACTTTAGTTGCAAATTATTATAAAGGAAAAGTTAAAGGTACTAATAAGTTTTACAAGTACTCATTAATAATAATTACAAGGGACTTTCAGGAGTTGAAGACCATATATATAATGTGAAATTTACCATGTAGTAGCTTAAGTAGTTGATGTTCCAATGATGCTAAAACCATGTGTTTGACCAATATAATATACTCATGTGGAAAAGAAATAAAGCAAAAGAAAAGATCATGAGATTGAGATTTTGAGAAAAGAGAAACCTCATATATAGTTTTCTTGTAGAGCAATATATGATTCCCTTTGCTTTAATGATGGTGTCCAACTCAACTAATAGCTATTGAAATTTGGGAATTGTTGGATACCGAGCAGCACTCAGAGTGTGATGTAATTAATTTTTATTAGAGAAAATGAGTAATTACAATTTGTCAACTCTATTTTATATATATTTAACTCACTCTTTATTTGGAGACACACCTCACACCACTCTTGCTTTTTGACACTATGTCACACACTCACTCTCTTTGTCACACATACTCTCACTTGCTCACACACATTTCTACTTAGGTAACTATCTAATATATATATATAGTGTACCTTAGAATATTCTAAATTCTCTTCTATATTTCTACCTACCAATGACTTTTAGTGTATTTAGAAAAAATCTATGATGGTAGAATGGTCTAGCCAACAATATACATATTAGATTATTCTAGTCACATTACTTTGCTTATTTGAGTAACTAGAATGATCCACAAATTATTGTCATATAGATGCAATATCTTCTTGATCATTCTAGAAAGTTCCAAAGTTGGTGATGGTCTCATGGTGTTGTTCTCTAGAACTTTCTTCTTGAGCAAAAAAAATTGACGTGCATTTAGGATTTATGTTTTAGCTCTACTTGATTTCCATCCTTTAGGGATCATTGCTTCTAATTGATCATCTACTACTCGTGATGAACTCCGTTTGCGTGATTTTCACCTTCTTCCGTGATGTCTTCCTCAATTTGTTGTTGTTCATCATCATCTTCTTCACGTCTTCTCGAGTAGAATGAATGTACTTTAATTGTTTGTTCCTCCATCTTTTTCCTCGTAAGATATCTTCTACTTTTTAGAAAATTACCAATGATAAAGCTTCATCGAAAACAACATTCCTTGATGTATAACATTTTCCGTCGTAGGGTTGCAACATTTCCACCCTTTTCTTTTTCGATATCCACAAAGATTCAATTGCCTTTTTATCGAAAAGATGGTTTTGGCACAAACACGAACAAACTCAACCAAAGTCAAAATGACTTCTCGCGGGTTTGCACCCCAATACTTCTCATAGGGTGTTTAATTTTAGTTTTGCCCGAGGAAGCCTATTAATCACATGTGATCCCCTTCTCGACCCAAAATCTTCGGTACATTCTTGGCATGTGCCATACTTACATATACGTGAAGATGTCGATTCTTTTCTCTCTCGCCACACCATTTTATTGTGGTGTGTTTACACATATATCGATGGCGTATCGACATTCTCGTGAATCTTCGCGAGAATTCTACGATGTGTATTCGCCACCATTATCTATTCGCAGAGATTGGACCTTCTTTCCAACTTGCTTCTACCACTTCTTTAAATTCTTTAAATTTAGAAAATGTTTTGATTTTTCTTTCATAAAGTAAACCCATACGTATAGAGGGTTCAATAAACGTGACCATGATAATCTGTTTTTTCTTGGTCCGAACACATCGAGTGTATCAACTCTAATGGTTCTTTGGCTTTGAACTTTGAATCATTGTACGGAAGTTGAATAAATACCAACACATATGGTCTCTACTTAGTTGAAAACCTTTGTTGGTACTAACGTGTCCAAGCCTTGCATGCCACAAGTCTGTTGTCTCATTTTTTCATGTCTTATCCACGATGCCGATTCTCACGACAACAAAAAACTCTAATCGTCCACCATAGGAGATCTTAACATCTTGATATATTTTAACTTCACGGGACCGAATATTGGTGACCCGACGTCGTAAGTTGTGCTACAATTGATAGTAAGTTTTTCTTCATACCGGTATATGATAAACATCTTGGAGTGAAACTTCCTTCGAACTAAACCGCCAAGCTTTTTAAGTTTGTTTTTCTTAACATGGGCGATTGGTAATCTTGAATTATTTGTTGTCACCACCACCGATTGCCTTTTTATACTCTTCAAGCAATTCCTCTTTATTCCGGGTCATATGGTTTACTAATCGACTATCCAATTAGTTACATCAATTCGGGACGATTCTTCATTGAAGTGAAAGATGCTTGATGTCCCATTCATCATTACAAGACGTCCGCATTTCTTGACATGGTTGCATTACCCTCCATATTTTTCTTCTTTGACCAACAATTCTTAGCTATGTGATATAATTGTGAAATTTAGAGCTCCTAGATCGATTAAATTTGGATCATCGTCTCTTTTGATTCTTTCATTATTATTGTTGAGCCGACCTCTAGTTTTATTACTATAGAATGATGCTTTTTCGCCATTCTTGGATGAGGATCCCGAATTTGCTTAGCTAACGCCTCGGGTCACCTAGCAAATTTTCTAACTCAACAAAGTCGAGGGTTTAGGCCAACCTTGACCAAAGAATAAAACTTCTATATTCCAAATTTCAATCCATGAATGATAATTCTTCTAAAGTCGGACAATAAAGTCTAATGTAGAAAGAAGAGACTTTACCTTGGCGAAGTATTGGTTTATTGTCATGCCTTTGTAATTGAGAGAAAAGAGAACATCATTCTTCTCGGAGAATATAGCAAAAAGTTTCCCATAGCGTCCTTGGGTGTCTTCGCAATGTGCTCCAACATTTCCTCCTCAATGGTGGTCTTGATTGAACAATGCCTTTCCTAATCTTCCATTTCTTCAGAGCGGCAGCATCTCCTTCTGGTGGTGTGACATCACTACCATCCACTATTTCCCATAGGTCTTGGCCTTGGAGATATGACTCCATGTACAATGACCATGTGTTGTAATTTTGGTTGTTAAGCTTCTTGATTCCACCAACCACTTGTAGGTCACCCATCATCGTGGCTCAACCAAACTTGATGACGTTAAGCAAGCTTGATTTTTTTAAGACAAAGTAATCTGGCTTACGACACCTTAAAGATTAAAATCGCACAAATTATGCAAGAAGCTCGACCAACGAGTCTCAAACGACACCAGAATTAACCTTGCTCTGATACCACTCGTTGGATACCGAGCATCACTCAGAGTGTGATGTAATTACTTTTTATTAGAGAAAAAAAGTAATTACAATTGACACTATAATTTACAAGACCCAAAAACTAGACTCTATTTTATATATGGAACACTCTAACTCACTCTTTATTTGGAGACACACCTCACACCACTCTTGTTTTTTGACACTATGTCACGCACTCACTCTCTTTGTCACACATACTCTCACTTGCTCACACACACTTCTACTTAGGTAACTATCTAATATATATAGTGTACCTTAGAATATTCTAGATTCTCCTCTATAGTTCTACCTACCAATGACTTTAGTGTACTAGAAAAATCTATAAGCTTGTGACCTCTAAGAATTCTAGAATGGTCTAGCCAACAATATACATACTAGATTATTCTAGTCACATTACTTTGCTTATTTGAGTAACTAGAATGATCCACAAATTATTGTCATGTAGATGCACCTTCTATCTTCTTGATCATTCTAGAAAGTTCCAAAGTTGGTGATGACATTTTTCAGGAATTGTGTACAAAATTGGAAGTATACACCTCTTTAGATCTCGGGTTCGAAATTCCTAACGTGCGATCGATTATTGAGATGATATCAGTCTATACAGAGCTTTGCTCGTGTTTGAAGTGGGGCTTCCGCTACTGGACGGTGAATTTTGGTCCTCGAATTAATAGCATGGTCCTTGGACCGGATATCGAGTTACAAAAAAAATAGCTATTGAAATTTGGGAATTGTGTAGGCTTGGGACTTAGAAGTATACTCCTCTCTAGGTCTCAGGTTTAAGGTGCGATCAATTCTTGAGATGAACCAGTTTATACAGAATTTTGCTCTAGCTTGAAGTGGGGCTCCCGCTACTGGACGATGGATTTTGGTCCTCGAATTAGTCGGTCCATCGACCGGATATCGAGTTACAAAGACTATAGCTATTGAAATTTGGGATTTTGTGTTTTTTTTGTGCTATCTTATATGGGTTTCTACCTTTATTAGTATCGTGTACCTTTATTAGTATCGTGTAATCTTTGGATCGACATACTCTTCTGATTTGCATTAGCATAGCACACAATTTACTCTAAAAAAAATTGCACATCTTCTGTGCTGCAGATCCTACCTTACCACATCAATTCATATAGAATTAATCAAAATGTACTAATATTGATTGCACACGTGTACGTTCATGTACAAACAATGTCCATGCATATATTTTTAGGTTTGAAGTCTAAAATATTGTACACTAGTCCATTAGTGATCCAAATGTTTTTCGTAAAATCTAATGAATTAGGGCTAGCTGTGTTTCTTATTAAATAATCTAGAACATAATAAATACTTTGTCGAATTGAATAAACAATTTTTTTTTTTCAATTTTGTTTTCTCTATTACTGTAGTTTTTCCTAGAAACAATCATATTAACCTAAACAATTAACAAAGGTTAAGGCATGCTTTGATTAGTTAGCACATAACATAATGCATGGTAAAGGAAAATAAGAAGTTGACTCCAGCTAGAAATTATATAACTTCAAAAATAGCCTAACAAACTGTCTAATTACTTCCAATTAACTACTAATCTTGTTGAAGCAAATAAGATCAAGGGCACTAAAACTACAATCAAATTATTATTAAAAAAACCAGAAACTAATTAATCACCTCACCAATATCTGGAGGTACAGTAGATTTCAAATCTTAATTCAATTCAAACGCAACTTAAAATGAACTACTTGATGATTAGAAAAAGAAAACGTGTTATAAAAATTATGTACTTTTAATTTAATTAAAATTAGCATTTGAAAGACATTTCATTCCTTGTAAGTTGTAAATATACAGGATTGGATTCAGAAATTTATCGTGGAGCACAATAAATACAAATATAAAATACATTAAGAAGTTGTCTCAAATCTATTACAATTGAAAAAGTTCAAGTCACATGTGTGCATATATATTAATGTCATGAAATTAAAGTTTGGTTTTTTTTTTGAGGAAATATATATATTTATATATATATATTCTCATTTTAATGGTTGATATGATCTGGATATATAGAATTCTTGAAGAATGATCAATTCTGTCATACTCGTTGTCAATGAAATGTTTCTGGCAGAGTTCAGAGAGTTAATGGGTATGGGGAACATACATACATATATATATAGGTTATATCATATATGTATATAGTTTTTTTTTTGACGGAATATATGTATATAGTTGGTACGTACAACTTTGAATTAAATATAATGAATATTATAGTAATAAAATGGTGAGCACTGTTACTTGTTAGACCATCTAAAAAAGTCTTATTTGGAGTGACGATACTTTAATTTTCATCTCCAAAGAATGCGCCAATAATACCGCATACAATGGAGTTAAATAAATATTCATGGTGAAAGTGCGCTACATTCAGCGCAAATCAAAGGTGCGCTACTTTTTTTTTTCTTATTTATTTTAATTGGATTTATGTGATGGATATATTATTAGATTATTATTTATGTGATAACTTAGAATAATTTATGTGATGACATATATAATTAAATTATTATTTTTACTTAATATTAAAAATTAATTATTATTGTATTCAATTAATGAAAAATAAATTAATATTATAGTTAATTCAAAAAAATCTCAATTAATTTAAAATATGTTATGAATTAAAATACTACACATAATTGAAAAGATAACATAAAATTACATAATAAAATGATACAAACATTACAATATTGAGAACTATTATATGAAATTACTACAAATAGATAAAATAAAAAAAAAAACATCATAACATAATAACTATTAGATAAAAGCATACAATCATTAAAAAAATAACATACAACTAATATATATTCTAATACTCAGAAAGACCACTTCCAGATCCCCCAAGATCTGGAAATTGTCCAAACATATCATACACGCTACTACTAGTGTTTGCTATGTGTGCTTGCCTCCTTTTCTGCATTATTACTTGTTGCTCAAACATCAATGATGTACGACGTTCAGGATCCTCAATGGAGTTCGGATTGATATTCATAATTTTGTCATCTCTCACCTGTTGACGAATTCTATTTTTTTCTTGGTCTGCTTCAAGTTTTTTCTGTAGCATATTCATACCACGGTCCGAGCATTTGGAGTTCTCCAAAGTCGATTTGCAATTGTGGCAAATCCAGCACGCTTTTGGAGTAAAAATGATTTGCATGATATAATATCTGCATGCATAATAATGCATAATATGATAGTCGAGGATGAACGTGACCTTGATGCTCCAATTGAAGAGGCACAAGAAGTGTCATCTCCGGATCTTGAATTTGTTAATAATGAACCTAATGATCAATTTCAAAATTTCCTTGGCAGGTTTAGACAAATTAGAGATGCAGAGGCTCATTTCGCACTCCGCAATGCACTAATTGATCATTTGTGGGAAGAATATTCCAACACTGAGTTATCACTGTCTATTGTATTGTAATTTATATTTTAGTTGTAATTTAAGTTATCATTGTAATTTAGAATTTTCGTTCTAATAATATGTTGAATTTTCAATTTTGATTTGCTCAACAATTTTATCAATTTTATATTTTTTATTTAAATTTAAATATAATATAAAAATTAATTTATATTAGAAATAAGTATACAAATACATTATAAAAATAGATAATTATATATAACATAAAACATCAAAAATAAAGAATCTTTATAGAATATTCCATTTTAGTGCAAAAAATAATGCAAACTGCTGAAAATTTTGTGTTGACTCTAGAATAGAGTAGTGTTGAATTGACTCCAAAATAAAGCCAACTGCCGGAGATGTTCTTAGCATGAGAAAGGAAGTAGAGACAGTATGATTTGTAGGAAGAAAGTGATGACCAATTCAACAAAATAAAAAATTCAGATATTCCCATCCCATCTTGGTGGCCCCTAATTATACCCTTATTCGCCCTAGTCTTTTATCCAATCATTATATATATATATATTAATTAATATGTGGGCATATATACTTAATATATGCATATAATTAACTAATTAATTAAATACATAGTAATATTATAAGTTAACATTAATCTTGTAAAATGAGATCACCTATTCAATAATTAGTACTCCCTCCCTCTCAAGATGATTGCATCACACTAATTGGACCGCAAAACAAATAACTTGGAATAAAGTGGGTTTGAGTGAAATAAAATAAGAGTATTATGAGTGTATTAATATTATTTTTCTTTCCATTTTGGGAGGTCCAAATAAAGAAAGTGTTGCAGTAATCACGGGATGAAGGGAGTATTTCATTTTGTATTTTATAATATGAATGGATGATATATAAAATAATAAGAAATATTCAACGAATACATGTGTTAAAGATCCAATTGTATGAACCTAGCTAGTTTAATGCTTTATTTGAAAAGATTATTACATGTCAATTGTTAATTTGTTGAGCATGTCCTGTTATATAATTACACGTCAACACCTATAAAATATTTATAACTATAATCAATCATGTAATAAATATATATAGCACGTACTTAGTAACTTAATTATATAACCTTTTAATTAGTGAATTAATGAAAAAAAAATGATGCAGGGAGCAGACCCCTCTTCATTGATTAAAAAAAATCAGGACAATTGTTATCATTATTGCAATTATTAATGTTTTGACACAACTCTGTTCATACTCTTTTTGACCAGTTGATTGCAGTGGTTAGACTTCGTATTATATGTATTGCATTTGCATGTAATATATTGGAAATGATCATTTGCCTTTGATCATAATTGCTTTCTAGAATTGAAAAATTAAAAATTAAGTAATTATATATCCTTTTAATTTCCTTCGACACAACGTACACATATTCGAATAAAATCATCGAATTCTCTTTTCAAAGGTAAAATTTAAAAAAAAAAGTTACATTTTAAATTATAATATATACAACATATAATAAGGCTGTACATTTTGTTTAGAATAAAGAGTTAAGATAATTATTAGAAGCATGCATCTGTAGACTGTAATATTCAAACGGATTTTTTTTATTTATATATATAATTGAACATGAGAATAATAGTTATAATAATTATGGAATTGATATTTTTGTACTCTTTAGTGAAGAGAAAAAAGAATTTCAACATCGGGATAATGAGGTTGAATTTAATTAATTAGAGCTAGCCAATCCCATGCAAGAGCAAGGGATAGAACGTACTTCTTTTCTAGATATGACAGTACCAAATAAATATTGAATAATTGAGGAAAATGCTTTCAACCAAAAATTAAGCTTTCTTTTATGTAATTATACATGTTTAGGAAAGAGTTTGTCTGCAATTACATCAAATCGAACCTCAATTGACATAAAGCAAAAGCTTGTGCTGGCCTCCATTATAATTTTTTGGCTTCATTATTCTTCTAAATAATTAAGGATAATATTTTTTTTTATCAAGTTCATATTTTGTTGCTAATATATAGGTACAAGTAATTTGAATTGAAATGGAGCTCAACTACAATAATATAACTTACAAAAACTCTCCTATGAAACTTGTTCATACTATGAAATTGATATTATTACATTTGCAAACTGATATCACTATTCTTATAAACTAGTACTTGTAGCATTTAATGTTATGATCACAGTTTAAAAACACGGTGGTATCAATTAACAAATGTGATAGTATAAATTTTATATTATAAACAAGATTCACCAGAGACCCTCTCAACAAAACTGATGGATTCATAATTAATAGAGAAGGCTTAATGATATAAAAATTGAAAGAAAATTATGAAGAGGGCACAAAATTGTTATTATAGGATCATAGAATCAAAGGGCTCTTAATTAAAGTTTCGGGAAAAATAAGATTTTTGAGTTTTAGCATGTTCAATTGTTGAGACTTGAGAGTTTCAAATTAGAAAAAAAAATATCACAAATTTAATGGATGTTGAATGTCCCTACGTTGGACTAGTAAAGGCACCAAGACTTGGCAGGTTTACCAACATTTCTTTAATTTGCAATATCCCATTTATTATAATATATCTTCAAAATCTCCTTCTGTTTGAATATTTAATTTTATCACCATTTTGGCCATATTCCCAAACAGAAAGGAAAACAACTTTACAAATGTCAAAGTTGTGGATTTCACCAATTCCAAAGTTAAGTATACATATATAGATTTTTTTTTTTGGGACACGGATCAAAATTAAATACTTATTTTAACCATTTATTTATTTATTTCATAATTTTAATTAATTGTAGATTTTGAGATGCACCACGTGAAACTTTCACGGTTAGTACATATGATTTTGATATTTGAGGTCAATGTCAGAATCCTTATACTATTACAAATTACAAAGCAATTTATCTCAAATTCAATTAAGATTCATAAAGAATTTAATAATATATACATAAATTTTGGTGCTTCCCTGAAATTTATGTGACAAAACTTTTAATGCAGACATATATAAAAGGCATTTTTCCACCAGGTAAACTTTTCTCATCAACAACAATAGCCACTGTCCAACAAACCAAGAAAAAAAGCCAAGAAAATGATTGTTCCCACATGACCCAATATTGGAAAAACACTATCATTTTAAAGCCCAAAATAAAAAACCCATAAACAAAAACAAATTATTTATTTATTTTATTTCATAAAAGTGCTTTTAATGTAAGTCAGAACTCAGAACCCTCTCTCTCTCCCTCTCTCAATTGTGCACCATTTTTGGCTCTGAAATCAGAAAGGGAGAAAAGTTGTCAACATAAAAAAGGAAAAAAAACTTCTACTCTAAAAAAAAATAAAAAATCAAATATTAGAAAGAAGGCTGCAAATTCCATGCACATTTGTCTCTTCCCACCATTTTTCATTTCGACTTTATAAAAAAAAATCCCCTGCTTCTTGAAATTAAGGAGCTGTTTGGTTCATCTTTAATTCTTGATTTTTGTATCAATTCCATGCCATGATTTGTGGGTTTCAAACGAGGGGTATTGGGAGAGAATTGTGCATTCTTCTTGTTCTGTTTTTTTTACTGCTGGAAAATCCGTGTTTTGCAGATGGGAGTAGCAGATTTACCAGCGGTAAAAAAGGGTCGATTTCTACCTTGAGTGGTAACAAAGGATCTGCGGAGAAGGGTAAAAATGGAAATGAAGTTTTTGGAGATGAGAAGAGAAGAGTATACACTGGGCCTAATCCTCTACACAACAGATAAGTAGTAGTTGTAAAAAAAAAAGTGATGGATTATTGATATTAAATATTAATTCTTGATTTTCTCATTCAAGAACTTATATCTAGATTTTATTTTTATCCAATTATTTTTCTAGTTTTTTCTTGAGTTTTTATTTAATTATCTTCATATCTGAGCTCCAGAAGGATTATTTTTGTTTGGTTTAAGAAAAAAAGACAGGCTTTTTTTTTCTTTCTCTTTTCCACATGTAAATATAATTCTGAATAATTAATGCCATTTAATGTTATTGTTGATGTAAAGAAGAACATGTGTAATTATCTGCATTTATTTTGTTATGATGCATGGCATAAGAAGGAAACTTACATAAACGATGCTTTCATTTCAGTATCAAATTCTAGAATTTTTTTAATATGTGTTTATACATATATAATTTTCACTAATTAATAACATTTCCAAAAATCAATCATTAATTCATGTTGGATGAGTTGGTATATGACCTCTTCCGAAAAAATATCATTTAAATTTGCCAAATTTTGAAAAATGTCACTCGATCCCCTTGATTTAATTTTTGGAATTATATAGTGCAACGGTCATGTACGGATGACATTATTTCAAGAATCAAGAGAGGATATATATAGTAATTTTTTTCATTGCATTTTTCATAAATTTTCCTTTTGTTCTTGAGAAAAACTACATATCACAATTTTTGAAATACTTTGTATATATGTTTACCTAATATGATGATTAATTATACAAAATAGTAGTGATTAATAAGGCACACGGTTTACTGACACGTGCATGTGGTATAATACATATATAAAGGATAGATATATTAAAATGATACATTATATATATGTAGGTGTTACTTGAGCATGCGTCAAAGATGATATTGCCCCTATAATTTTTTGCACATTTAGAAGGAAACAAGAGCACTCATGCATACCAAGAATTAGGACCCACCAGCCACCCCATACGTATCCCTTTCGGCCATAAATCAGTAGGGTAATAAATCTGTGTGAATTTTTAACACTTCAAAGTTCAAAATATATAGTTTTGAATTTTATTTAACAAATTTATGTGTGTGTGTGTATATATGATATACATATTATATATATTGTAAGGATTGGTCTGATAGTGAAAGAGTTGATTTTACTCTATTATGATCACATTTAATTGGGATTTAACTGTCTGAATAAATGATTGAAGATGAGCCCAGTTGTTTGTTTGTTTGATTTTTTACAGCTAGTAAAATCCATAAGGTGTCCAAACAACAATCTAATTTTACCAATTGGGATTTCTTGCTAGATTTGAATTTGCAGGTTTCTGATGTACGTAAGAGTCCACATCTAATATAATTACTCGTACATACAATGAGAAAAAAACATAAATTTTGATTGCAATTATGCATAAAATCCATAAACACGATTTAACAGTCTTATATTAAGAAATATATAGTTTGTATGAAACTGAGTATTCCCCAATATATGATCGATCACTGTTAAAATTAGTGATAACAACTCAAAAGTGGTTGGCCAAAATGATGATATTTGATTTATATAAAGAAAAGGAATGTGCATCATCTATTGCTCATGCTGCCGTCATACATAAGTTTAGATTTTCAATGTATGCATATTTAAGCAAAGTTTAATTAGTTTGAAAATTTGTACCTTATTTTATGTGATGATATTGGCGTTGTAAATTGCTTGCATATTTTGATGTCGAATGTGTCCGCACCAGCAAATTTAATTATGAATTGTTTACATGTTTTACTATTAATGCCCTTTAATTTTTAAAAAGACTTAAGTACTTTTCAGGATTTTAACATATTAAAAATGATACCTATTAATATTTTTTTTCTTAATAGGTGTGTCATCAACAATTACCAGTTTGACTTCCATAAGGCGTGTGTCTTAGAATTTATTTGCAACTTTTAATTGTTTTAAAATTAGATGTTTGCAAACTTTATAAAAATGTGATTTATAGTTTTTTGGTGCCTTTTTGAGCTTCTAATTATTACATGCACTCAAATTCTCGCAATTGTAATAAAAAGATTTACTGAATGTTTGATTGAACACTTACAAAAATCTGGCTATGTTTATTTTGAATTTTGTAAATTTGATTTTGGATTTTAAAATCCTAAATTCATTTTACTTAAAGATTTTATATAACGGTTTTAAAAATCACCCTTATCAACCTATAACCTTTAAAGTTTAATCATTATACGCAATCACCTTATCATTATAATTTTTTTCAATAATAATTTAATAATACAATATCATTTACTCTTATACATTAATTTGACATAAAATTTATTCAATAATAATATAATAATATAACATCACTCACCTTTAAACATTAAATTGATATAAGATTAAATTTCTCCCTATTCAAAAACCTTGAAAAAAACACACATTACTATTCATGAGATTTTCAAAACACCAAATCTTTAAAAATTAAATTAATTTTTAAAAGTCACTTAAAGCTCAAATTACACATGGCCTTTCCTTCCCCATATCTTAAGCAAGATCTCATATGCACTTGGTGTAAATACTCTAGATCTATGCACTCACTTTAACTCTCCCTTTTTTTTATTGTGGATCCTCATTTTCTCTAATGGCAAAGTCTCATTTTTTTTTTAATGGGTCATTTTCCTATATCCGGTCAAGACGCAGACACTTGGTACACAAGACAAGTGAGACCTAATCCGTATCTTAATGTAAAAGATGCCGCATAAGTTAATGCACACAATTTAGTATACATCCTTAAAATGACCGTATAATCATAATTTTTTTATTAAAAATAGATCATATCTATCAGCATACACTATATATGATCTCGACACTTTTGTTTCTTTTACCTTTTTGAAAATCTTCCCTTATTCGTAGGGCGTGCCATACATATGTAGAGCTATACATGCCTTCATCTTTAAAGCAAAAAATTAGAGTGACCAACCTTTTCTTTGGCTTCTTTTCCTTTTAGGACGAGATGTACTTTAATAAATCTTGAATATGCAACCTCGATAAAATTGTCCCTATACAATAGCTGATTATAGTTTTCATATTAAGGTAAGCTATTACCATTATTTAGGAGTCCACCTTTTACATATAAATTTGATATAGTTTTTTTCTTTGAATATCGCTAGATAAGGAATGAAAAAGAAATGAACAAAGAATGAATTATGTAAAACAGGGAAAATTACTCATAAGTACAACTTTGATACAAATTATTAATAGGTACAAACAAGGAGACACTTGCATGAGACCGTCTCACGATGAGACAAAATGTAATTTGGGCATTGATATTTTAACACTCTTTTATGTATGAGACCGTCTCGTACAAATTTTTGTCACAAATGAGCTTGCATATATAGTTAAAGTTAACATATGAAAGTGCAAACATACAATCATTTTGTACCTATTATTAAGTAAAATAAAGTAGTTTGATTGAGTGTATGAGTGAGACCTAAAATAATGGCATTTTGTGTAATTATGTGAATATTGTGAGGATGAAATTTATTAAGGAGTTTCATTTTTTGAGTGTGCAAGAAAGTCTTTCTGACGACGTCCAATAAAAAAAAATGTCAAGAAAGTTTTACAGCGGACGGAAGGAAAGATTATTCGTAAATCCCTCCATAAAACACACCATTTACCTTCTCACTATCATTCCAACCCTAACAAACCAAACAGCTCCTTAGTGATTTTTCAGTCCCATCATTTCTTTACTACCTACTTGAATATGATTGACAAAACCCTATAAAGTTTTCTTTTGTATAGTCAATTCAAAAGTGGTACATTTTGCAATTTTGTTTCGTATGGGCTTGCATGCCACACACGATACAAGAAGCATCAAAATGGTCGGAATCTAAATCCTCATTATTTGAAAATTCAAACATTGGCTACGACTTGAGTATTAAAGGAATCAAAGAACCCAAAAATTATTTAAAGCTAAACTTGAAAAAATATATTTAAGATATTTCATTTCTAAGAACACGGGTTTATTTGTTTCTAGAAAATCCATATTTATTCAATTAATTAAACTTAGTCTTGCTCAAATCAAAACTATAAGTAGAGGGATTTACAACAAAAGATGCCATTTTATTTTTCATTTTTACATTTATTTAAAGTGTATAGAGACTGGATAGTGGATGGTATTTAAGGTGAAAGAATGAGTAAAAGGACCACTGGGTAAAAATAGCAACATAAATGCCTGTTTGTCGCACAACAGTGGGTGCTGTGTAACTGACTCTGATAAAACGACACTACAACACTTAAATGGCCCGTGAACAACAGGGCCCCAAATATTAATAATAAAAGCCAAATGAGATTAAATAAGAGATTTGATAGCTCAAATAAATCTCTTTTTCAGACATAAAACTCATAAATCAGCAGTTGAATTACCAGACAATATATATATACACATTTTTTATTTCATAGTATCAATATACTTCATTCACTTGAGAAATTACCATTTTACCTCAGGCGAACACGAGCCTGTGCCGTAAACCATCAGTTTCGCCGAGTTACCAGAAGATGCTTTGAACCTTCAATGGAAATATGGTTCAGAATCCAAGTGCAATCATAAGCAAACTATCATACAAATGAAACAACCAAGTTTCTGGGAGGCAATGGTAAAATCCAAGAAACGAAATTGAAACTAGACTGAACTCAAGTTAAAACAGCAGTGAAGTAATAAGCATCCATGTCAGTACCTTGTACAGGAAGCTCAGAACCATATATTATGGAGGAAAGAAGAGAGATGTTAGAGGCCATAAATTAAAATGGGGAGAATCTAAACTATCTAGTACACGTTGAAATCATGCATATTTGGTAATAAAAATTGAAAATTTTATTGCGAAAACGACCTTAAATTGTGCAGGCTTAATTTTTCTTCAATTCTCAGAAAATTATGCACATTTGGTAGAACATTGAAATCATGTATGTTGTTTAAAATAGAAAAATTTTATTGCGAAAACGACCTAAATTGTATAGGATTAATTTTTCTTCAATTCTCTGAAAATTATGCATATTTGGTAATAAGGCTTTTGTAATCTTGCACAAACAAATATGGATTGCCTAAGACAAGATAGGGTAAAAGATGAGACATAACATACCTTCAGATCATTCGATTTTCATCGCGTATTACAGAAACGTTAAAGCTTAGATGCATTAGCCAAGACTTTACTCAAGGCAATTGCAGCTTTAGAACCAGAAGATCGCCCCAAATGTTTACAAATATAATCTCCGGCCAACATAAGTTTTCTAAGATCCACATTTGTTTTTACTCCCAGACCATTAAGCATATAAACGACATCCTCGGTAGCAACATTCCCAGAAGCACCTTTGGCATAGGGACAGCCACCAAGGCCTGATATAGATGAGTCTACTATACTGATACCCATCTGTATGAAAAGAAAAAAAAAAGAAGAAATGGATAAACGTGATATAAAACCACACCAACACCTTGTAACTAAAAACTCCTGAAGGTTTGAGATAAAATGTTCCAAGCATATATCAATTTGCAGTAACAATGGAAAGAACAAATTAGGTGCCACGATGTAAGTGAACTGGATTCTAACTTAAACACTGGTTTTTCCCCTAGATATATTATTAATTTATTATTATGTCTTGGGTCAAGGTGAGGGTGGTGGAACAAATTAGACTAGTAGTACATTTCATCAGCTAATTTATGCATTTTCAATCACAATGTTAGATATAGCATTTGATCTGTATCAACATTCTGTTTCCAAAAATAACTTCCTTTCAATTCATTTCCAACCAAAAATTTTGACAATTTGCATGTTCGGTTCATAGATCTATATGAGTACAACTGCATTTAAAGATACGGAAGTCACAGATATAACAAAATATAGTGTCCATCTACATAATTAGATAATACTACATAACTTCCCCAAGAAAATTTATAAACTTTCATGCTCAGTGTTTAAGCATCCAGCTGAATGATTAGAAAGCAGCATCGAGAGAGGATTTCTTAAGACATTAATTTTCCAGTGATTTTCACAAACTTAAAATTCAGAAACCCTACAAATTCGAAGGGATTCATGTACTTAAGACTTTTGCTTGACACCAAGATAGCCATCTGGAAGACTGCGGTTTAGCTGATTCCCAATCCCATATACACTTGAGGGTGCTTTTCCAGGTAATATTGTCACCCAAAAAAAAAGTCAAATGTTTATTTTCATAATGGCCAGTGAAATCTTGTCTCTATTGTGTTAGGAAAAGAAAATATCAAATATTTATCATGAAAAATGGATACAAATTTTTGACTGCTACTTAGTATTAGTAATAGGTCTGAAAAAGTATCTTAAAATATCAAATTTAGATATTTGTAATTAAATATTTAGGCAAAATGTTGTTTGTTTCGGGATATTATTGCAGGTATTACATATTTGCATTTAGAAAAAAAAAACTCATGCATTTTAGCAGCATGCAACTCCTTCCCCTCCACAAAATCCAAATTTGCTGAAAGGAGCCACGCTTTCAAATACCATAACCTTATGTTTTTCGGCATAAAAACTTTGTGCAAGACCCATCTCAGAAGGTGAGTGAAGGGATGAACCATTATCAAAAAAGTTCAGTCTAATCAGCAAAACTCTGCCCACCTAAACAGAATTCTGATTATGTCATGCATCCTGAATATATTATGTTGCCAAGTTTTCAGTTGAATTCATTACTAAAATTCAGAAGAAACAATGCAACTACCTTTTATTGATTAATTAACAACAGATACACTCTGAACATAGACACAAATCATGATACTTAATCACCACCTTCCCAGATATTTTGGGGCCGTTGTAAGACACGGGTTTCCATCAAATTATCAAGCACAAATTCAAAAACATAAATTTTTTGATTTCATCACATTGAAACCAGGGGGAAAAGAAAAACAAGAAGCCAGGAGAAGAAATTAATCAATTGAAACCGAACTAAAGATAAACCTCTTAAGAAAATAAGGGGTCATAGTGGAAATAGAAACAAATAATTCTTAAGAAGAAAACACCCAGCTAGGGAAGACAACATACTTGGAGTGATAAAAGAATGTTTGAAAGGGCTTGCCCGTAAGTGTCGTGAAAGTGTACAGCAAGTTTCTCTATAGGAACAACATCAAGAACAGCTTCAAGCATTGGAATGACAGTACCTACAAATGGACGAGAGACATAGAAACTCAAAGACATTCACATGCGTAGAAAATATTTAAGTAAAACTGTCAGTGAAGAAAAGTAGATAGAGATAGATGAACTCGTGCAGAAAACATGTCGACATACTCTTCCAATAGTTTCAATTCTGCACATCTACGTTAGAAATATGGCCACTTTTCTATTTATACAATTATTTTATGCTGACATGTTTTGTTGAACAAAAATAAGGTGTTGAATGGGTCACAGTTGTATGCTTTCTCTACAAAAAGAGTGCCCAATGTGCAAAAAAGAAGTTGGACTCAACGAAGAAGTAATACCAGCAGTGCCGACTCCAATTGTGTCGCCAAGGGATATTTCAGCACAACCCATATTTAAAAGTTCCTCAGCAACATATGCTACTTTTGATGGAGGTACAGCTCCTTCCACTGGACAGCCCACAACACATGATATGTATCTGACAACATTAAGCACAAATTTTCAAATATAGGAAACGAACTTTACTTGTTCCAAGAACTTAAAAGAACTACAAATTAAACAAAGATCTGCAAATGAACCAAAAGTGGATTCAATAATTCCCAAATTCAATTTTACTACAGTTTAGCACCTCAAAGCTGGCAAAGTCTAACTAATGATAACAGCAAATCAATTTCTAGTTACAATTGCACATTAAGACAGGATTTCGGGCAGATGCCAGAAGGTAATTTCTCTATCAGGAAAAAGGAAGAGTAAGAAAAGAACTGCAATACACTTAAACAAGATTTGGACACATGTTTTTCAATCAAAAGCAAATTGATGGTAGCTATTAAAAACACACTTAGAGAACTCTGCCACCTTAAATACTTATAATAGTCAGCTAGCATTTCTTCTTAAAAAAAATCTTTCTGGGACATTTTATTCTGATATCATTCATTAAATTATTATACTCATCTGTCTGTGTGTTGGGTTGGACAGGCGGGGCAGGGTAAGGAGGGAAATAGAGGAGAGCTGGGTGTAATTGAGCATTTGCAAGATCCTAATGAACATATTTCTTACAAATGGCAGCCATCTTCTTAAACCAGTCGAGACCAATACTATTAGAAACTGAAATTTAGAACACTTTTGTTAGATGGAAAACATATCATCATGAATGGTCATTTACCAAAAAAACTTCAAATGATAAGTTTACTATATCATCATGAATGGTCATTTACCAAAAAAACTTCAAATGATAAGTTTACTTATAGATGAGCCTACTAATTCAGTCATATGCTAATTTTCTCGTATGCTATGAGGTCTGACCAACAACCAAGAATAACACCTGTAATTTGGGGAAATTCTTGAAGAAACTCTCAAAAGGTTATTTTCATGTTCCGATTATTTCCAAACAACGATAATAATTTACTTAAAGTGGAAAAAAATGCGTAAATTACGTAGGCAGGCTCATAAAAACAGATAATAACCAGGAAATCTTCTCCTAAAAAACATAGTGAAAGGCTAGTATGTCAGATGTTGTGAACAATAATAATAAAGCATCTGAAAACACCAAAATAAGCATGCTGCGTCATTTCGCATTAAAGCACCAAATATACAAGATTTATAGCCCCATACTGTTAGCTCTAGAAAGATCTTATTATCAGACGTAACTTTATAAGTTAAAATGGAAATAGAAAGACATATAGCAAAGGCTGCAAAGCACCAAGTCATACCCACGAACTGGAATTGAGCGACTTTTAGCAGCAAGGGCAACCTCACGATGCCGAGCAAGACTATCTTCAATGCTGCAATTTATATTTGACCGGGAAAAGGACTCAGAAGCTGCAGCAAAGACAGCCACTTCCTTTGCTCCGGCCGCCACAGCAGCCTCAAAACCCTGGAAAACAGCCATCAATGATAACAAAGAATTACATACATACAGTGGATGTTGGATGTTAATATCAATGTTAAGAGCATCTTACTTTGAGATTTGGAGTCAAAACTGGAAGTCTAGAATGCCCAATGCCCTGAATGGCTGACATTACGTCCTTTGCATCAGCTAGCTGTAGTTATACTTTATCATATATGTTAAATGAAAATAATACTCTAACATTCAGGAATAATTTAAATAACCTGATATTTAAATGACTCCAGCAACACAATAAGTACATTAAGCAATCCACATCAAATGAAATATCAGATCCCCTTTAGCCTTTAGGGTCAGTTCAAACAATTTGTTCACATGCAATACGTGTGTTCTGTAAGATTTTTGGTATTTGTAAGAAAACCAATTTCGTAATCCCGAGGATAGTTTAGTAACTATCCAATTTTATACAATAATATTACCCGAGGTACCCATTTTGGGGAGACAAAACTAGTAGCCTCAACAACAGGTAGTCCAGAAGAAACTAGCATCTTTATTAGTTCCACCTTCACAGCTGTTGGTACAATCTCTTTCTCATTTTGCAGTCCATCTCTAGGACCAACTTCCACTATCTTCACGAATTTAGGAATTGAACCCAACAACTGCATGATGAAAAACACTATTTATGAAGGCAATACTGTGAAAATGTAACAAGGAAAAATAACATTTTGCACAATCAATTAATTTTAGTGTTTGAACTGCATACGCATGAAGATGGTCTATTACATTTGTGTCAAGAACAATCAAACCCTTTACCCCAAGGTCGCATATGTGCATCATATTTATGTTAACAACTTGTTTAAATATATACATAGAAGGCACCAAAATTGGAAGTCTGCTAATAACCTTAATGCTTCTTTAAGTAACTATGAAGCATACCAACAATTCATACTTTGGAGATGCGAATGATACACAGAAAGATACAAACTCCAGCCGTAAGTTGAGGTAACCCTATCAAATTTCTAGGTTAAATTCTTTGCTATAATGTGGAACACTTAATCCCCACAAGAAAATGTTATCCATCCATTGCTATAAGCAGCAGGATACCTTGTGTTTTACATCCGTTGTATGATTCTGGGAGCTGTAGTGGCGATTTAGTGTTCGGGAAGTGCTATGTCCAACGAATTCAGGTTCTCGATTGTAGAGAAAATTGAATGACGAGCTCAATGTTTTACAGTTTGATACAGATTTTTCTTTTCCATTGACCTTGCTACATAAGAAACATTTCTCGTTACAGAAAACAAAGTAATCTATGCTATTACAACATGATTAACAGATATCAGCAAATAAGAACGAGTCAATGTGTTATCACAAGTAGCAAGACAAGCATACACAAACGAACATGTAATCTAACTCCCCAATAGTAATTTACAGCATTCAATTAACAAAAGGAACCCTAACTTCACCAAAATCATAGTAATCGCATCATCAAAATAATTATAAACTTCTTTTCAGAAATCCTCGGTCCATTAACACGAATATTTCATTGACTTACAGAGCATGTTTGGAGAAACTGTGTTCATCTCCTCCATTGCTAATAACTTTGCCCTCCATTTCCTCCCAAAGTGGAAAGCATGAATAATAGTTTTTGATCTGAATACACCTCAACCTCGAGAACTTGTTTATAAACTCCGGCAACAACATCGATTAGTGCACGAACCGAAACATACTCAAACTATAACAAGCGACGAACCAAGGCACCGAAACACCAAATCGTACTCAAACTAAAACAAGAGATGAACCACTGAAAGACAACAAAAATTACTCTAAATCATGAGATAGCATAACCAAAATAAGTAAAAGAGTTCCCAAACGATCTCAGAACAAAGTAATCCAGATTCAAGCAACAAAAATTGGCAGAATCGAGAAAAAATACAGCGGAAACCAAAATCGTTTACCTCTCTCGAAAAACAAAAATCAGGACTCAAGCCGAGATTTTTTGAAAAAATATAAATTTTGACAATTTCTTGATTTATGCTTATCATCTTTGCGCAGTGGATGGGGCCATGCTAATCTTCTCGGTATCGGTATCGTTCCAATTTTATCGAATGCACCCGAAGGGACGAATTATCATGGAAGGTAGAGAAATATAAACCAATACTGGGACGCTTAAAGTATCGATGTGGGAAAGCGGGAGAGTTAGCGGGCCTGGGCCGTTTTTGATAACTGAGTCGAAACTGGGCCGGCCTACTCATGTTCAATGTAATAGTCCTAATTAGCTTATGAACAATTAATTTATTTTTATTTTTCAAGATAATATCACAATCATAAGCTAAAAAATAATAAAAATGTCATAATCTCTTTTCTATTTAGTCAAATTGCATTTAGAAAAAACACCTATAATTCATCAAATTGCATTAAAAAAACACCTATAGTTAATCAAATTGCATTGTGCAATGGGAGGAGGTATGTGATGCCTAAACATATCAGTACAATGAAAGGTGTATATTGTTGGGTGGAACCTGCAAATCCAGAAACAAAATATAGAAATGGAACTCCGGGCTCAGAACACCTTCTGTTCTCAATTGGGGTTTCACACGGTGTATATGGAGTTTACACAAAGATTCTTCTCACTCTCACAAACCCCGGTAGCTCTCCCTCTTCTCTCAAAGTTTCTATATTTCTCACGGTTTCTCTAATACCTGGTGTGTTCAAAAGAATGGCCCATATGTTCTATTTATATTGGTGAGGATCAATCAATCCCACCGGTAATGGAGAACAAATTGACAAATCAATGAACCAATTAGGGAGAAGATTTGGGAGGCTGCCATGGGAGTTTTAAAACGTGTGAAATAAGATGAGGGAAGAGAGTTGTTGGGCCAAAGCTATATGGGCTCAACTCAAATGAGCCCAAAATATTACATATATTTTCTTAAAATTAAAAAATATATATTTAAAATATTTTGATAGTTGATAGATTAATTAACATTACTGAGCTCATACAGTATTAGTAACATAATTTAGTATTTGATACGATGATATTAGGAAGATTTTGCCAAGATCTTAAAATGAACTAAAAATTATTAAAATTCCATATAATATCTCGTTTAAGATAAAAAGTTGTATGAGGCAATCTCATATATAAATTTTTCATGTATTATATGATACATGAATTTATGAAGCCCCAACATATTCATGTTTTCAAAGATAAATTAATTGAGAATACAGAGCTCATAAAATATTGGGAACATAATTAACATTAGAATTTATCCAAGAAGAAAAGACCTTCACTACCATCACTATTATTCAATCTAAAAATTACATTTCCAATTAAATTGATATCTCTAAAAATTCAAGATGAGACTCCTGTAATCCAAAAAATTATTTTCCAGGCCAAAACAGTAAACAACAAAGATAAGATGCCAAATTTTGCATCTAAAGAGATGAATAAATCGGAAAACCAGGCAAGGTAGCCCCTGCCTCAACAATAAAAAGATTTCCCGACACGTACTTGGACGAGTCGTGGATTAAATAACGCGCAACCGATGTCAATGCTGGATTCGATTCCCCGTAGGTTCTTAAAGGAACCGTTTTATGAGCCACCGTCTTGAGCCAGTCTTTTTCGATTAGAGTTTCCGTTATCTCGGACTTAAAAAGTCCAGGAGATATTGAGTTAACTCTTATATTGTACGCTCCTAATTCCACGGCCATGATCTGTATTTAAATGCAAATTGTTCAATTTATCTCATATTAATTTTGTTTGTTACTTAGCAACATAAGTTTTGTAGATTAAAATTAAAATTACCTTGGTTATTGTGTTGACCGCGGTTTTTGAAGCCGCGTAAATAAGTGCTCCCGGTAGTTGCCCCCGATCAAGTCCTGCAATCGACGAGATATTTATGACGGACCCACCATGTTGTGCGTCGCGCATTCGCTTGCAAACGTACTTGGAAACTAGCCACGATCCTTTCAGATTTGTCCGGATGATGTCGTCCCATTCTTCTTCCCTCAACTCCAACGGAGTATGCACTCTGCCTGTTATTAGAGACAAATAAATTCTGTTCATGGTGAAGGTAAGACAAAGTCGAGTGATTCATGGTTCACCCGACCCGAATAGGTCATAAAATAATGTTTAGGGGATGGATGGTTCACCCGGCCCGAATAAGTCATGATTTTGGACAATTTTATAGTTTCTCATACATAAAAATTTTCACACTAACCCTATTCACGAATATAATATTAGTGGGCCAGCCCATTGGGGTTGATTCCAAATAAATGCAGGCGCGTCAGTCACATTGATGAGAACATGCAATGCAAATGTGCAACTACAAGGAAACCACATTTCTTCTCATTTGACATTTCCAACCACTTCTGCTACTTTTCATTATACCTCATATGAATTTTCCTACAATATCATTAATAACGACAACTAGATTAACTAACCACACGGTCGAATTATAAATAATTCTTCATTTTTTTTTATCAATTTTACTAGGCACTCCTTCTCTAAAGTTTATTATAAATGTGTAAAAAAAATATGTCAGAAAAGTGAAATAGGAGAATCGAACTGTTAGAACGGAAGTATTACATACCTCTTGTACCGGCATTATTAATCAAAGCATCAATCCTTCCGAAAGCATTCCACGCGTTGTTCACGGAGGCCTCGACGCTGGGCCCACCCGCCCCGACGTCGAGCTCAACCGCCACGGCCCTCGGTTGACCCATTCCCGCCTCTTCGGAGCCCGTTGACTCGACCCGTTTCGTGTTAATCTCATCGCAGAGCGATTGCAACCGGTCAACTCGGCGAGCCGCGGCTACGACTCTGCAGCCGGCTTCAGCCAAGTCCAAGCAGAAGTCCCGGCCCAAACCGGACGAGGCGCCGGTCACCATCACGACCTTGTCTTTCAGTTCAAGCCACGGCTCCAAGCCGTTAGCCGCTTGTTTCGTCATATTTTTTTTTTCTTTTTTTTTTTAACGCTGTGAATTTGGTAATATGAAAGGCGAGAGAATTGTGAATGGATTGGCTTTGATTAATTCATGGGCATTTATATATATGTACACGGTGTGGCCAGGCTACAGATGACAAACACATGTTTGTTACGTCAATTAATGATTTAATTGACGATTGACTTCTTTATTTAAGGCCATAAAAATGTTTTGACAAAATTAAAAAGTAAAATGATTATTTTAAGTCCTTATGATACCGCGTCATGCTAAATTTAGCTTTTTATATGTGAAATTAAAAGTAAATGCAGACGTGTCGTTATCTAGATCGATATTAAATTTGAATTTGTTATCATTAGTGAATGTATTGATGTTCATGCGCTTTACTTTGCGTGTATTATAAAAATTGCACAGGCTAAAGATATTGAAATGCAAATGCTGAAATACCACTTGTTTTTTTTTTTTAGGAAATAAAAGAACTTGCGTGCTGATTAAAGGATCACACTTTCTTATAAAACCATCTCATGTGATATATGGTTTAAATGAATTAAGTAATCATTGAGCTCCTTATTTGAGTGTGAGATTCAGGTTCGATTCTCTCCAGGAACAAATTTGAGTTATGGAAGATATAAGGTGGATTGACGATTTCTAGAGTATATGGGTGTTTGGTGTACTAACTACTAACAACTAATTTTGTCCAAATAAAAAATTAAAATAAAAAAAGAATACCGATACGTACGAGATAAATAAATAAATATATTCATGACCGTCACAAAAAAAAAAAAAAGTTGTACAAATAATGCAACTAATTACTAACAATTAATTTTGCCCGATAAAAAAAATCAAAAGAGAATACCGATACGTACGGGATAAATAAATAAATATAGTCATGACCGTCAAAAAAAAGAAAAAAGAAAAAAAAAGTTGTACAAATAATGCAATGCATCACTAAACAAAATTATTAACTAAGATAGGGATATGTTTTGTTATTATTAATTGTATTTCCTTTAACGCAAATCTAAAAACAAACAATAATTCGTCCTCAAATCCAGAACCACTAGTCTAGATTAAATACTGATCCCAACAAGACATGTATTTTTACAATTTTTGGAACTTAGGCAATTGAGATGTAGCCAACTGGGCCGGTTTTAAGTGTCCAAAGAGTAGTAAGCCTTATTCTTATAGGAAAATATGGGTCAATTAGCCCATTAACGCCTGGATATATTTTGCAACACATGGGCCATATAATGAAAACCCAAGTCTCTTTTATAAATATTCGAAAGTTTTAATCTCTCTTCAAATAGGTCTTCAAAGAAATATAAAAAATAAAATAAAAATCTTCAATGTTTCTCTGCCTATTTTAATAAAAATAAATTATGGTATAAATTCTTCCAACATGATAGTGATGAAACAATAATGCAGTGTATAAATTCTATCTGACTACGTTTACATTAACCATATGTGTCAATTGTCACTTTCATATTCCACTCTTAAATCTATTTTGTACTACACAAACAAATACATAAAACTCACAGAATATAATCACATATTGATATAGTACACACACATAAAATTAATTATCTATAAAGTCTCAACAAGAAATGTGCTAGTACAAAGTAAAATTGATATAGTAGTAGTACCACATGCAATGGAAAGTGTACATAGTTCCATGTTATCGAATGATGAAATGGGCTTGTGACACGTGCCCATTGTTGGCTTTTAGATTCCCCCTGCCCCTCTTTGCCCTAATTATTCCAGCATTTTGGGATTTTATTCTTCTTCTTTGCTTCTTTTTTCATTTTTTTCTCTACTTGCATTGTCACTCTCAATTCTTTCTTTTTATCTTGTTTTTATTTATTTGATTTGTAGCCTTTTTCAGTTGCTTTAGCATAAAATTGATCACACATTAACAGAAAAAATTGTCCTCTAGTTACCCAATCAAATATGTTTCTTTGGTCCAAGATTTTTTTTTTTATATATTTGTTCAGGAATCTTATTTAGGATCAGAAAAAATAGTGTGTCATTTCCTCATTATTATTCATTTGTCAATTGCTTCATCGGTCTTTGTTTAACGTCTAATTGACGGTTTATTTTTTTCTCATTAAATTGCATAATTCTGCAACATTCTTTGTTGAAACATGCATCTTTCTAATATTGAGAAAAGGAGTGGTGATGAAATATTTATGCTAGCAAGAGAAAAAATATAATTTTGGTAAATAATTACTGGAATTATCATATGGGAGAATATTTTTCTTTTGTCCAAAGTAATTCATATTTGTTTCAAATGCTAGAATTAAACATTCTCAAGCCGTGTTTATCCCATTGTATTGATGGGCGGGTTGTAAATCGAAGGATGTGTCCAAGTGGTAGACAAGTCTCATTGTATTGATGGGCGAAGTGTAAATCAAAGGATGTTCTTAATGGAGAATTTGTCCCACACGGGGTTCGAACCTACGTTGTCGGGAGACTTCTCTTCACATCACCACAAGCTTTACCACTTGGCTATACCGTTGGGGCAACTTGTCTGTTTTTATTTATACGTTAAACATGCCCTATTAGTTATTACTACTACCTACAATTGTAGCCAAATTAAGTTAAATTGAACCTTTTTCTACTTATGTTAGGATGTATGGTTGGAACGAATCTAAGTGGGTCGATGAAATTAATTTGAACCGTTGAAAGTTTTGGTGTTTCATTTTTGTAAGTTTTAGAATATAATTAAAACGTATGTTCTTTCACAAAAATAATAATAATAATAAAACGTAATAATAATAATAATAATAATAATAATAAAACGTATGTTTGTTATGGTAATTAGTTTTAGGGTTTATAACCATTTTTTTTAAATGATAACCAAAATTTATTTTAAACTTGTATTTTGATCCTCTAGCTTAGTATGTAGTTTAGTTCCCTGTTTCATTTTATTAATGACCAATGAATATAAAATACCGATCAATAAAAAGCATGGTTGCAAAACAAGGCCTAGACGGCCGCCGGCCGCCCCAATTTTGTCAAAATCAGCGAAAAAAATCGTTTTGACTGCTAGGCGGCGCCTAGGCGGATTAGGCGGATCTAGGCGGCCATCTAGACGGATTTAGGCGGATTTATGTTAATTTATTTTGCAATTTAAAAAAAAAAAAATGGGACCGCCGCCTAGGCGGTCTAGGCACTAGGCGGCCACAATCCGTCCGCCTACCGATTTCCGATTTCTGCATCATTGATAAAAAAAAAAAAGATAAAAATGCAAAATAGAGGATCTCTTATTCTCATATCCTTTAATATATATATATGTGAAACTCCTAAATTAACTAAAAAAAGAATATACTTGCAAAGTACAGTATGATTGATATGTGGTTAGTCAAGTCCAAGTTATGTCCTTTCTTCTGTAGATTTTCCCTATTATAATTGTATTAAAAAAAAAATATTTCACTATATATAATAATTACAGTTTGAACTATATATAAACAAATTATTTGAAGTTAATTCACTAACTCACTTCAATCCAGTACAAGTTTTTTTTTGTGTTCAATGTTTTATCTTAAATTATATAGGAAATTACTTGACTTACTATAATATTTTTCTAATTGGAGATGGTGCTCAAATTTAGATACATAATTTAAGCTTTTGAGTGTCTTGTAAGCACATCGCGCAAGGTCAAATTTTCGACCACTAACATCCGATATAATGAGAGCGAAATCTCCCAAGGGAAATACCTCGGAGGTCGGTCAATGAGTGTGATATGAAGAGCCGAGGAGACATGCGATCATAGAAACCTCCCGGACCTCAAATTGGCACAAATAAGGAGCATTAATTATGATTTGACTGGTGTCAGACGGGCGGCGCGGAGGAATCTTCCTTAAGTAGGCCTTAATCAGGGTAAAGTCAGTAAATGACGATTATGAATGACGATTGAGAGTACTTAAACGGCTAAATCCCAGCAAATTCGGGATTATCTTGGACGACGTCCCGGCGAGGTGCTCCAGGTCAGCGTGCCTCAAGCGACCTCCGATTTAAATCACATCAATCTTGTAACATTTAATATTTCACAGAGTCACTTTCGGCTCCTAGTACTTGTAACCCTATAAATATGAGTCATTTATGACCAAGAAAAAAGGGGAATTCAATACATTAACAAACCTCTTGCAAATTGATTACTCAAACAATTATTCTCTCAAACAATCATATAACATAAAGACAATCCACTTTACACATTTATTATTTATGTAACTAAAATCATTAAGGCACATTCTAATCCCTAATCCGTATATTTTAGTGAAAGTTACCTGAATCATAACTAGGACTAGAAGCACACTTAAGTTAAATTTTAGTATATAATTTTGTATTAACTTTTGTAAATGAAATAAAATATATAATTATGAAAAATAACTAAAAAAAAAATTAATAATAATAAAAGAACAATCCCACCACATTCTCAAATCTCATGCGATGCCCCAATACTTTTTGCACCTGACAATGGGAAAAGAAAAGGCAACTTTGTGCCAAATATCACTATCTCACATGAATTAAGGAAAGAGAAAGTGACAAACTATTAAAGTGGGGCCTCCAAGAAAATCTTTTGTCCAGAGTCAGACAGTAGAAAAATAGGGTTGCAATTTTTTACATTTTATTTTAATTTTGAAATGCATTCTTGATGACTCATAAAGACATCCTAAAATGATGAAATGAACAACATTATAATTATATCTTACAGAAAAAAGAAGAGAATCTTTGTACTGGAGCTCCCTTACCCAATTTTCTTATATAATTAAATTTTTTAGGCTCCTTTCATTTTCTTCCTGATGCTGTTTGCTCCATCACTTTCATGGAGAATGAAAGATGATGCTTTTTGTGCTACATAAGAGTTTTTATTCCATATCTTTTGTCTTACTCTTTTATACTTGTCATTTTACATTTATGTCGATATATATAAAAAGAGTTGGTATGCTGTGAAACTTGTTCACCGTGAAATTGATTTTTTTTTTTTTATAGACATACACTTTAGTAAAATAAATCACACTCTTTAGTAATATAAGTCACACACTTCAGTTATCACTACGACACTCTTTACTATAATATAAGTCACACCCTTCACTTTTATGAGTAACACACTTTATAGTAAAAAATCACACATTTTACAGTAAAAAGTCATACACATTAGTAATATAAGTCACACTCCTTAACCAGTTTCACCGTAAAACTTGTTCACACTATACTTTGCCATATAAAAAATAATAATGTACATCAAAGAAAAATAATGAAACGAGTTAACTTAAGGGCACAATAGAGTGTGCTACGCATTCGGAGGCAACAACATTTTTTTTAGAGAATGTCTTGTGTGAAATATTGCACACTAGTGTTATGTGTAATATAACATAAATAAGGTAAAAATGGTCAAAATTCGCGGGTCAACAGAGGCGGGGGCGGTGCCCAAGGCTTGAGTGAAAGAAATTCGAGCATTAGACTTCAGGTTGGCGAGATCGAATATGTATTTATAGAAGGATATCTTTATTAAATATGTGTTGTAGCCTAGTGGTTCAGGTTCATTGTTAATGAATTTGGTCGCGGGTTCGATTCCTACTGAGCACATAATTTTTATTTTTTTTGTCAACTTTTTTGTGTGTTACTACATCTATGTATAAGTGTTACTACATTGTTATATTGAAAAAACTTCATACCTTACGTAACACGTAATAAAACATATCGTAACACATAAATATTCATAAGGTAACATGGGTCACAAGGTAACACATTATTGTTCATATGGTAACACATGAGTATTCACATAGTATTACGACGATTTATGAACAGTGTTACATATTACTAAAAAAACATGTATTACTACATGAACAAAAAGTGTTACCCTATGAAGAAAAACGTGTTACCACATGAACAAAACCAGTACAAGTGCGAAAAGAAATCCACAGTCCAAAATTACAGATTTAAAGAACAACTTGATGTGTTACTACATGAACAAAATGAGAATTACCATATGAGCAAAAGAGTGTTACCACATGAACAAAACAAGTACAAGCGCGAAAAGAAATCCACAGTCCAAAATTACAGATTTAAAGAACAACTTGATGTGTTACTACATGAACAAAAGGAGTGTTACCATATGAGCAAAAGAGTGTTACTACATGAACAAAAACCAGTAAAAACGAGAAAAAGTCATCGCCTAAAATTACAGATTTCTGAGCAGCCGTGAAAATAGTGCGTATGATTCAATTTCAAAGACACACTTTGTGTTGAGGAGTAATTCAAACACCACACACATATTCTTCTTTCTTCTCACAGAATCCACATTAAAAACTAAATTGAACAATCTGATTTTATTCAGTGATCGGAGCGAATTGAAGAAAATTAAATTGGACAAGAAATTAGGGCACAACGAAGAAGAAGAACCCGTGAGATCCGCCAACAATCTGAAGATAAGAGGAAGAAGAAGAAACCAGGTCGGTGCAAGTCTTTGCTTGTGACGAAAGAAGATGAAGAAAGCCCATTAGCCCACCAACAATCTGCCCTAACCCGTCCTCTTGACCCGTGAGAAAAAAAAAATCTCAATTGCACATATCACTTGTATGCAATATTGCATACAAGTTTTTGTCTTTTTTTTCATGGGAAAAGAAGCAGTGAAATAGGATGATAAAATAAAATGTAACCATGAAATCTACTTTTCTATTTCTTTTTACCAATATAGACACATTGTCTCACATTTCATGAATTTGCCCAATATGCTTAAATCAAATTGTTCAACACGTGTTTTTTTTTTTTGTTAATCTTTACTTGTGCATACAAAATTAAAAATATACTCCCCAGTCTCAAGATTACTTGCATGTGTAGATGGACACACATATTAAGAAAGTCAAATAATTAGTAGAAATTTGAGGGGTAATTTTATAATTTTTTATGTATAAATTAAAGAAAAAAATTGAATTGCGTGTATGTGTGAGTCAAAAAATAACGATATTTTATGTAAATTTATTAATGTTAAGGGTAAAATTTATTAAGAGTTTTTCCTTTTTAAAGTGTGCAAAGTAATTTCGGGATAGAATGAGTATTGATTAGAGGTATCAAGCTATCAGAGCAAATACCATCTTGCATGAGTTATGGATGCATTCTTTAGAAGTTTCAAAAGGTCAAATGTTGATGTTTGTAAAAAGTGATGATATATTAAAATAAAATATGTAGAAAATAAAATAAAATATCTCGGAGTAACTTTTGAGTGCACGTGCATCGGTTACGCTGTGCAACTGATTCACAGCTAATTAAATATGTCAAATGGAAATGATTAATACTAGTAAAAATAACTATTAGTGAGCAATTAATATATTCTAATAAAATAATTGATATTATTAAAATATAACAAGATAATTGATATTATTAAAATATTTGTTAATATGTTGAGATAACATGATATTCTCTTGTTATATTTAATACGTCAAATGTGCTCACTTTACATTTATTCATCATCTTTTGAATATGATTCCCATCCACCCATTCATCTTAAACCTCATTATGCATTTGGCATGATAGTGATTGGTGGATAACCCTTTTCCCCGGAAAATATGATAGTGCTATATCATTCCAACATATTCAGTCCAACTTAATATCATTTTTACACCTGAAATATGATTTGTGGTTTTCTTATCAAAATTTATAATTGTGTTAGCATTCTTACCATCATGTGTTAAATAGTTATATTTCCTCTTTTTGTCAATCATCAAATTACCCAACTCGGCTCAAGAATGTCCGGGTTGAAAAGATGAAGTAATAAGCGTCACGGTTGAAGTTCATGATTCCTTCTATTTGAATTTTCTTATAAGTATATATATATATATATATATATATATATGTTTTAAATTTATATTTCCTTGCTCAAGCCCACAACATTCGGATAGTGAGTCCACTGACTTCTCATGCTTGACTCGAAAAAAAAAAAAAATTATATCAGGCTTCCTAACCTAATCGAATTCACATCATTTTTACTATTTAACCTATAATATTCTAATTATTTACAATATAATTTAATTTATAAATTTAAAAACTATACAGGTTATTAAGTGGAAAATTTATATACTAATGCTCCACTACTTCTTAGGGAGTAATACATAAGGCGGATAAAGAAAATTAGAATGGTGTACTACAGTTTGATAGTACTACATCGATGTAATACGAATGTAAGGATAAAAATAGTATTCCACATAATAATATACTCTCTTCGTTCTAATTATAGTGGTAAAATATCTCATATTTTCGTCTCAATCATAATGGTAAAGTTACTTACACACTTTATTACTTTATCACTTTATCACATAAAATATTAATAAACAACACTTTCTACCCTCAATTACCCATCACTTTATCATATAAAATACTAATAAACAACTCTTCCTACCCCACCACTTTATCATTTTATCACTATTTCACTAAATTCTTATAAACAGTAAAAATATCATTATGATTGGGACGGAGAGAGTAATAAATATGTATAAAAGGGTTCACTATGCGTTTAACCCTGAAATGTCTTGTTTATGGGGCACTATAGAAATCATCGTCCAACAATACCTTGATGGGGACGATATATAATTATTGTTAAAGGCTACAGTTCATTTTGATTTTTTAACAGTATACTGTTCGAGGGTTAAATTCGAGTAAGTACTAAATTAGTACTCCCTCCTTCTTATTTGAGGGTTCACACTTTGATCGTCACACATTTAAAAAAAAAATGGTTTTGTTAACTTTTTAAAGGGGATGGAGGATGAAGATTGTGAGGGTGGAAATTATATGGTGAAAATTGTAAGATTCTTTTCTATATTTGGGGTGTGCAACTTAAAATGGGATTAATCGAAATAAAATGTGTGAAGAATCAAATGGAGACGGATGGAGTATGACCTATTAAGTGAGCTTTTAAAATTTTTTGTGCCCTGTTCACCTCATATTTCAGGCTATTAAGCAATTTTCACCTTACCAAATCCTTCTAGAGGACTTCACCTTTTCACAATTCGAAATAAAAAAGAATAAGATGGCACAGTAGTAGATGCATAAATATGTCTGTACAAGAGGCGGCATTTTTTCTCCTTCTTCACTTTCCCATAAAAAAGCTTGTCAAAAAGCCCTCTGCTTTTATTTCCCTGTCTCCCATTTATTTTCCTTAAAAATTATTTCACATCACCCCATTCCCCCCCCCCCATTATAATGCCCTGAAACTAAAACCAACCTACTCCCTCCCCCCATTCCAAACCCCCCCAAAAAAAATGATCACAGCCGTGGATCTGTACCATGTCTTGACCGCCGTGGTCCCCCTTTACGTCGCCATGATCCTAGCCTACGCCTCCGTGAAATGGTGGAAAATCTTCACTCCCGACCAATGCTCCGGCATCAACCGATTCGTCGCCCTGTTCGCCGTCCCACTCCTCTCCTTCCATTTCATCTCCACCAACAACCCCTACGCCATGAACTACCGCTTCATCGCCGCCGACACCCTCCAGAAGCTCGCCGTCCTTTCCCTCCTCGCCGTCTGGTCCCGCCTCTCCCCCCGCGGCTCCCTCGAATGGTCCATAACCCTCTTTTCCCTCTCCACGCTCCCAAACACCCTCGTAATGGGAATCCCTCTCTTAAAAGGCATGTACGCGGAGAATTCCGGGTCCCTAATGGTGCAAATCGTGGTTTTACAGTGTATAATTTGGTACACTTTGATGCTGTTTCTGTTCGAATACAGGGGAGCCAGAATGCTGATTTCCGAGCAGTTTCCGGATACTGCCGGCTCGATTATTTCGTTCCGGATTGATTCGGATATATTGTCTTTAGACGGGAAGGAGCCGCTGCAGACGGAGGCGGAAATTGGGGACGACGGGAAGCTGCACGTGACTGTACGGAAGTCCACGAGCTCTAGATCGGAGATTTTCTCGAGGCAGTCGCACGGGCATACGAATTCGCTGACTCCGCGTCCTTCGAATTTGACAAATGCGGAGATTTATTCACTGCAGTCGTCGCGGAACCCGACTCCGAGGGGGTCGAGTTTTAATCATACGGATTTATACTCCATGGTGAATGGTAAGAATGCGAGTGTGAGTCCGAGGCAGAGTAATTATGGGGGAGATGAGGAGAGGGGTAATTATCCTGTGCCGGCGAGTGCTGGGATTTTCTCGCCGGTTTCCGGGAAGAAGAAGGAAGGTGGGGGGAAGGATTTGCATATGTTTGTGTGGAGTTCCAGTGCTTCCCCTGTTTCTGAAGGGGGGATTCATGTTTTTAGAGGGGGGGAGTATGGGAATCATGATGTTACTGTTGGAGCTCACCCTAAAGGTATTATTCTTTGGAATTTGATTTTGTGTTTTTTGAATACTTTTATTTTGATGTTTGGTTTCTTGATTTATTGAGTTATTTTGAGGAAATTAATGATTACTTGTTTCTTGGAATTTTTGTGATGCAACTGGTTTTGTCATTTAGGAAGGGGGGATTTAGTAAATCTTGGATTTTAGTTTCTTTAATTAGCTTATAGTTGGAAGTGGGCTTTCTTTTGTCGTGTCTTGTTCTTGTTAAATGTTAATCTCTCCTGCTTTGATGGAAATTTTGGTATATTTAACATTTGTCTTCTACAGCGCCCCTTAAATCTTGGTATATTTGTCTTCTACTGCGCATTTTTTAAACATCGATCAACATTTTAAAATTTCAATGAAATTAATTTGCAGACTACGATGATTTTGGTCGAGATGAGTTCAGTTTTGGTAACAAACAGGGCCAAAACGGCACAGAGCGCGATGGCCCTGTTCTTTCGAAGCTCGGCTCGAGCTCAACGGCCGAGCTTCACCCGAAAACGAACGTCGATGTAAAGCCAACCGCGATGCCTCCGACCAGCGTGATGACGAGGCTGATCCTGATCATGGTGTGGAGGAAGCTGATTCGTAATCCAAACACGTATTCGAGCCTCATTGGACTTACATGGTCATTGGTCTCATTCAAGTTAGTTCTTGATTCCACTAGATTAATCTATTTCAATGTTACATGTTACAGCCCTTGATTGTAAGGTTTGATTTTAAATTTGATCAATTTGCTGATTTTGGTAGGTGGCACGTTGAGATGCCTGCGATTATTGCGAAATCGATTGCGATTTTATCTGATGCGGGTCTTGGAATGGCTATGTTTAGCCTTGGTAAGGAGAACATTGAAATTGAATAATTTTTAGGTTTAAATTTTAAAATTGGAACTAATTTTGTTGTGGGATTGATTTTACAGGGCTGTTTATGGCGCTGCAACCGCGATTAATCGCGTGTGGGAAGTCCGTTGCCTCGTTTTCCATGGCCGTTCGGTTCCTCATGGGGCCTGCGGTCATGGCGGCCTCTTCTATCGCTGTTGGACTTCGTGGCACTCTATTGCGTATTGCGATTGTTCAGGTACGTACATTACAATACGTCGATGGAGCAATTATACGAACATAATACGCACATTACATATACGTTGCATTTTCGAATAATCGTGTAATGAAATATGAGTGATTTTTCAGGCTGCTCTTCCACAAGGAATTGTTCCATTTGTATTTGCAAAGGAATACAATGTTCATCCTGATATACTCAGCACTGGGTTAGTACTACTAAATTTACTACTTTCATATTCTTTAAGTTTAAAATTTACAGTTCCAATTTTACAGTGGTAAAATTTTGAAATTTTCAGGGTTATTTTCGGAATGCTAATTGCTCTACCTATCACACTAGTTTACTACATCCTGCTGGGACTCTGAAGATGAAGCACAGTAAAAAGTTATGGTGTGCAGCAGTAAAAACCACTAATGAACAGAGAACTAACGCTTTTTGCCATGGTAATTTTTTGGGCTACTAACACAAGGATTATCAGAAATTTCCTAGTGGGGAAGAAAAGGGGCAATCCCTAATTTTCAAGAAAATGAAAATGAAATTGTTAGACAACTAGTGCGTAGTGTTAGTTTTGTAGTAGAATTTGTTTTTGTCCCATGTCCCTTCTTGTCTGAACTATTTACCTCCCACTCTTATTACTTTTGTTCTTTTGATGAAGATAAAGTGAAGCTTGTTTCTAGTGTGGGATCCCACTAGTTTTTGTTCTATTAATTTCAATTTAATGTTGGAGGCAAAATGATTTACCTAACAAGAATCTCTATGTATTAAAGAGATGTAATAACGTATCAGTTGACGCGAAAACAAACAAAATGTCACGCCTCATTTGAAATGGCGTGTAAAATATGTCTGAATAATTGGAGTTACTAGAGTGTGTATAAATTGATACTAATGAATATATACATCGTTTGTTTTTAAAAAAATTTTTTTGACACTATTGCTCAATAAGTAAAGTCTTTTTTTCTTGCTAATTTTGTCCGTCCTGATTAGGGCGGGAGGAAATACCGAAAAAATATCGGTATATCAAGACTTACTGCATCTTAAAAAATATCGAATTTATCAAAAATTTTGATGCGGTAAGATGGTAGATCTTAAAAAAAAATTTTTAATAGTATATGAATATAGAAATTTTAAGATATGAATATAGAAATTTCGGTATACCGAAAATCCTATATTCAATTTCATATATTTTTTTTAAAAATAAATAATAATTATATTATATATATATATACACACACAAATCACAAAAAATAAACCTAACCCTTCTCCACCCGCCTCCCTTCTCTTCTCCCTTCCCTTCTCTTCTCACCCGCCGTTGTCTCCCCTTGTCGCCCACAACTTCATCTACATCATCCCTCACTCCACATTTCGACTCCCCACATTTTCTCCTCCCATTTGTTGTAATCTCCTCTCGCCATTTGTCGCCCCGCCTCCCCATCGCCGCCATCCCCCCGCCTCCCCTTGCATGTCGCCTCGCCTCCCTCGGCATGGCAGTCCCCACCTCCCTCACGCCACCCACTCTCTTCCTCCATTTCCAGTTTCTTCAATCGGCCCGAAATCGCCCAAGCCAAGCCATCCACCACATGACCACGCCGTCGCCCAAAGCCGGGCTACAGCTCTCTTTCTCCCTCACATCTCTAATAAAGTTATGCTCTCCTTTTTTTTTTCTTTTTTTTTTATGCAAGAATCGAAATTTGTTAAATTATGGATTGTTTGGGGTGTTAAATTAGGGATTGTTGGGGTGTTAATATCTTCGAGATTGTCCGGTTTGAATTGCATACCAATTTTTTGGTTTGGTTTGGTTTGAATTGCATACCAATTTTTGGTTTGGTTTGGTTTGAATTGCATACTAATTGTTGGGGGTGTTAATATGCTCAATTTTGGTTTGGTTTGGTTTGGTTTGAAGTAGAAGCAATTTTTGCAATGGTGCGGTATCGGTATCAATATTGGCATAAAAAAATTTCGATATACAAAAAATTTCGATATATCAAAATTTTCGATACCGTTGTCAATTTCGGCATATGACTTTTTTCGCATTATGACAACGGTATGACTTTTTTCGTATCGAACCGAAATTAACCGAAATTTTGCAGATGACAACGGTATGAATTTTTCAAGATTATCTAAAATTTCGGTATGGTAACAAGATAAAAAAAAAAAAATTCGGTATGTCGTACCGTCCACCCCTAGTCCTGATACATCGAGTAGATATTCTCTTCTTTTCTATTCTCATTATTCTTTTTTTTAATCGTGCAAAGTTAGTTGTTAATAGTTAGTAGTTAGTAAGTACATTAAACACCAAAATACTCAACGAAATCTCCAATCCACCTTATAACTCACATAACTCCAATTCGTTCCAGATGAAATTGAACCTGGGTCTCCCACTCAAATGTGGAGTCCAGTGGCCAGGTGGGCTAAACCACCCGGTTATATTCTCATTATTTTATAATCTTTCCAAAAAAGAAAATTTAGAGTGAGTCTCGTGTACACTCAGATGCACCGTGTATTTATAGTACATTTTAGAATCGTGCAACTTGTTATACTAAAAAAATTAATTTATTTACACTGAATCGTACAATTATTTTTCCATATTAATAGTTTAACAATTCAGTGAAAAGAAGTTGCACTTTTCAGAATAACAAGTCGCACGATTCCAAAATCACTATAAATCCACGGTGCACATGGATGTATGCAACACCTAATTTTAAAATCATAGGGTAAAAAATGTATTAGAAAAGTGAATGTAAGTTCAGCAACAGTGTTTTATTATTTTGTAGCAGATGCTGTAATGTGTTTTACAATGCTAAGTGCTAACCCATTAAAATCTAAAATTGGTCAGAAATGTTGAGTTATAAGAATGGTTTAATTACACAATTAAATAGAAATACCGGTTTTCCTAAAGCTACATTAAATGAAAGAATTAATTAAGCTGTTTAAGTGTAATATGAGATGGTTTAAGAAGTTTTGGGCACTCAATAAGGCGAGAGACAGAGTATTATTTTGGTTTCAGAGATTGTTGTTGCTTGTGGGTGTAATATTTACAGTAAATAATGAAAACACAGAGTGGTTGAGTATCCAAATATATTTAGATGGGTGACAGTAAAACAGCAGCAAGACAAATTTTAGCAACAGTGAGCCCCCTTCCTAGGTATAGGTGTTGTCGGTTCATTAATTGCCATGCTGGCATCCTATGAGGAGGCAACCTTTGCCCCACCCACCTGTAAATCTAATTATATCTCTACACATACTATGTACGCATCAGGGTTTACAAAATATGGAAAGATTGTAATGCAAAAGTAGTTGTTTTACTAGGCTTTATGACTACAATATACTAGCATAATGGAAATTTATGAACTAGGGATTGCTCTAGTAGTCTCATTTAGGATTATACCAAGATTTCCTAGTATTAATGTGGTGTAAATGCTTTTGCATGATATTAATATAATACTACCACCGTCCCAAAATTATTTACCTGGTTTTTTTAAAAAGTTCGTCCCAAAATTATTTACTCATTTTCACAAAAAGCAATAAAGTAATTATACTTTTTTCAACTATTCTCTCTTAATATCTTAAAATTACATCTCATGTCATTTTTTACCCTCAAAAAATCATTTGCTTTAATAATAGAATACTCCATCCGTCTATCATAATTGTACTCAGAATGTTTTAACATGTTGTACAAAAATATAGATTAAATCCATTTGTGAATAACATAATTGATTGTGAGTAAAGTATAATGATAACTTGAGTAATTAAGTGATTGTTGGACGATAAAAAAAAAAAAATTGTGTTCATAAACGTATTTAATCTACCTTTCCATACAATATGTTAAAACACTATGAACACAATTTTGATGGACGGATGAAGTAGAAAGGTCTACAATATCCTCAACCAAAAACTATTTTATCACTTTAAATATTAATAAACAACTTCTACATTAAAATTCGTGCCAAAAGTAAAGGGATAAATAAATTTTGATCGGGGAAGGAGTGCTAATATTCTATTATTTGACTTTCTATATTTTTAAAATATAATTATTGAATGAAAAAATATATAATTATTGAATGAGTTATAATGGTTTAGGATCATTCAAATGTAATTGAGTTTTAAGGAAACTAAAATGGGGTTTTGGGGTGAGTCTAACAACCATAACCGTGAAAGGTCGATGGGCTCGAAACGAACAATATCATACTCGAAATGAACAATATCATACTGGTGAACTGGACTAGATATATATCATCACGAACTCAATGAGTCCGACAGTGAAATTAGAGTTACACTTCATACTTTAATAATATTGGTTGAGATGGACAATTAAAGTTATGTAAGAGAGAATGAGAGGTAGAGAGAGAGAGAAATAGAAAGCGAGCAGGGGGTAGATTGTAGGTCTCGTTTATTCCACCCTCCTTCCGAGTGGCAACCGGTGAGGCATAAACCTAACATTAGGAACCCAAGCCGTCAGATTGGCAAGAGATCGGTACCAAGGAAGAGCAGTTGGAGCAGAGTGTGGGAAAAGGACATCAGATGTGTATCCTGAAGCTTGCACATGGAAAGAGCTATTTGAAAAGCTGTCAATGGTTGAAAAGGTTAGAGACCTATTCATTCCACAAAAAAAAGATAAGCGAGGGAAGATGTATGGATTTGTCAGATTTGGTACGAACATCAATATGAGTGAGGTCGAAAGGAAACTCAACAACATTTGGTTTGAAACATACAAACTAAGAGCAAATCTCTCCAAATTCACAAGACATTCGGAGGCAAATGACAAAACAGTAAAGACAGTCGTAAAATATGATATCCACAATGAGGCTTTCAGAAAGGAGAATATAACGTACGCGGGGGCACTGGAAGAGTCACCAATGAAAACCCCGGTGGGGCTTATGACAGAGGCTTTTCGAAACAAACCTCATGAGAGAGTTGCCATACCAACAGGCATGCAATTTTCAACTACTAAAGAAGATAGGAATTGGTTATCACATTGTTGGGTCGGCAAGCTCAAGGATAACCGACCCTGGACAGATATAGGGCATACTCTCCAGGAAGAAATGGCAGATATAGTGACAGTGAAGTTTCTTGGGGGCGATATGGTTCTTTTTCAACCATGGATGGAGGTGACGGACATTGAGGTATGGGGCGGGATGACCAAATGGTTAGAATTTATTGAACCCTAGAGGGATGATTCGATTAGCAATAGATGAATTGTCTGGACGAATTGGTATGGGATACCCTTACATGCATGGTCACCACGATTTTTTAAATTTTTAAATTAGTGCTCGGCGTCTCGACGAAGACACCATCCAAAAGTTTAAAATTACGTTTACAGAATCCTCATTCGAACCCTCTCGCCGGAGATCCCGGGAACCCGTTGAAGTAGAGATCGATGGTAGAATGTTCTATTTGAGAGTTAAAGAGGAGGATGAGGATCTGTTAGATGATGATGAAGATGGCGTTTCGCTGGGAATTCTTGACAGTGAGGATACCTCGGATTCGGAGTTTGAATCGGACGACGGTCGGAGCTCCATGGCCGATGTAGCGGCGGTGTTAGATGATGATAGGGTAGACGAATCGCCAGATTGCCCTAAAGACAATATCGGGAGAACCGAAAGCAGGGGCGGCGATACAAGTGATGGGGACACATTCCTTTCGAGACCGAGGTGGGCCCACTCGATAATCCGATGGCGGCCGTCTAATAATGACCCGAATTGGCGCCGTTTTTAATGATTGGGACGAACCAGATAATTCAAATCTTATTTCAAGCCACGAAGTTGAAATTGCGGGCCCCACCGCCGAACAACTCAGGTCGCCACTTTATTTGGCCCATAATAGCCGGGCTCCAACACATGATCCATCCAAATGACTTCGGTAGCGGACCCCGAGACATTCTTTGGCCGGGCTCAAGCTTGACGGGCAATGTGACCGATCCCCGCCTCTTCTTCTTAATTATAACTGTCTGGCCTCTACCAAAGAAGAGGTATCTATTGAGATTGACGATCGACCGCCGTAACTCTCCTAGGTATAGCCGATCCTCTTCTCCTTGTTCATTGTTAACTGAACCACAAATCTTGATAACACCACCGATACCCATCACCCCAAAGAGAATGCCTCAGAAGGCCGTAAGAAGAAAAAAAAAAAATGTTGTTGTCAAGTTAGCTTTTGAAGAAACCAGATTGCATAACACAATTAAAATCGAGGAAGCTTTAATGGAGGTGGAGAAGACTATAGAATTTGGTGAGAAATTGGGCCTCAAATGCAAAGAATCAATGGAGATGTTTGCGTAATCGTGGAAACGCTAGACAAAAGGGATCGAAAAAACAAGAAGACCAAAGCTAAGAAGGTAAAAAAGGGCGGCAGTGGCATTATCCAATGAAATTTTTGAGTTTTAATGCAAGAGGAATCGGGAAGAAGGGGAAGAAGAAGGAAATCAGAGAAATGATCCAAAAATATAACATCGACATTGTTTGCATCCAGGAAACAAAAATGACTTCAATGCACAAAAGAGTATGCAGGGCAATTTGGGGTTGTTCGAAATTTGATTGGATCTGCAAGGACTCAGAGGGACAATCTGGAGGTATGCTTACTTTGTGGAATTGTGATGCCTTTACCAAAATCAGTTCCTGGTATGGTAGGGGATTTCTTGTTGTTAATGGAATTTGGAAAAATGGAGATATACAATTCTGCATCATTAATGTATATGCTTCTTGTATACATTCTGAAAAATTGAAACTTTGGGACACTCTTAGCTCAGTGGTAGGACAGCAAGGGGACATTTGTGTATGTGTGTTAGGAGACTTCAACGCAATTAGACGTCCGAGTGAAAGGATATGGAGGGGAGAACATATTGATAGCAGTGATATTAGAGCCTTTGACGACTTCATCACTAGTAGTCAGTTTTTTGATCTACCACTCTCGGGTCGATCTTTCACCTGCTACAGGGCGGATGGAACTTGTAAAAGCCGACTAGACAGGGCACTCGTGAATAACACATGGCTAAGCAACTGGCCGAATGTTACTCTAAAAGGGCTGGGAAGAACGATTTCGGATCATCGACCCATCTATTCAGAGTTTCCTTGCAAGGATTGGGGACCCAAGCCTTTTAAATTCTTTAATAGTTGGTTATCTCATCCCAACTTTAAGGAGTTTATTCAGGCCCAATGGAATAACTATGCCGTTTCGGGATGGGGCGGGTATGTGTTGAAGGAAAAATTAAAGCTACTGAAGGTTGATATCAAAACATGGAATAAGGAAATTTTTGGTGCTGTAGAGACAAAAATTCAGGAAAAGAGAACACAAATTGATTGTCTGGACAAAATTGACGACGTCATGGGCCTCGATGAATCTGAGGTGATGAGGAGGAATCAATATTCAGCAGAAATCTTAAGAGACATCATTTGGCAGGAAAAAATACTACACCAGAAATCCAAAGCGATCTGGCTTAAAGATGGTGACGCCAACTCAAACTACTTCCACAGGTGGATCAATCGTAGATACAAGACAAATGAGATCGCTGGTCAATCAATAAACAATGCCTGGACCGACTCCGTGGATGGTGTTAAAACGGGTGTTTTTCAGTTTTTTGAAGACCACTTCAAGGAGAAATTCACCCCGTGCCTCGAGCTCCCAAATGACCTGTTCGGCAAAAGATTAGATGATAGCGACAATGGCTTCCTCATAGCAGCCTTCACGGAGGATGAAATCAAGCAAGCAATATGGTCCTGTGATTCGAGCAAGAGCCCGGGACCAGACGGGTTCTCGTTCGGATTCTTCAAAGAAAATTGGAGCCTTCTGAAAGAGGAGATAGTTCGGATGATGGAGGAATTCAATAAATTTGGCAGGATTGTGAAGGGCCTCAATCCGACCTTCATCGTCCTTATTGCCAAAAAAGACTGATGCCTTTCACTTGGGGATTTTTGACCGATCTCCCTTATCGGATCCCTTTACAAGATCATAGCAAAGACTCTTTTCATCAGACTCAGTAAAGTCATGTATCCCATCATTTCAGAAACTCAATCGGCATTTATTAGCGGAAGACAGATCTCGGATGGCATTGCAACACTTAATGAGATTGTTGACGAGGCCAAGAAAAAAAGGAAGAAATGGGTTGTGTTCAAGGTCGACTTCGCCAAGGCATACGACTCGGTGAGCTGGCCATTCTTGAATCAGATGATGGTGGGGCTGAATTTCTGCACAAAGTGGAGAAGATGGATCCTTGAATGTGTCTCAACGGCCACAGCTACAGTCCTAATCAATGGTAGCCCGACCGGGGAATTCAAGCTTGGGAGGGGCATTCGACAGGGGGATCCGCTCTCCCCCGTTCCTTTACTTGCTAGTGGCGGAAGGGTTGAGCTTGATCGTCAATAGAGCAATCCATCTCAAGCTGCTTGAGCCGATCGAGGTTGGACGTGAGAAGGTTAGTATCTCTCATCTACAGTATGCAGATGATACCTTTTTCATTTGCCCGAGCAAGATGGACAATATCATGACAATTAAGTACATCCTGAGAAACTTTGAATTGCTCTCTGGTCTTGGGGTCAATTTCAGTAAATGATGTCTTTGGGGATACAACACTGATAATACAACCATTTCAGATATGGCTAGGACATTGGGATGTGATATTGGAAGAGGAAAGATCGGATACTTGGGCCTAAACGTGGGTATTAATCATAAAAGGGCTGATTCCTGGGATTTGGTTGTGGAAAAAATCAGAAATCGTCTTAAGAAATGAGATGATAAACAGATATCTTTTGGGGGGAGGATAACACTTGTTCAAGCTGTTCTTTCGGCCATATCGATCTATTGTCTTTCTTTCTACCTCATTCCGAAGAACACCCTTAAGGAGATTGTGAGATTGCAAAGAAACTTCTTGGGGGGGGGAATGAGGAAAAAAATAAAACTCCATGGGTAAGTTGGGAGGATATTTGCAAAAACAAAATCCATAGGGGCCTCGGGATTAAAAATCTTGAGATCTTCAATAAAGCTCTTTTGGGAAAGTGGATATGGAGGTTCTTTAACGAACCAAATAGGTTGTGGGCAAGAGTCATAAAATCTAAGTATGGGGGGATAGTCGTACTAAATGAGGGGGAGGAAAGTCATGGTAGAAGCGTTAGAAGTCGAGGGTCTAGGTTACAATTATCGGGTTGGTGGAAAGATGTGTGTGAGTTATATGGGAACCCAGAGGGAGAGGGAATGGGTCGAAATTTTCATAGGGTAATAGGGGATGGGAGGAGTATAAATTTTTGGGAAGATAGATGGATAGATAATGTGAGTTTGAGGGAGAAGTTCCATAGGTTATATAGGGTGAGTTCTCAAAAAGACGAGTGCGTGAGTAGTATGGGTTCCTGGGGTAATGGGGGGTGGGAATGGAGTCTAAATTGGAGTCGTGAATTACGTCATAGGGATATAACTTATCTTAACCAATTGATGAACTTTCTCAACAGGATACAATTGCAAAAAGACATGGAGGACAGGTGGCAATGGGACGGGGCAACAAACGGACTTTACACTACTAGCGAGGCATACAACCACCTCATCCAGGAAGACACAGCAGCAGTGGTGGACAGAAAAATTGAAGAAATAGCATTCTCGAGATTGTGGAAGAGTTATGCACCAAGACGAGCAAAGGCAATAGTTTGAAAAATTCTAAAAGGACGGGTTGCGACTAAAGACAATCTCCTTAGTCGTGGCCTTGTTTCGGCAACAGGAGACCTCAACTGTGGTTTATGTAAACAAGAAGACGAGAGCATCCTACATCTTTTCTTCCGATGCTCTATCTCGGCAGACATCTGGTCACGTGTTTATCAGTGGTTAAACATCTCAACAGCAGCACAGGGCAACCCAATCGATCACTTCGTGCAACACGGTTCATTCCTCGGCTTTGGTAAAGGTTTGAAAATGGCGGATACAATCTGGACTGGTATCATTTGGTCCTTATGGAATTCTAGAAATGATTGCATCTTCAATGGTTTGGCATTTGACGTGGAAAAATTATGGGATACAACAAGAGCCCAAATTTGGTCATGGCTCTCGACAAACTTGGAAAAGGTGCGATCTGTTTCATTTAGTTCTTGGAGACAGAATCCTAGAATTTGTGTGTAATCTTTCTTTCATAGAACAGGGAGGGATAACATGCTAATTCATTGTGGCATGTTAATCATATAAATTTCTAATATTGTATCAGAGGCACAACATCCTGGATTATACCTTATACTCCAAGTCTGCTAGCTGGTGTTTTTCTCTAATAAAAAGTTGATTTACCGTTCAAAAAAAAAGTTATGTATTGATTAAGTATGGAAATGATTGAGGGGTGTTTTCAAACACTATTTCATTTCTAAAAGCACTTTTTTTTTTAATAAAAGTTAGTACTATTCAAATGAGTTTGGAAACACACTCCTTAAATTAAAATGGTTTTGGAGAAATAGTAGGTCTACTGTATAAATTTGTATAGATACAAATCAATCAATTTAGGAAATTAATTAATTCGCGGATCTAAGATGACCCGGTCAAGCGGGTCAAGTATGGGTTAGGTAAAGAGAAATTGAGTCTCAATTGGTATTTCTATGTATACAAATTTGTATCCTAGACTTTATTTTGGAGAAAATATTGGACAAGTGTAGTCAACACTTGTCTCGTTTGATTTATTTATTTATTTGCATACAATTCATATTAATAAAATTTATCCAATGTAAAACATGGAATAAAGACAACTCATTTTGAAAAGAAAAAACATAGAAGGTGTATTAAATAAGTGGATGTACACCAGGACCACCTCTTCAAACTGATTTTACGTCACTATTAAAGTATAGTCCATTACCCTAACGTACTAAACCTAAGTAGCTTTCTTATGTTATTATGGATGATAAGCTTCATTATTTCAAATTTTGGAAACATAAAAACACTTCCATAATTTACTATTCTTCTCTCATTTTTTTTATCATATTATTATCTCCAAAATTCTACCTATTGCGCGTTAAAAAAAATATCAGATCCTCTAATTAAATCTCATAATCCAATACTTTATCTTATATGTGTGCTAAATATCTTTAATACTCATCAAATATACTAATTAAATAACATAAATTAACAAATATCGATGTATACCAAATGTGGACAAAAACTTGAATAGATCAGGTTCATGCTATGAAAACTCTGTTATTTAAGTATCACAATTACATACAAAAACTTTCACTGCTATGTATAAAAACTATCATTTTATGATAAAAAACAATCATTGCTTAGAAAATGCTTTATATTTTTAAACAGTGAAAGTTTTTGTGCATAACAATGAAAGTTTTTACACATAACTGTGATAGAGTTCATATGTGAACCTGGTTCACATGAGTGTGAATGTGTAATGAAACCAAAGATGAAACACAATAAAAAAAAAAGGTTGACAATATAAAAGAAGATAAAAATTCATATGAAACAGTCTCATGTATATATGAGATGAGGTATAACCTATCATAAATCAACACACATTTCTCCCAAAAATATTAAAGTGTTAGTGCTCAAATTATGTTTCATCTCACCGTGTGACCGTCTCACGCAAATGTATTTCGTTAAAAGAAAATGTAAAAGTGATTATAGAGATAAGCAATTGGTGGCTAGCTATGCTCCCAATAGATAATTGGTTAATATAATCGGATTTCCATAACCCTTTGATTAATTAATTAGGTAATGGAGACAGATCAAACAATTTTTTCCATCTTTTCAGCTTACTAAAAGCCAGAACCCGTTTTCAGGTAAAGCTTTTATCGCCGCAGCTAATCAAAGCAAAAAGCGCTTTTAAGTGGAAATTAATACACGTAACACACCAATCTCTATCAAAGCAGACAAATTAAACACTTTTTTTTGTTTCAGCTAATTAATTGCTTATTAATCAAGTGCTTTGTCTTTCATTCAATGCTTGTTTTTCATGGATTCAACGTACTATTAATTAGTAGAAATGAAATCATCTTTGATGTGATATGTTGGGTAATTATTGTGATTAATGCGGCGTGCTTATTTTAATTATCTCTTTAAACATTGCGCTTCGTCACATTACCTCATCACAACTTTCTTAATCATGGAATCCTTTTTAGATTAAACTTAATTTAGATGAAAATTTGTTCATACTAATTTTTTTCTTTGAGAATTTATTTTTAGTTGAATTCAATTAAATAAATTTTGTCACATGTCTTTTTTTTTTATCAGACAAAATTTTTTTATTTCACAAGCTCAAGAGGTGTAAGGATTAAGGAATACAAAGGACTTACATAATTAAATCAGCAATCTAAGATCACTCTAAAACACACTAACCACTCACACATTGAGGTTGTGTTTGTTTTTTGAATTTGTACATTCAATCCTCCATCCAAATACATATTCATACTTATTATACATATAATTATACCCTAAAATTATCACATATATGCATTTATATTTATGTATGACATTTTAATAAGAATATAGGCTAATGTAGTACTTGCAGTCTTCACGTTATTGAATTAGCCTCTCCACATTAAAAACGTAGTTTTTTAAAGAATTTAAAAACAATAAATAAATGTGATTGGAATTTTGTTGTATCGAAATGGATATGATGGTCCACATTGAATGATTTCTGAAACACTCAAAAGATTTGTTTGTGCAGTAATTAGTCAAGTTTTCTTCATGCTACAGGAATGTACATCAGTGCATATAATTACATGGCGTACATAATTGTCCTCGATCAATGGAAAAATAAAATAAAAAATTGATTAGAGCATAATTTAATCTTGCAAACAAGTAAAGAAACAAAATGAACTCGTGACGCATGGATTTTTTTTTTTTAAATTAAAAACAGGCCGATTAGTTACGAGGTAACTAGTAAATGATTACGACATTTTAGAATATTAAGTACTCCCATATTATGATACTAATATTTTCAAAATCAATTGAATCGGATATTCTTTTTGAGATTTGGGCCTTGGAAAGAGGTAGTGATACGCTGATAGCTGTTACTTGTTAGCCCAATCTATCTTTTTTCCTGTGGGTCTTTTGGTAGCCTTTACCCACACCGGCCCGGTCCAGTAAGTTACAGAAATTTTGTGGAAGATATCCAGTTGGAAACTAAAAGGAATTAATAACATGCATATCATAAAAAAATGGCAAATTATCCAATGTACCACATGCATCAATATAATTGGTGCAATTTAATTTTAAAAGTTTTTTTTCTAATTTTTTTTAGTTTTAACTTTTTTTTCTTTTTTCAGTTTCGGTTTTCTTTTAACTTTAATTTCAGTTTTAGATTTTTTATTTTATTTTTTTATTTTTCAATACCCGACCCGAAACCCGGCCAAAGTGGTTCATGGTTCACTTGGACCAAGTGGTTCATGGTTCACCCGACCCGAATGGTTCATATATGATTTAGGGTTCACTATTTAGAGGTTAGAGTTTAGATTGCACCAATTTGAATTGGTGCATGTGGTGCGCAGGAGAGTGACTCTAAAAAAAACTTGTAATGATACATCCCATAAAAATTTTTAAGTAAAACGTATTACGCTTGTAACAAGAAGATTTACTACTTTTACTATTACTTTATAATACAAGTAATCTGAAAATTGTTACCCTTGTACTTTAAATTCTTTAATTTTAATTTAAAAGTTAAAAACTAATGTGAAAATCAATAATTTCTAACCACGTATGTTACCAATCATCTTCTTGTTTCTCCTCAAACCTTGTCTACACATAGTTGTAAAATTATTTATAGAAAAAAAAGTGTTAATTAATTTACATATAAGGCCTGTGTTAATATTTTCGATAATGCATGTTCGAACCCCATGTGGTGTCTGTTACTTGAACATATCTCTCAATTTATAACTCACCTGATCGATGAGACAACAATTAAGTAATTGGGAGTTTCTCGTTTCTTTCTTCGTAACAAAAAGAAAGTTCTTAAAGTAATATTTATAATGAAGAATATTCCCTACTCCTCTTGGATGACCTTTTTTGTGGGTAGTTAATTATATACAAGCACAAGAAATAAATAAAACCAAATGTCCTGTTTACAAGAAAGAAACTAGGAAATATAAAATAAAGCGAACACGCGTGGGTTTTAATTTGACCAAACTTCGAAAGTGTAATAATTCTAGTATAGGAATATCTTCCAGAAAGTGTCCCACCAAACCCTAACCCCATCATCATCTATTATTCTTCCCACTCATGCACCCGGAAAACTCGCCGGGATTTTCGTCTCTGGATCAGCTTTTGGCCGGAAATGGGCCGAGCTTGGATTTTCCGGCGATGGAGAGCTCTCGAGGTTCTGAAAACCATAAAGAAGCTGAGAGAAAACGTAGACAAAGAATTAATGCCCATCTTGATACACTCAGAGCCCTTCTTCTTTGCAATTCCAAAGTGAGTTTAATTTGTTTTCTTCTTAGCAAATAAGTATATATGATGCATATATTTAATGTTACCTTTTTTTCTATTTTTTTGGAAAAATTGTGGAAATTGTTTGTTTATAAGATGGGGTGTACGTTTTTAATTTCAAAGAGTGATTTATGGTATGATGAATTAATGATAATAGATATTTGAGGTTATAATTTAATTTTTGAAACTAATATATATATATCGGATATATATATATATATATATATTTGATGGATAAACTTATATAAGACAAACTTATGTGGCGTCTGTGCCACATATGCAATTATTTAATTAATTTATTTAATTAATTCAATCTTCTCATTAATTATATAAACTAAATCCTAAACTATGAACCCTAAACCATGAACCATTCGGGCCGGTTGAACTATGAACCACTCGGATCGGGTTCGGGTTTGGGTCGAGTTGAGTCCGGGTCGGGTATTAATTATATAAACTTAAACCCTAAACTATGAACCCTAAATCAAGAACCTTTCGGGCCGGATGAACCATGAACCACTCGGGCCGGGTTCGGGTTCGGATCGGGTTGAGTCCGGGACGTGTAAAACAATTTAATATAATTAATGAAATTGAGTAAAATATAAAATATATATAATTGAAAAGATTGTATTAATTAAAGAAACTAATTAAATAATGGTGGGACCTTCAGATATGTACATGGCATACACATAATGTGGACATATAAGTTTGTGTCCACCTGCGGGCATATGATCAAATTCGATATATATATATACACTATAATTGATGAAGGTTGAGAAAATGAAGGTTAATTAACTTAAGGTCATATCTTGATCAATAAAAAGCTAATTCATGTTAAATGGTCTTCCATCATCTCCTAGCTAGCTGCTAATTAAGGGGGAAAAAATTATATACTATATGTCTCAACTCTCAAGTGTATTTTTCACAATGATCAATAAACAGAATTATCAAGGTTTGTGAAATAATTAGTTCATACTTAGATAAATAAGATTGGAAATTGGTAACACTCTTATGAATAGGGATACATGAGCTATACCACTATTATGTATAAAAATTATCACTGTTATATACACAATAAATTTTACTGTTTAAAAATATAAAATATGTTTTAACAGTGAGAGTTTTAATTTTATGCGTAATAATAATAAAATTTATATAACAATGATTATTTATACACATAACAGTGATACTAAAAATAATCGACTTCAAGGTGAACTCAGATTCACACGAGTTTTTTAAGATTGGAAATTAGTACGTCTTGATAAATGATATAAATAAAAGCTATGAATATACGTTAGGAAGCTTACCATATAATACCTTCTAATTTAATGATCGAATAAAATTAAGGTTCATCATATCATATGCATGTTTCCAATAAAGTTTTTTCACTTTCATCGATTTAATTAATTTCTGAAATTACTGCAGATAGATAAAGCTTCATTGCTAGCGAAGGTGGTCCAACGTGTTCGGGACCTAAAACAACAAACAACACAAATCATGCAATTCAACCCAACATTTCCCACCGAATCCGACGAAATCGCTGTTTCGCAAAACCACGACTCTTCAATCGACGGAAAGTCGCTAGTTAAGGCATCCCTTTGCTGCGAAGATCGAGTGGATCTCTTACCGGACTTGATCGAAATACTAAAACCGTTGCCTTTAAGTCCTTTGAGAACTGAAATTGTGACATTGGGTGGAAGGACTCGAAACGTCATCGTTTTGGCGGGTGATGAAGATCGGATTGATGAATCTGCGTTGTTGTTGAGAGAGGGTTTGAAGTCGTTGATTTTGAGAATTAATAATGGTGGAGAAAGATCGAAAAGACGAAGGGTGTTTGAACAAAGGATTGAGTGGAGTAATAACCCTAGCTATTTCATGAAATAATTAAGCAAAGTTTGTGGTTTTTCATTTGTGTTTAGGGTTTGTAATTGTTAATTTAACTAAGATTTATTATAATCTTTATTTGTCTTGTCTTGTTGAGCTATGTAAATAGTGTTATAATACTTTGTTAAGTCGAGTTCACCGTAAAATCTTTTTTTTAATATCACTGTTATGTACATAACTTTTACTGTTATGTATAAATACTAATACTATAAATCTGGTTCACATAAACATTACTCTATATTTGATCACGGTCAACATATATTTTCTTGTCAATAAGTAAAGACTAAAGAGTAGTTCAACAATTTTCATTGTATGAAATTTATAATGTTACACTTATAAATTAATATCATAACTTTTATTAATTTATAATATTATATTAGTAAATTGATATTATAAAATTAAATTTTATAGATATTAATTTATAAGTATAATTAACGACTTTTACACTAAAGTTTGTGATAAGTAAATTAAATGTTAATCAGGGTAAAACAATCTATTTGATGAGTTTGCTCTTTTTCTTATTTTCCAATAAAAGAAATTAGTGTTGTTTTTAATTGACTAGTTAATTACAAAAAAAATTATTTTAAAAAAATGCTTTAATTTTTAAAATTTGATTAAAGATATTTTTATTTAAGACAAAGTCTAGGATACAAATTTATATACATACAAATCCCAATTGAGATTCAATTTCACTTTACCCAACTTATCATTGACCCGCTTTGACCCATTTTTTACCACCTGATTTAATTGCACACGACGCTGCTTAATATTTTTAAGTTTTCTATATTAAAAATATTTAATTAAAACAAAAATACAAAAATCGGACACTAGTTCAAGTATGCTTTCTAATTATTATTTTTTAAAAGACGCGTTTTAGGATTGTATTTTGATCAGAAAGATTCTTGGATGCGTGAAAAAGGAAAGATTTGGTTTGTACGTACGTTTATCAGAACTTAATTTAACTCTACTGCAGCATGCATCAGAAATAAAAGAGAAATTATAGAGGAGAAAACGAAGCATAGTAACAGAAACTCGAATAATTTCATTGATTTCTGAGGTTGCTATTAAAGGTTCCTTGAGAATATATATATAAATATATATATATATATAAATATGTATATATATATATAATTTATGACTAAATATTATATTGTTTTAAGATATCTGTATTTTAGAATCATAAAATTTATTTTTTAGAATCGGACAAATTTATTATATTGAGTTTCGATCATGTTTTTTATTATTTTCTCGAATCTCATATCTTTTGTCTTACTCATAATTTATTTTAGAATCAGATAAATTGTTATATTGAATTTTTCAGTTATATTGTGCACTCATAGTGCATTTCATAATCTAGCAATTTGTTATATTGAGTTTCTGATCATGTTTTTTTATTATTTTCTGAATCTCATACCGTCTTCGGGTGATTCAAATCAGTGTTTTCATAACCGAACCGACGACCAAATCGGTCTGGGCATCGCTTGCCGGTCCAATCGGTTAGACTAGTTGAACCGGCGGTTCAACCGTTAAATTGATTTATGCATATTTCTTTTATATTTTGTATGTTACATTAAAAAATAAATATTTATTCATAAAAAATTAAAATTATATTAATTTATAACTTACAAGTCTTATATTAAAATAAATACAATAGAGTTTGGAGACCAGAGATGATGGCATTGTGGATTAATTCCACACAATATGTGACGGCAGTAAAGAAATTAAATTAAGTTGATGACTTGTGAATGAATTTATGAGAGATAAAATGATATTAAGATAAAAACAATGACATTATATATAAAGATTTAGAGAAAAAAAAAAATAAAAAGTAATTTAATAAATAATAAAATTAGATTAATCGTTTTTATGGAGTAATTGGACTGACGACATGAATGGTTTATGAGTTCAACCGGTTCAATCGATTTTTGAAAACACTAATTCAAACTCTTGAATGTGTAAGCCTAAAAAATAATGTTATAACCACTAGTCTATATATGTAATTTCTCATATTTTATTTTCATGTTTCATAGATATGTAGGAGTTTACTCGTGTTTGAAAATATAGCTCTATGGGTTGGAAAAAAAGGAAATAAATTTGACATCCTCCAGTCCTCCTATTCAAGGAGGAGGGGTACAATTCAAATTAAATTTGATTCAGTCATATACTCAATAAAATTCAATTTGTAAATTTAGACAAAAAAAAATTACAAATGATCCTATAATCTTGTTTGTGTAAGTTTTTACTTTATCAGTTTTATCCTTTTTGGAGTACTCAACTTTAATCATTTTCGCAAAAAAAAAAAATTAATTAAAAATTGATCTTACTTTTTATTCTGTTACATCAAGGCCGTAACTATCCTCATTTGAAATGTCTTTCATCGAGGAAGTAAAACCTTAATAAATTTCATATTTTGAAAATACCTTATTCGTGAATTGCAACTTTAAAATCACAAATTTTATTAATTTATGTGGTTAATTTTAAGTGATTTAAGTTGAGATGAGAGTCGAAATTTATACTACATTCTTCCTCTAATTGAACCTGTCATTTCAATATCTTTTTGTGTAATTTTATATTCTATTACAATTTATTTCTGACTATTTTTTTGATAAAAAATCAAAAAATTCGACAAAATAATTAATATTAATATTAAAAAGTCGAAATTTATAAAGTAAAAGTTTATAGTACTATTTATTGACACAAATAAAATTATAAAACTATTTATAATTTTTTTCTAGGAAATTTACATCTAGGAATTCAGAAAAAATAAAAGGAAAGAATTGGCGGTGGGGACATTTGGGGACTGCCAAAAAATGATGAGGGGGCGGCAGCCGACAATTGCAGCCACGCCGCAGCAGCGTTTGTCGGGGCCGCTGTCACCATCCGCCTCCCCTATTCCTTGTTTACCCTAATCATTATCATACTTTTTATGATTTAATTTTTTATAGTCCTATCATTTTTTTATCATTTTAAAATTAATCCCAATTGTTTTGACTTTTTATTTTGGTTTATTAATTATTAAATTTTTTGAAATTTATTATTCAACTTGTTGTAGCAGGTCATCAAACAGGTAACCGTCATCTATATAATTATTTTTATTTTTTTTTTAATTTTGAAATGCCGTGTAAACTTTTTTAATCCAAATAATTTATCTCCAAATTTTTTTTCATATTTTTTTAGAAAGGAAGAGTGGTTTTCTACATTTATTAATTTATTTATTTTTATTTTGGATCAATTTAGACCCAGTAAATCAACCCGATTCACTTTGTCTTTTGATATAAAAATTATTTTAAACACGACTAAAATTATTAGGATTAAAAAAGTTCAATTGTCGCTTCGAAATTAAAAGAAAAAATAAAATAATTACATATGTGGTGTTTACTTGCTTGGTAACCTGCTGCAGCAGATGAAAAAGACCAATTTTAAAATTTTAGGAAATTTACAGGACCAAAATTAAAAAGTCAAAACAATCAGGACTAATTTCAAAACGATACAAAGTTACATGACTACATAAAAAATTTAATCCCTACTTTTTATTTTCATCATTTAAATTTTATTTATTGATTTACAATTACTATCTTTTTTTATTTAATTAATCACGATAATTTAGGATATAATATTTTATTAGAAATATTTGCTATTTGTTTAGAAAATCAAGTTCTGAAGACTGTCTCGTGTAAAAAAATGCAAGCACATATAGCCTATATTTGATTTTTAGATGAGAGATGATAATTTATTATGAATCATGGAGAGGTGGTTGGATATCGTAAAAGAAAATGAGGATCTCGTCTACATCTAGGTGTATTGAATTCTTATAATATATTTAAAATCGTGTAATTTTTTATACTGAAAAATATAATTTGTTTACACTTAAATGTACAATTATTTTTTCATATTAATAGTTGCACTGTTCAGTGTAAATAAATTGAATGATTCTAAAATATATAATGAATATTCGGTGCACTCTGATGCATACAAGACTTAGGTGAAGAAAAAAAATTTAATTGATGACAAACTTTATGAAAAAAAAAAAGGCTATTACTACAAAATTGTTATCAAACTTCTGTAGTCACATAACTTTTTGGCCGTAGCATTAAATAATGGACATTTAGAAAAATATGAATTTGTAACCTTTGCATTTAATGGTGCATGGGTGGGCTGTAGTCATGTTAATGGGCCAAAATATGTAAAGCCCATTATGCCCATCTAATACTGAAGAATGGCCCAGGTAGCAAGTCCATCAACCCTTCTTAGAAAAAATACGGCCCGTTAACTGAATCCTCATGCGGCTTATTACTTATTGCTTCGTGCGTGTAGTTTATTAGTTAGTTGGTTAATTAATTACTTGTAAATAAAATATTACTAATTGCTTGATTTCTAATTTCTTCATTCTATATTTTTTTCTGAATATAAATATTATATTACTTTTGATCAAATCAACACAACTTGAATTAGCGATGAATGCCGTTTCTTGTTATCATATTGATTGGATTGAGAAAATAAAAATTGTGTGATGAGGTATACTTGTGTGAGACGATTTCACGATGAGACGGGACATTATATGAACATTCATTGACCTTTAACATTTTAAGAGAAGTGAGTGTTGATTTGTGTTAGGTTGTACCCCGTCTCATACGAATTTTTGTAATAATATATATGATTCATAACGAGTAACATGTTTTTGGAAATTTATGAATCATTGCCTAAAATTCAATTATAGATAAATTTTTTTTAAAAAAATAAATATCCGTTAAATGTCTTTAATTTGTGAAATAAATAAGATTAGTTACATCCGTCGTGTTTATGTACATGCATGTGTAAACCATAAGACCAAAGTACATGTATATACATAGCTAGTTAGTAAAATATGAGCACGTGGTCATTAATAATTAGCCTATCAAAATCATGCATGCATGTAGCTATGTAAATCCTTATATTATTAATGCGAAAACAATTTTTTCCTTTTACATTATGTTTTTAAAATATATATACGCTTTTGCTGGAAAAAAAAAATTACTAGTACGCCTGCAAAAAATGAAGTGACAGTGCTATCCAAATCGTGATTCAATCGAAACATATATTTTCAGAATCCACTAATCTAGAGTATGACATTAGCATAATGTTATATTTTACTCTACGAGTTTAATAAATTATATAAAATTGATAACTTTATCTTCTAAAATTGTTCGAACTGATGTAGTATATCTAACAAACTTCATGAGTGTTAGTATCATGGGAGTTTCGACTGAAATGAGCATAATTATGGCTGCAAATAATGAAACATAATTGTAATATAGACATTAATAATTAAAGGGTAATTCTTGGTGGGCTGTCACATGCGTGTTAATCCGGGCCGGGTTAAATGGCCGTCCGTTTAAACCTATTATATGCAGGATTAGGGCCGAGCAATGGTAGACCCGTTTAAAATCGGGCCCTTTTGGCCCGGGACCGGGATTATTGAAATTTAAAGGTTAGCCACTTTGATTAACAATTGACCGATTGGCCCGCCTTGTGTTATGTTAATATATATAATATAATTTTCTCTATAATTTTATAAGTTAGTCCAAGATTAATATCAAGTCATAACTAATTTATAAAGGTGGGATATTAGAGATGTGACAGTAATTTCAAAATTAATACCAAGTCATGACTAATTTATTTAACTCTAAAGGGAAAAGGTCAAGTTAGTCTTCATCTTCTTTTTTTATTGCTCTGTTCCTATAAATTGTGTTTGGACTGGTGACTTATGATCTAGATGTTGGAGTATCAACTTTCATCTGTTGTTTATTTTGGAGAATTGAAGTATCAACTATCATCTAGATGTTCTATTACATGTCATGTTTTATTTTTTCAAAGATGCAGTACAAAACCTTTTTGAAGAGAGGACAACGTGTGATATATATAATTTTTCAAAATTCATTGGGAGCCCGTTAGGTGACCCGTTTAGCTCGTAACCCGCTAGGGTTAGGGCTAAGTCTCAATTATTAGTTGCCCGTTTAAATTAACCGGTTAAGGCCCGAGATCGTTTAACCCTCGGCCCTATAGGGCTGACCCTAATGGGTTAGGGTTAGCCCGTTTAACATCGTTAGTGGATGATTCGCCTTGACGAGAAAATACTATTTTAGACTTGGTTTAAACTGGCGAGGCAGATTCTTGAATGGGGCGATTGAGAGAAATATTTTTAATGATTCTGCTTAGCACCCTCAAAATTAAAATGCACATGTTTAGCACCAAAAAAATTGATAGCTGAAAATGGTCAGTGGTCTCTTTTTTAAGTGTAGTGATTATTGGCGCCACATAATTAAAATGCACATGTTTAGCACCAAAAAAATTGATAGCGCCATATAAATACAAATTAAACTACGACATGCTACCCCACATTATCTTCACTAAATAATCATAATAATCTCCAAACTTATAGAATAAATTATACTCTACTAATCATGAGCAAAAAATCTAGGTCACCTATTCAAATTTCTTTTCGTAATCATTCTTTTGAAAGTGAATGAGACAAGGTACCACTACCGTTTTCCTTTATCGATCATGGGGATTAAATTTAAAATGATCTCATAATTTATCACTTTTTTTGAAATGGTTTCAAAAAAATTTTACTAACAAAATTAGTCCAATTTTTTTTTTTAATCATATAATTTTAGCCTCAAAATTCGTTGGCGGTTTGGAATGACATGAAACGACGTTGTTTCATGTCACACACAACTCACGTGCGCCTTCAACTCCGACGGGATTTGCTGACTGTGTTAATATTAATATTAATAATTTACATTTATTTTTAAAGGCAAAATTCTTTTTTAAAATTCCACTTCATTATTCCTAAATAATAAACTACATCAATATATTAATATTGTCAATGAATCGTCTTCCCCAAAATTCCAAAAAATCGTCTTTCAGACAAAATTCCCATAAACACAAAAATCGTCTTCTCCAAATTAACACTACAAAAAATCGCGTTGCCCATTCATCGGTCTCAGTCATCTTCTTTCTCAAATCTCTTCGAAGTGCGAAAACCCTAATTTGTATGGTAGCAGTGTGGAAACTAGGGTTACGGTGTTGTTATTTTTCAATGTGTCCGGGTGGTTTTTTTTATTGGCTATTAAATCCATTTTAGACGGGACACGTCGAGCCCAGTCATCAGCTCATTGGAAACTCCCAATTTGAAGGACATGTGAGTTGCGCGTGATACGAAACAACATCATTTCGTGTCGTTTCGAACCACCGGCGAATTTTGGGCTAAAATTGTACAATTCGAAAAAAGTTGGAACTAATTTTGTTAGTCAAACTTTCTTGGGACCATTTCAAAAAATATGATAAGTTATGGGAACATTTTGAATTTAATCCATCGATCGTCCAATTTAGGCTTAATTGTTAAAAGATTAAATAAATTTCGTAATTTCAAGAGATAATGAAATTATAACCATAAAAAATATGCCCTTCCAATAGCCTTATAATTATTTTTTTAGGTCAATAATTTTAGAGGTTGTGTTTTAAGAATAATAATTTTATGAGCTTGTAAATGTAGGACAATATATATTTTAAAATCTATAAATATAGGATAATATATTTTAAAATTTATAAATGTAGGACAATCGAGTCGAATAAGCCCAAATCGGATTGAAATTTTGCAAGATTGTCCTATATTTACAGATTTCGAAAATATAATGTCCTGCATTCACAAGTCCATAAATCTGTAAATGTTGGACAATCGTGCACCTCATACGCTTCAACTCGGTTTGGGCTTATTCGAGCTTGATTGTCCAACATTTATTGATTTAAAATCATATTATCATATATTTACATATTTTAAAATATATTATCCTAAATTTTTAAGTCCCGCAAATTATTGTCCTTAAATCACAACCTTCCCCGAGTCACTAGCCTATAAAAAAACATTTCCCCCCACTTTTATCAGCATATTCAAAATGATATGTTTTTAAAAAATAATTGCCCTTCAGACGAGTACATTAGAAATTGGGTTTTAATGTTGTAATTGAGAAAATTTACCACGACTTAAACATAAAGGGGACAAAATTAAGAATTGTAAAAATATTTTGTTTTCTAATAACAACAAATTTCGTATTTAAAATGAATAAACACGAGATTGCAATACAAATATAATTTATTGAATCAAACTAAATGCGATTTTCAGAGTACAATTCCTATAGGTTATGAAATTAATATATTCCATCTTCACATTGCCACATTGCATAATTTGATTGCCTGTTCTGATTTGGTCAAATTAATCTAATTTAATTTGATCTTTTGTGTTTTGTTTATTTAAATTTTGACGGGATATTAATTTGATTTAACGGATTATCTTTCATTCTGATTAGATTTAACTGATTACCTTTCATTCTGATTAGATTTAACTCAATTTTAATGTATTTATAAATACTTTTTACAATGTAATAATATTATAATTAAGGCAATACGACTAATTCTCGTATACCAAACGTGAGCATTAATAATTTAGCGTAGTGAAAAAAGTTCTCCGAGTTTTGCGGAGCGTTCGGTTTTCTCTTTTGGGGGCTAAGGTTAGGGTTTTGGACCTTTTGGTTGCCGTTTTTACTGTGGATTGTGGTGTTTCTTCTCGTTTTCAAGGATTGGTAACATTTATTTCTTCGCTGTTTGTCCTTTTCGTGTCTGTCTTTTTGGTTTTGGCCTTTCTGATCAGCGCAATCCTTCTCATATCTAAGTCCCAACGGTGGTGTGAGTATGGTCGTTGCCCTGAATGATGATGATTTAGTGCTCGATTTGGGTTTTAGGAGTGTTTTATCCCGTAATGATTTGGTCTGTTTGGTTCGGGAAGTTATGTGGTCTAAGGTGGTGAACTCCTTTGCCCTAACGGATGTTATGATTAAAGCCTTCAAGGCTACTGGTAAAGTCTCGGCGAGGGAGTGAAGTAAGGGTATGATCATGTTCACCTTTGAAAGGATGGAGGATAGGGATTGGGTGTTGCGCAACCAACCCTGACACTTTGAAAGGTTTCTGTTCGCGATACAAAAACTTGATGGATCGGAGCAACCCTCAGCGATTAGGGTTTCACAGGCCTCGTTTTGGGTCCGGGCGTTGGATCTACCGATGGATTGCCAGACTGATGATGTGATTAAGATGTTGGCACGAAGATGGGAACTCTGGAATGTTATGATTCCCCGTTTGTGAACAACTATGGCGATTTCATTCGGTTTAAGGTCGCCATTGATATTTCAAAACCCTTACTGAAGGGAATCCATGTGCGATTTAACGGATCTCAACTGTGGATACGTTTTAGATATGAGGCGTTGCCTTACTATTGTTATTGTTGTGGTATGATAGGACACTTCTTCAAAGGCTGTGATTCCTTTGATCGGAATGGATCGACAGGGCTCCCCTCTCCGCCGTCAAAGGGGGACTAATAAGCACCCCCCGGTGTATGTTGCAGCGACGCCGCTGAAGCTGCAATCTGATAACAGTCCTCCGGCGAAGGCAAATACTTCCTTATCTCATGAGACACAGACCACTCTTACACCGCCACCTCGAAACCCTCCTACCCAGAATCCCCTTAGCAACATTGAACCTTTCCCCACAACCACCGAATCCACAACCACTGAACCTACCTTTATATTTTCATCCCCCATCTCTCCCTATCGACCCGAACCCATGTTATCCCGAAATACTGTCCCCGTGGCTATTGTTTTTAATCAGTTGAGGTATGAGTTGGCCTTTGATGATGTTCTGAACTTTAATGTGGCCATTCAGGCAACCTCACCCATCCAAACTCTCAACCAAACAAATGCTCTTCTACCCGGACCACCCCCAACGATTAACCTGACCCAATTGCCGGATGACGTCAACCCTTCTCAAACTCCACCAGCTTCTGATGTTTCGGGGGTCAAGCAGAAACGTGGATGGAAACGAGAGGCTAGACTGATTGGGGACACCAGAACCAGTGGTATTGTTGGTAATGATGGCCGAAGTGGGAAACGACAATTCCAGTTGGTTGATGAGGAGGACAGGGAGGGGGTAGCAGCGAAATGAGGCAGAACTGAAAATGGGAGAGAGAGGATTGAAGAGACTAGGGCTGATATTTCTGCTTTTACATCGGAGGTGGCTGCTAGGGAGCAGTCCCGCCGGGCCCAATGAGTTGTATAAGTTGGAACTGCCGGGGGCTTGGGATCCCCCGGAAAGTTTCAGTACTGAAGAAGGAGATAATCCTTAAAGGTCATGAGTTTGTTTTCCTTTTTGAAACCAAACTATTGTGTTCGGAGTTGGATCGGTTTGTGAGGAATATTGGCATGGATAATATGTTTGGGGTTAGCTGTTGTGTTGAGGGGGGAGGTCGTAGTGGTGGTGTAGCTGTTCTTTGGAGGGCTGACTGTGACATTCGTATTCTTTCTTCATCACTAAATCATATTGATGTATGGGTGGGGTCGGATACGGAAGGGTGGAGATTTACGGGTCTCTATGGGTGGCCGGAGGCGGGGTTAAAATGGAAAACTAGGGCACTGTTATGGGAGTTGAAGGGGAGTGAGAATGAAGCCTGGCTTTGTGTAGGTGACTTTAATCAAATTATGTTTGATTATGAGAAGCGAGGAGGCGTGGTGAGCAATGACCAACAGCTGAGGGAGTTTCGGGAGTGTGTTGAGGAGTGTGGTCTTCGGGATCTGGGATACAGAGGGGTGAATTACACATGGACAAATAAACAAAGAGGTGTGCGGAATATTCGACAAAGGCTAGACCGGGCCTTAGCTACGGACTCTTGGGTGGGAAGATTCCCGGACCATGGGGTGACTCACCTAACCCGGATACTATCTGACCATTGTCCGGTGATGGTGGATTAGAGGAAGAGAGGGGAGAGCAAAGAAGAAGATGGCCTAAGCTGTTTAGGTTTGAGAAAATGTGGCTCCAGGAAACGGGTTGTGCGGGAATTGTTGAACGCGCTTGGTATACGGGCGGTGCCAACACAGTGGGCGGTCTAGCTCTTGGGGTGTCGAGATGTGGGCAGGAGTTGCAATCATGGGATAATATGTTGTTCAGGGAGCTACCTCGGGACATTGAAAGAAGCAAACAGGCTCTAGACAAGTTGCATGCGGCACCACCTTCGGAGGAAAATTTGCAGCTTGTTAGAGCAATGGAGAATAAGGTGGCGGCACTGTTAAGAAAGGAAGAGGTGTTCTGGCTGCAACAATCAAGGGTGAATTGGATGGCGGAGGGAGATAGAAACACCGGGTTTTTTCATAGGGTGGCAACGGGGAGGAAAAGGCGTAATCATATTTCAAAGATCCGTGATGATGATGGTATTGTATGGGAGGAGGAAGAGGATATTGAGAGGGTGTTCACGAATTACTTCGCCAAACTCTTTACTGCCAACACGGACTTAGATATGGAGGAGACCGTTGATGCTGTGGAGCACAAGATTTCTGGGGTGATGCATTATGGATTGACCGAGCCTTTTACGGAGGAGGAAGTTATTTTTGCTCTCTCCCAAATGCATCCTACTAAGTCCCCAGGACCAGATGGTATGTATGCTTTATTCTACCAGAAATTCTGGGGGATTGTTGGTAATGATGTTATCTATGCTTCTTTGGATATTCTTAATAATGAAGTGTCTCCTGATTTGCTTAACCAAACCCGTATTGTGTTGATTCCTAAAAAGAAAAAACCCAGTACTTGCATGGATTTTCGTCCTATTAGTCTGTGTAATGTGTCTCTTAAACTTGTTACCAAAGTAATTGCAAATCGTCTTAAACCCTACCTTCCTGCTGTGATTGATCCTTGTTAGTCTGCTTTTGTTCCGGGTCGCCTTATTACTGTTAATGCTTTGCTTGCCTATGAGATTTTTCATCACATGAAGTTAAATAAAGCTTAACTAAAAGGACCTTTGCTTGTAAGCTAGATATGAGTAAGGTGTATGATAGGGTTGAGTAGGGTTTTCTCAAGAGAGTGCTTTTAAAGATTGGGATACCGGGGGGGTTAGTGAGAACTATCATGAAGTGTGTATCGTCGGTTTCCTTTTCGGTCCTTATTAATGGTTTCCCTTCTCCCTTTTTTACTCCAACACGGGGTATTCGGCAGGGAGACCCGTTATCCGCCCTTGTTCGTCGAGAAGTTAAGAAGGGGGCACTTCATGGGGCGAGGATTTGCAGACGGGCGCCACCAATTCCCTTTCTTTTCTTTGCTGATGATAGTGTGATTTTTGGGCGGGCGAAACCGGAGGAGGTTGTGGTTCTTAAGAGAGTGTTGGAGGTGTATGAAAAAGCTTCCGGGCAGGCTATAAATCTGCTCAAATCGGATATAGCTTTTAGCGGGGGAGTCTCGGATGAAAAGGCGGAGGGTCTGGGGTTTTTTGGGGGTTCGAAGAGTGGCACATGTTGGGGTTTATCTGGGGCTGACAATGAATGTGGGGCGATCTAGGGAGGAGATTTTCAGGGGTCTGGTGGGGAGAGTTGAGAAGAAGCTGAAGGATTGGAAGAGTCGGACACTGTCTAATGCTGGCAAATTGACACTCGTGAAGTCGGTGGCTCAAGCAATTCCAACATATGTGATGAGCTGCTTCAAAATTCCTAGTTCTATTATTGGGAAGATTGAATCAACTATTTGTAGATTTTTGTGGGGCCAAAAAGGGGAGGAGAAGCGTGTTCATTGGCTAGCGTGGCACAAACTATGCTTACCGAAGGGGTATGGAGGATTGGGGATTCGTAATCTGGCGGTTTTTAACAGAGCTATGTTAGCAAAACAAGGGTGGAGGTTAATTCTTGACGACTCCTCCCTGCTTGCTCAATCTTTAAAAGCTCGATATTTTCAGAATTCTTCGTTTCGGAATGCTGTCATTGGTTTGAATTCCAACTACTGTTGGCAGAGCTTGGTGGAGGGTAGGAGACTCCTTGAGAAGGGGCTGGGTTGGAGAGTTGGGGATGGAGCTTCAGTACGAGTTTGGTATGGGTCTTGGCTGGCGGATAATGAGAACCCGACACTGCTTGGGCCGGTTCCAGAAGGTATGGAATTGATGACAGTGTCAGAGTTGGTCCACGAGGAGGGTGGAGAGTGGAATGTGGAGCTAGCAGATTCTCTGTTCACTAGGTCGGAGATGCAGCGGGTGTTGGGTACTACCTTGCGGCGGCAACCCGGGCCTGATGTTGTGTGCTGGAGGGGTACGAAGGACGGGATATACACGGTCCGATCTGGTTATGCAGAGGAAATGGCGCGGATTCAGTCCAGCTTGAGTGAGGAGAATGAGAGGTGGCGTACGGTGTGGCGAATGGGAGTGGCTCCGAAAATCCAATTCTTCTTGTGGAAAGTTTGCCATGATATTTTGCCAGCGGAAATCAATCTTATAAGCCGGTTTGTCGACCTTGATCCTTTTTGCCCGTGTTGTGGATTGGACGTTGAGAGCCTGGAACATGTATTGAGGGATTGTTAAGAGCAAGATTGATTTGGGTGACTCAGGGGGTGAGTGTCAACTGTGTGGCAAGTGTTCCATTTTGGGATTGGTTTGTGGAGGAGTTACGGAGTGTGGAGATGGAGCATCGCCCCGATCCCGCTAATAATCTGGTCCATCATATGGTATGGCGAGGTGGACGGAACTCCGTCGTGTTGGTGGGGAAAGTGACGGATGTCTCAATTAGGGATGGTGCGTTGTGCTTTTGTCGAGATGACTACGCATATTTTTGAAAAAAGCTTATCATAAGCGTGATGTCCATCGATAGGGGAGGCGCATGGTGATGGCGAGGTGGATAGGTGGAGTTTGATTCTATGTTCCTCGAGGGGTGGGATGGTCTCTCTCTTTAAAAATTGTGGAGGAATGTCTCAATTTGGGATGGTCTTTCGAGGCCTTTTAATTAGGTGGGGTTGCCCATAATTTCGAGATGAAGTTTGGTAATCTTTATTTTTGTGGTGCTTCGCCAATCATATCTCGTTGAACATTTTGTTGTGATGTCATTTATTTATATATTTTATCTTCCTGCAAAAAAAATAAAATAAAAACTTGAGCATTATTTGCATTATTTGACATTTACAGGTTTAAATAAAGTGGTAGGAGCCTCAAAAGGTGTTCTTTGAGTTTGATTCTATATTATTGAATTTATTTGCTTAATTATTATTGTTCGCATGCATGGTTCCGCATTGGTCTCTCTTACTTTGGTTCGGTTGTGGAGGATATTCTTGTGCTTGGGAGGTCTTTCGAGGCCTTTAATTTCCGGTGGGTGAGACGCTCGGGTAATGTCGTTGCCCATAATCTTGCCTCGTTCGGTTTTAGTTGTTCCTGTCCTTTTATATCGGAGTCTGTTCCGATCTCTGTTGATCATTTTGTTGATGCCGATTTGGCTCCCTGATTTATATATTTTATCTTCCTGTCAAAAAAATAAAATAAAAACGTGAGCATTATTTGATGACTACACATATCTTACATAGCTACATTTATTATATCCATAGTCAGTAGCAACATGATGTAGGGGGCCTGCATAAAGGTGAATAAATTATCCAAATCATGTAATCTTTGCTTCAATTTAATAAGAAAATAGAACTTATTATACATAAATATTAATATTATACGTGAATTAATGATTTACCTTCCAACTTAATTATTATTGTTCACATGCATGCCATGTACACAGCATACAAGTATAATATATATATATATATATATATATATATATATATATATATATTGTGTAATATATACCAAGTTGGACGATCGGAAAAAAAAAACGACAATGTTTGAATAAGGTGGAACTTGACTTTTTTTTATAGATATACACTTTAGTAATATAAAGTCAGAATACACTTTAAGTAATATAAGTCACATATACTTGGTATCTTAAACTTATCACCGTGAAACGAACTTTTTTTATAGACATACACTTTAGTAATATTTTCTTTTATAATATAAGTCACACCCTTTCACACAACACTTTACTATAATATAAGTCACACCTTCACAGAAAAAAGAAGTCACACACTTTAGTAATATAAATCACACTCCTTAACCAGTTTCACCGTAAAACTTGTTCACACTATACTTTGTCTAATATAGATATAATATGAGATTCTAGGTTGTGTGTAATATTCGCACCTAACAACGTTAATTAGTTTATCTAATCACAATCCCCTCAAAAAAAAAAAAAGGTTTATCTAATCACAAAATTCAATGACACACGACATGCTAAATAATGAATTTTGTATATTAATTGCTATCATGTCGAGTTAATCGTTCATAGAAACTCTTGTCCATTTTTATTAGATAGAATGAGCATACTCTTTAATTTTATTTTATTTTCCCATTTCTAACAACAATTAACTATTTACTCCGATCACAACGGGATATAATATTTAAAATATACAATCACGGCCAATAATTGGATATGTATTCAACAAATTCAAACATGTAGTATAATAATAATATTCCTTAATTTTGTGCCAGATATTTTCCGTTTCAAAGGCTGTATTCAAGTATTCATCATAGATTGTGCGCTTGGTATTGATAAGATTTTCTTAATCCTTCAATAATAACTTTGAACATATCCATCAATTTAGAGATTCTATTATCACTTTCCATAATCCGAATTGTTTACTCCATAAATTTTAAAACTCAAGATTCTATTATGTACAGATTTTAAAACCATAAATTTTTTTATTAAACTTTTCATAGATATATTTTAATTACATACATTTTTATTAATTTATTAATTTTCTAATTTACTAATTGATGGATTTTACCTGTGACTAGTTGTAATAACAAATTTCTTGAATTAAATGTGAAGACACAAAATACAATTAAAAAGACATTCTTTCTTCATTTGGTAGACCGATGCTAATTTCGTTTATTGACAAATCAATCTTATTTGATTTGATCTTTCATTTTGACGAGATACTCGTTTGATTGGATTGATTTTCTATATGAAATATTATTTGATATTTCTCTCACTATACGGTACGTCACAATTTTAATATGTTTACACTAATTTGTAAGAATGTATTCTTTCTATATTTTTTATTTTTCCCAACTTGTTTATAATATAAAACTTAACAATTACACTTATAAATTAACACAATTACTTTTATAAACTAATAACAATAGCATTTAATATTATAATATTACTTTATATATATATAATAATATTAATTGATAAGTATAGTAATATTAATTTATAAATGTAATTATAAAATTCATATTATGAACAGGTTTCACCGGGACTCACTCCATAAACTATTATTACATTTAAAATTGAATTAACGTGTTTAAATGTACACACACCATGTATAAAGTAAAACTCATATGAAATATGTCTATACATGAACTCTATCACTGTTATATAAAAAAATTATTACTGTTATATATAAAAAATACTTTATTTTTTAAATAGTGATAATTATATAATAATAATAATAATATAAAAAAAATTAAATTCACAGTGTACTCAAATTGACACAGATTTTTTGTCAAATGCATATGTTGTTGGTTTTCTTCATTTGTTGCAACTATTTTAAAGTAAAATTTTAAAAGTAGTAGTATTTCATTTAATTTTTTTAAAAAACAATAAGTTTTATACTAAAAATGATCTCAAATAATTTCTTGACTTATTAGTTGTTTTATTTATTAAATTAAACTATACCTAACAAATCTCTCTCTCCCCATAAAACAGGCTGGAAGGATTCAAAATCAACCTCACCAGGCCACCACCATTACTATGAATCAATACATTCCATCTTAACAAAATTGACAATTATCCAACAAATCACCAAAACTAACTCATACAAAAAAGCAATAAATCCATGACAAAAAGTTGCTAAATAAAACTAAAAACAAAATTAAAGATTGAAAAAGCAGGGGAAGAAAGAGGAAGTGTTTCTCTGCTTTATGCCCTCCACTTCTCTTTTCTTAAGCATCTTTTCTTGCTTTTCCGCTCTTTTACTTAGGCCCATTCTTGACCTTATTGTTTTTGTTTCTTTTTCTGTTGAGTGATTCGAAGCATATTATCTTCACTTGTTTGTTCTGCTGAATTTAGTTACTAATTTATTTTAATTTTTCTCATCTTTCTAGTTTTGATCGTTAGGAAAGAAAGTTTAGCCTCTTTGGAATAGATTATTGTTTCCTTTTCTGAATTTGCGAAAATTTCTCGTTTTCCTTTCTGGGCTGCGCTGATCAAGCTTAAAAATTCTGTAATCTGGAGTTTTTACTCCATAAATACATCTTCTGGGTTCTGTAAATTTTGTGTTTCCCCAGTTCTTCAAGTTTTGAATTTCTCTACTTATTTTTTCTTGAATTTTTTCAAAATTGGGTTCTCGATTCCATGGGACTCTGTCATGGAAAACCCACTGAACCACCGAAAAATCCGTCTGAAAATTCAGCAATCCCGTCTGAAAACAACGAACCCACTGCCAATCTCTCAACCGGAAAAACCCCCAAGTTCCCATTCTATAGCCCTAGCCCCTTGCGTAATATTTTCAAGAGTTCACCGGCGAATTCCAGCAGTGTTAATTCAACACCATTGCGCTTTTTTAAGCGGCCGTTTCCACCACCATCGCCGGCTAAACACATCAAGGCGTTGCTTGCGAGGAGACACGGCTCTGTGAAGCCGAATGAGGCCACAATTCCTGAAGGGAGTGAGTGTGAGATTGAAGGGTTAGATAAGAATTTTGGGTTTTCTAAGAATTTTGCTGGCCACTATACTATTGGGGAAGAGGTGGGCAGAGGACATTTTGGGTACACTTGTTCTGCTACAGGAAAGAAGGGGGCCTTAAAAGGGCAGGATGTTGCTGTTAAAGTTATCCCCAAATCAAAGGTCTTGTTCATTATGACTCAATGTTCTTTTGTTTCAATTGATTTTAATATATATGAGCATATGTGTGTGTGTGTTGTGTGTATAATCCATTGTTTGATGTATTGTAGTTGATGCTCTTATGTTGATCTGACTAGGTCATGTTTGTATACCAGGGCTTTTTCTCATTTGAGAGTTTTAAACTTATCTTATTGTTAATTTGTTTGATTGCATATGTGATGATTGTTGAAATAAAGATTGTTTATTGTCTCATGTGAGTAGGATGTTTTAAACTTGTGTAGATGGCTACAGCAATTGCGGTAGAGGACGTGAGAAGGGAAGTAAAGATGCTACGTGCACTATCAGGACATAAAAACTTGGTGCAATTCTATGATGTGTACGAGGATGAAGAAAATGTATATTTAGTAATGGAGTAAGTTTGGACTGTTTCATATTTAATTGAGATTTTGTTATCTTAATTGTTCTATTGGTATCTATCATAAGTTGTTGAAAATTCGTTATTAATCTGCTATTAAACTGAAGATAGATTTAACCTTATCCTTTCTAATCTTTAAGCATGTTAAACTCAGTTTCAAGATGCTGCATATGGTGGCGTTTATGTAAACATAACTTACAAATCGCGTACATGATGAATGGTTTAAAGATGAGGGATGACAAATTTTAAGATTTCTACATCTTCCCTTGTTCAAGTTGTTTGGTGATGAAATGTATTGTTAATTATTCCATGTTGTCAGCTGTAGAAGACATTGTTTTATTTGAGATTCCTGGCCACATTCACCGTGCTAATTAGAATTCGAGGATTAAGAAAAGACAAGACTGAGCCACAATTTTTGGAATAAACAATTGACACACTTAGTCACTCTTAAGGGCCTGCATTTCTTGGTATATAATTGTGAATCTCATCTCTATATTTCCTTTCCTTTTCCAGGTTATGCAAAGGTGGAGAATTATTGGACCGTATACTTTCTAAGTATGAATTTGTATTTGGTTTTTTGAGCATCTTTCTTTCGTGTTTCCCACCTTTCTAAGAAGTTTAATTATTTGCTCCAGGGGTGGCAAATATGCAGAAGAAGATGCAAAAGTCATCCTGGTCCAGATTTTAAGCGTTGTAGCATATTGCCATCTTCAGGGTGTGGTCCACCGTGACCTAAAACCCGAGGTACAACTAGTGATATCCCCAATTATGCCCTTGTTTCCTACCCTAACTTCATGCATGATGTTCAGATATTTGTTCCTTGTTTATCTGGTACTGACGTTATAATAAACTATGTCTTTGTTTCGTTGAGTAAGCTTGTTGAATGTGTCGGTAAACTATTATAAGTTTATAAGTTAACATTCGTCTTTTGTTTACTTATCGTGTTTTAAATTGTTAGAGCTTCTTGTAGCCAGTGAGTTATGTGCATATTACGATTAATAGTTCTCGTCTCTAGTTTTGATGATAATAAATGTGTATTAAGACTTACCTCAGATTTCAATGCACATGCCTTAATTTTTTGCATTACAAACTGCTCTAGTAAGAGGTGATACTAATTACTAATCATCCGATTCATCCATAATAATTTCGCAATAATTGGAAGGTGCATTGACTTGGAGTATATGATGCATATTTATCTTTATTTAGGAAAAGTATCTAGAGGGATCTGATAAACTTGTTTAAAGCACTCCCTATGTCCCAATTATATAGGCTGGTTATCTTTTTATGGATGTCCCGACTATATAGGCTGGTTTCGATATAGATTAATATTTTTTTAATTCTTTTTTACTAATATACCCCTATTTAATATACTTTATTACAATCATTATATTCTTTTCAATCTAGGAAGTGGAACTATAAATTTTAAATAGGGTTAAAATAGGAATTTTACTTGTCTAATTTGCTTATCCAAAAAGTTTTTTAATCTTTGTGAAAAATCCAATCAGCCTATATAATTGGGATGGAGGGAGTCTCAATTTTGTCTCCATATATTAGATCCAGTTGCTGAAGTTTCAATCTTTGATTGCTAGAGAGTTCAATGGCATTCATGTAGCTTAAATATTGTTATTCTATTCTTTAATTAAACTCTGTATCGGCTAAAATGTCAGAGCTTATATTATAAAATTGTACAAATTTTTTGGATTCAGGGTACTTGTGTCTTTTCCCCCCCTATCCAACTTACACGGTTAATCTTGTGTTGCCTCAGAATTTTCTCTTTTCTACAAAAGACGAGCATTCCTCTTTGAAGGCCATCGACTTTGGACTATCTGATTATGTAAAGCCAGGTTCAGTCTATTGCTAAATAGTAGTTCATACAGTAGTGTCCCCATTTTAACTGGCAAGTTGAGTCTTGACGATAAATATTGTGGCAGATGAAAGACTTAATGATATTGTTGGAAGTGCTTACTATGTGGCTCCAGAAGTGTTGCATAGATCATATGGAACAGAGGCTGATATGTGGAGTATTGGCGTCATTGCTTATATACTTCTCTGTGGAAGCAGACCATTCTGGTCGAGGACAGAATCGGGAATCTTTAGAGCTGTTCTAAAGGCTGATCCAAGCTTTGACGAAGCCCCTTGGCCGTCCTTGTTTCCAGATGCCGTGGATTTTGTCAAAAGATTGTTGAACAAGGATTACCGTAAAAGGATAACAGCTGCTCAGGCCCTTAGTAAGTAGTATAATTTAACAGTTTTATGGTCCCAAAACTTGTATACTACTGTCCAATTTTGGTTCAATTTTTTTATTTTTTTTTCGATTTGGTCTCTATTAAAAAAATTGTCCATAATTTGTCTACTGTCCACTTTTGGTCCCAAAAATGGTAACTTTTCCGATTTAGTCCCAATATTAAAAAAATTGTCCAATTTTGGCTCCAAAAATAGCAGGAAAGTTGAAAATGGTGTCTTTTTTGTCACACAAATGTCATGTGAAGGATTTAGTTTGAGGCCATAATTGGACAGTAAGTTATGGGGCCAAAACGTGACAAAAAATGACATTGTTTTCAAATTTCTGGCGATTTGGGCCAAAATTTGACAATATTTTTTTAATATTGGGACTGAATCGAAAATGTTAACATTTTTTGGGGCCAAAAGTGGACAGCAGACAAATTATGGGACCGAAAACTTTTTAACTCGCAAGTGCTAAGACAAGAATAGTTGCTAACTTTTAGTTCATGGCCCATCTTATCTAAATGAAATTCTTGCATTGGATAACATATATATATCTTGAAGTAATTTTTGATATCAAATCTTACCTAAAAATGTATTGCTTCCAGGTCATCCATGGCTGGCTGGTCACCATGATGTGAAGATTCCTCTGGATATGATAACGTACAAGCTTGTGAAAGCTTATATATGTTCTTCTTCTCTGAGGAAAGCTGCCTTGGGGGTATGCATACAGAAGAACCTCTTTCAAGGAATTATTCTGTTTTAAAATGTTTCCGACTGTGATACACTTGCTCTTTTTGGCTTTGCTTTTTTCCTAAAGAACAACACATGCTTTGGTATCCAACAAAAAATAGTTCAATTCATAATGCGAAAGGTTTAAAATCCTACTAGATGAATTTATCCATATAATCTTTGATGGATTTGTTATTTTGAATTTAGCTTCAGTTACAATTTACCATGTAAATGTTGGATTTTAGTTTCCCAATCCTACTAATATTATTGTTGTGATATTTTAAGATGAGTTCTCTTTATGTGATCATTTAAATTATCTGTTCTACCTTTGCAACAGGCTTTGGCAAAAACATTGACAGTATCTCAGCTAGCCTATCTTAAGGAACAGTTCACATTACTAGGGCCAAACAGAAGTGGATTTATATCCATACAGAACTTCAAAACGGTCAGCAGTCTTTCTCTCCCTCTCTCTCTTACTCCATGGGCACTTAGTGTTTCTCTCTCATGTCTCACTCGCCTACTTAAAATGCTCTCTGCAGGCAATTGCAAAGCACTCCACCGATGCAATGAAGCTTTCACGTGTTTTGGAATATGTCAACGTGGTAAATTTTTTAGGAACCTTCCCTTTTGAATGTTCAGTATAGTCTCATTGCTACCACTATTGATATTATTTGTTTGGCAAAGTCTCATGTAAACTAGTTTAACTCTGTCACTAGTGTGTATTTTTAAACAACATTAGTTGTTTCATTCAAAAGTATTAGTTTCTATACGATAGAGTGATAGTTGTGAACCAATTATACAGTAAGCCTCTTTTACATAAGATCAACTCAATTTGTTAAATGTATCGTGCAGGTAAGTTGTCTCCAATACAGAAAACTGGATTTCGAAGAATTCTGTGCTGCAGCAACGAGCGTATATCAGCTGGAAGGAATAGAAAGCTGGGAGCAACACGCACGGTACGCCTATGATTTCTTTGACAAGGATGGAAACAGGCCTATTATGATCGAGGAACTTGCCTCAGTAAGCTCTCCCTCTCTCTTCTCCAACTCTTTAAACAAGAAACGATTTTCTCAGCCTTTTCATTAAATTTGCGATGTTCATCTGTTTTCCGAACAGGAACTCGGGCTCAGTCCATCTGTACCCGTCCACGTAGTTCTGAAGGACTGGATAAGACACTCAGACGGGAAGCTGAGCTTCCTAGGGTTCGTTCGACTCCTCCATGGGATTTCTTCTCGATCGTTTCAAAAGGCCTGAATGCTGCAAGAAGATACACAAATAAGTACGTAGACATGGTGAAGCTGTGGCTGGTTTTCTGCAAAAATACTGTTATTGTAATTTTGCTTCCAATACCAATTAGATGGTATAGGATATAATATTGTACAGATATGAGATTATTAGATCATAAAAGGTAGAGTTTTCAAGATTTTGTTTGGTTAAGTATGAGTGACGGCTGTTTCTTCATTACACCAAACAGAACTGGTAATTTTGTCATCCATATCTGGGCAACAGCTCAATCCACTTGTGTCTTAATTTGATTATTATTTTTTTCACTAGGAAATTAATTTAATTGATTTCTTTTTATATTTAAAAAGTCATAATTTCTTCTCAATTTTTTTTTTTAAAAAAATTATTGTTCAAGTGCATTGTCATAGTTTTAAAAAAAAATAAAAAATTTAAATCATCAGTCTCAACTCTCAAGTCACGAATAAAGAAGTTTTACAAAAAAAAAAAAAGTCTCGAAAAACCCACGATGCAAGTTAGCATTTACAAATAAAACAACATCTTATATATCCAAAAAATTTTTACAAGATAACGCCAAATTTAACACTTTAAGAGTAATAAGTGTGTTGATTTGTCATAATTTTAAAATAATTAACATTTTCTAATTTTATGTATGTATGAGACGACTCATACTTGTTTTTGCCAGGGTCATTAGGGCAATAGACACCTCTTTTGATTTGAACCATGTTTAAATTTCAAGTAGAGAAAAATATCTTATGTAATAATGTAATGATACTTCTTTCTCAAGCGTTAAAATTTTAAAAAATAACACTTTAATAAAGACACTAGGGCAATAGACATCTCTTTTGATTTGAACCATGTTAAAATTTCAAGTTGAAAAAAATATCTTAAGAAGTAATATTGTAATGATATTTCTTTCTCAATAGTTAAAATTTAATAAAATAACACTTTAATAAAGAAAACAACATATTTCTGCTATCTAATAAAATTTGAACTTAACTAACTCTTCCAAATTCAAAAACGAGGTAAATAAAATGATTTAGATCTTGAATCGAAAAATTGAAAAGATTTGTCGATTTTATTTTTAAAATACATAATTTATTCTAATAAAAATATACTCTCCGATCTATTTTGGAATCAATTTCAGTAAGGAAATAAAAAGAAACATTATTTGAAATTTTTTTTCAGACGTTTAAAATTTTTTTTCTAAATTAGTAGGATTTCTTAATGAACAAATAATGCAAAAAATTAATAATGCATTTCTAATTCATTTTTCAACATGTTTTTTAAGTAGACATCCTTTTTAAAAAAAAAAAATCTTACAATCATTTAAATATATTTAGATCTTCGGTTGACTCCATGAAAAATCTTCACCTCCTATCATTTTTTGAAAAATTTTTGTGAGAAACAAAATACACAAAAATTAATATTTTTTTTAATATGTGTGCAATGGAATTTAGTTAAAGGGTGATATTCCAAAAAATCAAATGAAACGCAGAAAAGATGATACTATTTCATCTCTTATTTTATTTACATTGAAATGTGTAATATGTGCTCTTGAAATAAATTGCAGTTAATTGGAGCATTGGGTTGGCGTTAATAGGATAGTAATACTTTATGCATAATGTAGCTCTAATGACATAAATTATCACTAAAGGTCAACCAAAATATTAAATAAAAAAAAAAATGAAACAATGTCTTTTTTTAATAAATACTCCCTCCATCCCAAAAAAAGCGTGACGTTTATTATTTTCACGTATTTTTACGAGAGAGTTTTTTATTAATATTTAAAATAATAAAATTTTTAAAAAGATTTATACTCATCGATCAAAAAATTGGATATAGATGAGAGGTAGATCTATAATTCGGTTCGGTTCTTCTGCGGTTCGGTTTAACCGATTCGAATCGCCGGGATTCACGGTTCAAGGATTCCTTTGGGCAACTCTCACGCAGAAAATACAGTTTATTTACATTGAAATGTGTAATATCTTTGAAAAAATTAGTTTTATTATTTAAAATATTAATAAACATAAATTAATAAAGGTCATTTAATAAAAAAAACTGAAACGATAATCCCAAAAAAAATAGACGTGAGAGCGATATTTTTTAAAGGGATTGAGTTAGTAAAATATAAAACTCTTTATCAGAAGAAAAAAATGATTCTCTGCTCTCTGTAATATAAAATATAAATCTTAAAAAAATAATATAAAAAATGCATAAAAAACTCTGTTAAGAGCCTTCGCTCTCTGTAAACTTACTGAACTTACAAAATCAGAATCAATGGCGATCCAGAAATCCCCGTCGAAGGCGCGATTTGCTAAGCCCAGATCTCCAATCTTCATACTCACAGCTTCTATTGCATGCATTACTGTGTTGTACCTTGTCTCATCCCTAGTTTCCACGCGGAGAAGCATACAGAACATGGTAAAGAACCCCAACTATCGTCAAAGTTTGCAGCGAAAATACTTATATTGGGGAAGCCGAATTGATTGCCCCGGGAAACACTGTGATACTTGTGCGGGTTTAGGGCACCAAGAATCGAGCCTTAGGTGTGCCCTTGAAGAAGCCCTGTTTCTCGGTAGGTATGTATCGCATTTCTATCTTGGAAAAACTGATAGGTTCTCAGATTTGTGAATTTTTTGATTTTGATATTTGCTGTGATCGAGCTTTTTATTGTTGATTTGATGGCTAGTTATGAATTTTGATTCTGGGGATTTAATGTAGTCTATTGTGTACCATTGAAAATAGGCATGTTTGTGCTGATTTAGTGTGTTGAATTTGGCATATTTTGGGGGTTTTATGTGCTTTCTTAATTTAGCCCCAGTGGGATTTAATAGGGGAGTGACGCTTATGTTGTGAGTTTCTGTTGAGTTTGGCCTGGTTATTTCATTTTTAGTGGTTTCTGTTGATGAACAATCTTCTTTGCTTCTTCTCTGTTTGAAGTATTTCCTGATTTCTGTTCTCAGGATGTTCTTTTTAACATTTGACACATCTACACCCCTATTTGAGAAACATAGTGGTCACTGAGGAATTATGTTATATAATTACTGAAGCTGGGGTGCCTATGTGTAGTATTTCCCAGTTCAAGGTGAATGCCATGCTTATACGAGGGCTTTGTCCCACTCGTCTAATGTTCAGTTATAATGTACAATATTGGTTCCTGAAATCATCAGACGACACTGGGAAATTGGATCTTGAGTCTGAAGACTATTTTCAATTAGCTCTAACATTTAAGAATAGAAGATGGAGTGGCTTTTTCAATACTGATCTACTTGTTAAAAACTGACATGACTGGTTAGAGTTTATATAAGAACTGTACGTTAGCGCTATAAACAAAGTGATAAGATCAGAGGTCATTAAATCTGTATCATTGAATATATGAACATCTGATGTAATAAAACAAAATTGTGCTTTTGGTTGAGCTGTGGACTGCCAGAATTTGGATCTGAGCTCTGCACACGCATATTTGCAACATTACATATTTCCCTCTTTTAACATCAGAATTGTCTTCTTTACAAATCTCTCCTCTATTTGCAGGACATTCGTAATGCCTTCTAGGTTGTGCATAAATCCAATACACAATAAGAAAGGGATTCTTCATCAATCTGGCAATACAGTTTCTGAAGAAGGGTGAGCTTGTTTGTGCAACTTAGTAAGACTGCTGTTTGCATATTGCAGAAGAGCTGAATTATAATAACGCTGATTGTTAACCAGGTGGCTTAGCCCACCTGGCCACTGGGCTCCTCAATTGAGTGGGAGACCCAGGTTCGATTCCCTTTGGGAACGAATTGGAGTATGGGAGTTATAAGGTGGTTTGGTGAATATGTAGAGTGTTTGGGTGCTTGGTGTACTAACTACTAACAACTAACTTTGTCCGATCAAAAGAATAATAACGCTGATTGTTCACTAATGACATTAAGCTAGACTTTTACATGCACGCACACACATACATATTGTTCAGATTTCAGTTTGATATCTTCAAAATCCTAAAGTCAAGGAAGTAGAATTTTAGTTTTGATCTAACTCAAGTTTTTTGACTGTAACTTAAGTCTGGGCATATAAAGAAATAGGGTACTCCATTTGAGAGTTTTTCTTTTATGGAGATTGCATTAATAGAAGTGCTTCCCTTTAGACTGACCTTGTTATTTTGGTTTGAGCTTGTGGCAGAATATAACTGTCAACAAGTAGTCTTTGCTGGTTAAATTTCTCAATTGATGTTGTTCATTAGGTGGTCAGCTAGCTCCTGCGCTACAGACTCTTTCTATGATCTGGACCTCATATCCAACACAGTACCTGTGATTTTGGATAATTCCAAAGTGTGGCATCATGTTCTTACAACAAGTATGAAATTGGGATCTAGAGGCATAGCACACGTACAAGGAATTAGTCGAACTGATCTAATGGAAAAAAGTTCCTACTCAAATCTTTTACTCATAAATCGCACTGCAAGTCCTCTCTCCTGGTCAGTATCGATATCTAGTTTATGTGCTGTCTACTCCTCTGTTTCCTTTTCTATCATCGTCTTATATTATGAAAGTTTGAAAATTGCTAATCATCATTAATGAAGTAGATGTGTCTCCTTTCAAAAGATGTTGGAAAAATATATGATTTTTTTTGGTTTATTGTGTAATTTCCCCTCGACAATGAGGAAATGTTGAAAGTAGTCATTTAATCAATTCACTGTTCCAACAGATTGAGCACATTATCCTAGCATATTACTGGTGTGCATTAAGCAGTTCCTCTGCTGAATTATGTACTTCAATTAGATTTTGAATCTTGATAATTTTTCTGTAGGTATTAATCATAGTAGTCATTCAGGTTCATGGAATGCAAGGATCGGAAAAACCGGAGTTCTGTTATCTTGCCATATTCGTTTCTTCCTTCAATGGCTACAAAGAAGCTACAAGATGCTGCAGAAAAGGTGATCTATCTAATTTGCTCTCTGTCAATTATTGCTAACTACAAAACTCTTTCTGCCTTCTCGTTTTATTCTTCCCTGCTACTATGTATGTGCAATTTGATTAATACTGTATAGATAAAAATGGTCTTATTACTTGCAGCTTGTTTCTTTTGTTCCCTGCTATCTAATTAGATATATGTTTAAATTAGATTAAGGCACGCCTTGGAGATTATGATGCTATCCATGTTCGCCGAGGTGATGTACTGAAAAATAGGAAGGATAGATTTGGCGTCGAGCGGAGCTTACATCCTCATCTCGACAGAGATACACGTCCAGAGTTCATTCTTTGTAGGATTTCCAAGTGGGTCCCACCTGGACGGACCATTTATATTGCGTCCAATGAGAGGACCCCTGGCTTCTTCTCTCCTTTAGCTGTAAGGTAACTTACCTTTTACCTTTGAACTTTTCGATCTTCCAAATTTTAGTAATTTACTATGAGATCAGTTCCTTATTGTACTATTTGGACGAAGTGGAATAACTCAAGTAGTTAGAGCAACACTACCTATGCCGTGAGGTTTGAGGTCAAGTCACCGTTTGCCCGATTAAAAAAAAAAACACTATTTGGAGAAGAAATCGTCTCTGGTTTTGGAAATGAAATAAAAATAGAAGTTAGGCCTATAAGGTGTTTCTATTATGTGCAAAGTTACTTGGATTGATTGTTTGGCCTTACTTACCTTTTAGGCAAAGTCTTGTGTAAACTAGTTTTATCGTGTCACGAAAAAGTTCCTCGTCTCATGCATAGTTGCAGTTTGAAAAGATGCGTTATCTAGATTGTATTATATTTTCCCTTTGGCTGCTGACTCGTCTATTTGAAGGTACAAGTTGGCCTACTCGTCAAATTATAGCAGCATATTGGATCCGATAATTGAGAACAATTACCAATTGTTCATGGTGGATAGACTCATTATGATGGGGGCCAAAACGTCTATTAGAACGTTCAAAGAAGACGAGACGGATCTCAGCCTCACAGATGATGCCAAAAAGAACACAAAGCTCTGGCAAATACCCGTTTACACAAAGGATGGAGATGACTGCTGATCATCCTGCTCGTTTTTTCCTCATACGTAAATGAGAATCGTTTTCACACATTGAGAATGGCTGTTTGTTTCCTCTTAAATATTACACAAAGAAAATCAGGTCATGTGGCAGACATTTTTGCATACTCATCAGCTAAAAGTAAAAGGAAAACCAAAGTGTTGTTACAGTTGTGGGAATTAGAAAACTGAAAATTGTATGTAATTGATATCCAGGATGAAAAAGTTGCTGGATTTGATTTTTTGATTATTTTGTTTATACTAGCATATAAAGTGCACAAGCTTTCATTTTCAGCAGAGTTTCCTCAGTTATTTTATTTGGTTTTTTGGTCTTTCCTAAACATGTGGCTCCTGTAATTTGTACAAGTCAATCTATTCCATGTGCACTGATTGCTAAGGTTGTGAAGAATTGTTAATTTGAAACTGCATAAAGTTATAAGTTATAACCAGAAAACTGAAATATTGTCTTTTAAACTTAGCGGGACAAATATACATGGGTGCAACATTTATATATTGTCTTGCTAAATATAAATGGGACAATCTCATACATGAAATGATTATATTTGCTTACGTAATATTTTCTTTAAAATTGGTAATTGGGTTGGAGCCCAATACTATAAAAAAAATACTAGTAAATTATGTAGATTTATATAATAGTAGTAAATCTTTTTCAAATATACAAAAGAAAATCGGGAAGGTCCGCATCAAATTCAGAAATTTTTATTTAAAAGCAAATTTAGAAATGGTTTGATACAAAATTATTACTACATTTTAGTAACAACTTTGATATGAAATGAATAAGTTAAACTAAAATTGTGGAATTCAACTGAACCTTCACATTTTATTTCAGTCATGTCAATTTCACAACTAAAATCTCTAACCCAGTTGAAATATCATTTTTAGTCCTATAATTTTTCATAATTATATTTTTAATCCTGTTATTTTTTTTTAATTTTAATCATTTTTTGTTAATTTCAATTAAAAGTTTGAAATTTTAAAATCTCGCTTTAATAAAGATACGATATTTCACGCCGACACTTCAAAAATAATCTTTTTTTTAATTATACGATTAAATATCTAGTGTAGGTCGCCAAAAATTAAAATAATTTTAAATTTGAAGTATCACAGTAAGGTGTGCAACTGCGCATACTTATTCTGACGAAAATTTTAACATTTTTAAAAGAATTAATTAGAATTGACCTTTAGAACTAAAATTTAAAAAATAAAGAATTATTGAACTGAAAATGGAGTCTTTCAAAGTTATAAACTAAAAATGATATTTTCTCTTGTTTTGTATATTAAATATCCGATGCCATCTCATTTCATTTGACTTATTGTCAATCATTTTGAAAACATTGCACTAATCCAATTGTATATGATGTTGAGTTGCTCAGCCTCTTCCTAAAAGTAACCTAAATTGGCAAACAAACAAAGAATTTCCGTTTCACAAAACCAAAATCAAAATCAAAATCATCATCCAGATTATATAGAAGATCAGATCCGATTAGTTGAAAATTGGAAATAGAAATGGTATTCAACAGCCCAGTGGTGGTGGGTGTGGCAAGGGTATCAGCTTACGCCTGCCAATTCGTAGCCTGCAACCCGGAGCGGCTGAGCACCGATCAGGTACTCCACCTTCTCTTCTGCCTCCCCTTTCACCATCTCCGTCGCTTCACCCTCTGCCTCTGGACCTTCTTCTGCTTTCCCCCTCCCAACAATCCTTTTCTCTCCGATTCTTCTTCCTCCTCTTCTTCCTCAGATCTAGACCTACACTCCGATTTAATTTCCCTCAGATCCAGTTTTCTTATAATTCCTTTCATTTTACTTTTTAATCCATGGAGAAAATGATACAATTTCTTATGCACTTGGATGTTTTTTTTTTTTTGGCATAATATGCTGCTGAGATCTATTGTAGGCCATGTACAGTACATCTTGTGATGTGAAGTTATGAAAAAAGGATGATGAATGTATAACAAGCATTATTGTGATTTAGTACTATCTTGTTCTTTCTTTTTAGAAAATTGTAACAATGCTAAGGATTAGAGTCTGTACCTATACCTTAGGGAGTCCAGTGCTCTGTTCATGGTTGATTTTGATGCATCTTCTTTATTCAGTGGTTGGTTGTGTTGCTCACCTATTGATTTAACATTTTTTTCCATATAAAGCAGTAGCAAATTTGAGTGAGCAAGTTCATGTTACTCATCAAGACATATGCTACTGTTAGAATGAGAAACAGAGATATGAAGAATTATCTGCTCATTTGTTTCCCATTTGTAGTTGCACACTTTCTATTTCGGTCCGTCCCATTTCAAGTTGCACACTCCAAATATGGAAAAGAATCTCACACCTTCCACCCCTTTAAAAAGTCAACAAAACCAATTTTTCTTAATATGTGTGCTGATTAAAGTGTGAGGTTCAAATAGGACGGAGGGAGTATATATTATTTTCACCCTCTTTGCCTAATTTTACCATGGGCAACCAGAATAGTGAGCTTCATATGGGGTTGTGGTTATCTGTATTAGATTTTTATGGATATGAATATGATGATTGATATGTTACATCCACAGTTATTTCATATGTTGCAAAGTGTGTCTTGTTTTCTTCTATAATATCTATGTTTCAAACTAGAGTTTGTAGATAATTTCTAGGATCATCTGTTCCTAATCCTAATGAGTGTGATAATGGAACATTGGAGTTGTATTGGTGGTTTAGGGGAAACGTATGTCTATATTAGTGATATGTTCATTAGGGAAGGGTGAGGTGAGTGCATTATGGTTAAGGTAAAAAGTATTCATATGAATAAAATGAGATGTCAACTTCTCTATTATAAGGAAATGGGTATTTGATTGAGTGCATTATGTTTGTTGACATTTTTAAAGGGAAAAAGTATGATTAAAATGAGATGTCAACTTCTCTAGTATATAAAGGAAATGGGTATTTGATTTCGAAATTCTCAATGGCTAGTTGTCGCATCTTCAATAAATCACGTGTTTTTAGTTACCGTTAGCTTATCCTTGGGCTCAATAAATTCAGCGCCCTTGACCTTCGCCCGTTATGCCCCTCTTGTTGTTTCTTAACCCAACTTCCTTGTTGCGGCCCTTTTACTTATTTTCCTCATATACTCGGATCGCCGTTCGTCTACCGTAATCAATCAACGGTCACCATGAAGGATTCGTACCTTCGACGACACCAAAAGAGTGCTCCCTTCATTCGCGCGACAGTATAATTGGAATGGGAGAAGTTGATGTGAAAAACGTGTGTTGTGTGAGGTATTATCCTCAAGCTATTTCTCTCGAATTCGGTATCTTCTTCATGTTATGCTTATCGCCTGAATTTCATTGTTTTACAGATTTCTCAGGCGATCGTGAGTTGATTGAGAGAGAATATTGGAGTGTTCATCAAATATGAGTGTCCATGTGAGTTTTTTTATCATTATTAGCACAATAGATTGAGTGAACCATTCCTAATATGAATCCTCTTACAAAGTTATTCGCGATTCATGAGGAGGTCGGGCTTGGTGGAGGATTGTTATTTTACCTCTGTTTCTTAGACTCTGTTTGCGTAAAACTTGTTCTTCATTTTGGCTGTTGAGAATTGGGAAGTTGTTTGCTGGTATTAGTTACTTTTAACTTTAATTAATTGTTGGGACATCACAAGTGGTATCCAGAGCCTATCGCTCCCCACTCTGATCGATCATGGCTGAAAACACGAGAATGAAGGATCTGTATGAAGCTTCACAAAAACACGAGAAGTCGATTTTAAAACGGTGCCGTATGGATGGATTTGAAAGAAAACTTAAAACAATTGAAGAACTAAGGATGATGTAGGTCAGGTATGAAGAACATCACTCAAAACATTGAGTACTGGATGAAAAAAACCATGGATCAAGAGTCCGCCGCCGGGAAACAACAAAAGACAAAGGCCAAATGGATGAATCTTGATCAAGCCGGGCGAAGCAATGTGTATACACCTCCACACATGAGAGCTCAATTCTACAATCAAAATACAACCCACAACCTGCAGAACAACAATCACACGGTGAGACTCAAATTTCCTGAGTTCAATGGAGAAGGCCCTCAAAACTGGATCCATAAGGCAAACTGATTTTTTCAAATCATACCAATGGAAGAAAGAGCTAAAGTGCATCACGCTGGGTATTATATGATAGATATAGCTGATACATGGTTTATGGAATATGTCGAAGGCAAGGATGGTATTGATTGGTAGGAATTCTGCAGGATGATTCTTCAGAGGTTCTTGTGCCCGGGCAGTGAAGATGTGGTGATTGAATTCACTAAACTCATACAATCACAAGATGTTAACTCGTATCAGGAACGGTTTGATGAACTCAAGTCATTGGTAAGGGTCAAGAACCCAAATCTGAGTGAGGAATTTCTCACTTCATGTTTCTTGAGAGGATTAAAAGAAGAACTTAGGGTTCCCAAGAACTATTCAAACCAACCGAACTCACTCAAAGCCATCAACACCGCAAAAATGTTGAGTCCTCTTGACATTTGGAGCAAAAAAAGAACAAGATCACCTCCAAACCAAGTTACTTGAGCTACAACAAGTATCTTTGGAAAAAAGCAACCAACGGAAGAAAGCTACTGAAAATAACCATCAGCACAAGGAACCAAAAGAGGAGGTAACTAATTCTAATCTCCCATTCAAAAGAATTAGTGACTCACAATATCAAAAAAGAAAAGCATTAGGTTTATGTTTTCATTGTGATGAGAAATATTCCTATGGGTACGTGTGTAAGAAAACAATTCAATCTAATTCTAGTTGAAGAGGAAGAAGATGAGTTGAATGAAGGAAATGGTGAGATTGATGAAGAACTGGAGGAAAATCATGGTGAGATCTCTGTCAATGCACTGCTTGGCAACAAATCTAAGAGTACTCTAAAGGTCATCGGGCAATGTTCAAAAGAGGAAGCTCAACATCTTAATTGATGATTTGGAAGCACCAATAGTTTTCTTGACTTAACTACTGTCAATGAGCTTAACTGTATGGTGGAAGAAACCACACCATGGATCATTACTGTAGCTGATGGTGGAAAAACCACAAGTAAATTCAAATGCACCAATTTCAAATGGCAAATGCAAGGGGTTCCATTTGAGACTGATTTGAGGGTGATCAAGTTAGGGGGTTGTGATATGATTCTTGGTGCCGATTGGATGTGAGAGCCTGGCCAATCACTTTTGATCTTAAGAATGACAAAGATCACGCTTATCAAGGGAAGGAAAAAAGTGGTCTTGAAGAGTCAGTGTGAACAAGGGTTAAAAATGATAAATGCTAAGGGCATAAAGAGATTCTTTAGTAAGGCCTCACATGGAATCCTAGCTCAATTGTTTGCTATCAATGCTGATGTTCAACAAGAAGAAATCAGTGAAACCATCCAACAAATACTGAAGCAATTTGAAGAAGTCTTTGAGGAACCAAAAGTGGCTACCCAAAAAAGTTAAGAAGTGGAGCATGAAATCAATTTAAAGTTTAACTTTCGGCCCATCTATCGTAGGTTTACAGATACTCTCACTCTCTTAAGAATGAGACTGAGAAGATGGTTAGTGAAATGTTAGAACAAGATCAAGTCCAAGTGAGCTCAAGTCCATTTGCAAGCCCATCATTGCTTGTCAAAAAGAAGGACAACACTTGGAGATTCTCACAGAGACTACGTGAAACTCAATGATTAAACTATCAAAAATAAATACCCTATGCCTGTCATTGAGGATCTCCTAACTGAACTACATGGTGCACAAATATTCTCAAAGATTGACCTTAGACAAGGTTATTTTCAGATTCTGTTGAAAGAAGATAAATATAAATCTGCATTTATCACACATCATGGCTTGTTTGAGTTCAAAGTGATGCCATTTCGATCGACAAACGCATCGTACCCACCTTCCAAAAAATATGATGAATGAGGTATTTTCGGATTATATAAGGAAGTTTGTTTTAGTCTTTTTTGATGATATACCGATATCTGATCCCTCAGATTGAGAGTCGTATGCAACATTTGACCGAGGTGCTAAGTGTTCTTAAGATGCATAAGTTGTATGCAAAAAAAAAGCAAGTGTCTTTTTGGAGTCGTGCAAATGGAATACTTGGGGCATATCATTTCAGGGGAGGGGGTGAAAACTGACCCTGAGAAAATTAAGAGCATGGTGGAGTGGCCAACCCCCAGAAACCTTAAGGCCTTGATGGGATTCTTAGGTTTAACAGGGTATTACAGAAGATTCATAAGAAGCTATGGGGTTATTACTAAACCTCTAACTCAACTGCTCAAGAAGGATAACTTCCATTGGAACACGTAGTTGAAAGAAGCATTTGAAAAGCTTAAGAAATTGATGGTGGAAGCCCTCAGACAAGACTACCAGATTTTACTCAACCCTTAATATTGGAAACTGATGCTTGTGGGATTGGAATTGGGGTAGTTTTGATGCAAAAAGGGCAACCCATTGCATTTTTCAGCCAAAGTTTATGCCCCAGAAATCAGGCATTATCAACTTATGAGAAGGAGCTCAAATTTTGATGACAAAGAAGAACCAAATGGAATCATTATCTTAATGGCGACAAATTCATCATTAAGACAGATTATGCTAGTTTGAAGACTTTAAAAGAGAGAGAGAGGTTGAGCAACATTCTTCAACAGAAATGGCTCATCAAATTGATGGGACATGACTATACTATTGAGTATAAGAATGGAAAGGAAAATAAAGTTGTTGATGCTCTCTCAAGACAATTTGAGACTACTTCACAGGAAGAATCAAGTCTAAATGTTGTAAGTACTCATATCAAGTCATCTTGGGTGGAAGAAGTAATATCCAGCTATGAGGGGGATTCTAACACTCAACAACTACTATCTCAAACTATCTTATTGCCTGATATTGATGCTGATTTTTCTATGAAAGATGGAATGTTGAGATATCTGGGAAGAATCTGGGTAGGCAAGAATGGTAACATCAAGACCAGAATTCTGGAAGCAATACACAACACATCTATTGGTGGCCATTCTGGAATACAGGCTAGTTACAAGAAAGCAAAAACTCTATTTTATTGGCCAGGGATGAGACAAGACTTCCAAGATTTCATCAATGGTTGTGAAGTATGCAGACAAAGGTCTGAAGAGAGAAAGTGTGCCTTTTATCCGGCTTATTACAACCATTGGGGTACCGACAAACCATGGAGTCAAGTTCTTATGGACTTCATTGAAGCATTACCTAACTCTGGTGGGAGAAGTGTCATTTGGGTCATTGTGGATAGAATGACTAAATGCAGTCATTTTATTGCTCTCAAGCACCCCTACAATGCTGAAGGATTGGCTGAAATCTACTTAAATCACATTCACAAGGTACATGGATTTCCTGAGATAATTATAAGTGATAGAGATGTGGTGTTCCAAAGTGCATTTTGGAAGTCACTATTTAAATTAGCAGGGGTGGAGTTGCACATGAGTACTGCTCATCACCCGTAGACTGATGGTCAAAGTGAAAGAGTCAATAGGTGTCTTGAGACATATCTGAGGTGTATGACTCATCTCAAACCAAGCAAATGGACAAATTGGCTACCTCTTGCTGAATGGTGGTACAACACTAGTTATCACCAATCTATCCAAATGACACCATTTGAAGCTCTATATGGTTACAAACCAGCACAACTTGGTTTAGGGCCTTATTTACAAGGGAGTTCAGATGCAGCTGGGGAAGTTCTTATTGAAAAGCAAAGAATGGTACAAGTTTTAAAGGAGAACTTACAATCTGCTATTGACAGAATGAAGCATTATGCTGATCTCCACAGATCTGAGAGGCAATTTGAAATTGGGGATTGGGTATACTTAAGGATGCAGCCATTCAGAAACGCCCCAGATCAACTAAGAAGACAAACTAAACTCTCAGTGAAGTACTTTGGACCCTACCAAATCATTGAGAAAATAGGGGCAGTGGCGTACAAGCTCAAACTTCCAGAAAGAAGTCGTCTACACCCGGTGTTTCATGTCTCTCAACTCAAGAAAAAAATCAAGAACAAATCTTCTCCACAGGATAAGCTACCAGATATCAATGATGAAGGTGAAGCAATGGTCATACCTGTGGCAATCTTAGCTCGACGAACCATCAAGAAGAGAAACCTCTCCGTGAATCAATTGCTAATCCATTGGAGTAATGCTACTGCTGAAACAACCACCTGGGAAGATGCAGAAGTGATTAAGGTGAGATTTCCTTCGATTACAACTTGAGGACAAGTTGTGTTTGAGAAGGGGGTATTGTCTCATCTTCAATAAATCACGTTTTTTTAGTTACCGTTAGCTTATCCTTGGGCTCAATAAATTCGCGGTCCACTTCGACCTTCGGCCCGTTATGCCCTCTTGTTGTCTTGCTGGCCCAACTTCCTTGTTGCGGCCCTTTTACTTATTTTCCTCATATACTCGGATCGCCGTTCGTCTACCATAATCAATCAACGGTCACCATGAAGGATTCGTACCTTCTGACACCAGTAGTGCTCCCTTCATCCGCGACGGTATAATTGGAATGGAGCAGTGACAGAAAACGTGTGTTGTGTGAGGTATTATCCTTAAGCTATTGCTCTCGAATTCAGTATCTTCTTCATGTTATGCTTATCGCCTGAATTTCATTGTTTTACAGATTTCTCAGGCGATCGTGAGTTGATTGAGAGAGAATATTGGAGTGTTCATCAAATATGAGTGTCCATGTGAGTTTTTTTATCATTATTAGCACAATAGATTGAGTGAACCATTCCTAATATGAATCCTCTTACAGGTTATTCGCATTCATGGAGGTCGGGCTTGGTGGAGGATTGTTATTTTACCTCTGTTTCTTAGACTCTGTTTGCGTAAAACTTGTTCTTCATTTTGGCTGTTGAGAATTGGGAAGTTGCTTGCTGGTATTAGTTACTTTTAACTTTAATTAATTGTTGGGACATCACACTAGCTAAGTGTATATTTCTTGATTTGATTTTTGAATTTTGCTATGGGTTTTTCAAAATTTTAATTTGATTTTGATATTTTTTTTACCGAGGAAATTGATATTACGAAAATTTATAATATTTATTTAATAGTGTGATGGTATAAATTAATAATAATTTCAAAATTCTGCTATAAGTGTTATAGTATTTATTTAATAGGGTGATGATATAAGTTTTATATTATTAATAAGCTTCATCGATATCTACTTTTATTAATAACGCTTGTAGATTTAATGGACATCATATATAAAGTGGAGTAGCAATGTGGAATAAATGATCTTGATTGCAAGTCACTATTTTTGTGGGTTTACGTATTAAGCACGCACCTAATCATGAAGTGGTTTATATGATTTTAATAATAATAATGATAATAACAAAAAAAGAGCCACTTAATAAAGAACTTTGCTTTATATTGAAGTGACCCTACTAGTGGACGGTAGATTTTGGTTCTCAGCAGTGGAGCCAAGACTTGAGACTGGGGGAGAGGGCAACCGTTGAAAATAAAATTTAACACTAAATATATTACCTTGTTTAACATAAAAAAATTAAAATATTTATATCAAAATACATAGATATTAGTAATTTTTAGGTATTCATAATACATAAATATTTCTTTTATAAAACAATGTTTATACTTCATATCAATGAAAATTTTAGTATTTACGAATATTCAACAACATGATTTTTGAAAATATAAAAAGAAGATGTATATTGAACTCTGCACAAACTTTTATGTGAAACTTGTTCATAATATGAAATTCATATCATTACACTTATAAACTGATATCATCACGACTCTTATAAACTAATACCTATAGTATTTAATGTTATGATCTTAGTTTTTAAAGTGTAATGATATCAGTTGATAAACGTAGTGGTATTAATTTATAAGTGCAGTAATATACATTTCAAATTATGAACAAATATCATCGTGGACTTACTTTAAACTTTGTTATTAACCATAAAATTTTATATGTACCTTAAAAAAATCAAACTGATATAATATTGTATATGTATATTATACGGGGTTGGGGTTGGGGTGGAAGGAGGCATGGCCCCCCTTGAGCATAGGGTGCCTCTTCACCTGATTATTAGGATTAATCGGTTCTTAAATTGAAAATCGAGTTATATATATATAAAAAGAAGAAGAAAAAGTCAACATGATTTGGGGTTTCATTTACTATCTTGAATTAGCTAGATTTACCTGATTTGGACATTCAATTACTATCTTTTAGCTAGGTGAATAAACAAAATATGGTGCGCAAATCTTTATTATTATCTTGATTTTTTTTTTCAAAGGTTTTCTTTAAATATATACAGTGGCATTTTTAATTACCAAAATTTGCAGACACCACTCCATACAAATTACTCTCATTTCAAACCACTCCTATACTCACCACAGTTTGTACTGTCATTAATTCCACTGCTGCAGCTTTATATTTGTTGGGAAGGGACTTGTTATGTGATTCTCTAAAAAAAAACATTCTCGAAATCTAAGGAATCTGCAAAAAAATCGTTGGTGGTCCAATACTCGAACTGATACTCCATGATCAAATAAGTAATTCAGGTTTACCAGAACCGATTATTTGACACCCAATTTTTCCTACGAACTAGAGATATCGAAAATGAAGATAAACAACATCTGCATGTTGTCGACTCTCCTATCGTGTGCTCCATAACAACAACGATAAGTGAAACGAAGATTCTCAAAATTCTGGCATTTTTTTCTCCTAAGAACCTAAGTTAAATCTAAATTACTTGCCATCACTATCGAACAATACCAACTATTATAAGGTGTATAATAAAATTGGTAAAAAATGTAAATTCAAATTACTTTTCATGTAACCAGAGTTTATATTTTGGATTTGATCCATAATTAGAGCTTATCTTTTCATTTTCATTGATAATTGTTTAATTTCGAAAACCCCTCCCTAAACACAAATCAGTAAGATGTAGTTCACCATTTTGTAAAGAATTATTTGGACCAATATTTTAATTTAATCACCCTTTTGTATTAACACTTAATTTTTGCGATTGATTTTTATTTTTCAAATTTGAAAATTTTATTTTTTCTTATTATTATAAATAGTTGTATTTTTATTAATGCTTATTTATAAACTTTTTATGGTTTACAAATGAAACTATGGTACTCTATTTTTACTAACTCACCTTTTCAATGGACTATGTAAATTGTTTTGGTCTAGCGATTATGAAAGGTTCTTTGAAATTTTGCTTCTATACACCCTATGCACTTCCACAAGTATCTAGGACATTTTGCATAATTCAGAGACTTCCGATTCTGTAATATTCGCGTTATTTTAAAGAGACACACCTGCGTGAGACGCTCTTACAGTGAGACGGGGCATATTTTGGACATTGACAATTAAACACTTCGGGAGGGCAGGATGTTATATGTGCTGATTTGTACACGTCTCATATGATTTTTTGTCATGCAAGATTCGTTCCAAACGAAGGCCATTTGGGGTAGCCAGAGCTTACATATTCATCTATCCAAAGAGATACGCGTTAATTTATTAAATTACACAAAAAGTCCGATCATGCGCCAGACATTTTTGCATACTCAAGAGGGAATCGGAAAACTGAAAATTGAATGTAATTTGATATGTAGATTGGAAAGGTTGTTAGATTAATTGATTTTTTATTTTTATTTTTATTTTTATTTTCTTAATACTAGCATGTAAATTGTGCAAAATTTTAATTTTCAATCGATTTGCCTTTTTTTTTTATAAGTTTTTATGTGCAAGAACCGCGTATATGTATCAATCCTACACCTATATTTTACTCAGCAGAATTGCAAAACAAGTCTATCAGTTAGAGATAGCAAATTTGTCAATCATATTAGCGGTAGCAATTCATGTCCAATTTTGACCAAAAAAAATTAAAATTCGCATACTTATGTTGCAGAAGGGAAAATATCAAAACGATTGTAACATACAACGAATGCACAAAGACAACGTCTCAAAAATATTGGCAATCAACACTTGTTACACTTTACTCGATCACAATAGGCAATAAATCGCAAATGTAAAATAAACTGTACATAAAGTAATACTCAATAACACTCAAACTTTTTACGTGCCCCTCAACAATCGAATGATATCATCTGTTCCACTTTCAGTATTTCACTCCATGTTCCATATTGTGGATATATGACAATTGGAAATTAAAATATTATCCAAAGGCCCATCATAATCCTGGGTCCATATGTTAAAGATCCAGGAAGTGAGACATATTTGGAACATGAGAAAATGACACAGAGGAATGAAACTGCCTCAACAATAGGGTAAAAACCACGGAGCCAATCCTGAAAATATTCCACTATTTCAAACGAGAGTTACACAATCTCCTTTCCTATTATACGTACATATAGAGGAATCAACATCATTTCAACAAACTATCTTCAAGAATACAATTATTATCATAAACAATGAAATATGGAAAGATAACTAACAACATATTATAATGAGTAGCAACATCAATGTACGAAATCTACTCCGATCAATATAAAGGACACATGTGACCATGAACTTCCCTTGGGAATCTTGAAGCACACCAAAACTGACAAAGCCCTTCTTCTCCCTTTTTTGTTCCTTTCTCTCTTATTTTTCTGCTGCGGCTTTCTTTTCTTGCGGGTATATATATTCACGGCAGCCCCCCAAACCACAATCTATGATTCTCTGGTGACCTTTTTCTTTTCTTTTGGCCTGCTTTATTCATGCTTGATAAAACCACATTACATGTTTACATATTTCCTATGTATTAGGAGGAATCGAATTGGCTCTGATGATGCCGTCGGGAATATATCCACCATCGGCCTGAATCTATACCCGGAGATTCTTGGCACTAGGCTGTAGGGCTACTTGTACTCGTTCTGACTGATCCTGTACGGGTTCTGATATGAGACTTGCCAGACAATCATGTACCAACCAAGCAGTGTTGCACTCAGCCGGAGATGGACTGGGTGGGACAACAACCGCGGTTCCAAGGATTATCTGGATTTAGGCAAAAATAGCCTGATTCCTGAATGTATTTTCTTTTTCCTAATTAAATTAAACTAAAAATAAATTAGATTTTTTAGTGTATATAGAAAAGATTGTTATTAAATAATTGGTTTAGATTTATATACGTAGGTGATATTAATGACATGACATGTTTTCTAAATTTGAATTGATAAGAGAGGATAGATTGGGTTTTTTTTAAAAAAAAAAAAAGATATGTGTAATTGTGCACTTGTTCCCAAGATTAAATCAAATCAAACTCATTAACATTTATTTAATTAAAATAGTATTAGTTAAACATAGTAACTAAAATTTCATCTAATAAAAGTAGACCTCCTCAATTATTTATGAAATGAATAAAAATAAATAAATAAACAGCCTTAGCTGCACGCCAGGTCTTTTCTTCAAATAAATTCACGCGTGCCATAATATTTTAGATTCGTTAACACGTGTGCTGACTCCTATACATACGCAAATAAGGAGTGAGAAGCAGTAGTTTTTAGAAGAGAAAAAAGGCAGTAGTAGAAAAAGAAAAAAATCATCGAAAGGATTCCAACTCGCCTGAATATTCCCTCTGCCGCAGGTAATCTGAACGACTCTCTAACCATCGGAATGATTTCATTTTTCAATATTAATTATTCTGGGGAATTTTTTATTCATTTGAATTTTGACGGATTGCTTTGGTCTAAAACCTTTTCTGTTCGGGAGAAATTGAATGAGTGGAACTCTTTGTTCGTTTTATTAGTTTTCCAGTTCCATTTTTAATTGTATTTAAGAAATTGTATAAAGCATAAGTTAATCCTACCTAATTTATGTTCTGTATATGTAAATGGTTTGGATTATGTCAGCGAAATAGATTAATTAGTGTTATTTTTCAAGTTAATCAATGGTGAAACGATAATTCTCTTGCTGAAGTGACCAGAGAGGAAATTAGAATTCTATTTGTGGCATTTTTCACTAAGGTAGAAGTGGAATCATTGTTGAAAAGCTGAAGTTATGTTCTAAGTTTCATAAACATTTAGACTATAATTTTGTGATTTCTTCAGTGATTACTGATTATAGAACTTTATTTAGAACAATATGAGTTATCGATGTTATACGCCACCGTCTTTGATAGTAGCGGCGGATTGGACTGGATTTAGAAGCATAATGATTCATATTTTGCGATAAGTAGGAGCGTTGATCAGACAAGAAAGTTTGAATACGTTTTGGGGTGTCATTTTCAAATGCATATGTTCTCGTTTATTGCTACTAACTAGAAACCCTAAATCATTTGAATTCTAAACTACTCAGTGTATATCTACTAAGAGTTAAAATTTTAATAGCCTTAATTTCTTGATGATCCACTTGGGAGTAATATTTGGACTTCAATAGGTGAAAGTGTTGATATGCCATATCTGGTACGCGAGCATTTATTCATTGGCAATATTGGAGACGCTGCTGAGATTCTTCAGAATGGAAGTGATGAAATCACGCATATACTGTCAGTTTTAAGTTCAGCATCCATTTCCTTTTTCTCTGAATGGCGTAGTTCGATTTCAATTCCATGCGAAGAAATTCGAAAGGTCTATGTTGGGGGCTCAGGGTCTAAGGATGTTTCAGGCAACGGGCTAAAGAGTTCTCTGTCTCCAGATAAGCTGCTATACTCTCTGGAGTATGCAGGCAAGGATTTGAAGTTTATGAGGATGGCTGTACCTTTGAGGGATATGGAGAGTGAAAATTTGCTGGACTATTTGGATGTATGTTTGGATTTTATTGAAGACAGTAGGAAAGACGGGTCTCTTCTGGTCCACTGCTTTGCGGGTGTATCAAGGAGGTATACATTTTAATGTTAATTCTTTCGTATGTCTGCTTGGATTAAACCTACTTTGTTGGTGCAACATATATGATATTTATATACGATTCCTCTGATCTACATCCTTTACATTGGTGGTTTTTTTGTATAATTTTTAGAGGGTCTGAAATGTTATTATTGTATTAAGAAAACATCCACAGCACTTTGTCCATGGTGATCACTCTATAATTAGGAGCATTATAAATTTATACGTAACCTTTTAAGGCGCATAAACAGGACAGAAGAATGTTAACATTAATGGTGAAAGATACTAGTGGTCTTTATAACTCAGTTATATTAGGAAACAGTTGCTCTAAATTTACAGCTTGTGCATCATGTGTTATTGTGGTTTCATAATATGTCATCATGTATTGCAATTGTTGTTACTTGATTATCAAAAGATTATAAAATAATTAGAATAAATAAAACTAACGTTAAAATGGGTGAATCTCTGCTTTGTACTAGCTCTGACTCATTTTTGCTACCAATATTTTGGAGAAAATTTTAGTTTTCTACCAGTATCTGGGTGGAAGAAAGGATTTTGATTCAAATGATTTGGCTGGCATAGAAGATGGCTGACCAATTGCCTATTCAATGTAATTCTGCTATATGAACATATTTAGCTCCTGCTGATGTCACCATATTTTTCATCTTCCACCTCCCTTTTCTATTTGATGTTGTGACTGTTAATTCTTGGTTTTTTTGGTTGAAGTTTGTAATTGATGTAAGCTTATCACATAAAATCGAGAATGATATGAAGAAGCTCGATTGGCGATATTATTATGAAATAAAAATCTGTGATGGGTTCATTTGAGCCTGCTTTAGCACATTCATAGCCTGTTCCATCATGACGACGCAGGATAGCAACTAGTTTCATGTTCTCTTTATATTTCCATTTTATCTCATATGCATTCCATATGAAGTTTCCCTGATTTCACCTTCAAAGTTGGTCAAGATTCTAGGAAGAAATAAATACATTCAGCAACTGCATACATGGAGATTCTTTTTTTTTTTTTTTGATACACATACATGGAGATTCACACCCTTCTTGTATTGAATCTATTTGGTATATTTAGTTAAACATTTATTTTTCGTACTCCAATTAGATGAACCACCCATAGTTCTGATGGTCAGTCTACTGTGATCGATCTATTGGTTTTCAACTTTCATTTGCATCTTGCTTCCTCACAAAGTTCTCCTTGATTTACTTCTGCTAATTATCAGTTTATCATCCAAATTTTAAATCAGAGAAGGCATGCATTGTGGATTTTATTCTCTGCTTTGTCAAGCCTTAAGGGTTTACACCCTTCTTTGCCTGTGTTCGTTGCAGTGCGGCAATTATGACAGCTTACCTGATGAAAAGCGAACGTCTAACACAAGAAGGTTGGACTTGTGATTATCTTTTGTTTGTCTATGCAGTTGTACTCCAAGATTATTTAGTTTAATCAGTGTTTTATTTCTTATTGCTATTGCTTTCTTTTCTTCATCATTCCTTTTTTAATTCTTTTCCATTCTTGTGATTATTAGATGCTATTGAGTCCTTGCGACAGAGCTGTGAATCCGTGGGCCCAAATGATGGTTTCATGGATCAGGTGAGGCTACACAAATAAAAAAGATATATATGTTGGTTCATGTTTATTATATACTTTAGTCTCCTTTCACTTTTTGTTTATATGCTCCTTTCCATCTGCCATTGCAGCTGAAAATGTTTGAACAAATGGGTTTTAAAGTTGATCGCTCAAGCCCCATATACAAGCGCTTCCGCTTGAAAGTATTAGGTCCAATTCTTTTCCCAGAAACAATTTGTTATATCCCTTATCTTTGATTAAGTTATATTATTCAAGATTATTTTTTCTTTGCAACTTCTAACTCCATAATCCTTGATTCATTTAATCAAATGAAATTTTCCGAAACAAACTATGTCATGGTATCATCAATGTTGCAGGAACAGCTTCATGGCTATGCTAGTCCCTTTTGTGATTGTGAGTTTTAGATGATAGTGGATTATTGGAATATTTTCAAAAATAGAAAGAAGCAAAAATGGTAGCCAAGGAAATATATACTGTTATTATAACTTTCTTAACATGCATGTATAATTCCTCAATTACTTATCACTCGATTATAGTCTGTTCTCCAGTGTCTAATGCATCAGGTGGGTTCTGTGCAATAACAGGTGATTCTTATAATCGTGGAGAAAAGATAGATGGTTCTCAATTTGGTACTGATCCTGGCTTGCCAGCTGAGATAGCCTCATCAAATGTCGAAACTTCGTCTGATAAACGGGCCCCTCCTACTCGTGCATATAGGTGCAAGAAATGCCGTAGAGTGATCGCATTGCACGACAATGTTGTGGATCATGTGCCAGGAGAGGGGGAGACGAGCTTCGAGTGGCATAAAAGGAAAAGTGGAAATCCTTTCAGTAGATATGATGACAATGAGTGTTCATCCATCTTTGTTGAACCTCTTCGTTGGATGACAACAGGTGCCATTTGCTGAAATCTCTTTAGGTTACTTTCCTTATTTAGTAGTTAACGTTTTTTGCAATCGTTACAGTTGAGGAAGGTGGTCTGGAGGGTAAGCTGCTGTGTGCTCACTGTGAAGCCCGGATAGGTTACTTCAACTGGTCTGGGATACAGTGCAGTTGTGGGAGTTGGATTACCCCGGCCTTCCAGCTTCACAAAAGCCGAGTAGACATCAGTACTGTCTAAACTCTAAACCGAAGATTGGCTATGATTCATTTCTTGGTTTCTACATGTTTTCGGTCTGAGATTGATACAGAAAGACCACATCAATGCCTTAAGTCATACACGAGTATGCTATTGTTTCAAAACTCGTATCTTGAAATCGTGCTATTTTTTCATGAATTTGTGACGTACTGGAAATACCAGTTGATGTGGCATACTGGCACATATTGTTTTCAGTGCAATAATTGATTTTCTTTTATTGCTTTCCTCCGGACATGGAGTGGCATAGATACATTGGAATCGTAATTGGAATGGAAATTGAAGTTGCATGTGTTTATTACTGATGATGATTTTTGGCTTGCGTACTAAGGTCATTTCAAGTTACGGTTAATTGCAGTAATTGATTGTCTTTTAGGATATGTTTGTTTTGTAATACTCAAACCATGGAGTGGTACACATTGGAATCGTTATTGGAAATGAATTGGAATTGAAGTAGCAAGTTTCTATTTTTCTTTTCAATTTTATTAGGAGATTATTTTCTGCCAAAGTAGTCGGAAGTCTCTAGTAATTGTAAATAAACCAAGGAAAAATTGCTCATAGATACAATTTGTTTGTCATCAAATCTTACTCTAAGATACAATCACTTTTGGCCTCACTTTAAGATATGACGATACATAAAAAAGTGTCAAATTTTAAAATTGCACATTACCCCAATTTCTAAATCTTATTATTATATGAGGACATTTAAAACTTTTTATCCCAAATTTTGTACTTAGAGTAAGACTTAAAAAGTATTTTAATGTAGGAACGCTTCATAGATTTTCATAGATTGTAATAGAGATTGAGCCCCCATGAACTAATGAACCTTGCACATTTCTATATTTAGCTACCTTTAAGGTTTTCTTTTTTTTTTTTTTTTTACAGCAAGTCTTTTAGTGTCAAGACACCTAACAATGGGTGGCGTAGGCAAAATTACTCGATGATGTAAGATAATATGACCCTTTCAACAGTACTTGAGTTTCTCCTACTGCCTATTGTAGAAGCATAACCCTGTAAGGAGAGCATCTGCAGAAAGTCGAAAAGCAGAGTAACAGACAAGACCGAGAAATGAGTTAAACGGTTAAAAGGTTCAGCATATATGAGAACTCGTAAGTTAGCATCCTACTGAGAAGAACTGTACACAGCCTCATGTTTACAGCTATTTCAAGATCCCATCGTAAATGAACAATACCAAAAGACGAAGCGAATCCTGAAAATAATAATGATAATACTCTAGCGGTAATGATTTCTCGACTGTAGAAAAATGCCTCTCCAGAAAGCAACAGGATATCCATTGCTGCCTGTAATGGAATTGCATCTTTATTTGGAAGGCGAATACCATTTTCCAACACCACAGTGACGGCTGCTCAATGTGCTTGTGACTCAAGGAGCATATTGGTGGCAGCATTAAGGTCGTTCCTAGCATGTATGAGTGCTTGTCTTGCTGAGTTCCTGTCAAACCCCATTGAAACCAGTGTGGAAATGGAGTCCTCGGGTGGCTCCGTCGATGATGACAAGGCAGGACTCGGATAGTTTGCCTGGAGTTTGCACAGAGTACCTCAGTAAGGCAAAAACAGCAAGTCGGGGGGGTGGGGGGGATCTAGTGTTTATTCAAGCAGACATAGATATTAACAGTATTGAATTCCTTTTAATATGGTTTGTTTACTCAATTTCAATTCTATCAGGTTCCATTCAAAAAGGAAGAACAGAAACAGGGAGAGCACTCAAATGAGCAGAAAATCAGCAACATGTTTCATTAGATAAAGAAACAAATATGTCTTCCAAATTCACAAGCTACAATAGAACGTACCTCTACCTGGCGACCAACAAAGGGTGGTGGTGTACTTCCTACAACATTTCTCGATGATCCGGTTGGTGGTGTACTCCCCATAGATGGCCAAGACAATCTTGAGAAGAATGATGCAATAACCTCAGGAAACTGAAAGACAAGTACAGGCTTAGTCAGTTTTAGCCAGACAGCAAACTTTGACGATCATGTCCATACATAAGGTATTGAATACTGTTAAAATTGAAACAGGCTCCCCCAAGAAGATGCTAAAAGTATTTTCCAGAGAAAATAGACAACCATATAAATTGCTGAAGGCTCAATTTCCCTCTTAATAATTTAATATACCTATAAGAACTACTTTTGAATATTTACGGATGATCAAGATGGTTTGCTAACGCAAATGGAATTGTAAAATATAAAGCAGTAAACAGATAAGACTGGATGCAACCTTCATCCTGCGTACACGGAAAACATTCAAGCGATATAGTGAACCTGCTAAAATCCCACAAATCCCCGGTAGCATGGATCTTTTCCAGGATGACAGAAATAGCTGCAAAATACAAGCAGCAAAGATAACATACCAAACACTACAACTGATGCAAAAATTGAAATTCAGAGGCTATTCAAAGATGTGCCTTATGCTGGGAACATATAAACAAAAAATAATGAGTAATGGCATTCAATCAGTACCTGAAGACCGGCTAAATATATAAAAGTTTTGTCCGAGAAGTTGAGGTTAAACACACGAAACCGAGTTGAAACAGGAATGTCGAAATAAAAGGGTATGAATGAAGAAAATATAAGGCCATAGGGTCCAGATGTGAGTATATTCAAGGAGGGATCTGCCATAAAAATAAAGTGAAATTGTCACTACAAGGACTACTAGAAAGCCGTTCAAATAGACAGATACAACAGATATTAAAATTATAAAACAAAAGAGACAAGTACGTAAATAATGAAATTAACAAAGATGGTTATCCTGATTTAAAATAAAAGATAATGCAAACATCAAGTTTTTAACCATTAAACTTCATTAATATCCAAAATGCAGGAAATAGCATATAACCAAGTGAAGATTTAAGTGAGCAATTATGGGTTACTCATGCAACCTACAGAAAAGGTTCTATAGCTTCTTCCTTGAATATTATAATGTACCAGCCATGCGTTCCAATTCAAATGTATGCAATTATGCATATGGCATATAGCCAGGGTGTAGTGAAATACAATGTCATGACTCATGAGTTCTTCAGATTGGTGGGTTATTGTTCCCATTAGTATTCGTTCATTTAAAATTATTGCATTTGTTTAAAATTAGAGAAAACATCGTGCAAGACCCAGCCAGTTAAAGGTGATATTAAATGATGCCTAAACTTGCATTGTTCAATTGAATTTATGAAGATAGCAGACCCAGTATGTCAATCCTCAAACATCGTCTCAATGGATTGAGCTTTATTTCTACGCAATGCATTTATTTCTTAAAATAGTCTAACTTCATCACATGGGCATGTGAGAAAAGCAGCACATAACAACTTAACTACAAACAGGAGATAAGGAATATGATCACACCTTTAAGTAGCAAAAGTGCAAGGACTTCAAGCAGCAATGAGACCACGACAGACAACAGGATAAAGACCTGCAGAAAAGATCGTCACTATCAAATAAATGGTTCTTTCGGAATAAAATTAAATCGCCTGATTATAGAGCCCAGGATACACTTTGTCGTAAAATTAAGGCCTAAGTCATCTTCTGGTTTCATCAAATTTATACAACCAAGCAAAGAAGTAGTACAAGCTTATTTTGCCTTGCATATATAACATATTGATTACAAGCAAGATTCTAATCAAGCAAAACATCTTAAATTTTTCCTTTGGTTCTTGCTTTGCATGTACAAGGAGAATGCATTTAATAAGGGACACTCAGATGATAATAGCACCTACAGTTTTTCAGTTTGAGCTTCACAAGAAATGTAGTTCAAAGTACTCACAGTGTATTTGTTAGAACCTATTTGCCTCTCAAACACACGGAAGTAGTATAGAAGATAAATCCCGAAAACAAGTTCTGGTGTAGATGAAAATCCAAAACCTGAAACTATCAGCTTCCATATCTGAAGTTTCTTGAATATGTCCTGTCACGTATAAAAACCAAGTTAACAATCCTAATAAATAATCAGACATTCACCATACCAGCTAAGAAAAAAATCTCAAAATAAATATCTATGGCAACTGGCTAGGCAATAAAACAGTTGTACTGCAACATATCGATATGATTACAAGAGCAGAGGATTTATATATGCATTTACAAACCAAATGGAGTCACACACAACGTGTTCAGATACTAGATAAGAACACATCATCCAAGAAATCCTTGAAACACTTAATGAGAATGATAAATAGAGTATACAATTTGAAAGCACTGATCCATGAAAGGAAGCACTTTTAGTTCTTCACTAGTAAAGATGTAATCAAATTGAGTCCAGATAAATAGGCTACTCTTCAAACTTCTCTATAACCGGAATAAGGACCAGATGTGAAAATGAAAGAGATTAATCAATGCATGCCCCAAATTCCCACTCCTCTAGGTGAAAATTCCAAATAAGCGATCACATTAAAACTAAACAAATTCAGCAAATTATACAGCTAAAACTACATTAAAAAACACAAGAAACGACAGCTAAACAGGTAAGAAACCCGGGGAAAAATAAAGGACTTAACAGCAAATCCATGATCCCATCATAATTCATAACTAAGATAGAAATCTGAAAAACTGATAAATTGGTCAATGAATTTCCAAAAACAAGTGTACCTGATAAGACCAAGCGAGGTTTCTAGAACGGCCCTGGATCCCAAATACGACTGTAAAAAGAGCACTCGCAATTACAATTGTTCTTGTTACCGGCGCATTATCTGTCAACAAAAACAACTCTGATTAGTTTTCCGATTTCCCCATAGCAGAACAATCAATCATACAAACCCCTCGAAATTAAAGTGCAGAAAAACGTACTGAAACCAGATGGGCCGCCGTTCATCTTCCGGCCGAACCAACCACTTCCCTAATTACTTGAATTGAATCGATATTTATACGGTTGTATGTATATATGTATAAATCTTGGGGTTTCTTTCTCCCAGATAATCTCTCTTAAATCTCTCGTTCTTCCTCATCGACTATAATTATCTAGGTTTGGTAAATGGGCTCGGGCTGGCCCGATCGTCATTTCGGGCCCGATAAACGTTATATTTATTCTGATTTTTTTTTCATAATTTTTTTTCATAATAATTAAAATAAATTATCGTAGCAGTAGCACTTTCATAATATATATTCATAATAATTAAAAATATATTTTCCTAGCACAACTGATCTTATAACATAATAATAATAATAATAATAATAATGATTTATTTGAATGTTATTTTATTTATTTCAAGATTCTTTTAATTGATGTTTTAATATTTTAGGTAATATTTTATTTTTCCTGATGTACATTGTAGATTCTTGTTGTTGTTGCTTTCATCTTAATATAGTTTTTATTTTACATTATACTAAAATGTTTGTAATTTTTTTTTTTCTTGAGAGCCCAATCGATATTACATGACTCGTCTAATTATTGTTGTTATTATAAATTAATTATTTTGTCACACAAATAGGGAGCATGAATTAATATGAAACTTAATTATCATGAATATTACTAGTATACAATGATTTTGAAACACGCGGAGAGCCCCTTTTTTTTCTTGCAAATTCTAACATTTCCTATTCATTAATGTAACGTATGAAACAAGTTACAATATTTTTTCTTATGTATTAAATTATACTTTCATTTACGTCTTTACTAAATGGATAACAATAGTTTGTGTTTTTCAAAAAAATAATCTATATTATTATTATATATAAAATCAGAAATCGTCCTAAATTTAAAAATTATTATATTTTTTCGTAAAAGATAATTGTTAAAATGAGAAAAAAAATATTTGAAAAAAATATTAACACATAATAATAGATTGAGAAAAATCTTTGAAAATATTTAGAAAACATATTAATTGCTAAATTAGGAAATGAATATTTAGAAAAAATATTAACAAGTAATAATACATTGGGAGAAATTTTTGAAATAAATAATAATGATGGGAAACTCTCCATATAAAAAATATACACAAATGAATATTAGAAAAAATATTAACAAATAATAATGGATTGAGAAAAAATTTCGAAATAAATATCAATAAATAATAATGATGGGAAACTCTCCACATAAAAAATATACAAAAATCATGATCAAATCTATTGATTTTTAAAAAATCTTGCATTAAATTTCTTCCAAATTTATTATTATTTTTTCTATAAAGTTCATTCAAAAATATTCATACATGTTATTTTGAAAAATTCTCCAATAAAAAATATACAGAAGTCGAACTTTTTATCAATTGAAAATTAGTTAATTATATCATACATACTATTACTATTGCCCCTAAAAAATTATATGGACTTCTATATTATTTTGGGAAACTCTCCATATAAAAAATATTTTAATATTATAATATATTCCAAATTATGATCAAATCTATATATCTCAAATAAACAATTACTATAATCAAATTTATATCTATATATCGGGAAAAATCTTAGAAATAAATATTAACAAATTATAATGGATTGAGAAAAATATTTTAAAAAAATATGTAGAATATTTTCACAACAGTAATGTTAATTATATTTCACAAACTCTAATTTTTTTTTTTTTTTTGACAAGACACAAACTCTAATGTTAAATTGTCATTTTTAAATACAGATTTATTTCTCTTATCTCTTTTCCTTATAAATCTAAATTTTTATTTGAATTTTTCAACAATAACAAATGTTTTTATTTTATATTAATTTTAAATAATTTTTAGAGATTAATACATCATAATCGTGTATCGTACAGATTCAAACACTAGTTCCATTAAATAAAAGTAATCCGCTCCTGAAATTGATCTTTTATTTACGGTGAATGTTGCTAGATAACGATATATAAGAAATTGATAAAATTTACATGTAAATCAATATTTCTATTCTATATAAATCATATATCCATATCCATATGCCGTAATGATCACCGTATAATATGTAATTTTTTATTTATTTTTCGTGATGAAAGATCTTCTTTATCAGATGTATATATTTTTTTAAGAGTTGATATGTTGTGAAACTTGTTCACCGTTAAATTTTTTTTTTTTTTTTTTACAGACATACACTTTAGTAATATAAGTCATACCCTTTAGTAATATAAGTCACACACATCAGTTATCACTACGACACTCTTTGCTATAATATAAATCACACCCTTCACTTTTATGAGTAATATACTCTTTATAGTAAAAAGTCACACACTTTACAATAAAAAGTCACACACTTTAGTAATATAAGTCACACTCCTTAATCAGTTTCACCGTAAAACATGTTCACACTATGCTTTGCCTTTTTTTTAATTGTACTTGCAACTTTGCAAGATCATAAATCAGATTTATGTAGAACTGGACCTTTTTGGGCCTTGGGCAGTAGGAGTTCTAACCGCTGTAAAAAGGTAAAAATGGGCCTGGCCCAATTCTTACCTTGTACCATTTTGGGCCTTTCTAGGGCAGTTGGAATTATAACAGGGGTCCGGTTATTGACACCCCCTTAATTAGAAGATACACCCTCATTACTTTTTTATTATTTTATTATAATTAAAAAATAACTCTTCTACCCTTGAATAATTAAAACAATTAATATTATACCACTTTCCATTTTATTCGAAATTAAAAAGTCACGATCCACACTCCTCCATTTCACACGATGAATTCGTTATTTTTATCTTCCATCATCGTCTACAATCATAGCTTAGTTCACTTTTTGTGTAGCAATTATGGTGGGTGGAAAACCTATCAAGTTTGGAATGTTGAATGTTTTATGTTATTGTTTGTTTAATGTTTAAGGTATTGAATATAACATGTTGGGTTTTAGACTTAAATGTACGATGAAAATAGTATAATTATCATTCACGCACTTATTTTTCAATTTTTCCTATCATGCATATTTCGGACCTGGTTTATTGAAATGTGTCATCGTTTTCGGAAACAATATGTTGAAATATATTATTATTTTCGAAAAATATATATCGAAATATATAGAATATGTGAAAAATCACAAATTTCAGAAATTTTCTTTTGAAAATCTCTATTAATTTCAACAAGATTTTGTCAAAAATTTGGTGGAATTTCAAAACACCAGGTTCAAAAATCACTATGCCTAGTTTTTTTTTTCAAACTTACATCATTTTTCGATAAAAACCTTAACACACGATGACTCTATAGCCACATGTCACCACTGTAAAATGAAATGTCTAGTCGTTGTCGTCTGGAGAGAAGGATTATTGTTGTGATCGGCTCAAATTAATTACCACATCACGCTTGTTAGCCGAACACGTGGACCAATCAGGCGGTAAAAGTGCCCTATCACAGGTACACTTTAGCAGATGACAAAGTAAAACACGCCAAAGCCAAAGTAGAAAGCAAACGGTTGAACATACCGCCGCCACCAAAAGGGCGAAAGTGGTGGCGTAATAGTCCAGCTTGATCTACCCTTTTCATCTTTTAAATTCCAAGCAAGAACATCCTGCTCGCCCAAAAACAAGTATATCCTGCACGCCCTAATCAAGCAGAAAAAATAGTAAGAAAGCCAACTTGTTCGCCCCTGAAGGCGAACAAAAAATACTATCTAAAGTATTTGGCCTTCGACCATGTCAGCCAGGCGAACAGGATGGTCAGGCGAGGGCGAATGCAATATCGCTAATCAAGCCATCTACTAAGCCTATATCACCTGGATGACAAGACAAAAATTTCCCCAGCAGGCAAACACAGATGCCCACCAGAGACACATAGCAAGAGAATTGTGGCAATCCCACACCATCACTTACATGACAAGGAATCGACAGCTCATATTCACGGGACAACACGTGCTTGTCCCAAACTCTATAAATAGACCCTCATACATCGAGAATAGGGTTCAGAAAATTGGAAAAAGAAACTACATTAGTCACTCTTGCTCACTATCTCATATATAATTGTTGTTCAAACATAAGTCCTTTATGTTCGACACTAATCTCATATCATAAATAATACAACCCTAGCTTGGTTCGCCCCCAGAAGATGTCATTCAAGACGAACTGGGTCATCAAATCATCTTCGTCATATTACATCACAATCGGATCACCTCGCACGTATTTAATGTTCCGACGTGTAAATATTTTGTTTGTTAAGTCCTCACATATATTGCCACACCATAAATTCCACGGCATACGGCTAACAACAATTGGCGCTAGAAAGAGGGTATGCCTCAATCAAAAAATATGGAAACTGAGAGGTCAGGACATAGTCGATCTCAAAATCCGGAAGGAGCCCAATCCAACATCAGAAGGATCAACCTCGGATAGTAACCTATTTGGAAGATATTGTCGAATGACCCTACGGCCACCGCGAAGGTAATTACTTTCCTCTTGAACGCCCAAAAAGAAAGAATCGATAAAGAACTGGTTAAACAGAAAGCTCAAGATGGCGATCGGCATTCGTGATATTATTCGATAAAGGACTGTGTTCAAAAAGGGCAATCGTAAAGCAAGCGTAAAAAAAAATAGCCAATAAATTTCTGATAATGAGCGGCCCCAGGGGTCCAGGCGATGGGCATTCGAATCCTACCGAGGTCTTAAAAAGGATCGTCTCGGGGACAATAGCTCTCGATCCAAGAAAAAACAACAAAATGAACATGGTGGCCCAATCAGCCCCTCATCTCCATGTTCACACGGAAAGGCGCCCGGACCCCGAGAAGTCAGTGGGCACCAAGTTGTCCATTCACCATCATAGAAACAGTCCTGAGCGACCTCGAAAGGAGGGACTACCCCGCCATGAGCATGACCCCCTGGGTCCTCATAACGGAGTCCAGCCTCGTTGGGTCGGTCAGCACCACTAAGTTCATCGAAATGCAGAAAGCAATTGAAAGTCTACAAGTTGATTTAGCCGCCACAAAGGGGGGTCCACGGGCAGGCACAATCCCATGCTCTCCGCTCGCCCCTGCAATTATGACGGTTGAAATACAAGAAAAGGTGGCTAAAAACAGACCACCCATCCCAATGTTTGACGCAGAATCCGATCCGCATGTTCATCTCAGCAAATACACAGACTTTATGATCGCAATGGGGGCGACCGATGCGACACAGTGTCGATCTTTCCCCATGACTCTAGGTGATAGAGCACACAGATGGTTTTTGACTTTGCCCGCCGCTTCCATCACATCTTTCACTCAACTGGGACAGAAGTTCTTGTCCCACTTTTCATCCATGTGCGCTCAACAGGCCCCAAAACAACGGCTGGCACATTTTTCTCAATTAAAAGGCGAAACAGATCGGGCATATGTAGAAAGATTTGATCGATGTCTATACGACGGAGCTCCCGTAGAAGAAGACGCAAAGGTCCTCACAGTGGTCGGGGGTCTAACCGTGAATACGAATATGTGGAAGGCGATGCACCAGGATTGGCCGAACACATATGCTAAATTTCGTGAACGAGCAGCCAAGATTATAACAATGCAAGACCTACTCGCCCAATCACGAGCGGGCCAGGAGGTGGCGACCAGAAAGGAGGTGTCGAGCAGAAAGCCAGCAGGTGAAGGGGGATATAAGCCCCCAGGTTCTTTCAAACCTTTTGATGAAGGAACCAAAGCACATGCCTTACAAAGTGTGCTCGGCGTTTCTGCAGAAACCCTGTATAACCAGATTAAAGACCGAGATATGCTTGAAAAACCCCGAAAGATTTTCAGGGATAAAAACCATCTCAACGCCTCCAAGTTTTGCTCATACCACGAATATATAGGACACAACACCGAGGACTGTCGCGGCCTACTTCGACAACTTTGGAAGTTGTACGAAGAAAACCGCCTTACCCGATATCTCAAGAAACCGGCTAATAAGGAGGCTCGAGCTGAAAGGACCAACGATCCGAAGAAGCGCAAAATTGAAGAGATGTCGGACAGCGATCAAGATGAATTTCGTCGGCAATTAGATTTACCCAAGAAAGGTGCCCCTACTATGGACAAGGGACGGGAAGGGCAAGAAATCAACATGATCCGCCCCAATTACGGACCAGTTGGAGGATGCTATCAAGCACCGACCTTGTCCAACAGACGTAAGAAGATGGAAATGCGCGCCATGCAAAGCGTCCACCAAGTGAATATGGCAAGCACATCGGCTAGTACCCCACATTCCCACCAGATCGTGTTTTCGGATGATGACCTCGACGAAATCATCACCCCCCACAATGATTCTCTAACTATCAGTGCCCGACTCCTCGGATTAAAGGTGCATCGACTTTTAGTCGACACTGGGGCATATGCGAACATTCTGTTCGTCAATACTCTACACCAGATGGAAAAACAAGTTGGAGATCTAAGTATGTACATAGAATCATGCGATCATACCATTATGGGTTTTGGGGAATCTATAACCCGACCTTATGGTTTGATTAGGTTAAGAGTCGAACTAGAATCGACCACAAATCCGGAGATCCGACGAACTAGAATGTTAGATTTTGTAATCTTCGATGCTCCGTCGACCTATAACGGGTTTCTGGGTCGCCCTTTCATCCAGGAATTCAAAGCTACCTGTTCGACTTACTACTATTGTGTTAAATTTCCAACTGTTGATGGAACGGGCAGCGTAAAAGGCGATCAGAGAAAAGCCGGAGATTATTTATTATCGTGCACTCCAGAGAAACAATGCATGGTAAACATGATGGACCAAAAGCCTGATGAAATTGGAGAATCAAGTCGAATGGGTGCCAAGGCGAGTACAATACCCAGGTCGAATACAAAGTCCCTGGCGAACGCAAAACCCTGGCAAACCGAACAAAACTCAGAACTTACGGACGTAGATTCATCCAATCAACAACCGCGATATGAAGTACCAGACATAGAACCTCGAATAGGATTTGATCCTATGGAAATCGAACAAGAGCAACCAGATTCGATCATTGACCCTCGATGGAAACAGAAAAAGCGGCGAGCAACACCCGTCGAAGAATTGGAGTCCGTTATGGTCGATCCGGATAGACCAGGTCTAGAAATTTACATTGGTTCAGAACTCCCAGAACCAATCAAAACGGACATGATTACTTATCTCGGGTAAATCTGGACGTGTTTGCATGGTCACATGAGGACATGGTCGGCATCAACCCAAAACATGTATGCCACCGCCTCAATATTGATCCAATACGGGTCCCAGTAATTCAAAAGCGAAGAAAGTTCGGCCCAGAAAAGTATGCCGCTCTAAATATTGAAATAAAGAAACTTCTTGATAACAAACTAATCCGGGAGGTCGAACGCCCAAGATGGCTAGCAAATGCTGTGTTAGTTCGGAAATCAAATGGTGCTTGGAGATTATGTATAGATTTTACCGATCTAAACAAAGCCTGTCCCAAAGACAACTTCCCCATGCCACATATCGACTATTTGGTCGATAATACTGCGGGTCAAGAGCTCCTGACGTTTATGGATGCGTTCGCCGGATATCATCAAATCCCCATGCATCCTGATGATCAAGAAAGCATAGCTTTCTGCACCAAGAAGAATATGTATTGCTGGAAGCGCATGCCGTTCGAATTAAAAAATGCAGGAGCAACTTATCAAAGGCTGGTGAACAAAATGTTCGACGAACACATTGGACGAACAGTTGAGGTATATATCGCCGACATCGTGGTCAAAAGCGAACATAAGGAGGATCATCTCAATCATCTCGCTCAAACTTTTGATATTCTCCGGGCATATAACATGAAATTGAACCCGAAAAAATCCAGTTTTGGGGTTCACTCTGGGAAATTTCTCGGACATATAGTCAGTCAACAAGGAATTGAAGCACACCCCACGAAAGTCCAAGCCGTGCTTGACATGCAAGCTCCCAGGAATGTTAAGGAGGTCCAAAAACTGGCGGGTCATCTGGCTTCCTTAAATCGCTTCATATCAAGAACCGGGGATAAATGCAAACCTTTCTTTGAAACCCTCAAAAAAGGAAAATTCTGGTGGACGGAGCATTGCCAGAATGCATTTGAGTCACTGAAATCATATTTAGCCGACACACAAATTCTATCCAAACCAGTACCGGGCGAACAACTTTTCCTGTACTTGGCCGCATCTGAGCATGCCATCAGTGTTGTGCTCGTTCGAGCGGAAGGTCAGATGCATCTATCTGTATATTATGTTAGCCAAGTATTAAAAGATGCTGAATTACGTTGCCCTCCACTAGAAAAGCTGGCATACGCCCTTATAATGAGTGTTCGCAAGTTAAGGCCATATTTCTTCGACCATTCTGTCAAAATCCTCACAACTTTCCCGCTGCGCCAGGTTCTACACCGACCTGATACAGCTGGAATGTTGCTCAAATGGGCAGTCGAGTTGGGCCAGTTCGATCTCACTTTAGCTCCACGAACAGCAATCAAAGGCCAAGCAATGGCGGATTTTATGGTGGAATTAACATATCCGCAGTGGCCAGAAAGAGAAATCGATCTCTCATGGCACCTGTACATGGACGGATCATCAACAAGCACAAAAGCCGGTGCGGGGGTGGTTCTCATTAGTCCTACACAACAAACTTTCACGATGGCTATCCGATTTGACTTCCCGGCCACCAATAACGAGGCCGGGTATGAAGCTCTAATTGGAGGTCTGCACATGGCCATGTCGATGGGAATTCGAAAACTTAAGATATACAGTGACTCTCAGTTAATTGTGTATCAAGTTTTAGGCGAATACGAACGAGGGGCGAACAAATGGTGCAATACCAACTGCTCGCCAAGCAACTACTCGAACAGTTCGAACAAATTTATATCGAACAACTTCCCCGAGCCAGCAACTCTTTCGCTGATGCGTTAGCGCGTTTGGCAATAGTGGAATGAGTGATGAACACCACGGACGTTGTGGTTATCACAACCTGTTCGCCATCGATTCAAAAAGCTATCATCCAAGTGGAGGTCGAATAGGAAACCTGGATGACACCAATTCTGAAATACCTACGAGATAATGTCCTCCCCGAGAACAAAGCGCAAGCTACTCGCCTACGATTACAAGCTGCTCGTTACACTATATTGGACGAATAGCTGTACAAACGGAGTTTTATCAATTCCATTGCTAAAGTGTATTATCCCTGAAGAAGGCCATCAAATACTAGTACAAATACACTCTGGAGTCTGCGGGAATCACACTGGTGGATATGCCTTGGCATACAAAGCGATCAGACAAGGGTATTATTGGCCCACACTGAAGAAGGATTCAATTATTTATGCTCGATCATGTCATAATTGCCAAGTATATGCTCCGCTCATCCACAGTCCGCCCGAAGAACTTGTGTTCATTTATAGTCCATGGTTGTTCGCTAAGTGGGGAATCGATTTAATCGGTCCTTTCCCAACTGGTACGGCGGGGGTAAAGTACTCTGTGGTCTCCATTGATTATTTCACCAAATGGGCAGAAGCAGAAGCTATAGTCAAAGCAACCGAACAAAAAATGTGGAATTTTGTTTGGAAGAACATCATTTGTCGCTTTGGACTTCCACAATCTTTGGTTACAGATAATGACAAGCAATTCGATGGAGCTGAATTTTGGCAAAATTGTGCCCGGTGGGGAATCAAAAAATAATATTCCACCCCATATTATCCACAATCCAATCCAATGGGCATGTCGAAGCTGTCAATAAAATTATCAAACATACCCTCAAGGCTAAACTCGACAATTCTAAGGGGGGGGATGGGCAGAAGAACTGCCCGAGATCTTATGGGCTTACCGAACTACATTTAGAACATCGACGACTGAAACTCCTTTTCGCTTTGGCGTTTGGAACAGAAGCGGTCATTCCAGCAGAAGTTGAGGTTCCAAGCCATCAAACCATGTACTTTGACGAGCACATTAATGATCAAGCGCTCGCTTTTAGCACAGATCTATTAGAAGAAAGACGATCTACTGCTGATTATAAAAATGCCATATAAAAGCAAAGGTCAGAAAAATTTTTAATTCAAAAGTTCGGCTTCGCAGATTCAATATTAGTGACCTCGTTCTAAATCGAGCGATGGGGGTCCTGGGGGGTATTTTCGGTCGAGCTTGGGAAGGTCCATTTCGGGTAACGGATCGTTGGCTAAATGGGGCTTATGAATTGGAAGAATTAGACGGAACCCCACTTTCCTACTCCTGGAATGCCGCAAATTTGAAAAAATATTATCAATAGGGACCCCGAGAACCGGAAGGAACTAAGGGCGAGCATACCCTTATGCTCGACCGATCGTCAGAAGGGAGACCAAAATAACTTTCTACAGTTAGGCGATCAGAGTGGTCTTGTCCAACAGGCGTTTAGGATACCCACCCAACTAAAGAACAGACAAGAGGGTCTGAAAAGCTGAACAAGGAAGCGTCGAACAGAAACATCCAAAGCTAAGCTGGGGGCAGGAATTTTATAAAGGCTCGAAAACACGTGTTACCATTTCTAGCACATTCGAAAAATATCTAGAAAGTGTGATACGTGTCATCTCCCCTTCCACATGCGGAAGTATGGACAGGTGTCGACTAAATATGGACACATGCTACACCATGGTTGAAAGAACTGGATAATGGGAACCAGCCCATGCTTCGGAAACTTGTATAATAGACCCATTGAGGGTCAGAAGAAAATGAGAGAAAGAAGTTTCCTCACCATATAAAAAAAGTTTCATGCTCCGGTATCACTATTTATACAAGTCCCATAACCGTTTATAAATCGGCCGATTTAGTATGCCCCCAGACATAGCCATCATCATTGAGTTCAGCATCTATTTTGCTGACTCAACCATTTCTTTCGGCCCCAGCTTTGGTTCGAACTCCAATCTCCACTTCTTAAAGGCAAAGCAAGATATTTCTACCTCGATTTGGAAAAGTCAATCCAAGTCGAGCAAAATATTGCTTACCGGATTACCGATGCTCGCCCCGAGCATAACTTGTGCTCGCCTCCAGCACAATCTGCTCGACAGAAATAGAGTTACAACCTCACATTCACCACTGCTTAAGCAGGGATCAATCATAACTTCCCCTCGCATCCCCACAATCTCCTCACAGGGGACGGTGCTCAAACGCGCTCTCACAAGACAACGTGCCGATGTTGATGCTCAAACATCAGTGGTTGGCACGGACAAATACTTGGATGCACCAACTAAGGGTGAAGTTGGTGGGAGCGGAGAGCTAAAGGATGGCGAACAAGTGCCTTTGCTCGCACCAAACATGCGGGAACAAGCTTGCTCGCCACATGCTCAGGACAAAGGGTGGCCGCATAATCACAGCTTGCACTAAGAAGAGCCACTGATGCTCCTGTTGCTCTTGGGCATCTTGATAGAGGGTGAAAGAGTGAACCGGGCTTTCCCAAGCGAAGAACTCAGACGAGAAGTCGGGAGCCCATAATTCGCCCACCGCAGTTACAACTCACACTGACTGCTCAACTACCATCCTCAAAGTCTTAAGACAGCTGGGTGGTATATGACAAAAATTACGACCATCTTCGAAATCTTAAGACGTTTAGTTAATAGGGAGTAAAAGAGTCATTTATAAAATTATTTGACAAATGTAAAGTCATGTAATAGATTAAAACATCGTATAAGGTGTTTATCTTTTTACTTATATGTAATTTTGGTCGACCTAAAGACTGATCGCCATAAAGAAAGACGATCATGTCCGCAGCTGATTGAATGAACTTAGCCTTATGTTTACCTAACGCCAAGAATTTGTACTTACAATATCCGCAACAAAGCGGATTTTGGGTACAAGGTCGCAACTAAATAAGACAACCAAAAACAAAGTGGTTGCGGCTCAATAAGACAATCACTACGAATAAAGGTTGCAACAAAATAAGACAACCATTCTGATTGCAGCTAAATAAGACAATCAAACACCAAGTCGGGTAAAACATAAGCATATTAAAGTCAAAACAAGCAAAAGTATCATTCCTTCATAAAAAAATGCTTTAAAAAGCGTAAAGACCAGAATCCAGCAAAAAAGGCCACAAGTGGCTAAGTTTCAGACAAGGCCGTCTCGGCCGATCATAAAAACAGCAAAATAAAAGAATTTCAAGAAAAGAACAAATTATCCGGAGTTGCTGGAAGAGAAGTGCTCGAAAGGCCCACCACATTCTGCTCGCCAAGAGAGCCAACCACCTGGCCACCCTGTTCGGCCCCAATCTGCTCCAAATTCTTCGACCCATCCAGCTCGACCCCAACCTGCTCACCTCCGTCTTGCTCGCGGGCATTTGACCTTTGCTGACAACCCTGCTCGTCCCCATCATGCTCACCCACCTTTTGAATGCCCGGCTCATCATCCTCTTCTTCATCAGAAATGCGATCCTCAATCTCAACCCCTTCAGGGAGTTTAGGGAAATCACATATGTCCTGCAAATCGGCCAATAGCAACTCTCGATCACTAGCAGGGGGGTTGTCGGCTAGGTATTTCTTGAGGTCATCCACGAAAGGCTTCACCTGATCAACAGAGAGAGTCCTCATCACCGTACGGATAGCATCGGCAAAGGCGCAAATGTAAGAGTAATTAGACATAGAGTCCACATACTCGTCGGTTCGCAGCTTGAAATTGAGAAGGCCTATTCGGGTGTTAGTTTCCTCGGCAGTTGTGAGTTGCTGGACGAGTAAATTTTTCTCACGAACATGAACAACAATTTTGGACCGAAGACGGTGAAGCTCGACATCCATAATGGTCCGCTCGTCCTGAATCTTTTTCAACTCATCTTCTTTCTGGCGCAACCCCACTTGAACTGCTTCGGTTTCCCATTTCGCCTTATCCAATTCTTTCATCTTATCATTAAAGCTCGACACAAGCAGGGAGTACTTGGAGTAAAAGCTAGTCACCCCGGCAAAGGCATTCTCCAGGATCACAGCAGTCCGGCCATGATGAGTCAGACCCATTCGAAGTCGCTCCATAGTTGACCGACCGACCAGGGAGTCCTCCAAATCCGTCATCCAGGATCAGATGGGGGTCTCACAGGCACGTTGAATATGCTCAGGAAGTTCAGGGATGTTGCACACCTTGGGAGAACAAAAGTAGTTCATCAAGTCCGGTGGCAAAGATGGTTGCCTACCCACGTACCTAAGGAAAAAAGGACAAACAAAATCTGTTAGGATTACAAGTAACTCAAAGGGACGAACACACCCTAAGATAAACAAAATTACCGCTCGCCCGAGCATCATTCCAACCAAGAAAGGATATGTCATCAGGGCGGCGAACCCGAGAGCTGGAAGGGCCAGGAGTTTCTGTAGAAGGAGGTAGAGTTGTGGTCACGCCCATTTCAACAATTGCCTCACCCGCCACTGCGGGAGGGATGCTCGGCTCGACCACAGGAGTGGCCGACTCAATAGTCTGCCGCCGAGTTCGCTTCGGCGATCGAGCTTGCTCGCTCGTTCCGCGGTCAGCTGAGCGGGAGGACTTCTTCGATTTGCTCGACTCTCCGCGAGAAGGTTTCTGAGCCTTCCGCTCGGAGTGAATTTGAGCCATTTCACTGGGTATCCTCCTCCGAGGCATTTCAGTATGTTCGGCGGTACTTAAGGCAACAATGACTACGGGAACAGCTGTCTAGAAAGAAATCTACCTAGTAAAAAAAGAATTAAAGACATAATGTAAACGAAGGACTTTATTTTCCAAACATATACCAGCAGGGTCAAGAGCAACTAAATGATGGGGTGGCACGTATAAACCACCTCTCCTACGCTCGCTCTCCTTATTCAAGGTTAACACCGATCGCTCCGAGCAATTCAGGAGATCAATTTGCCAGATGCAGCTAAAATATCCGTCCTTCGCCTCTTTATCTGTGGCCGCCTCAACCTCTGGAAAAAGAAAACAAAAGTTAAAATCAGTCCAATGAGCAAATAAAGCGAACAAAAGATACTCACTCCGTAAAACCCCAAAATCAGTAGGAATATCTAAAAGAGCATCTGGTTCGCTCGCAGAGGCAGGACTTCTCCAGTCACCCCCGACAAACCAAAATTTTTCCTTACAATCCTTGATCTTATTGAGGACATCCTCAACCACCTTACGCTTGGCGTTCGCCTGGATATATACCCATCCATGCTCGCCTCGTGGACGAGATAGATGAATCAATCGAGCAAGCTCCACGGCAGAAGGGAAATACGGCGGAGAAACTTGACCAAACAGTGTCAAGAGGCTTATAATTATGTGCCATCCGTTTGGTTTAATTTGGGTGATAGTGAGATTCCATTCCACAAGGAGGCGAGTAATTGCAGGATGAACAGGAAATCGCAACCCTGCCTCCATGGTATCCAAATTGACCGCTACACAACCTTCTGGGGGTTGATCTGCTCTCTCATTGACCTTTGGAACCCAAAAGAAAACATCCTTTGGGGTTTCATAATTTCTATACAATTGGGCGAGCATATCCGGTTCGATCACACTGGACAGCCTGCTCGCTGGATATTCGTTCTCCACTCCAACTCGATGAGGTTGCTCTGGCCATTCAAAATCATAGCGAGCAGAGTACTCAACATACTTAGGGCTATGTGGAACCCCTACAGGGATATGCGGGGCATTTTGCTCGCCAGTAAGCATGGAATCTTGCTCGGTCCAATCAACCCCATCTTGCTCGCCCATCCTAGTGGCATTCAGAGCGCTCACATCACGGTCACCCATGCCTCCGGCAACACCCTCCGATCGATTATCTCCATCTGAATCACCAAAATCGGATCGGGTCAATTCCCGATCCAACTCATTTATAGCCTCATCGGAATCAGATGATATAATCGCAGAAGGTTGCCGAATTTTCCAGCGAGGACTCACCTCAGCTTTCTCTCCCACTGAAGAGCCAGCCATACTACGGGTAATCGGGCGACGGTGCAAAGAATTTGACCCACGAGATGATTAGGATTTGCCGGAACTCGACAAGGTATCAACAGGGATCGATGACGACATGATAAACTAAGAAAAATGTGAAGGAAAAAAAATAATCAAGAATCTTTACCTGAGAAATCTCAAAGAAATCGCCAGAAAGTGAAGAAAGGAAGTAATGAAGGAGAAGGGGTATTTATAAACCCCGGTGATTTGGATTCCGAAAAATTAGGTCTGAAATTCAAAATTCAAAAGAGTGTCTGCAATCATTGAACCTGTCCAAATGCATGCACTTTTCTGAATTGCAGAAGTCGAGGCAGCGCCTCGAAACCCTTCCCAAAGTCCAACAGTCGGACCCCCGTGACAAGCACAAGGACGGTCCAACTGGGGGGTATTGTTGTGATCGGCTCAAATTAATTACCACATCACGCTTGTTAGCCGAACATGTGGACCAATCAGGCGGTAAAAGTGCCCTATCACAGGTACACTTTAGCATGACGAGTAAACACGCTCGCCAGGCGAGCGAGCAAACGGTCGAACATACCTGCTCGCCAGGCGGGCGAGCAGGGTGGCGAACAGGTCCAGTTGATCTACCCTTTTCATCTTTTAAATTCCAAGCAAGAACATCCCGCTCGCCCAAAAATAAGTATATCCTGCACGCCCTAATCAAGCAGAAAAAACAGTAAGAAAACCAACTTGTTCGCCCCTGAAGGCGAACAAAAAATACTATCTAAAGCATTTGGCCTTCGGCCATGTCAGCCAGGCGAACAGGATGGTCAGGCGAGGGCGAATGCAATATCGCTAATCAAGCCATCTACTAAGCCTATATCACCTGGATGACAAGACAGAAACTTCCCCAGCAGGCAAACACAGATGTCCATCAGAGACACATAGCAAGAGACGTGGCAATCCCACACCATCACTTACATGACAAGGAATCGACAGCTCATATTCACGGGACAACACATGCTTGTCCCAAACTCTATAAATAGACCCTCATACATCGAGAATAGGGTTCAGAAAATTGGAAAAAGAAACTACATTAGTCACTCTTGCTCACTATCTCATATATAACTGTTGTTCAAACATAAGTCCTTTATGTTCGACACTAATCTCATATCATAAATAATAAAACCCTGGCTTGGTTCGCCCCCAGAAGTAGTCATTCAAGACGAACTGGGTCATCAAATTATCTTTGTCATATTACATCACAATCGGATCACCTCGCACGTATGTGACGTTCCGACGTGTAAATATTTTATTTGTTAAGTCGTCACATATATTGCCACATCACAAATTCCACGTCATACGGCTAACAACAATTATAAAATGTATTTTTTGTCTAGATTTGAAATAAAATAATAAGAGAACAATTATATTGAATAAGGGTAATATTAGTATTTTGTAGGGTGTCTATCTATTAATATCTAAAAGAATGGATGTCTAAAAAAAATAGGTGGGTGAATTAATCAATGGGTGTATCTCCTAATTAGGGGGTGTGAATAACCGGCCTACTTATTTGATCCAGTTATTTATTCGCTGCAACAGATTTTTTTTTTTGGGGGGGTGGGGGAGCGAATATTGTGTTTTGCAAATTCTAGCCAGTGTCAAAAACACTTATTTTAAGCTGTCTCTCTTATAATTTTAACTTTTAAGAAGTATTTTTAAATTGTAAATAGGGTTTGTTAGACGCAACAGGCAAGACAGTTTATTCAACTCTTTCATTGACTTGGACTCTTTTAAAATATTTAGTTTCTTAATTATAATATAAGGTTTCTTATCAAACTCGATATAATTAAAAAGACAAAAACATGGATTGAAGTCTAGCTTCATAAAATATTCAATACTAAGTTTCATTTCTTCAATTCATTACATTAATAATAGTATATTGATCATTGCACTCAAGTAGTCTCACTCAAACATACATACATCGAATGTAGAAAAACAAACAACCCATGTATGGAAACAATAAAATGTACCTAAATTTCTTTATCCCATCTCAAAATGTTTCCTTTCCTTTTTTGTTTTTCAAAAGAAAAAAAAGGATAATAATCAAAGCTCTTCACTCTTCCAATGTACAAACATTAGAAGCTGTTTGACCATAAAGGGAAGGCAATAAAAAGAAAAGAGTGGGCATCCATAAACACTACATCAGGCTTCTGCATCTAAAAATCAGTCTAATTTACCAATCTACCCTTCTCTATTTACACTTTGAGAAGGTCCAAAAACTACTTAGCCCTTGGCAATGGCATTAACTATTGCAAGGGGCAATTTGGCCAAAGTTGCTCCCATTTTTCAATCTCTTCTTTCTTGCTAAGTTTTCTTACTCCACCATAGAAACCCCCGATTCGTCTCCGACCTCTCCATGGTCTCGCCTATTGATCGCGGTTTTCCTCCACCGCGATTCAGAGGAGTACTGATTGAACTCCAAAATTACGATATCTGTATAAACGAGATCATTATTTAATTCAATTGAAATACGAGATGAAACAATAATATCCTCGAATTTAATCTAGAGGTCTAAGTTTCCTCATCATTTATTAGTTGAACTTGTAGGTATTAAAAAACCACCCTGTTATGCAGTCAAAGCATGTGACATAGGGACCACATACATGATGATAATTTCATATCTTCTCCTACATTTTACGCCTATTAAATTAGGTGTACCACCTTATATCTACATTGTTGAACCATGAGATCTTAATAGAATTAAGTATAATTGAAGTGGAATTCATTTATCTTTGATTTCATTAACCAAAGAATGCACATGGAAAATTTAACAAAACTATGTATAATTAAAGTGGAATAAATATATGGAATATTGATTTTTTTATCCTGTAATTTTGACTCATTTTAATCGTGGTCCTACTAACTTTCGTTTTTTTATATTGGTACTATAACTTCACAAAATTCGATTTTTTCGTCATGTCACCTGTTAGTCGCCTGCAGTAGCATGTGACACGACTAAAATATCGAATCTTGTAAAATTACATGACCAAGATCAAAATCCGTAATAGCTTACCAATTTTGATTTTAGTCCAATAACTTAGAGCTTTTTAGCCCTGTCACCTGCTACGGCAGCTAACTAGAAAAAGTCGAATTTTGTGAAATTACATGACCAAGATCAAAAGATGTAAGTTATTACATGACAAAAAAGACAATTTTTCGTTAACATATCTTCAAATTTCATAACTAAACAATGCACATGATAAAAAATTTGTAAACAAATAAATCGAAAAAATACTATGCTCACCGCTTATATGAAAACAAATTTGTAAACAAATAAATCGAGAAAATACTTTATGCTCACCGCTTATTTGACAATGACAATTGTATTCATTGCAATTGCAAGAATCGAGATGCCCAACAACTCCATACCACCAACCTGTGAGGTTCAGAAAAATAATGTAATGATTCATTAATAAAACAGTTTGAGTATCCAATTTTGTGACTCTTTATTGAAATTTCTATCTTGACTATTGGTCATGATGAGGCCATAATTCTCCCAAAATATAATCCCAAAATCAAGAAAGAAAGAAAAAAACAAACCAAATGGGAATTGTTTGTTTTTTCTCCATTGGATTTCAATGTGATCACCAGGTTTAAGTTCATCTAAACAATCAGAAATGTGAAGAACATTTGCTGGGGTGGGTACAGTTGGTGCCCTAATTCTTTTCCAATCAATGCCTTCTTCAATCAAACTTCTCCCATTTGCTTTATATCTGCAAAATTATTTTAAAAATAAAATTTTTAATTTTTTTAAAAAAAGTTACATGGTTAAATTTTAATGGTATTTTGAGAGCAATATTTATCTACCTTGCAATAAAATTGTCAGTTGTTGAGCCATAGCTTAATTGAGCATCATAACAAGAAAGCATAAATCCTATATGCCCATTCTGCACCTTAAAAAATCAACACATCAGTAAATTACAAAAAAAAATAAAAATCTTTCAAAAAAAATTGAACATAAATAAAACAAAAAAAATTACCTCACGGTTAAAAACCTGAGCTGGGAACCAAAATTTACCACTCTCAAGAGCCATGTAACATGACCTGAAATTATTTTGTGATGAACAACTTTTCACATTTTCTACCGGCCCGGATTTGAACCCGAAAACCCGGAGATGGCCCGAAAAAAACCCGAATTCAGAATTCAAGAATTTGGGGGCCCTTTTGGATGCAATTTGAGATTGCCACTCTGTATAAGCTGCATCACCAAAAACTCCACCCCATTTATCTTTCAACAGCTTCTCCCATATGAAATCACTACTGCATTTCTCTCTCATTAAACTGCAAACACCTGCCATTTTGTACAACTCGAAAGGTGAAAGCTTTTCAAGAATGATGTCCAGGGGTAAATCGGGAAGATCAAGTAGTGAAACCCCCTGTTTCCCCTGTTTTTCATCCTCTGTTTTTGGGGTCTGAATTATTCTCCTGATTGGTGGGAAATTTTCAGAAACTGGGAAAAATGGGATGGAAATTTTTCTTTTGTGAATGAGCAGGACCAGAAATTCTCTGAAAATCCAGGGAAATGTTTTCATTGGTTTGAGAAATGGCTGAGAAAGGAGAAGAAATGATAAACAAGAAACCAAGATAAATAGCATTGTGTTGATAAAAATGTGTTCTTTGAGATGATTTTGGGGAAGATGGAAGAAAGAGAGGGTAAGATCTAAAAGGAAAACAGCTACGGAAGTAATAAATGTTGAATTGCTGATGTGCAGGTGCATATATGCATGAAAAAGCAGAGTGGTTTTTTTTAATTGTTTATGCTAACTTGCATGTGCAACAAAGATGTCATTAATTCCTAACACCTGAAATTTTTAGTTTGTTTATAGAAAAAAAATTAGAATGTGGTGTACCCCACCCTACAATTAATGTAAATTTTTTTTTTTTTATATGAATTCAAATATTAATGTTGAGTAATCAATCAATTTAGGAAGGGTTCAGTGGGTTAGGTGGTCAAAAAATGTTCAAAGCGGGTCAAGGATTGATTTGATAAAGTAAAATTGAGTCAATTGTGATTTGTATATATATAAATTTGTATCATAAACTTTATCTTTAATGTTTTATACAGTGCAATACAATAAGAGCCTATTTGTTCCCTTCATAATAAGAGATGAGAAATAAATTTCCTAATTTTTTAATGTGTTTATTATTATTGATACATACCACCTTCTATATGGTATTTATAATATTAAGAAGTAACATGAGTTCTCATATTATAATGCATCTTAACAAATACGGAACAAATTAAATATATCACGAGATTTCATATTCCTTAAAAATTAATATCTCTAAACAAATGTGCTATAAATTAATGTATTACTCTATGTCCTTATTCATTCTGCACACTTTCTATTTTGATCTGTCCCTTATCATTTTACACATCCTTAAAATAAAAAAGAATTTCACAATCTTCACCCTTACTCTCTTAAAATGTGGGCACAAATGGATAAATTGAATAAACTTTGTTATCGTGCATTTAATCTCGTTACTTTTAGTATAAATTGAATAAATTTTATTATCGTGCAATAAACCACAAATTATACAAATAGGTAAACTACATCGGGCACACCAACAAAGAATTATTTTATTCATAATTTTTAGATTTCGTATTCAACTGCTCTACCAATTTAAATATACTTTAGATATACTTAAGGTTAATTTTTTAAATCTTGGTTTGCATATGCTGGCGGAGTCGACAAGATTAATGAAATAATATATATATATTTTTTTTTTAAAAAGAAGATAAATGAAATAAAAATTTGAAAATTATAGAGTAAGAAAGGGACATTTCTGCCGACAATTGTTAGACTGTTGGGAGTTGCAACTCCCCATATCATAAAACAACGTCCTGAAACCTCTCATTTCTTGTGGGATCTAAATGCAATGAATTTTGACCATTGTAAGAGAAATTCACTTTATTTTATTAATTTATGCTTTATTAAATAATGGTAAAATGACAGGTGGAGTGGCAAGAAGGGTTAACTTTGCCGAAAAGCCGAAAACTTTGCTAAGATTTGGAGTATTAACAAAAGTTTAGGCCAAATCTTATTGCACAACTTTGGTGAAAACAATGTGGGGTTCCTTGGAGTATTACAAGAAACAAAATGGAAGCACAAACAAAGTATCAACATCTTTTCTATATTAAGATAATTAGACATCGTTTTCAAAAGTAAAAAAGCTATCAAGATAGATAATTAAGACCTCACTTTCAAAACTAAAAAAGTGGGCAAATTTTATTTTTCTAGGGTATAAAAAAAGGCATCAGTCATTTTATTCTGATTTGATGTTTCGTTTTGTACATTATTTTATTTAGAAATCACATAATTGTAATCAATACTGAAAAAAAAAATCATTTTGTCTAAAAAATCGAATTTATAGAGAGGTGTGAAATTAATTAGTTTATTTAATATTTTTAATACTCCTCCTCACTCGTGGGATAAGTCTCTTACTCCTTCTGCTTCACTCGTGGGCTGAGGCCTCTTATTTCTTAATTGGTAGGAGACTTATCGAATGGATAATTTAATATAAGTGGAGTTACTTTCAACAGGAATCGAACTCAGGACGTGAGCGTGAACTTGAAGGCTCTGCTACCATAAAAGAATTCGATTTCATTTAAAAGTTCAAACTTTTTGAGAGGTGTTGAATTAATTCGTTTATTTAATTCCCCTAATAAAATCTAATGTGTGTGACAAAAAAGCCCTCATTAATAAAACCTAATGTGTGTGACAAAAAAGCCCTCATTATTTCACAGAGAAAAGAAGATTTAAAAAAGTTCCAGTCTTGACTAGGATGAAATATAATTTTACATTTATATATGAGTGATGGGCTCTTTTGTCTTTTTAAGAAAAGTGAAGTGATTTTAATTACACACACATACAGAGCTAGGTGGGTGAACAACTCACCTATTAATGGCAATTTTTTGCCTAACTTTTTTTTAACCTAAGAAAATAACCAGTATGTTCGAAATTTATGATGAGATTTTATGCTAGACAGTTCTTACAGCTCATGGTTAGATTTTAGACTTAGCCAGAGAGATGTAGGCCAACTCCCACCAACCTAATTTTGCAATAGCCTTTTTCCTCAAAATAATAATAATAATATAACAATAATGCTACTCTGATAATTTTATTCATTTAAATATAAGAATAATCGGAAGCAAAACTAGTACTCCAATCGTCCCAATTCTTTCTTCACATCACTTTTTTTCTCATGGTTTAACGAGCGAATTGTATATTCGAACGTAAAATGATAAAATAACTTTTAAGAAAATGTATAATAGATTTATCTCTTCTCTATTATATATATATTTAAAAATTACTTCATCATTTCAAATACTAATAAAAAACTCGTTCGCTAAGATACGAGAAAACATTAATTTTGAATAAAGAGTTGGGACGAATCTTTTCGTCCAAAATTAGTACTATCTTTTTTCATTTAATTTCTCGAGTCGTCATTGTCTCGTTGAGATTAAGTAGTACCAATAATAACAATAGTAATGTTGATTACTTAGAAAATGAAATTTATAAAGTTGGCTAAAACAAGTACATATTTGTAATCTTCTTAGTTTGAATCGACCACAATTTGTGGACACCATAGCTGTTTTGAATCAGTCAAAATCATAAATGATTTACCTCAAATCATTCAAATGTCCAACTACCTCAGAATCTACCCCAAATTTCTACCGACGCCCAGGAATTAAAAACAATTCTTCACGTATATAGTTTTATTTTTTTATTTGTGGGTTATTACCTATGTTATGGATATCTATAATCTAATGATAAATTGATTTAGGTTACGTGGGGTAGATGTTTTGACTTTTCAAGGATTAAAGAAGGAAGAAATTATAAGAAAGAGTAAAATGAAGAAAGTAAGCTTAAAGAACTGGGAAACTTGCCACCCCAAATTAATAATAATTAATTAATTATCATGTTACTATTACTTATGCTACTTATTAACTATTACATGGTTTAGAAAGATAATGGATCAAACATCAATTGCATATTTATTTTACAGGAAAGTTCATAATACTTATTCTTGACATTATTTCTGCAAAAAAAAAATCGTTTAATATAGAGTTGAACATTGAAGTCCTTTATGTCCAAAATCTTTTAATTTAAATATAACTGATGCTTGTAGTGTTTGGCTATGGATAAATTGCAATTAGTGTGCTCGGGTGTACTGCACTTTCTTTGATACATACATAAATTGGAGCAACTACCTTAATTCTCCAACCATAATTAGTTATCAATTAAATAAAAATCATAGTAATAATGACAGGAAAAACCAACGTACTATTTAATGCTTTACAACAATCTCAACGACCACATTATAATTATACATATCCCAAAATAAATGCATGCTTTCTTGTGTAATCTAATTAATGTCTCTCTTCATTTTTGCCTGTGCATCACTCTTCTCCCCACCTATATCTCCCCCCTATCTACTTTTAAACTTTATTTTACTTCAATATGTTTACGAACTTGGCCAAAAAAAAAAAAAAAAAAGAACAAAAAATCATTCCAAAAGATAAAATTTTACCAAAACAAGAACATAAAATTAACCATATGATCAAAATGTCGAAACACACACAATTTAACAAGATCGAAGGGGTCAGCCAAATCACTCCTTAAAGAGACTATAAATACTCTAAAAATACCAGTCATGCTTAATCTGAGAAGCATCAAATATCTAGCAACCTTACCACTCAAGTTCAAGCAGATCACCACATCACCAACGTTTCTCGTCTCACAAAATAGGTTTTTAATACAAGCACGAGAGTACCTAGAGAAGAATCCTAAAGACCAAGTCCAACGGTACGGCCATCTCTCCGACGCAATCCAGCTGATTATTGCTTCTCCAGTTCCGCCTGAAGCTGTTCTCGCTGCTTTTCCATATCGGGGTTGTCTGCCTTCTGCTCCACGTTTGTGTCCCCCTTCACGCCCTACAATTGGCCACCAATGCAACCTCAGACTCTAAACGGGAGTTAGTATTTAGGATAAATTTCTAAGGAGAAAATTAAAATCAATGCTTCATGTACACACAAACTCTCATGTGAAACTTGTTCATAGTATGAAACTCATACTATTACATTTATAAAGTGATACCACTACTATTATAAACTAGTACCTATAGTATTTAATACAATGATCTCAGTTGATAAGTGTAGTGGTATTAGGTTGTAAGTATAGTGGTATAAATATCATACTATGAACAAGTTTCACCGGAGACCTACTCTAATGTACAGAGTTTGTATTACTCAAAAGCAATGCAAAAAAGAAAAAGGGGGTAGGAAATTACCATGAGTTTGTTGAATTTTTCTTGTCGTTCACGATCACCAAACATTGGCATATCCCAACGATGAGCGGACTATATGAAGCATCATATAAGCATACCAGGTAAATAGAACATAAATCACAGTGAAAAGGTATAATATAGAAACAGATAATGTTGTTTGCTATACTGGGTTGATATGAAGCAACTAATAAAATTAAAGAGATTTTAAGATCTGGCTCTGTTTTAGAATAACGAGAATAATTGAGGTCCCTTCTGTACTTGTATTAAGGAATTGTGGCTAGGCTAACAAAAACGCATGACTTGGGATTTATTAGGATTCTTATATTTATTTGAAAGATAATTATTGCATATGAGCCGAAACAATAGGGTGAATTAAACTGCATCTCATGAACATTGTAATGTGCCTATTGCTTAGACCGGTTCTATAAGGTCAAAGTCCAGAACAATTAGGAAATCAAGAGGATTAAAATACAAAGTAACTAAAAGAGTCAAACTTGATTTATTTTATAGTATCAGAAACTTCAAGTAAAGAAACAGCGAAGCGAAATGATTTTAAGTACCTCTACTGTAGTGGTGTTCTTCTTGCTGCCCCATAAAAGCTTCTTCTTTTGATCAGTTGTCATGTACCCAGTTGCAACTAAATTCTTATTAACTGCGTTTTCATCAAAACATAGAATAAAGTCAAAAAATTATATTAGTTGACAGCGAAAGATGAAAATTACATGATAATGCAAAACCATCTTGAAATGCATCACCTCAACAGCATCTCTCCCCCACCTCAACCTTAAAAACATAGTTTCACCACATAAACCACCGAATCCAAAAACAGAAAAACCAAAGTACTAATAAAAAATTATGCACTACAGGTGAGGAAAATAATTACTTTAGGTTTAGGCCACAACTTTGTCATGCAAATTTAGCACGCACCACTAATGGAAATAAAAGGAAGGCGTCTTACAGTTATAGAAAATATTTTTCTAAATGCTAATTCTGTGCATGTCAACAAATGAGTTAATTTAGTAATTAAATGGGATCACTGCTCCACAAAAAGATTACCAACCTAATTCAGCAGCTTTCATAGCTGCAATTTTGCGGCGTCAATGTCAGAATCACTCACATAAGCCTTCTCCGAAGTACCTGTTCGTTAAAGCTCACAAGATATCAAACAGAGAGAACTGAAAACTAAATCAAGTTGCTAGAGAGGTTATAGTGAAACAAACCATCTGTTCCAGGACCCATGCTGTCCAGAATCTTTGGCTTCTTAGCAATAGCATCTTCACCTTTTAAGGACAAATCATCAGAATGCTCTTTTGTTCCTTTATTACCTTGTTCCTTACATGCACGGCGATCATCATCCCTCCTCTTTTCATCATTTGCATGCCTTTCAGAATCCATTGCCTTGGCATCTCTCCAAGAGGCTTCTTTCAAACGATACCCAGAACTGTCCCTTCGAGTAGAAGGATCATTTCTTTGACCCCGTGACTCTTCATATGCAGGTGAACGATCACTTCTATGATCCCCAGAACTCTTTTTACGATCGGTCTTTCCATATCGGTCGCCTCTATCATCTCTATACTTGTCTCTGTCCTTTTCGTCAATGATAGCATGTCTCCTACCAGATCCAGCTCTGTCATATGAGTCCTTCTCCCTACTCCTATGCCCTGAACCATCAGGTTTTCCACGAGAGAATGTGTCTGCTTCATTTACATGATCTTTAGATCGGTGCTCTTTATCTGACCTTGAGTAATCCAAAATATTGTTGTCTCGTGGATCCCGTGAAGAACGATAGGATGACTTCGAATAACCTCGGTCGTAGTCATCCACATGCCTATCACGTCTGCCATGGTCATCATACCTATTTTGACTCCTAAGTGATTGTCGATCAGAAAGTTTATGAGATTCATCATCCTCCCTTTTTCGTTTATCATCAGCAACTTTCTCAATACCTTTCCTTGATGGAATTGGACTTGAGCTACGCCGGAGGTGTGGACTCCATGAATACATGCAAAAGAAGCTATACGAGTAAAAGAATTGTTAATTACAATCAACATACAGTAAAAAAAGCAAAATAATAGATTTGGAGCAAAACTTAAGAGCCACATAAAATTACACATACAGTAAAAGAAGAATTCTTCTTTTCAGACTTAGTTCTCTTAAAAAGACGGTTGATTGTGAACATTGCCCAATTCGACATACTGCTAAAAGAGTAACATACAACGCAAACCTGCTAACTATTCCTGATTTAGAGGCAAATGCTGTCTCGTTCAACTTTTAAAACCTAAAGTTACAACACATGGACTTGGTCATATATAACCACATAAGAACTCCTAGTAGACAAGTCGGCAGAAATGACATAGGAATCTGAACACCAAATGTTCACACAAATGTGGCCTCTAGGCATAATCACTACAAGTGTCATATGGAATAGTCCAACATTAACTTCCAGAAAACACAAATACAGAAGAACCAAAACAATACTTATTGCTTTTTTCGAGAAATTGTTTCATATATTGATTACAAATCATATTAAGAACTGACCATCAGATGAAGATGATGAACCACCAACAGGAGATCTGCGCCTGTACTTCCTATTAGCAGCATCATTTGAAGGCTTCTTAAACTCCGCATTTTCTCGCGCATTTGAATCCATACTGCGTAATTTAAAACCAACGACAAAAAAAGAACATATAAGACCTCGTTCCGTATTCAAAATTAAAGCAGAAATAACCAAACAAACTGAAATAAATATTAAAAGTACAAATCACAGACACGCGTACATATACAAATACACAGCAGCAAACTCATCTACCAGCACAGAAGCTAAAGAGGAAAAGAAAAGGATAAAGCACAAATTCAACACGAACCTCTTTTCTCCTGCTTTTCCCTTCGATTTCCGCTCTCAATTTGAAAATTGGGAGAAATGGTTGGTGTTAGGGTTCACTTTTATTTGGGCGAGTGCTTTGAAAATAAGCTAAAACGAATAAGGCAAGTTCAGAGATAAAACCAAAGGAAAAAGATATTTTGAGATATAATTGATTTTAATGGGCTCCGAATATCAGTCTTCAGGGCCGTACTAGTTTTGGGCTAGCCCAAGAGTATCTAAGATGCTACTTAGAAACTAAAATTAAATGGGTATATTCTTTAAAAAAAAACATTGTATTTGAAATTACAACTATTAATATAAAATTCTGAGTTCGCGGCTATGTTTTAAAAAGCGAGGTGAATCGGCTTGTCCCACCGCTAAAAAGTAAGCACAACGAACCAATTCAAAATGTTGGACTGCTTAACTTTTGAACCACTAAAAAATGCTAAAAAAAAATAGAAAAATGGCAAAAAGCGTTGCCCAATTTGGATCAGTAAACTAACCGCTTTGACATTATTTGGAAATAAAATAAAACTGAGAGCTATTTTGCAATTTTTAATATTAATTAAAGGGTCCATCTTGCAATTTTAGGAGCTATTTTAAAAAATAAAATTTCAGGGCTATTATTTTAAAAAAATACATAAATAATTATCTATAATTAACACATATTTAATTATATTTTATGTAAGATAAAAATTCATATCAGACGGCCTCATCAATGAGAAGAACTACAACTTCACACTCACCGCTCTTAAAGTGTTTTATCGTCAATGATCAACTTATGTCCGGTCTTATCGTGAAACCGTCTCATACAAGTGTGCCCTCATTATGTAATTATGATATTGTATTGGTTCACCCGCTTCAACAACGATCAAATCCAATAAAATCGGGTTCAACTGAAAGCACTAAAAACTGACCGTGTCAGCCTCCACATCCACTTTTAAAACATAAGTTGGCGGTTTAGTATTGATTCACAAACTAACAAGTGAAAACTTAATCAAATTGAGTCTATACATGAAATTACAATCACAAATATAGCACTAGGCAGTATTCTTGAATGCATGATAGTTGTAGTAATAGATAGTACAACTGCGGAAAGAAAAAAACAGCATATCAACATTCCAAATTGTGTATCAAGTCAAAACAACCAGTGCCCATCTTCGCAGGCAAGCCAAGACATATCCTTGAGGAGGGTGTCTCCAACTCATCAGTTAGGCTGAGAGAAGCCGCTTGAACAATAAACTGAGATGCCGTCTCAAACGACATTTTAAGGAACGGCGATACCGACTCAGATATACTTCCGTGTCGACTCATTGGGCGATAGCCTCCGGTGAGTGTCATGAAATCAGCAAACAAACTCAAATGGCGATAGTCAATTTTCACTCCATAAATATCGAAAACTTGCTTCACCTTTCGTATTAGAGTAGCTCTGGCTGCTTCTACTCCATACGTTTTCAAGACTGCCTTGATGTTGTTTGAATATAAACGATTTATATCAAGATGCTCATAGATGTCCCAAATCGACGTAAAATCAACACCCGATGCTTTCACAGCCAAATACATGGCTTCATTTGTCTGTTGCCCCCTATTTGGTTTTTTCTCATCATCCCAGATTACTGTTTTTACGTCTGGATCATACTGTACCAGTTTACATTGACTCATCTTCCCGGGTTTCTTGATGTACACCTTCTTCGCGGTTTTCTGGGCAATCTGTAAAAGGCGTTTAGTTTAAAATGAAAACAATGCAAAAGAAAAAGTGAGTCCTTTCCACTAAAACGAGATATGTACCTGAGCAAGCAACACATGAGGTTCTGAAGTAAATCTGAAGTGGACTACGAATGACAATGTAGGTCCCGAAAGGGTTTTGTGAGGGTGGAAGTCTAGAGGGGAGGGTGAATAGGAATCGGTGTGAATGAACAGATTACCCGTCAGTGCTAGTGTATCGGTTTAGACCGATGTTCAATCTTCTTGAGTGCCCGAGGGCATCGGTTTGATATCTGTCCTTAAGCGAAGCAGGTCGGAAGCTTGTTTTTACGTGTGAAAAACCCGTTTTATCAATCGATTACGATCGGGTTTTCAACTGGGTTGACTAAGGTGTCAATCTCGATCGATTAGTTGCTTGTCGAGCTTAACTTAGAGTATGTATGATGTTTTAAACTCGGTTGTGTGACTTGTGTAAAGCAATAAGAAAGCAAGTAAATGCACACAAGACTTTTTATAGTGGTTCGATTTAAACCCGCCCCATAACACGGGGGGAACCTTAACCTACTTTAACTGCGGGACTTATATCCTTTTCGGGATGGCGAGATGTTTAGTTCCCATTACAAACTTAACTCATGGGACTTATATCCTTTTCGGGATGGTAGAGATGTTTCTGGGGAGTTCCCACTCAAGCTTAACCTCACGGGACTTATATCCTTAAAAAAGGATAGCCGAGAGATGTTTATCGAGTTCCCACTCTACAAACGTAACATTGGGACTTATATCTTTAAAAAAGGATAGCCGAGATGTTTAATGAGTTCAAGACTCATCACTTAACCTAACTTGCGTTTGGGAAAAAGAATGATTGAGGGTTCTTCGGAAATCTATCCGATGCTTTAGGTAGCCAAAATCTTTAGTGGATATGATTTATTGCTAAGAACTAATGGGATGAACACTCTAAGAATAATCTATTAGGTTCGTGTAGGTGACATTAGATGTCACGGACTACTCGAGACGTGTTGTAGTATACTTAAAAGAGACATTTTGAGTATAAGTGGGAGATTGTTGGGGATTATCTTTGAAAAGTATGCTTTTTACTTTGTATAATCAAAACTGAATTTCAGACTTATTCTTGAAATAAATTGTTTATTCGATGCTTTAAATATGATTGAATGTTATATATATTTATTGATAAGCGTTTTCCGTGTTACCTTTGTAGTTAATTTAGTGATACCCGATCACGGAAGATTAAATTTGAGGTCCTTGTAACTATAAGTACGCCATTCACGACCTAGATGGAAATGAACAACCATCGCGAAAAGATTGAGTGGCTTTCGAGATTGGTTTGTCTTGACCAAGAGATTACACTAGTGCATGGTGTGTTGAATAGGACCCTCTGAGGAGGATAAATTCTTGAATCAACATGGAAGAATTAGACCTCGGTGGTTCGTTAGATTCTCCCTGAAATAGGATCACGTGGGATCGGTAACTATTGCTTTGACTTATCATGGGTAGCGAATCAGAGAGAGATTCAATACGTCTTTTATCTTGGGCAATATTATTGGTCACATGTGATTGCTAAGATTTAATACTTAAGAATCGTGTGCAAAGCACGCTTGCTTGTCTTGGGAGGTTCATAAGTTTTATCATACCAAATCTTGCAAGTGGAATTTGTTTTTAGGTATGGATAATAATGTTGAACCGTTCTCGAATTAAGGACAAAAGATATTAATTAACGGAAAGCTATTTCAGGTGGCTTGAATTAATTAATGGGCTAGATAATCTTAAACACGGGAAATAATGACCGGAGCCATATCGATTTGTAATATGGGTTAAGATGGATAGTGCAATATTAATTATGTAGTGGGATTAATTAATATTTATGGGCTTGAATTATATTGTGGCTCAATATTAGATATTCAAGATCCATTAGAAGGTCCAATCTTAATTCTCCTAAACGAGTAGCCCAACATATAGTCCAATAAGCGAAAAAGGTGATTAAAATAAAATAAATATTGTTGCTTATATTTCCTCTTAATTTTCGAAAAATTGTGGATAAAAAGGGAGAAAGATTTTCTTTGAATTTTGTTATGGAATGAAGATATGTATTTTTGGAATACAAGATTATCTCATTAAATTCAAGAAATCTCCCACTTGGTTATTCATAGTGAGATTTTGAAATTTTGGAAAATAGAGGGCAAGAAAGATTTTCTTGATTTTCTTGAAAAGATATTATGGAAGATATGTATTTCTTGAAATACAAGAATATCTCATAAATTCAAGAAGATCCAAATCTTGGAATAACACTATATTTTGAAAATTCCATAAAATAGAGGAGGTGGAATTTTGTGGAATATTTTAATTCAAAAGAATATATAGGATATATTCAAGATTTCTTGGTGACCAAGAAAAGTCTTATCCCACATTGAAAAACAACACAAATTTCGGCCCACCCTCCTCTCCTATATATAGGGGATGATTAGTTCATTCCCGGATACAATTCCACAAATGGAAAATATTAGCAAATGAAAATGGTGCAACAAAGTTTATTTTTTCCTTTTGTTAATTGTTCAGTATCCTTCCACCGGATTGTCGAGCAAGGGCTAAGGGAATACTTGGGATGTCCTTTTGGTTAGTCCGTCCAATCAAGTCACCTTTTATCCCGGAGATGCGTTCACGTAAACTCGTAGATTCCGCGTCGTAGGTTTTCGTGGTTTTTATATGCATGATATGTTGTTGCAATTATTATTTGAATTAATATAATTAATTCACTAGTAATAATTAATGAATTAAATTTTATTTAAATAACTAGAATAGAATGGAAACACAACTCTGAATTTTTAAATTGCAATTTAATTCGTGGACATTAAATTTGAAATTGGATAGTGAACAGGTATCCAATTGTCATGGATTTTAATGTTTTATTTTGCATGCATATAAACCGTGGTTTTTAATTCGATTAGATTCGGATTTGTTTTTATGTGAGAAAATCCTAGTAGACTATTCAGATTTGTTTGATTTGATCAATGTAAACTAGTCTAGATCTAGGTTTATTTATTTTTTGTAAATAATTGTGTAGGATCGGGAACGAAAATCCGTGTTGCTATTATGTATACATGCAGATAATTTTATATACATTTTTCATCACCCTTTAATTCATTTTAATGACATCAATGCAACAGAAAATAAAAATCTGGGAGAAAATGGGATAATTGGAGGAAATTTGTTTATTCAAGATCAAGCCAAGAAAAATCGAAAAAATCAAACCATGACAATTGGATAATTTGTGCCCAATATGTTTATTTTTTGTTTTCTTGATTTATTTCTTGTTATCTTATGCTTTATTTAATTTGTTTAAATGTGTTTGAATGAGGGTTGCCAAATGGAAAAATCTCAACTTCAAAATTACTAAGTATGTTTAAATAATTAATTGACAATTTTATTAGGATAATAAAATTGAATTAATTTTGACCTCCATGATTTATTTATTTGTGAATTCTTTTTGGAGAAATTCTCCGGGACTTTAAAAAAGATAGGTTTCACATGAATGAATTCCAAACGGATGATTGTGGGTTATTACTAGTGGCGGCGATGACCCCCCCCACGAGGCTCGATCAAAGTTTAAATAGTAATCTGTATTTAATCATGGTTATTACTTAGGTATAAAATTGATATGCATATATTTCCCAAGTTTAATTTTATATTGGTCAAGTAGAGCCAACTATTCTGGATATTAAAGGTTTTAATCGTTCTTGTTTGTAACACGCTTGAATGTGTTTAAATAATGACCCACCCCACGTGGCTTATTTAAAACTGTTTTTGAGATGTTAGGCGATGCATGTTCATATTTTTTGAGATTTTTAAATATGATGAATGTGATCGAACCTTGTGATATACTTGTCTTTATGGCATATAATTGTTTATTTTCTTCAAAGATGTCGTTACTTTTTAATCCTTTGTTATTATACTTAAAGTCAATACAATATGTATGGAAACTATATTGATTGAAAATTATAATTTCTAACTGCACAAAAAGACAAGTGAATTTTGACACACAAAAATCGATGAGCCAATTGAAGTCAAAACACGCGGGACTCGTCGGATCACTTCATGAGAGATGTCGTATTTGAAAATGGTGGAGGAAAAACCCGTAAGGGATTACGTCCTCAAAATAGATGGCCCATCCGAACAAACTTGAGATTCTCGAACCAGTTATGATCCGGAGACTCGGATGAATTTTGTACTTCACTCTCGCCCAAAAAGTTTTTGAGCATTTTTTGGCCTATTTAACTAATTTGTTGCAAGCTTTTGGTCTCGGCGCTAAAATGATGAAGAAGCACCAAACTCAAGCTTTTGATTGGCAAGTGGTCCGCCTTTCAAGGCCAAGGGTAGGCAAGATAAAAGGACCAAAGGTTCAATAAAACTAAGAGGGCAATGGTAAGATGAGGAATGCTTGTTGTGTCAAGGAAAATCCAAAGAGGAAGTATAAGATAGACAATGGAGGTCTTGCTCTGTTCCAACCCCAAAAAACGGAAAGAAAGGTAATTTCACACACTAGTTGTTGAAACTTGTTTAGCTTGACTTTTCATTCGTGGGTGGTTGATACGAGATCCACTAATCATGTTGGCTTCACGGGTTCTAAATGATCCCAACAACGTGGTAGTGCCAGAGATCCTCATCACACCGGGCAACGTTATTTAAAGTAGAAGACATTGCAATGCTACGTAAGTGGCGGATATTGCAATGCTACCAGTAGTAACAATTATTGCAATACTCAAGTAGCAGACATTGCAATGCTACATGAGTAAGCAATTAAAGCAATGGGAGAAGTGCACCTATCTTTTGAAGATAAAGTTTTTTTGAGATTATCTTTGTGTTCCGCGGTTTTTAGAAAAGAATTCACTTTCGGTTTCTAAAATTCGATTAAAGGACACTAAGTTTCTTCTAATAAGAATGACATCATTTTTGAAATGATGAGTGTATCTCGCATTACGGGGACATTGATGGTGGCACACCACTCACTTAAACGTATCCTATAACACATCAATGTTTCCGAGAAAAGAAAACGTTCATCGACGTGAACGAGACACTTTTTTGGCATCTAAGATTAGGTCATATAAATCCAAAGAGGATCCAAAGGTTGGTGAAAGATGGTTCCTTTGGAGCGTCTCCAAGTTGAATTGATTCCAACTCGCGAATCATGTTTTGGAGGGTAATATGACCAAGATGGCATTTCGAGCGAGGAATGGGGTTAAAAAGTGTTAGAGATCGTTCACATAGATGTATGTAGTCAAATGTCAACCAAAGCAAAGAGGAGGTTATGAGTAATTTTATTGATGATTACTCAAGGTACATTTTCCTTATGAAGCATGAATCTGAGACCTTTGAGAAATTCTAAAGAATTTAAGGCTCAAGCAGAGAATCATATGGAAAAACGTATCAAGTCTCTACGATCCGATCGCGGAAGGCGAATACCTCAAAGAATGAGTTTTTGTACTACTTATCCGATGAAGGGATTGAAACTCACCGCACTTTAACCCCTCAACAAAACGGGTTTTGCGAGAAAAAAGCAAGTAATTCTTTTGGAAATGGTTAGATCAATGATGAGTTATACGGATCTTCCCGAGTCATTCAGGGGTCATGCCTTTGAAAACAATGACTTATATTCGAACTTGGTGCTATCCAAATCGGTTCCCGTAACCCCAAAGAATTGTGGACCTGGGACGCAAGTCTAGTATGAGACACATGAGAACTTTGGGGTGTCCGACCTCCACGTGTTGGACAAAAAACCCAGAATGGATCCTCGATCGTAATTAAGGTTGTTTTGTAGGATACCAGGGAACAAAAGGGTGTATGTTCTATAGTTCAAGATCAAAAGGTGGACATCCGCACCCACTTTAGATTTTGGAAGAAAAACTATAGAACCAAAGAAACCTGTATGAGATTACCTTAAATGAGCTTAGAGGGCAAACCTCGGTGCCAAATCAGATTTTAGATGATATACCAAACGACACGTTTTTCACAACCGACCTCGTTATAGTGGGAGGGTTGTTTTTGACAAAAGAGAGATTCATGGAATAGGAGAGTCCTCGGACTTGATCCCGAATCGCACCCATGGACATATGTAACTCCAAGATAAGGATAGTTTTGGCAAAAACAAAGAATGAAAAAGTGGGTTCTATGTTTCATAATAGAGTGTGGGAGCTAGTCGAACCACTTAATGGGGTCAAACCCATTAGATACAAGTGGGTATATAAGAGGAAAAGAGGATCGGACGGGAAGGTTGAAACCTTTTAAAAAAAGACTAATGGCGAAAGGTTATACTCGTAAAGAAAGGGATCGATTATGTGGAAACTTTTTTCGCCCTTAGCCATGCTTAAGTCCATCCGTATTCTCTTATCAACGCATTTTCGACTTTGAATGGCAAATGGATATCAAGACGACTTTTCTTAACGGAAGTCTTGATAAAGAGATCCATATGCAACAACCCCTAGTTTTCATTGAAACAGCCAAGAACACCCATTTTGTAAAAGCTCAAGAGGTCCATTTACGGACTCAAACAGCATCCGAACTTGGAACCAAAGTTTTGATCATATTATAAAGTCTTATGGGTTTTGATCAAAACGAGTTTGAAAGTTAAGGTGTATAAAAACGATGTCGAACTGCATTGGTATTCTTAAGATCGCACGAGATCACATTGTGATCATCGGGAGCGATGTGAAGGTGTGATCGTGATCGTACGTAAGGGCATGGTTTTCAAAAGCAGTTTGATATGAAAGACTTAGGGAAAACCGGACACATCCTTGGGATCAAGATCACAAAAAAATGATGGTGTTATCGCAAGTTTCATACATAGACACCGGTTTTGAAATAATTCAAAGATGCAAGATTCCAAGAAAGGATTCGCACCTTTTCGGACTTGGGATCCATCTATCCAAGAAAATGTTCCCTAAGACGAAAAGGAGATAGATGACATGAAAGGTATTCTCAGGCTTCTACCGTCGGAAACCTTATGTATGCATTCAAACGAGACCGGATATAAGTAGGCATGGTAGCAAAGATATCGAGTAACCTCCGAAGCTTAATCGATTTGACGGTTAAAATCAAGTTTGAAAAGAACTGGGATAGAATGTTGATTTATCGGTCCGATACTCCAATCCCCATTTGGGCATGGACTCGGATTTCCAATCGATTTAGGCCTCTCGTTAGTGTGTTTTCCATTTGGGAAGTGTAGCCATCGAATGGACGAGTGTGAAGCGTAAATGCATCAACGACTCAACCATGGGACTCGGGTCAGCTTGTGAATGAAAGAACCGATTGGGGCTCTAGATCTTCTTAGTGGACTTGGATGGTGTTCTAGAAAATGAAGCAATATTCGCTAGGAGCGATTATAAATTCAAGAGAACCAAGAGTCCACGAGTCAAACAAACACATTAAAGGAAAGACATCTTATACGAGAAATCATTAAGAGAGGAGATATAGATGTAAAAAGATATGTCCCGAGGACGACTGGCAGATCCATTCACAAAGCGTCGCCCTGAATACATTCGAGAGACATGTGAGTGGAATGGGTGTCAAGACCGTTGCTAATCTGCTTTGAGTATAAGTGGGAGAAATTATTAGGTTAGGTGTAGGTGACATTAGATGTCACGGACTACTCGAGACGTGTTGTAGTATACTTAAAAGCAGACTTTGAGTATAAGTGGAAGATTGTTGGGGATTATCTTTGAAAAAGTATGCTTTTTTACTTTGTATAATCAAAACCAATTTCCAAACTTATTTCTTGAAATAAATTGTTTATCACCGATGCTTTAAATATGATTGAATGTTATATATATTTATTGCATAACTGTTCAATAATTAAATGACGTGTTAATCAGTAGTTAATTTAGTGATACCACCGAAGTAAGATTAAATTAACGATCCCTTGTAACTATAAGTACGCCATTCACGACCTAGATGGAAATGAACAACCATCGCGAAAGGTTGAGGTGTAAGGCTGATTGGTTTGTCTTGACCAAGAGACAGTGATATTTGAATAGGGTTTCTCTGAGGAGGATAAATTCTTTAAGAACATGGAAGAATTATACCTCTGGTTCGTTGTTTCTTAACCTTCGTCACGAAATAGGATCACGTGGGATCTGAGAACTATTGCTTTGACTTATCATGGGTAGCTTAATCGAGAGAGAGATTCAATCGTCTTTTATCTTGGGCAATATTATTGGTCACATGTGATTGCTAAGATTTAATACGAAGAATCGTGTAAGCAAATTTTGCTTGATTTGCCCCCTTGGGAGGTTCATAAGTTTTATCATACCAAATCTTGCAAGTGGAATTTGTTTCCAGATGGATAATAATGTTGAACCGTTCTCGACTTAAGGACAAAAGATATTAATTAACGGAAAGCTATTTCGGTGGCTTGAATTAATTAATGGGCTAGATAATCTTAAACACGGAAATAATGATGGGAGCCATATCGACCGTAATATGGGTTAAGATGGATAGTGCAATATTAATTATGTAGTGGGATTAATTAATATTTATGGGCTTGAATTATATTGTGGCTCAATATTAGATATTCAAGATCCATTAGAAGGTCCAATCTTAATTCTCCTAAAAGGCCCGAAAGTAGCCCAACATATAGTCCAATAACCGAAAAAGGTGATTAAAATAAAATAAATATTGTTGCTTATATTTCCTCTTAATTTTGAAAATTGTGGATAAAAAAAGGAGAAAGATTTTCTTTTGAATTTTGTTATGGAATGAAGATATGTATTTTTGGAATACAAGATTATCTCATTAAATTCAAGAAATCTCCCACTTGGTTATTCATAGTGAGATTTTTGAAATTTTGGAAAATAAGGCAAGAAAGATTTTCTTGATTTTCTTGAAAAGATATTATGGAAGATATGTATTTCTTGAAATACAAGAATATCTCATAAATTCAAGAAGATCCAAATCTTGGATTCTTGACACTATATTTTTCGAAAATTCCATAAAATAGAGGAGGTGGAATTTTGTGGAATATTTTAATTATGGGAAAGAGAATATATAGGATATATTCAAGATTTCTTGGTGACCAAGAAAAGTCTTATCCCACATTGAAAAACAACACAAATTTCGTCCACCCTCCTCTCCTATATATAGGGGATGATTAGTTCATTCGTGTACAATTCCATGTCTTTGGAAATATTAAAGCAAATCCCAATGTTGGTGCAACAAAGTTTATTTTTTCCTTTTGTTAATTGTTCATGAGTATCCTTCCAACGGATTGTCGAAGCAAGGGCTAAGGGAATACTTGGGAAGTCCTTTTGGTTAGTCCGTCAAATCAAGTCTTTGCCATCCCGAGAGGTACGCTCACGTAAACTTCGTAGATTCAGCCGTAGGTTTTACGTGTTTTTTATATGCATGATATGTTGTTGCAATTATTATTTAAATTAATATAGGATTAATTCATGCTAGTAATAATTAATGAATTAAATTTGTATTTAAATATTCACCCCGAATAGATCTGTGCGAATCATTCCCCAACATAATCTTCAAAATTAGTGTTCTTTGATCGGAGATTTTGTTGTAGCTTTAGCTTCTTTTTTTGTGTCTCCGTGTTTGTTCTTGCTTTTATCTCTGTTGGTGCTTGTTAATCACGGTTGGTCCTCTTTCTTCAAAATGAAGATCGATCCCATTTTATAGACCTCGAAATCAAAGAGTCGTTGGGAAAGCAATTTGAATTTGCTATATTAGGTAGTCATAGGATATGATTGTGCGTGCTCAGATTATCGGCGTGTGTAGGGGCAATTAAGCGTCGTTTTTTGTCAAACGTCTCCAATTCTCTTTTTGACGCGCGTGAGACTTATTAGGCGATTGATATTCTTTTGTAGAAGATTTGTCTTGTCTGGTGTATCGCACGAGTCTTCGGATCATATTTTCCAAATTAACAATTCATGTCTTGAGTTTAGAGTCAGGTTTTGTGAGTTCATCTGAGTCATCGAGTCTTGAGTTCATCCGATTCTTGTCTTCACGATCTTGACTTCTTGTCTTCGGCTTAGTCTTACGATCATCGACTTATATCGGGTAAATGAAATATTGAGTTCCCTCAATATGTGACCTATCTTTCTTGATTTATCTATACATTTTTGGTCATCTTAATCGATTTTCTAACATGTACAAGTCCTATTACAACTTTGTTTTGGAACTTCCATAAAAAACTAAGTTACATATTTCCCAACAATTTCCCTTTTTGATGGAACCAAAACACTTAACCATACTTAATCGAAATTCAGATACCATGCATGGAAATGTAGAAAATGCAAATGGTACATACTTGTAAGACAATGAGAAGAATCAAATGAGATGAAGAATTTTATTCAGATATGTGTGTGCATTAGAATACATGGCATCATCGACTCCAAGTTGTCTTCTTGGTGTACTTGAACATTTGCGAGTTCTTTGGGGATGCCAAACATCTTGTACATCTTTTGCATTAGTTTGTCCAAATTTCTTCTTTTCTATGGATTCCTCCTTTTTCCAAGTCCATAGTAGATATTCTTGAATTTAACAGGATCTAATTTTGTTGTGCGGGCCAGTGGAAAGGAGTGGCTCAAAGGGTGGCGGTATAAGTGACATGATCTTGCCTTCTTTTTCATCCTTTATCGGTAGAAGTCTGGATACTTTGTTTCTAACCGGCCCGAATTCATCATCATTTTGATCGATCTTGATGAATTGGAATCTTTCCGGGATGTAGGCGTCACATAACCACGATTTGATCCCATTCGAAGCAAATCTTGGTCATGAAGGATGCCTTTAGAGTCTGCGGAAGGGCATTCTTCTCCCAAACAATCTCATAACCGTTCTCTTTTTTCCTTCCGGATGTAGCGATGATTCCCTTTGCCTCTGCTAAGCTTCTTGATTGCGGCCTCTCTTAGAACTTGTTTGCTCTTGAACTTGTTCATGAGTCATCCGGTTTTTGATGGAGAATAGTGGCGGCCTTGTCTCTCGATCTTCCGCATTTGCTTTCATCATCTTGCTTTTTGCCTTTCTTCCTGATCTTTCGGGTTCATCTTGTTCATCTTCTTTAGCTAATTTCTTAGTGAGTTCAACGATCAGATTTCCATTCTTTTACGAAGCGGATGAAGAGAAGTCTTCAATTTTGTCGACTCAAAGATAAAAGAAACTTTTTACGCTCGGTGATCTCTTTCTTGTGTTGCTCCACGGTTTCTTTCATTCGAAAAGAATCGATCTGATGGTTTTGGTAGAGATGAAAATTTTACATGCGAGTTTTTTCTTCTTTCTCAATTTCCCCTTTTTGGGAATCAAAGAGGTTGGACATCTTCTTGGTTCGAGTTGTTAATTGCCGTGAGATCTACGAGTTCCTCGACAACAAGAGGGTGATCTGAAGGTCGCAGTGTGAAGAAAAGCGTCGAGAGCGATTTCGATCTCTGTCTTGCTAGATTCTGTATAGAAAATGTTTCCAACCCATATCTAAGTGGTTGTTGGTCTTGTCAGTAACTTTCAAAAGTACTTGTATGCGATTGAGCATCTATGTCCTAACCGAGAGTTTGTCGGGACCACCGGCAAGAGGGTATACTAGTTGCATTACTTCAAAGAAGGATGGCATTGTGCATCAACAAGTGTGACTTCGTTCCTTGTCAACTAGTTTTTCTTTTTTCATCTTCAAACCGCTTCATCAGATTCGGGATGTGTGAGTGCCGCGAATTTGTCTTCAAAGGACTGGATCCCAAATCCGAGAGTGATGATATGCATCGAGCTCATCGTATGATCTGTTCGGATGTTGAAGCCTTGCCAAATTGGGTCTCATCTGCAACACCCATTCTTGGGTTCATCGGCGGTTCCTCATGATGATCGTAGGAGGTTGAAAATTATCGACAATTTGAACCTTTTCGTGAATCGGCCATCGGATAAGATGTCAATCGATGCCAATTCAACAACACTTTCAATCCCAAAGATTGTCAAAGACATTTCAACTCCAAGTCTACAAAGAAATCGATCCCGGAGTTGTCATTAGAATCGAAATTCTTCAATGCTCTTGATCGATATCCCTCTAGAACACTATTTCTTCTATTTGTTCTTTGGATGCCGGGATGTTGATCCAATTCAGGCATAGATCCTTTGAGATACTTTTGATCTATTATTGCTTTTTCATTGCCTTTTAGATGGGGTGATTTGAAACGCCAAATCTGGATTGTGTTGAAGGGATTATGAGAGGTGGACCTGCGTTAAATCGGAAATCGGGGATTGGGAGATTGTGTGATAATGGTTCATTGATTGGTGGTGTGGGAGATTTTGTTTTGAGAGGTGAGGGTGAGGGTGAGAAGGTTTTGTGGGGGGAGGGTGGAGGTGATGATTTTTTAGGAGAGGGTGATGGTGATTTGGAAGTGGGCGTTGGCGATCTTGCTCTCTGGAAGATCTTGGTTAGAAGAGAAGAAGATGGTGAAGTTGCACCTGGGCCCTTCGCCGGAATTTCTCTCGGCTTTGTGATCAGCGGTAAAGATAATCCTCCTTCAATTTGTTTTGGCAGAACTTGATCGGAGGAGATGAACTCTCTTCTAACGTTGTTTGAGCATCTGGTTTCTTAGTGAGATCCTTCCTCTTCATCCTCTTCTCTGGAATGGCCTTTTCGCACTTGGGCGATCACGATTGCTTTATCTTTTCCTTTCTTTTCTCCCTTGGGTTTGGGCACATAGCGAGCCGGATCCTCATCACCTTGTCGGTAGGGACTCATCCTTGCCCAAGATGGCCTTGTGCTTTGCTTAGTAAACCTTCGCTCCATTCTCGTTCCATTCATAATGCGGGGCTTATCGACATAATGATAGAGATTTTGTGTATGAATGAGCATTTTGAAGATAAGCACACTTCATTGCTTTGGGTCATTCGAACTTTGAGTCTTTTTCGGTCTTGTTTTGACCATACCCAACCAATCGATGTCCGAAGCCTTCTTGATTATTGCGGCCATGACACTTATCTATCATCAAGGTCGTAAGTTGAGCACATGATCACCTTCGAACAATTTCAAGGCGATACTTTCTCCGGATAGGAGGCTTTGGCGTTTGTCGTGTTCTCCTTGTTTCTTTGGTCTCAGCATTCGGCTTCAAGAAACTCCTTTTCTCCGGGGAAGAGTCGTGTAGGTCTCTCGGATTGATGCTTCCCGAGTTTAGGCGAATATCCCTCGTAGATCGTCATTTCACTCGAACTTCCATTCCATTCAACAATCAAGAAATCAGTCAAGATCATTGTCTTCATCCCTCTGCAGATTGTAAAGAAACTCTAGGGCTTCATGGGTGTGAACGATGTTACGATGAGTAGAGCAATATCGTTCGATCCACACTCCGAAGGCGCAAATTTTCAGCGATTTTGGATCCGAGGTGATGTTGAAAACGTTTTTCATCAATGATGTCTTTCTTCATCGATGCAAAGGATTTCTTCCTTCCCTTGGCGGTCTTGAAACAAGGTGTGATGCGATATGCAAATTGATGTTTAGTTTGAGTAAGATAATTCAATAAATTCAGTCAAACTAGCAATTTCATCATCAATTTTGCAAGTAAGCGTTTAGATCATATACGAATTACATAAATACAACTTGTAAACCTAGGTACCATAGAGAAATTGAGATCATATAATTAAAAGAAATCACCAGTAGATGATTCGAAAGATTTTGAAATCGGAAGTGTAGAATCAAATAATTTCGAAGGTAATTCTCAGAGGGTTTTAAACAAATGATCTTTTGAGAAGACGAAGTAGTGGAATGCGGTTTTCTGAGAAAAAATTGGATTTTGTAGAATACGAGGGAAAACTTTTTGCACAACTTTCCAAAGTACTCAAGTATTTGTTGGGATATTGTAGTTTTGATAATTTATGCCAAAACATTATTAACTTGTGTTATTCAAAATTTCGAGATAACAAGTTAAGGGGAACGAAAAGAACAAATTGATTGAGGGGAACTCTTTAAATCGAGAAGAAGAAGATCGAGATCATAGGTCAAGATGAGAATGATCGAGATCGGAAGATTAAGATGAGTTGAAACGATCTAAGCCAAATCGGATGTGAAGAAAAGCTAAAGCCAAAGAATCGTAAAGAAGGTTTTAAGATGAAGATGATGGACCCATCGAGATCGATCGATCGTGATCGGATCGATATGAGGATATGCTAACCGATGCAGATTGATGCTATCCTCGAGATGATCCCGAAGATATGTTGATCGACCGATTAGAGCAAGGAGCTCAATGTGGGATGTCGGACAGAACCGAACTCAAGAAGCTTCAGCATGATGCCCGACGATAAGGTCCGCCAAGAGAAGTCTCTTTGGAATCAAGAACCCGAGACTCAAGAAGTTTCAAGAACCCAAGGCTCAGATAACCCGGCTTATTAACTGAAGGAGATATGCGAAGGTTCTTTCTTTTCGGACAACGATAACCAAGGCTCAGATAGCTTCAGATAACTCAAGGCTCAAGAATCAAGATCGGAAAGAAATCAAGACTTTATGACGTGGACCAATGAGAGGAAGACGACAACTGAAAAAAGCCCAAAAGTTACAAAGTAGTATGGATTTGAATGTGATCAACATTCAAATCCACACTATAAATACAAGTTCTTCCTTCATTATCAAGTGTGGATGAATGTAGAAGAGTGTGGAGAATGTAGCAAACGATGCTACGAGAGCTAAGAAGATATGGGTTCCAAAGTAGGTTCCTGACCAAGGTTGCCGGATGACGCGAGTCCTAAAAAATGGAAACAGAAGAAAGGCTAAGGCAAATCAACACAAGGCACGTTGAAAGGAATTGTGCTCCGATCCCAGATACTCTCAAGCATTCCCACCATAGAAAAATGCAGAGATACACGATATATTCAAGAGTGTTCTTTAGATCTAAGACAAATGCTATATCCTAAGCTTAGAGAAATTTTCCCATCCTTAGCATTGAGACTAAACAAATGTAAGGGAAAATCTCAAACTAGTTGAAACCAAACAAACCTTACCCAAATCGGGTTTGATAGGATAAGTTTGTAGGTGAGTGTGAACCGTAAACATCTAGCAATCCCCGTGAGGGTGATAAGTTTTCCGAACTCGGTAAACATCTCGCCATCCGTTAGGGATATAAGTCCCGGAGTTAAGTTGAAGGTTCCCCCCTGTGTTAAGGAAGAGTGGACGTAAGACGGATTTAAATCGAACCACTATAAAATCTTGTGTGTTCTTTACTGCTTTATGTTTATACTTATCATATGCATTCGATTATAAGCAAAACAACACACATCGTTCTTAAAATCTAAAAATTTGGAATCACTCTGCCCTCACCCCTGTTTTTATATGCATCACTTGACACAAAGTCTTCCGCACGCGCAAAATGGGTTTTTCGACACTAAAATAGGGACCATCAGTATCCGTGTTTTAAAATCGGTGGCTGAGATTAGTCGGCCAAAAAGTATTTTGATCACACGGTTGAGAAAAGTAGTCTTCTCGTTTTCCGGACTCGAAAAATCGCAATAAAACGTTTTGAAAACATTTTCCCAAGTCCGCATTAAAAGCTTTGTAGAGCATGCGTCATGAACAGTGTAAAATAAATCAATTAAAATATTCAGAAAGAGATAAATAAGAGAGCGTATCTGACTGATTGATATTGTAATCAATCAGTTACCACGGTGATATGATCTGGTACTTTGTTGACTTATATGATGGTTGCCTTATGCATTTCCCAACAATATCTCACTTATCTGATCAGATCCTTGCTTCAAACACTTCGCCACTTATTTGATCCTCTTTTCTCGATACTCTATATCCTTTGATCTTCTTCTAAACATTCTTCTAAACAAGATTTTTTATCAAGTCAACTCCCGCCAAAAACTTTTACTTGGGAGTCCAAAAGTCGCTCGATTCCCAAATCGGCGCGATTTGACATACATAATAATGGCTTAGATACACTGTGATTTAATCACACCGTTAACTCATCCAACCATTAGTCGCGTGTACCTAACGCGTTGTCGATGCAAATTTCTCTTTAGATTTTCTGAGAAGATAAAATTTGCATTTATACCCCTAATTTCCTTCTATAAATTCGGGTGTTAGGCAAACAACACAATCATAAACCATTTCATCTTCTTTAAGATATCCTTCACGCTTTTTCCGATGAGTTCCTTATTTGGGGTGAAACTTCCGGTGGGAACCTTTAGCCCTTTTCAATGAAATCGAACTTCTCGGATCAACCCTGTGTGTTCTTTTCACACCGCTTTGTCTTCATCTAAGATTTCACATACGATCAATGCTAAGCTTCTTTACCACCGCGGAGGCGGATCTTAAGGCAAATGAGAAGCGCACTTTCCTAACCAGCATGCACCTTTTGTGCGCTTATCGAGATAGCGGAATTAGCATCAACAGACTTAGTCTCATGTCGTTTTGCTTTTATCTCTGTTGGTGCTTGTTAATCAGTTGATCCTCTTTCTTCAAAATGAAGATCGATCCCATTTTATAGACCTAAAATCAAAGAGCCGTTGGAGAGCAATTTGAATTTCGGGCTATAAAGGTCATGAGATATGATTGTGGACGTGTTCGACATTATCGGCGTGGCGTAGGCATCAAGCGTCGTTTTTTGTCGTCGTATCCCGCAATGTCGGCTCTTTTTGTGCACGTGTCGCTTTCTGTAAGAGATGGCCTTGAATTTTTGTCCGTTAGGCGATTAATATTCTTTTTTGTAGAAGATTAAATCTTATTCCGGTGTATCTTTTTGATTGTCACCGGGTGTGTCGACTTTGATTAGATAATCGATCGGTCTACCTTGTTAGATGCATATTGTCTTAGCTTCAATATGCGGACTCACTTGAATGTAGGTCTTGGTCTTTTGATCTTGGTGTCTCTCGAGCCTTATTATTGATCATCTTGAGTCTTGAGTTTGTTACTAAGTCTTGAGTTTATCCGAGTCTTGAGTTCATGTTTATCCGAGAGTTCATCTGAGTCTTGTGTTCATCCGAGTCTTGATGTCTTCTTGTCTTCACCGAGACTTCTTGTCTTCGATTTGAGCTTAGTCTTGATCATCGACCTTATCCGGGTCATCCGATGCTTCAACGACCTATACATATTGAGTTTCAATATGTGACCTATCTTTTACTTGACTATCTATACATTTCAAATTTGGTCATCTTAATCGATTCTAAGTCATCGACCGCTTGAGTTTGGTGGTCCTATTACAACCTGTTTTGGAACTTCCATCAAAACTAAGTTACATATTTCCCAACAGACAACCCTTTAACTTCCATGTGCACTGCCCTACGCTCTTCAGTTTCCTCGTCATTGTTGTTGTCCTCAATATCTGCACATACTTCGTCTTCAATGGTGGTCAACATCAGATCCGTCGTCATAATCCATTTCATCTGTAGATTGTAGCTTTCTCTTTTGTGCATCTGAATCAAGATCATCTCCCACGCCATGGCCATCATCATCATCATCGTCTACTTCTTTAGATCTAGCCCCTGATGCATCGTCATCTGCTATACTTGATGCTCCCGATCTTGAACTAGACATGACATGTTTAATGTCACCATTAATTCTGGAGAGAAAAATGACATGTTTTTCAATTGCATCCTCCAATTCATTTAGAAAAGCTTTTTTGAGAGTACGATGAGTGGCTTTTAGCGACACAAACTCCGTGTCCTTTAGTTTCATCTTCAACTTATAGATTCTAGCCATTTGGTTTCGGTGGTGTTCAATTGCAAGCCCAACTTCCAGAGTCTCCACCAAATCTGCTACTGTGACTTTCTTCACACGAGAAACAAGAGATACTGCATCACACCTGCAAACGACACAAATAGTGGAAAATTTATCATCATGTTCCTAACTAATGCAAAACAAGATATCATGTCATGTTTCTCATTAATACATAACAAGATTTTAATAACTCACTTGGATCTCCATTCTGAGAATGGGCACGTTAAAATGGGAGTCTTAATAACATCTGATGCAGTCATCAAAATCTCCTGGAGACGAGGGATACCGAGTGTAACATTCATTTCCCCACGCCCAGCCAAATGGAAAGTGTTGAGTCTGAAAATATGCAAACGTCAGACGAGATATTGTGGGTTCAGCCATTAACTTTGTAGAGGGTAAAGAAAACACATTTCTAACTATAGAATGGAAACACAACATAAACACGAGAATGTGGACAGGTATCACTACATTTAATAGTATGCTCTAAATTAACTTGAAAAGATGTTGCAAATCCTGTTGTTACCCTATGTATACATGCAGATAATTTTATATACATTTTTCATCACCCTTTAATTCATTTTAATGACATCAATGCAACAGAAAATAAAATAAATATTCTTACGTCATCTGAGTCGATGGTTCTCCTACCGACTGAGCTGCAATTACACCAACTGGTTCTCTTGGTTGTGCGAGACTCGATAGATAGTTTTGCTTCACCAACTCCAGAAACCTCTCTTGCTCTTTCGTAAATTCCTCGTCTTTTTTTTATATGACTTCCTTCTTTTTTCCTTTCCATTTCCCATGTAGGTGCTTCATTGCACTTGATTTCACCTTTTGAATAAAGCACTTGGCTTCATCTTCAAGCCCCTCAGGCAATTTGGTGATGTAATAATTGAATTCACGCTTATTCTCAAATTTCTGGCAAAAAGGATCCTGATTCTGAACCATATTAAGGAGAGCTTTTCTTAGTTCTTTCTTATCATTATTGCAAGCACATAATACAAAGTTCTAAGAGTACATAAAGAGGAGTGTATAAGAAATTACATCTTTAAGTGCCTCAAAATTTTTGAGAAAGCTTGTTTGGTGCACATCAACACCATCTTCTCCATAATAAAATTGAATGATGGAGCCATCAGCATCTCGGACAGTATAATCATAACAAACTTTTACGCTCTCGAGATTTTTTACTAGACACCATTGTAGATATCCACTGCGAGATGTTTTCACTGCAGTGTCAACTAATCTGTAGGAAATAAGCTGATAATTAGAGAAGCTGTAGACAAAAAAAAAAAAAAAACTCAAACTTCAAGAGTCCAAATACTTATTCAACATCAACAGAATACAGAAAACATGGGATTGAATTCATAATGATCCCATAACTTATCACCTTTTTTGAAATGGTCCCAAAAAAAGTTTGACTAACAAAATTGGTCACAATTTTTTTCAAATTGTACAATTTTGACCCCAAAATTAATCGGCGACGGAAAACAACACAAAACGTGCAGGAGAGAAGGTGCATGTGCATTGCGCGTGACACGAAACGACGTTGTTTCGTGTCGTTTCCCATCGCCGGTTAATTTTGGGGTCAAAATTGTACAATTCGAAAAAAAATTGGGACCAATTTTGTTAATCAAACTTTTTTGGGACCATTTCAAAAAAGGTGATAAGTTATGAGACCATTTTGGATTTAATCCCCAGAAAACAATGCTCCAGCCAGGGGCTTAGGTTTTAATTTATAATCCCATGTATCATTATTTCTAGACAGAAGTTCTCAGAAAGTTGTATATGCAAGTAGACCTGATGCCCAAGAGCAAAATCTTGTAAATAAGCGGTTTTGTTTTTCTGGTGGACACGAGAGTTTTAAGAGAAACTTGAGTCTTTCCCATTAGGGGCAACGAAAAAGATGTGAAAAATGAAGGATTCATGTTGTTATGCACTTCAAATGACTGTGCGTCACCAGTTCCAGAGAGTCATCAAGATAAGTAATAGATGTAGTTTTACAATGACTATGAAAGTAGCAGAATAAGCAGATTTCTTTAAGGTGGAACATGGAAACAAGTGAAAGACTTGGATTTACCCTTCGCGACCTGCCATGCAATGGAAGTAGTACTCCTGAGGTCGAAGACCGGTTAGAAAGCGATAAGTGATAAAGCCTCCGGCTCTAGATGTGAAATCCCAGGGAGGAAAGGAGGGCAGAGTCTTGCCAGAAACCATTTGAGGCACTCTTTTACCTTCCAACTCTTGTTGACCTAGGTACGCTGATATTTGTTGGAAATTCACCTATCCACAATTAACACAGTTTGCATGTCAACTTCATCCCAACTATGACCGAATCTCAACAAATTCATCAGAGACATGTGGGAGAAAGCAAATAATAGCATTTGTCGTTTTAAAGCAAAATAGGATCCAAATGTGACATTTACATATTTACAAGTCCTTAGTAAAACAGACATTATATCTTACCGTACTACCCTTGGCGCCTGTTGTGGTCGTAACAGAGATGCAGTTCTTCGGAAAAGGTTTTAACAGTCCCTCAGTAAGCAAATGCTTGAGTATCTGAGAACCTTCTGTTGTGAGCCGATTTGTTAATTTATTTTTCATTTTCACGTCCAAGGATGCGGTGGCGGATTCTCTGTCACTGCATATGACTTTCTCGACTTCCAGCTGCAGTTCTTCAGGGCCTACGGAATAAAAACGGAAAGAAAGGATGAAGAGGCAATTTCAAGATAAGCAATCAACACTTAGATAATATCAAATTAAAAGAAACTTTTCATTATGGTACCTATTTGCCCAGGTTTGAAATTGACAAATTCACAATGAACCTCTTCTCCTACGTCTTCTCCATCGAGTTTCTCCTTCCTCTGGGCATCGTGATTAGGTAATATAATAAGGTCATCCAGCCCACGTGTGAAACCATGAAACTGAGCCATGTACAAAGAACATAAACTTTTTGATCAGACCAACACTCAACAAATAGAATTTCGTAGAAAAATCTAAAATTAACATATGAAGAACCTGCAAAAAGATCGTAAATAAGCGGCTCAATGTAGAAAGCAAAATGCCTGCAGTATTAGACCCATAAAGTACTTGCACTGTGTGAACCAAACCACCATTTCCAAACTGAGACTTATCAATCACACCACGCACGAGCTCATTTTTCCAAATTAACAATTCATGTTCAGCATTGTGATCTGCATCCTCCTCCCCATTTATGTGGTTACCAGTGAAATAGTTCTTTGGGATTTTCCCCTAATTTTAACAGTACAAGGCTTACAGCCCCGTGTTATTTGATTCAGTAATGCTGTAATTACCTAGTGGCACAAAAAAAAGATTATTCACACAAATTAATGGCACAATCTAGACATTTCATTGCATCAGCATCTGATAACATTAACCTGTTTTCCAGTCCAAAGAGGTACAGGTTTCCACACAGTAGGCAAGATTCTCTCAACCACACGTTCAGAATCGACTACTGAAACCTTCCGGGAATAGTTGGCTGGCACAACTGAGAATACACCAGACACATAAAGCAGATGATTAAATTCGCTCCGAGTAAGAAACGTAGTCTTCATAGTCAAAATCACGGCACTTACGATATGATCCTGGAATATTATGTGCAAAGGATAGTTAACCAACCATTCAGGTGTACGATTGCTATAAAGAAACACAACATTAATAGTAACTAACAATTTTGCCATTTTGGGAATGAAATTAACAGTTAATATTTGGTACTGATACTGAAACCTGAATCAAGCCTCTCACTGTCTCACCCCTTGTAGGAACTATGTACTGTTCATCAGTATTAACAAGGAAGTGAGCTTCCGCACGAGCTTTTTCGTTTTGAGGAAAATGTGCATTAGTTTCATCACCATCAAAATCAGCATTAAAGGAGCTGAAATCAATTTAAGTAAAGATGTCAATCATGTAGATTATCAAAACAGAAGAGAGTATACACAGTGAATGATAAAGCCAACCTGCAATTTGCATAATGCATGTGTTTTGTTTTTTCCCCTTCCATCACACGAGCACGCATCGCCATAATACCTGGCTTATGAAGCGTAGGCTGACATAAAAAAGACAAGTATATAGTTCAACAGTGGCTAAAATAGGTAATTTACTCAAACCTAGAGAAATCAGACAAGAAAACGGCTGCCAAGGAAAAGATATCCTTGTTATGCAAGAAAATGATCTCAATAGTATATTGAAGAGAATATGGAACTAACTATAGACATAGTCTTCTACCTGTCGATTCACCAGCAAATAATCCCCATCCCGCACTTGGCGATGGACAATTTTACCCTCCGGTTGCTCATTGGTTTTCCCTGATTGGGCATCTATCCCTCGGGAAGAAGGTAATTTTCTAGATATTGCTTTACGCATCTTTTGGTTCAGCGGCAATTTTACAGTGGCCGCACTATCAACATAAGTTATAGCTCCAGGATGAACCTCAGGCCCATTGATGACAGCATCCCTCAAATTTGCAGCATTATAAGGAGTAACCCTCTGTGATATATTACAAGGAGGAAAGAGCTTTGATAAGAATACTTACAAGTCTATCATGAGAAATCGGAAAGAATGCAGCCACTTTTTCAATAAAAGGAGTCATTGACAATTCTACCAGAGTAAGAACTTTTTTAACTAGATGTTGTATTGGAGTTGTAGTTTCATAATATAAAAAGAGACAGTTGGCAAAAACATACTGCACAAAATAAATTAAAAATGAAACCTCTAAGCCATACCTCTGGATATGTCAATTTCAGTGCAACGGATTGAGGAATTCCGATTTCATTGACTTTCAAGTAAGGAGCTGGGGATATGACAGACCGAGCAGCATGATTGACCCTTTTACCCATCATATTCTTACGGAATATGCCCTCTTTCTTTTCAACGACCTGGCATAATCCAAGAAAATCATCTTTATGAGATTGAACTGCCACAACAATATCAACAGAACTTTCACAAAGGTGTGGAAACTACAGAGTTTTGCATTAGAAAAATGAAAGCAAAGGTAATAATACACGTATAAACAAAATGCACATTGTTTAGTGATATGAGCAACCATAAAATGAATAAATAGGCTCACCGATAGCAGTTTTTCCATCGAAAAAGACGTTGATAGATTGTTGAAGATCCAACCAAGGACGGATAATCCTTGGATGTTCGGAATCAAACTTATAAGCATTTCTTAGTGCAATGTTTGACTGCAAAATCTTCCCCAAAAGATTAGTGTGTGGATGTTCCATCACCTGAAAGAAAAACTATACAAATGAATCCACATAAACTGGAAGCAACAGCCAAGTACAGGGAATGAAAATATTTATGTTCTATAATCATTCATCACCTACTGTCACCTCGAACATCAAAATACTTATTCTTGACACTTACAGAATCACCACCTTTGGCCAGAGGGCGGAATTTGATTGGAGGTACAAGAATAGTCTCTAGGAAGAACATCGAATAGCCTGTTATCATAGTTCCCGCAAAACGCTGCTGAATATCAGAGATATACGAGCAAATAGAAGCTTCATTCTTCCACAAGCGCATCAATATATCTCTAACATGTTAGTTAGGAGGCAGAAAAAATCAAGAACAGATCAAATAGATACAAGTCAAAGAAAAAATCATGAGAATTATAGATCAAGCAAATCACCTCTGTTGGTAAGAGATGTCCTGAAAGATAACTACTTGTATCCTGCGACTGCTTATTTAAATTTATTTTTTCATTTACGCCTTCTTTGCTGCGTTTTTTAGAGCTATCAGAGGCAGCATTAAATGAGTGGGTTTCATCTGTCTCGGAATCACCCATACAAGAATAGTCACTAGCATTTACCACCTCAGACAAAGCCTCATCCTCACATCCTCCACTCTCTGTAGCATCCAACCTGCCACTTCTAATGGCATTCGATCTGATTTCAACATCAGAGTTTCTAATCTGCATATGAAGAATTAGTGATTGAAAATAAATTATAATGACTGTCAGGGGAACAAGATGAAGAAATGCGCGAAATATTTTGATTACACAAAATAATGATACGTTAACTGAGGTATAGCTTATATAGAGAAAAAAATGCAGACTCTTGAGAAAGATTTCCTCCGAGGTATATCATATGTTAATTAAACGTCAACCTTTCCAGGTTACAACAGATTGAACTTACCACATGAAACCAACCAAATGTTGGCTTATCGATCTTTGGATTTTTGCGTTCACAATTCATACACTTCTTTTGTTTTTTCTTTAAGAACTCATTCAGAACTGACATAGCTTCAGTAAGCTGAAAAGAATCCCAAGAAGCCTGCCTATTATGATTTTTATCTTCAACGCTCTTTTTCTGGTCGTGTAACTTCTTTGCTATTAGTTTAAATTGGGCAAGAGAATTCTCCACCTGAATCAAACACATTATACTTTAGGTGAAAAAACATACGAACAACACAATGAGTAAAAGGCAACATAGATCACACAAACTCACCTCTTCTTTACTTGATCGGAAATGAAAACAATAAAGACAAGTTATATTCAGAAGATTGTGTAGTATATCAAAGAGCAACGGATTATAGGATGGCAAAACTAGTTCAATGCGACCACAATGACCATTGCAAAGGTATCTGAGTTGGCCACATGTTTTGCATCTGCATATGACAAGGTAAGCGATTAAACCCACGCTCAGTAACAATATCTGCAGTTCTGATTTCATATACACTTACAAAGAGTCATCATCAAGGGGTCCCATAGCCGGATCATAGAGTCCACCAGGAATGGGTCTATCCAATATATCAACCAAATCTGGATTTGTAATATTGACAACACTTAGGTTCTTCACTTCTTCATCCGACATGAAACTAAAATCGACCGACTCCACAATCGTCATTGTTCCCTGAATAATGATATCTGAATATTAGAGAACAGTAACAGATAATGATACTCAATGCTAGGATTCCCGCCTTAATTTTTCTTACTCATAACCCTCACCGTCACGCTATACACTTATTAGCCCTCTACGCCATTATTAACTCGCACCCACACAATTAAAATTGATTCAACACAAATACTCTTAGTTTATCACTTTAACAAAGCAAGAAACAATAAATTAACTATGAATCACCAGAAACAAACACAGCAAATCACGATTCAGTGTACATGCATATACAAACTGTAAATGATACTCTCTCCTTCCCTAACTCAATTGAACATTTGTCAAAAGGTTCATCCCAAATTCAATTGAACATTTCTATACCCCTCAAACACCACAACATACATCAATATTACATTACTTTTTCAACACTAAAATCAACTTTATCTCATTTAATTTACACACTTGACACTATTTTTACCATTTAACCCCACCCAAAAACAATTTTATAACTTTTAATAATAATAAACAACTTCTGTGCAGTATGGAGGGAGTATATACCTATTTACTAAGTAAGAACTGTTGGTCCCGGTGCTAACGAGTCTCACATGTGTATGGGGGGAATACACGTGTTTAGTGATTTTTAAAACTTTTCTTTCACTGAGGTCAGATAGGTCAGGTTATCCTGATGATTTTGCCCTGAGTCAAAGTCTCATCGAGACAATGATCCGAAATGCTTTCGGAAGCTTCAGACAATTTTAACCGAGAACTGAGTTTATCGAGAGATCGAGGTGCTTGGATCGATAATTATTCATGAACCTCAAGAGAGTTAGTTCGATTTGGTAACTATCTGTTCTAGCTACTCAAGTGTCTTGGAATGGTTGGCCCTAAGTTTATACTTGTTTTAGCTTTCTCAAAAAATCTTCCCTTCAATAAAAAAGTGATTGATTAAGGCCGTGATCAATTTGATGCAAGTTCGATTGGATTGGTTCCAATCGAATATCGATGAATTATGCTTTCGGTGAAAACATGCAATAGATAATAATGCGCAAAGATGTAAAGCAAAACAACACAAATAATTATAGTGGTTCGGAGACTCAAGCTCCTACGTCCCTCTCTCCGATCTTCGAGAGAAATTCCTTAACCACTTCCTAAAGCTTTCTCTTCAACTCACCTTTGTAGCTTACTCACTTTTCTACCTTGAGTTTTTTGGCCGACTCACCGCACACTTACTAACTCAAACACACACAAGTGTTCGGACTACCACAAGTAGCTTACTAACTTCTTCTCTAGAGTTTTTCGCTAACTCACTTTGTAGCTTACTAACTCTTTTACAACTCCAACTCACCAACAAAACACACACAAACTACCTTACAAAGGGTTTGGGTTTTAAGTTGGTTTCCAACTAGGATGGGATATCCTTTACAATAAGAACAATGTAAAGGCTAGGATATCTCTACTAAGCTTTGGATATTTCTTATCAATCTCAGCTTAGTGAATGAGCTCTCTCCAATGTGAAAACACTTGGGAAATTCTAGGGTTTTCGAAAGTGCTTCAATTTGCAATAATATCTGAATGAGCTCTTGAGTTGCTTTTGAAATTTCCCGTGACCTCTCAATGTAAAGGGTCACTAGTATTTATAAACAACTTCACCAAGGTCACTCTTGAAAAACTATCCGTTGGAGGAGATAGCTTCATGAGTTTCCTCTTATGGTGTTTGATGAACGACTATATTTAAGGTTTTAATACTCTCTTGCATGTTTTAGAAAAAAATATCACGGTCATGTAGCCAATCACCAATTTTTGCGATGCGGAACATAGTACTCTCTTGACATGATTGGTGTCCCGTCAGCTTTCGATTGTCGATAAAAATCTGATGTTGTCTTTTCCTCCGATTGGTTCTTGTCTTGATAAATGTAGACAAACATAACGGCTCTTTTTGGTCAATCTCTCCGAATGAGATAACCTTAAACAACACTTTAGACTTAGTTCCTTTTTGTGCGCATATGAATGTTTTGGGCAATATCTACTTTTCTCGAATATTTGCGTTTTTCACGGTTTTGTAGTCTTTAGATAGATATTATTGAAGTGTCTCGAACATTCGTGTTATCTTGAGTATTGATATCTTCTCGAAGTCTTCAATAACTCACTTGGGTCTTGATATCTTCCGAGTCTTGATATCTTCCGAGTCTTGATGTCTTCGAGTTTTCGATGTTTTGATGACATACCGAGTCTTGATGTCTTGATTTCTTCGAAGTCTTGATGTCTTGATGACATCTTTGAGTCTTGATGTCTTGATTTACATCGAAGTCTTGATATCTTGAGAACTTCATCGAGTCTTCATTTTCTTCAAAGAACTTTATCGAGTCTTCATTGTCTTGATTCATTTCATCGAGTCTTGATTTCTTCAAAGATTCTTCTCATCGAAGTCTTGATGTCTTCGCCATTTATCGAAGCCGGTTTCTTAAAATAAGGCGATCTATATCTGCACGACTATACATGGTGCGGATAACTTCCCCGAATAATCTATATGAAAACCCCTTCGATCTATCAAGATTATCCTGAACATGTCATACTCAGGGGTTTTGGGATCTAATCAAAACTTCTTTATTAAATTCATCTCACAACAAGAACTAAGAAACAACCGAAAGATGGAAGAAATTTGTGAGGCGGTCGAAGAACGGCGCCGTTCAGCGGAAGCTTAATCTCTGAGCTGGAAAACTCTACGAAACTTGCGTAAAAAGAATAATATCTATTCCTATTATGATCAATGTCTAAATATTGAATGAGATTCTAAAAAAGAACCCCGAATAAGGCGGTAGTACGGCTAGGTTTGGACCCTACTTATTTATATTTTTAATTTAATATGCTTGATAATGGGCCTTTATGGCGCCAAATTGTGGCAATCCATGTAAGCTTCTAACTTGTTTAATTATATATATGATTCAAAACAATATCTTCCCAATATTTATTTCTTTATTTAATTATATATATTATTTAAAACAGTATCTTCTATAATGATTATTTTTATGATTGATATGATTTAGAAATGAAATATAAGTATTGATGAATTTATTTTTGAATTATTGTTATTATTAATTATTGTTGTTTATATTAATATATGTATTATTATTGATTATTAAAAATATTATACATATTTTTAATATTGTGTTATTGTTAATTTTTTTTATTTTATATTTTAAGGAACATATACTAAAACAAACATCATTCATTCAAGTAATAAAATGAGCATCATCCACTCTTTTTACAAATAGGAACATATATTAAAACAAGCATCATCCATTCAATTAATAAAATGAGCATCATCCATTCATCCATAATAATAAGATGAACTACAAATATTTCAAAAAGTTATAAATTATATTTCAAAAAGTTATAAATTATAATGTTCCATAACATAATAGATTTCAACATTCAATGATCAGTTTAATTGTATGTATGTTTTGTTGAACCAAGCTACTTGTTGTGGGATCAAATGTATCTATATGGGCTTCAAAGTAGGACTTCCAAGATATTGCAATTGGATAGCAGTTTTCAGACCATTGATTTACTACCTGGAGTAGAGGATGACCATTTTTAAGAGCACTTACAAGCAAATTGCCAACAGAAGTACCTACATTGCTCTTCTTGGTCGACATCGTGTTAGAATTCTATGAATGAAACCACAAAAAATTGAAAATTATAAACTACTGGTCATTAAAAGTGACAACATTAAAAAATGTCGACCACTATCACTAAAATTTATAATAGTCGGCCACAATAGCCAAAAGAATAAAATATCGATCAGGACAGCCAAATTCTACAATTATAGACCAATCTGTCCACATCTTTTAATGGTCGACCAGACTGACCAATATTTAAAATTGTTGAATAAGGTTGTCAACAAAACAAATAGCCCCCCGGTCGAATGACTTTATGCTGTCGCGATTTTTAAATGCTAAACACGAAAAAACTCTATCTATCTACCATTTAAATGGAAGAAATGCACAAGAAAACTTTCAAAATATATCTCAAAACTTGTTTTTCAATCATATTCTTTTTTTAATACATTTGCTATGAATTTTTAATATGTAGAAATTTTGGAGGTTAGGTTTTATGATGTTTTCTTCAAGTTTAAATAATGATGTAAATGAGTTCACGAAGATGGTGTGTCACGTGTGTGGATCTAAAATTAGGGTGTATAAAGTAAAAAAAAATTATAAATTATTATAAAAAATTATACACGAAGGATATATTTATCCGTTTACATTAAAATATTGTAGACATAAAATAATTTTAAATGCGTAGAGTAAAAACTCGTGTGAGACAAACCGCTGACCTAATAACAAATTCGTCTAGCCGGAGTTCGTTATATTTTCAAACTCTATAGAAAACTTCGTAATCATTTATTTCTCAAAGCTAGTAAACTCATTTTTTTAAACAAAAATAGTGATCTTAAAAATCGTAGACTCCATAATCATTTGCGAATTTTGAAACTTTGTAAATGTTGTGTTCGATATAGTAACTCGGGCTTAATAGAACACGTAAGAGCGACACGTGTAATATTTAAATATTCATGCCCAATGTACAAGTATTCGCCACTCAGGTCAGGAAAGAAGGAATCAGATGAGCTAAGTCAAGAAGGCCATAAGCAAATCTGAGGACTCAGGCGGCCAAAATACTCAGAAATCCTCGAAGGCCTCAGATATCCTGAGGGTCAAGATAGTTCAAGACCTCGTATCCCGAGGGTCAAGATGTTCAAGACCCCGATATCCCGAGGGTCAAGATAGGTTCAAGACCTCGATATCCCCAGGGTCAAGATGTTCGCAGACCTCTTTATATCCCGAGGGTCAAGATGTTCAAGACTCGAGATATCCCGAGGGTCAAGATAGGTTCAAGACCTCGGATATCCCGAGGGTCAAGAGGTTCGCACCTCGGATATCCCGAGGGTTAAGATGTTCAAGACCTCGGATATCCCGAGGGTCAAGATGTTCGCACCTCGAGATATCCCGAGGGTCAAGATGTTCAAGACCTCAGATATCCCCGAGGGTCAAGATGTTCGCACCTCGATATCTTGAGGGTCGGGTGATGTCCGCAGACCTCGTGTATCCCGGCGGTCGAGTGCCCGACACTCAGATATCTCAAGACCCAAACATCCCAAGGCTCAGTGCTCAAGAGACACAATATTCCAAAGATAAAAACCGACATGGTTAAAAGGCTTAACAAAGCATCCAACCGAACAAAAGGTTAATTTGGACGACCAAAAGAGTGCTTTTACGTGACAAGTAAGTTCCAAGTTCAACCAGAAGACGGTTGAAAACGCGTGGCAAGATTACATGAGTTCTTGCATGACCAAGTCTCCAAAATTTCATGCTTGCCAACCCAAATTTCATGCTTGTTCGGAGTGTTATAAAAAGAAAAAAAAAAAAAGAAGAAAGGTTCGTAAAAAATCTCCCAAAAAGTCATACCCATGCTTGAGAGGTGAGGAACAAAAAAAAAATTCGAAAGTGATCATTTATTCCTACTAGAAACCCTAGCACCCGGGAGGCTTAATTCTCCAAATTATCTTCATCTCGTAATTATTCATCTTCATAAGGTGTATCAAATATTGTACGTGTAAAGCTCGCAATACCACATCCCGGCTTGGTATGCCCTCAGAGTAGTCATTTTAAATTTAACCGGGTCAACAAATTCATCTTATTTTCTGAATTTTATCGTGACACGTGCATGTTTTGTTTATGAAGTTGTTATCAAATTAGCCACATAATACTCTCCAGTAAAAAATGACTCGCGATAACCCGGCGCTTAGAAGGAGGGTGCTTCACCCAAAAACCAACCCATATACTAACCCTTAGAGAGCCGAGGCAAAAAAAAATAAATAAAATGCCTCAATCTAGGAACACACAAACGGAGAGGTAGGGACAAAGCCGACCACATGACCGAAAAAGAGGCTCGGGCCAAACCTCAAAAAAAGATCAGGGGAGTGGAGATTACCAATCTCGAGGATATTGTGAATGATCCGCGGTTATAACCAGCCATCACTTTCTTGCTACGAAGCGCAGAAAAGAGAGGGCCGAGAAAGAATTGGCCAAATTAGAAACTCAAGATCGTGAAGAGCGACGCCACGCACACCGAGATAGTGAGCAAGTTAAAAAGAAAATCGCCAAGCGGCAAGTAAAAAAGCCGATGACACGTCGATGACCTAACAACCTCAAGGATCTAGACCATCAACGTTTTGACGTTTGAGGCTCTTCGCCAAAGACCGAATCGGCAATAATAGGTGACGGGATCCAGAAAGGAACAGCCCAATAAAATGCCCGCAGACTTTCAGATCTTCATGATCATCCGCATCGCCGGGAAAAAATCGGCGGGAACAAAATTGTCTATCCATCATCGATTGGGTAGTCAAGCACAAACTTGGAGAGGGGATCGCCCCATCACGAGCATGACCCATTGGATCCTCATGATGGGAAACAACCCCAATCTAAGTCTGTCAATCCCACAAAATTTCATGGAAATGCAAAAAGGCCATCGAGATTCTGAACAACTCGCCGCGACCAAAGGCCAACCTCGGCGAAACAATAACACTCGCCGCCATTGTCACCTGGCGATCATGGCGGCGAAATACAAGAGAAAGTGGCTAAGTCCCGACCGCCAATTTATATTTGATCTTGAGTCCGACCCTCATGTCCATCTCAAAGAAGTATTCGGGATTTTATGATCGCGATGGGGGCCCATCGACGCGAACACAAAGGCCGATCATTCCCCATGACTTTTGGGTGATCGGGCACATAGATGGTTTTCTACCTTACGGTGCGTCTATCACATCTTTTCGCCCAATTGGGACAACAATTTATGTCCCACTTTTCATCCATGTGTGCTTTCGCCGGGCCAAAACAAAGGTCATGATTTCTCCCAACTAAAAAGGTGAGTCCGATCGAGCATACATAGAAAAGATTTGATAAATGTCCGTATGATGGGGCCCTGGGTTGAAGAGGATGCCAAAATCCTTTATGTGGTGGGGGGCCCGACTCTAAACATCGATATGTGGAAGGCCATGCACCAAGACTGGTCGAACACATATTCAGAGTTCCGAGAGCGAGCGGCCAAAATCATAGCCATGCAAGATTTGCTCGCCCAATCACGATTGGGTCAGGAACCTACAACTAGAAAAGTTTTTGGGAAGAAATGATGAATGAAGGGGGGTACAAACCCCCAGGCTCTTTCAAACCATTCGAAGAAAGAGCAGAAGTAAACGCCCTACAAAGTCTTTTGGGTGTTTCAGCGGAGACAATCTTTAACCAAATCAGAGATCGGGACATGTTGGAAAGACCGAGAAGAATCATAATGGATAAACATCGGCTCAATGCTTCCAAATATTGTAACTACCACGAGTACATCGGGCACAACACTGAAGAGTGTCGCGACTTACTCCTCCAACTTTGGAAGCTATACGAAGATAATCGTCTTACCCAATTCTTGAAAAAGCCGGTGAGCAGAGACTCTCGAATAGAAAAAACAGAAGATCGAAGGGGTAAGCGAAAGGCCGAACAAACATCTGACAGTGATCCCGAAGAATCACGTAAGAGGTCCGAGTTATCTAGAAGAGGGCCTCCTACTGTGGGAAGAGGTCGAGAAAGTCAAGAGATTCATATGATACGTCCTGAATATGGTCCAGTGGGTGGATGTTACCAGGCACCAACATTATCGAACAGACGAAAGAAGATGGAGATGCGTGCCATGCAAAACATCCATCAAGTGAAGGTGGCGAGCACATCGATAAAGACGCCACCCTCGCACCAAATCATGTTTTTTAGAGGGACGATCTCGACGGAATCATAACTCCCCACAATGACTCCTTAACCATCAGTGCTCGTCTCATCGGGTTGAAGGTGCACCGCCTCCTAGTTGACACTGGAGCTTATGCGAACATTTTGTTCGTCAATACCCTTCGCCAGATGGAAAAACAAGTTGGAGACTTGAGCAGTTATATTGAACCGTGCAATCATACCATAATGGGTTTTGGGGAATCAGAATCCCGACCCTACATGGTATGATTAGGTTAGAGTCGAATTAGAATCAACTCGAATCCAGGACATTCGATTTAACTAGAATGCTAGATTTTATAATCGTCGATGTTCGTCTACTTATAACGAGTTCCTAGGTCGCCCGCTTATTCAGAATTCAAAGCGGTCCGTTTCTACGACATTGTTGTGTTAAATTTCCGACACAAGATGGAACAGAAGCGTAAAGCGAGATCAAGAAAGCTCGAGATTGTTTGCTATCTTGTGCACCAAAAAACAAAGCATCGTCAATATGATGGAGCAAACATGGGAGATTGGTGAGCGAGCCAACGAGCAAATACCTGCTTTAAAGATCTTCCGATGAACATAAGTTCGACGAGCATAGCTCTTCCGCGAGCACGAGAATCACGCAAACACGGACTCGGGGTGACAACTAATTCCCCGGATCTCCTAGATCAAATGAATATTGATCGGCCGAACGAGCAAACGGACATAGAGCCTCGCGATAAGGCTTTGAACCCGTGGAGGTTGATGACAAGCACCGGGGGTCCATCCAAGATCCTCGGTGGAAGCAAAAAAGAAAGCGAAAGCAACACCGCCGAACAACCGGAGTCCATCAAAATCGAATTCAAGAGACCGAGTTAGAAGTGTTCATTGGTTGATAATTACGAACCAATTCGAACGTAAATTATTGCTTATCTTCAAGCAAACTTGGATGTGTTCGCATGGTCTCAACGAAGACATGGTTGGCATTGATCCAAAAACATGCATGCCACTCCCTCAACCTTGATCCAATACAAACTCCAGTTATCCGTAAGCGCGTAAAAGTTTAGTCCGGAAAAATACGCGGCAATGAATAGTGAAATCAAAAAAAGTTGCTCGACAACAAACCGATCCGAGAGGTAAAATGCCCAAGATGGCTTTAGAAACCCTGTGCTCGTCCCGCAAGTCTAATGGATCTTGGAGGTCGTGGTATTGATTTCGCGGATTTAAACAAGGCATGTCCGAAAGATAACTTCACGATGCCGCGATATCGATTATTTGGTCGATAATAAAGCGGAGACCATGAACTCATGACTTTTATGGATGCATTTCTTTGGTTATCACCAAATACCTATGCACCCGGACGATCAAAAAAAGAATACGACATTCGCAGTGAAAAGAACATGTATTGTTGGCAACGCATGCCGATTCGGATTAAAGAACGCCGAGCAACATATCAACGTTTGGTGAACAAAATGTTCGATTTAACACATCGGACGAACCATTGAGGTATATATTGATGATGTTGTGGTTAAGAGTGAACATAAGGAAGACCACATCACCCACCTCGCACAAACGTTCGATATACTCAGGAAGTACAATATGAAGCTAAATTCGAAAAAATTTAGCTTTGGGGTTCACTCAGGAAAATTCCTCGGACATATGGTCAGTCAACGAGGGATCGAAGTGAACCCAACAAAGATTCAAGCCATGCTCGATATGCAAGATCCCAGAAATGTGAAAGAGGTCCAAAAATTAACCGGACGTTTAGCTTCGGTAAGAAGGTTTATATCACTTAACCGGAGACAAATGCAAACCTTTCTTCGATACATTGAAAAAAGGAAATTCCAGTGACCGAGCATTGCCAAAATACATTCGAATCATTGAAGCGAACCGCTGCGCAGATACTCGGACATTGTCTAAACTCGCCCCAAGGCGAACAACTCTATCTCAGATCTTGTCGCATCCAAGCATGCGATCGGTCTTTGTGCTTTCGATGAAAGCGAAGGAACTATACACTTGCCCATTTACTATGTAAGCCTACCATTGGAAAAATTAGCATATGCCCTCGTCATGAGTGTTCGAAAATTACGACCATATTTTTTCGACCACTCGAGGTAATCGACCACTTTCCCATTCGCGAAGTCCTCCACCCACCGTGACATCGCCGCAGATTACTAAAGTGGGCGGTAGAGTTAGGACAATTTGGCATTACGTTCGCTCCGTGAACGGCAATGAAGGGCCATGCTATGGCCGATTTCATGGTCGAGTTGACATATTCTCAAATGCTCGAAAAAGCTATCGACCAACCATGGCATATGTATGTTGATGGCTCATCAACAAGTTTAAGAATGGGAGCAGGGTAGTTCTCATCAAATTTCAACCAGTAAACATTCACAACAACCATCCGTTTTGATTTCCCAAATACAAATAATGGGGTTCGAATATGAAGCTTTGATCATTTGGACTACGGGATGGCAATGACAATGGGAATTCAGAGGTCGATGATTTATAGCGATTCTCGGATAATCGTTTATCAAGTGACAAAGTAGTACGAGGCCCGAGGCGAACGCAGACGGGCACAAGATCAACAACTAGCAAAAGAATTGCTCGAGCATTTTGAACAAGTTTTCATTGAGCAATTACCACGATTGGGTAATTCGTTCGCTTATGCTTTGGCACACCTGGCAACAGCAGAAGGAGTGACGAACACAACAGACATTGTGGTCGCCACAACTTGTTCGCCATCATCCCTTTCGGAATTATGATCGCCCAAAATAACAAAGAAACAAGAGACTTGGATGACTCAATCTCGAAGTTACCTACAAAAGGGACTTCTCCCCGAAAATAAGGCACAAGCTACTCGCCCAGTTATAATCGCTCGCTTATACTATATCATAGACGCGGCGTTTATACTAAAAAAGCTTCTCACTTCCACTTTTGAAGTGTATTACTCCTGAAGAAGGTCGTGTACTTCTGGAACAAATCCATGAAGGAGTATGCGGAAATCATACAGGTGGGCTCGTTCTGGCACACAAAATAATCAGACAAGGTTATTATTGGCCAACCCTCAAAAAGGATTCGCTCACGTATCTTTCATGGCGTGCCACGGATGCAGTACATGCTCCAATTTATTCATAGCCCACGAAGAATTAGTGTGGGTTTATAGCCCGTGGCCATTTGCTAAATGGGGATCGATTTGATCGGCCCATTTCTCTCGCACGCGTCGGGGAGTAAAATTTGTTGTGGTTCTTGAGTGGATTACTATACTAAATGGGCGAAAGCCGAGGCCATTGTCAAGATCACCGAACAAAGAATGTGGAACTTTGTTTGGAAGAATATCATTTGTCGATTTGGGCTTCCCCAATCATTAGTAAATCGATAACGACAAGCAGTTCGATGGAAGTGAATTCGCATGTAATTGTGCTCATTTGGGGATAAAAAGCACTACTCAACTCCAGATTATCCCAAATCAAACCGGACAAGTTGAGGTTAATAAAATCATCAACATACCCTCAAGGCCAAACTTGATAATTTCTGGTGGATGGATGGGGTCAAGAGTTACTTCGAAATATTATGGGCTTATCGAACAACTTTCAGAACATTAATGCGGAGACCCCGATTTTTCGGCATTTGGTGCGGAGTTGTTATACCAGCAGAAATCAAGATTCCAAGTCATCGAACAATGACTTTCGGAGCACATTAACGACCATGACCGGCCGCTCAGTACGCACTCATTGGAAGAAAAGAATGACGGGAGTACGATTTCAAGAATGCCATGTACAAAAAGAGATCAGAGAAGTTTTACAACTCCAAAGTCCGAACACGCAGGTTCAATGTGGGCGAGCTGGTTTTAAAGCGAGCAACGGGGGTATCATATTTATATAACAATGTTATCATATTATGATTAATTGAACAAATATATTTTAAAAAATTATTAACAATTAGTTCAATTTAAACTTCATAAAAATAGGAAATGTAGAATATTAAGAGAATGATTGTATGTGATTGTAATATTAATTATTTAATTAATTAGTCAACTCAATCCCATTAATTTGATTTGTTCAAGATTGTCATATTAAATACTTAATTAATAAGTTAATACAATCCCATTAATTTTGGGTCAACTTGATATTTTTGGTAAATATTTATATAAATATGGTGCCACTAATTACACAATATATATTTAATTAATGCAAGAATATTGATATACAAAAACGAATTACATGATTAATACATATAGTATTAGTATGCACTATACAAAAGTATCAGATATTGAAAAATTACAACAATTTACATTATAAAATTACACCAAAATTAATTGTCATTGTTTGCATGCAATGTTATTCTCGCTCATACAATACACATAAATCTGATGAATAAATAAAAAAAAATTATTCATAACTTCAACGATACAATGACTGAAGAGATACATTTCTTACGATATAAAATCTACACACTAAACATTAAAAGAAAATTCTAAATACACTCTTCATCATAAGATGATAAATATATAATTTTTTTCTCGTTTGCTACTAATTTTCTTCGTAAGCACAATAAATTAGATACCTGCAACAAAAAAAAAATATAATTTTTTGAACCATATAATATAAACAAATAAAAAATATGAAAAGAAACAATGGTCTGCATCCTCATCCTGTTGCTGCAAAAAAAAAAAAAAATGGTTTGCATCGATTTGTGTAGGAAAAGAAAAATAGAAAAATCATTACCTACAAATAAATGAGAGGAATTAGAAAAATCATTACCTACAAATAAACCAAAGCTTCCTCGTCCTGTTGCTGTAAAAAAAAACAGTGGCCTGCATCGATTTATATAAATTTTTTATTTTTTAGAAAAATCTACAAATAAATGAGAGGAATTAAAAAAATCATTACCTACAAATAAATAAGAAAAATCATTACCTATAAATTATGGAGATTGGAAATTTGGGCGAGAGTCAATGAGAGGAAGAGTAGATAATTAGGGTTTCAAATGACAATGAATGAAAAATAAATGTGAGATGTGATAATTTATAAAAAATGTAAGAAAAAAACAATGACTGAGATTAACTTAAACTCAAAATCAATGAGATTAGAGAGATTAAAGAAAGAGGTTTAAGGCTTTGCCACATCACCTGCCACATCATTTTATTACTTGACACATCATTTTAGGGAGGTTTTGCATTATAGAGATTATAGATTTGGAAATGGATAAACAAAATTAGGACGACTATTTATAAAAAATGGATAATCAAAATCAGGACGGATGTAGTACTATTTATATTTAAATAATAAAAAAAATGTGTTGGACAGTCATTTATGAAAAATACGAATTTAAAAAACAATTCATAATTCAAACGCATATTCTTCAACCCCCTTTCGACTCGACCTAAAACCCCAGCGGAAAAATCAAATGTTGGCACTTCGCAGAGCCTCCATACACTTCAGGTAATGAATTCTTCTCAATTCTTTTTATCCCTGTTTTTGTGTTTTCAATATTGATGTTTGTGTTTTGTTTAGTATATCTTGTGGTCGTTTTTTGCTTACGTGAATTGGGTTATGTTTATTGTTGCATTTTAGCAGTGTTGCGTGAGGTTATTAATTTTAGCTGGTTTTTGGATGAGGGTTATGACAGAGATGAAGAATATTTCTATTTTGGGGTTTGTATTTATGCTTTTGGAGTTGATTATTTATGAAATTATTCCAAATTATGCAAGATTGAATCCTTACATTTCTGTATACTTGTGCCGTGTGTCTATACTTTGATTTTGGTGAGTCCTGTTAGGATTGCTTTATTTGCTTCTTTCTGATACAGTTGAACACAAAGTTTTATTATATTCAATTCAATTTTCAAATGAGTAAAATTATGAGATACTATGTCGTATTTTCCAGGAATCAAGGATTTGTTACAAGAACCTGTCGAATTTGCTGCTGGAAGACGGAGATAACAAGCTGTTGTTTGGAGACTTACAATGCTGGAGTAATCGAATCTCCAGAAAGAACATTTGATAGGTTGCTATCTTGTAACAGATCATATATCACATCATCTAGCTTTCTGAAACCGCGTAGGGAAGCTCGTGCCTTTTCGTTTCAGGCGGGTGCTAACAGCAATGGAGAGGATGACGATGACTTGGATGGTGTAGCTCAAGAAGCTGCATCTGGAGATGAGACTGATGATGAATATGAAACTGCTTCTGGAGATAAAAACGAGCTGGGAGGTGTACCTTTCTCAGCAATAGTTGCTGCTATACGAGCTGCTCCAGAGTCACCAGTAAGCACGGTTATGGATAAATGGGTGGAAGAAGGAAATGAAGTAACCGAAGCTGAAGTATCATCAGCTATGCATTATCTTCGTAAACGAAGACTGCGTACCAAAGCCTTGCAGGTGACCATTCTCCTCCCTTTAGCTCATTTAATCGATTGTCTTCTATGGCCTTGATTCTGACATGGTTGCATCGTTTAATACTTGGATACTCAATTACAACGAGAATGATGGTTGCATTATTATTGTGCTGCTCTAAGAGCATCCACAATGTACCATCCAATGGGTGTTTAACCATTGGATGGATGAAAGGTGGTGTTTAACACCATTGTGGGTCTTCATTGGATTGGAGAGAGAGTCTCATCCATCCAATGGAATGGATGGAGAGAGAAAGTGTATTTTTTGCAAAAAAGTAAATATGATGCCATAAGAGAGTACTTTTTCATTTTTTTTTTATTTATGCTTTTTAATATATGTAAACTTATAAATTTTTTATATTTAAAATTTGGATTAATTTCAAACATGCATGTGAATTGATGAATTACTATTTTAATTTTAATATTGTATTCTTCAATTTGAGTCTTGTCCAGTTTAATTCTAAATGATCTTGTAGTGTTTTAATTCATTGTAATGTTTTAATTGAATGTTGCATTTTAACTTTCAAGTAATCTAAATGTTTAATTTAATATTCTACTTAGATTTTCTCAATTTTGTTTACTTGTAATTATTTTATAATTAATTACTATTTTATTTTAATATTTTGATTAATAATATCAATATTAAAAAATAATATAATTCTTAATAATTATAATATGCATAAAGTGGGATGAAGTCATGATGGGACCCATAAATAGTGAATGGATGGATGGATGATTAAATGAACCATTGTGAGAATTCGTTTAAAAAGTTATGTATTTAAAAGTAGATGATATGAAGATGATGTGGAGATGATGTGGAGGAGAGAGTGTGGATGGATGAATGAAAATCATCCATCCATTGTGGATGCTCTAATCTTGGAATAAGTTGGAAAAAGGAATAAAAGAAATGATTGTTGGTTGAGGAATAGTGGAATGATTGAGGAGAAATGTTTATAGGAGGGGAGGTTGTTAATCAAAATGGAGTATGATTAACTTATTTTAGTCTCCTGTCCCCACTTACGGAGTATGATACCACCACAATAACCTTGTACTCATTCCGGTTACCATTTTGAGTTGAAGAATTTTGAACCAAGCGCCTCTTTATTTGCTGGACTTCTTTTTTGGTTCAAAATTTCAAATGCTCTGTCCTTTTTTTTATTTTTTCAAATTTATTATGGTATCATATTCTTGCCACTATTAAAGTTTTAGTCTATTAGATAGGCAGTTGTTTACGGAATCAGTAGAATAGTAGGTCTTCAGTTGGCCCTTGAAATCTTTAATCAAGCATCTCTCATTTGTATCTCGCCCACCACAATTCAAGTGGACGTTTATGATTTCTGCTTTCAAATACAAGCTTTGAATTTCGTTATTTGCATAGATGTATTACATATCCAAAGGTAGGAGATTTGGAGTGGCCCTGACATTTTTCTTTACACAATGCAGTTGTCAGAGTGGTTGGAAACAACAAACAATTTTGAATTCGCTGACAAGGATTATGCTACTCGTTTGGATTTAATTGCTAAAACACGAGGTCTCTATAAGGCCGAAGTCTACCTTGAGGAGATTCCCGAGCCATTCAGAACTGAAATAGTTTACAGCACTTTGTTGGCCAATTACACTGCTGCATCCAACATTAAAAAATCCGAGGAGCTTTTCAACAAAATGAAAGGTTTAGGATTCAAAATTTCATGCATTTCTTACAACCAGTTGCTTCTTCTGTACAAGAGAACTGTTAAGAAGAAAATTGCTGATGTCCTTCTGATGATGGAGAAGGAAAACGTTAGACCGTCCCTTCAAACTTACAACATTTTGATTGAGGTGAAAGGACGGGAAAATGACATAACCGGAATTGAACAAATTGTTGAGACAATGAAGGCTGATGGATTAGAACCCAATTCTCATATCCTAGCGTCGGTGGCACGATTCTATGTTGCTGCTGGTTTAAGAGATAAAGCGGAGGCTGTTTTGAAAGAAATCGAAGGGGGTGATATGAAAAAGACTCGTTGGATATATCAATCGTTAATTACTATCTATTCTTCACTCGGAAGGGACGATGAGGTTGACCGGATCTGGAAAGTCCGCGCATCTACCCTTCCACATATGGACGAATGCACGGCTGCGATCGAAGCTTACGGACTCCTTAACAAAATCGAAAATGCTGAGGTGGCATTTGACAACATGTTGGAAACTACGAAAAAGCCCCCCGCGAAGCTCTTCACCTCGTTACTAAAGGTGTACACGAATCACAAAATACTGGATAAGGGCAAGGATCTCGTGAGACGAATGGTTGATAGCGATTGCTACATGGGGCCCGTGAGTTGGGATGCGCTCGTTAAGTTCTGTTTGGCATGCGGAGAAGTGGAGAAAGCGGATACTATACTGGGAACGGCGGTTAAGGAGAAACGGGGAAGACCGTTGTTTACCACTTACTGTGCTATCATGACTGAATATGCAAAGAGAGGAGATGTGCACAATGCTGAGAAGATATTCCAGATGATGAGATGGGTCGGGTATACTTCCCGGGTCGGGCAATACACGTTGTTGCTTAGGGCATATGAAAATGCCAAGATTCCGGCTTATGGGTTTGCTGATCGGATGAGAGCGGGTAACATTATCCCGAATCAAGCGATAACTCGTCAGTTGGCTCGAATGAACCGGTTTAACAAGTCTCCGGTGGATGATTTGCTGGAATGAGCAAGGAAACTGGAGATTGCCTGTGTGGTTAGTCACACAGTCACGGTGTACTTTTTGGTCATTTGTATGTTTGCATGGATGCATGTTCTGTTTAATTTGCAGCAGAACGTCTGGTTTTGGTTTTGCACTCTTTCTAGGTTTCCTATCTGATTGAAATAAGGAAAAAAGAAAGTGTGTTTTGACACTTAATTAAATCACATCTAATTATTAAACCCTTCGGGTATGTTTGTTTCGGGATTTAGGTGTGCGGGGAAAGTCATGACTTCGAAATCCTATGGATTTGAAAGTCTTGGTGAATAATAAAAAATATGTGTTTGTTTTGATATTTTAATAGGGTGGGTTTTACTTTATGTCAAATTAATGTTTAATAATGATTGATGTAGTATTATTATATTGTGTTGAGAGTATGAAAAATAGTGATTTGATTGTATTGAGTTTTGTGAGAAAATAGGGGTGTAGGGTTACTTTATAGGAGAGGAATTTTGAAATATAATTTTAAATCTCAAATTATAATGGAACGTGATTTTCAAAGTTCTAAGTTCATCCGGGTGAGTCCCGAAACAAACACACCCTTCAGTATGAGCAATTTAAAATTTTCAAGTTAAAAGAATATTCGATTTATTGACATATTTCTTTTGGATTTTAGAATGGACTCTATTTAGATATAATGAGTTCCACTTTCATTTTATTTTTTTAATTCAATTGCAGGTATGATTTTACATTCGTGATTTAAACAACTTATAAGTGGGAAAAAGGAAAAATTAGCATATTAAGGTGATTACACTTGTATTTTTTTACAAATTGAGTTATTACTCCCTCATTTTATAAAAAAAATATGTTTTTGTATTTTTGATTTATTAAAAGTCGATCTCTATACTTATGTTTATAAAAATTGAACCCTTATATTTCATTATTTATTAAAAAATTGGGCTCTATACTTTGTAATCTGTCTATTTACACTAATACAAAATTTTAATACTCCCTCCTTTTTTTTAATAGATGTCATTATAGACGTTTTTAAGATAAATTAAGGACATATTTTTTTTCAAAATTAATCTTAATTAATATTATTTAAAATATTCTTAACAATATATATTATTGGTTGAAAAATTAAACACACAAAACATTTGTAGGAAATTTAAAATTTGAAATTTCAATATTAATGGTAAATATGAGATAAAGGGAGATGAAATACCAGAGCGATATCTATTTCACAAATAATTTAAAAGGCTAAAGCGACATATATATAAAAAAGTAAGGAGTAATAAAAAAAAGGGAAACTCGATTTTACAAATAAATAAAAAAAGAGTAAATAAGAATATTTATAATTCTCGGAATAGTGGCTGCAAGGATTATTTATGTTTTGGGGAAAATGCAACACATTAAACCCTAAACATGGCCTAAAATGTAAAACTAAAAGAAAATTGGATCAAATTTGTAATTATAAAAACCTCTAGTGGCCTAAATGAAATTAATTAAGGGCACCATGAAAATCGCATTTCTACTAGATTTGGGATATAAGCTCCCCGAGGGTTTTTAGGGTTTTAGGAAACGTTACTAGTTTTATAACTAACTGTTTCACTACCTCCACATTTCTACCAAAATTTTCGGGGCTTTTGAAAATCAAGAATGTGGGCAGTTCGCAGAGCCTCCACACAGTTTAGGTAATACGTTCTTCTTTAATTTGTTCCGTTCCGTATACTGTGATCGCTTGTTAATTCACATTTCTTAGGAGTATTGCGTGATTTCGCTTTGCTTGATTCTCGAATAAGCTACGAGGAAACCTATGTATCTATTTTATCTGTGTATGCGTGTTTAATTTTAGAAGGTTAACTATAATGAATTTATGTTCTTTTGATGAATTGTTCAGTGCAAAAGAATATCAGGGAGGAGTATGAACAGAAAATATGGTTTCTAAATAAGACTTTGTTTACACTCAGGATTTCGTTGGGTTGTAAAGAAAAATGTAAATTCATCATTTTGCTCTTTATATTGTTCCTACGAGAGGAAATTGCTGATTTATCGATTAAGTTCCGTTTATTTTATGCAATATTGGAAAAATAAAGAAACAAATTTCTCCTCCTTATTTGAAACATAACAAGAAAAAGAACATGTCCACGAATATGGTAGGAAGGGTACATACTCATAATTTGGACTTAAAAAATACTTTACTTGGTGCTAAGTTTATCCAAGGGAAATGCATTGAGTTTAAAGTTTTGATGCATTTTCTGTTTCCTATTCTGTTCGCCTATCTTTGAGATCCAAATAGCATAGTGTCTGTGTTTCTCATAGTTGATTGTTCATTATATTGTTGCTGCATATGCAATTTGTTGGTAAACTCTGTAGGATACTTCATGTTTGACTCCAGGAGTTTAATTTATAATTTTGGTATGGGATTCACCCTGTTACTGGGGAAGGCTCAAACTGAAACCTAGTGGACCGAATGTGCTCCGTAGTGTTACCTTCGTATACTTTCTTCATCTCTATATATTGTTGTATTCTTGCCATATTGGCTACTTTCTTATGCTTCTTCTGAATGATTTTGATTTTGGCATGATTTGTAGAACATCCTTTTCAAAATTTGTCTTTCTCAAAGTTGTTTTTGGCATTTTTGCTCTTTATATTATTATTGAAAATTTGTTGTCCCGAAGGCTTCTTGACTTCTGCTTTTGTCTCACATATTTTTTTTCTTCCTTAATATCCTTTTCATTGCGTATTTAACTATTTATGAGACATGTCTGTTGGGGTTTTAGGATCCAAGGATTGACAAGGATCAGTCGAATTTGCTGTGGGAAAACAGAAATAGCAAGTTGTTGTTCGGAGCCTTGCAATGCTGAAATTATTGGAACACAAGAAAAAGTTTCTGATGGGATGCTATGTTGCACAAGATTTTATAGTTCATCATCTACTTTTCTGAAGTTACACGGGGAAGTTCGCTCTTTTTCGTCTCAGGCTGATACTAAGACCAATGGAGAGGATGATGATGACTTGGAGGATGGTTTTTCTGATCTTGAAACTCCACTAGACACAGTTCAAGAAGATGGGAATGATGATGGTCTGAGTTCTTCATCAGAGGATGAAGGTGATACTGCTGTTGAAGAAAAAAAGTCATTCATGGCTAGAGCTCCTTCAGGAATGACTAAGGCTATCCTAAATACTCCAGCTTTACCAGTAAGCAAGGTTTTGGATAAATGGGTTGAAGAAGGAAATGAAGTAACCAGAATAGAAATATCAGTGACAATGCTTAATCTGCGAAAACGCAAACTGTTTGTCAAGGCTTTGCAGGTGATTGTTCTCATCCTGTTTAGCATATTAATGTGTTGTTAGTACTAGTAGTCTGTATCTTGGTTTTTTTGTATCATTTCATATTTAAAACTGCTGATCCAACAAGTCATAATATGTATCAGTTTCACTCATATTTTGAGGGACAATTATGTATCAGAATGGATCAAGAACCGTCTGTCTATGTTTGTGCCTGAGAGGTTTTGGAGTGGCACTCATGTTTTTTGTTTCTTATGTTTTGCAGTTGTCAGAATGGTCGGAATCAAAGAATCACATTGAATTTAATGAAAGAAACTACGCTTCTCGTCTGGATTTAATTGCTAAATTAAAGGGTCTCCACAGTGCAGAAAACTACATCAAGCAGATTCCTGAGTCATTCAGAACTGAAAAAGTTTACCGTACTTTGTTGGCCAATTGTGCGTCTACAACCAATGTGAAAAAGGGCGAGGAAGTGTTCAACAAAATGAAGGATTTAGGATTCCCAATTACATGCTTTACTTGCAACCAGTTACTACTTCTCTACAAAAAGACTGATAAGAAGAAAATTGCTGATGTCCTCCTTTTGATGGAGAAGGAAAACATCAAACCAAGCATTTTCACTTACCAGATCTTGATCGATGTAAAAGGTCAAGCTAATGATATAACTGGTATGGAACAAATCGTGGAGACAATGAAGGATGAAGGTTTGGAACCTACCACTGGAATTCAAACGTTGCTGGCAAAGTACTATGCTGCAAGTGGGGAAAAGGATAAAGCTGAGGCTGTGTTGAAGGAGATAGAAGGTGTCGATATAAAAAAGAATCGTTGGTCCTCTCGTTTATTGATTCCAATTTACGCTTCCCTTGGAAGAGAAGATGAAGTTGACCGTATCTGGAACTTGTGTGAACAGAATCCCCGAATGGACGAATCCTTAGCTGTAATCGAGGCCTATGGACAGCTTCATCAAATCGAAAAGGCTGAGGAAGCTTTTGATAAAATGATAAAGAAGCTGAAGAAGCCAAATTCGAAGCATTACACCGCTTTACTAAAGGTGTACGCAAATCATAAGATGTTGGCCAAGGGTAAGGATCTGGTGAGACGAATGGGGGAGAGTGGATGCATTCTGGGCCCACTGACTTGGGACGCCATTGTGAGGCTTTATGTTTCAGCTGGAGAAGTGGAGAAAGCAGATTCTATATTAGGGAAGGCTATTAAACAGAACAGGGGGAAGCCTTTGTTTTCTACATATATAACTATTATGGAGAAGTATGCAGGAAAAGGAGACGTACACAATGCTGAAAAGATGTTCCAGATGATGAGACAGGGAGGGTATTCGTCACGGTTGAGGCAGTTTCAGGCGCTACTTACGGCATATATGAATTCGAAGACTCCAGCTTATGGGTTCAGTGATAGGATGAAGGCGGATAACGTGTTTCCAAATAAATCGTTGGCTGCTATGATGGATCAAGCTGATCCATTTAAGAAGACGGCGTTTTCGGATTTTCTTGAGTAAGTGTAATTTGCTTGGATCAGTAGCAGTAGTTGATTATTAATAGGTTGAACAATGTTTCTTGATTCTTGCTGTTATCTTTCTTCTGTGATGTTAGAACTTCTATCAATATATATCTTCCTTTCTAAATCAATGTTATTCCTATTTGCAATCTCTTTATCTGTTGCTCCTTTGCTAATTGGAATTCCATGCAAATGTTAAATTTTGGCAAGTTATTTGGAAATCCATCCTAAGTTATCTCCTTGAACTAAATCAACATCCAATGATAATATCAATATGATGAGATCTGTGCATATTCATCTGTTTGTGGGACATATCATTCAACAGAGGAAATGAATATGATCATATAATGGGCCTTGTGTTATTGCGGGAAATAACGAGTTCTTATTTTTTGGCATATTTGAGGAAATGTGAAGAAACTGCTCTCTCTCGCCCTCATACTACAACATTACAAGGGCATTTAAAAATATTTCTTTCGACTATCTGCACATGTCAACAGTATTTTTTTTCTCCTACCCATTTCCTGACTTTTTTTAGTATATCATCCCAAATTTTGATGAGATTAAGCAAAAAAAAAAAAAAATTGATTAAATTTATGAAACCCACCCTTATGCGCAATATTTGTCGTTTTGTCGTCATACTTTTTTTTTTTTAAAATAGTCAATTTATCTTTGAAAAGATTTTTCCTATCGATTTAAAACCGAAAGATAAAAACTATCAACCCTGCGCCCGAAAGATAAACTATCAATTATTTCTTTTAAAATTTATAATAATAGTTTTGACAAAAACCCTAAAATAAGAACACTAAACCCTAATATAAACAAATGAACATGATTTTAAAAACCATGAATTAAAATCCTGAATCGAACCGTAAACCTTTGAGCCATATCTTTGTCAAAAAATTAAAAAATTACTACATTTGTGCAAATAAGGATATGAAATTAAATTTCACTAAAATTTACAATTATTATTTTATTTTGTTTTTGCAACTCAAGGACCACAATTCACCTTTTCTTTTAACAAAAGAATTAGTACAGCTCCGATTTAATTTCAGAAGTGGCAAATTGGGTGGTTGAACCTACTAGGAAAGTGATTCTATTATTAAGGGGTGTTTGCAAACTTATTTGAATAGTGTACACTTATTTTATAAATTGGTTAGACTCAATTTCTTTGAAAAGAAAATGCTTTTAGGAATGGAGTATTGTTTTAAAACACCCCAACACGTTGAACCGCAAAGTGCTTGTTACTTATTCCGCAATGAACAGCAAATTTGCTTAGTTATTGTTTAAGTTTTAAATACTTTTTCATAAGTATATTGTAGTGATTTCAAATAGTAATTATTATTTTTTCCTCTGTATAACTTGAGGATTGTAATTTATTTTTATCAATTTTTAAGATAAATCAGTCCATACAAAATTTTTGATCTGTCTTAGAGTGGGTTCACGCTAGTGAACGGTGGGTTCTGATTCCCAAATTAGTCGGTCCTTGGTTGAGTTATTAAAAAAAAAGGAATAAAAATATAAAAAATGTGGAATTCAAATAAATGTACTAGGCCGGTAGGCCCTCTATTATCTGGTTGATGGGCCTTAATTGCCACTAGGGCCAGATTATGAATTTGATGAGCCTTAATTGCCATTGGCCCACTATTATCTAATTAAAATTTAGTAATTACTAGCCCACTTTACCCGATTTTTGAACTATTCACTTCGGCTCATACGTTTCTCTTGTTTTTCTGCACATTTCTACCAGAAAAAGTTTTTCTCCCTCTGCAAATTTGTTGGTATTTGGTATGTTACTGCTGCAATTTTGTTTGTAATTGGATTTTCTTGCACCAGACTGGTAAAAGTAAGATTTTTGGTTGAAATTTAATTTTCATTTGATTTGGTTACGCTTCTGCATTCGCATTTGACAATTAGGGCAAACCGGCAAAGTAATTGGCCTGTATTTTCTGTGGTACTTGTAAATGAGCTAATTTGATTTAAAGTTAGATTAATTTGATGGATTTGGTGCTGTAATATGACCATGAATTGCAATTAATTTGCTCGTAGGGCGAGTGTTAGACTCTTTTGTAGTATATCTTAATCTGATTGCTTGGTCAAGTCCTAGCTCAATGATTGATTGTGTTGGGAGAAAATGAATGACTGCTAGTTTTAAGGCTTCTAATGTCCATGAAACTTCATAATTTTCTTAAAGTTGAGATGCAATTGTTTGTCCTGTTGCTGATTTAGCTGATCATTTACTGTAGAAACATATAGATTTCAATAGACGCCTCATTTGTTTAATATGATGGCCCCCCTTTTTTTTAAATAGCTTCCATACTCGTCATTCCATCTTTTCTGTAGCAGTGTTTAGTATTTGTTGAAGATTACTAATGAGCTGACTCCTTTCAAAAAAAAAAAAAAGAAGATTACTAATGAGCTGACTATATGATATTACAGTCTGAATCGCCACAATTTTTTTGAATTGCAGGCCTTACAATGGCTGATTGGTCCAGGCTTCCTTTTGACATCATTTACAAGGTTTCCACATGCCTAAAAGCCTTCGAGGATTTCCTTGCATTTTCTGCTGTTTGTTGCTCCTGGCGATCAGTTTATTTGGCAAGACAATGGCATCCAGGTCCTCAAATTCCGTTATTAATGTTCTCTGACATTGAAAACAGTAGCTCTAAAAGTTTCTTTAGCTTGTATAGAAACAAGGTCTGTAAGTCTGAGCTACCTGAGGCCGATGTTAGGCGGTGTTGGGAATCTTCTTCAGGTTGGGTTTTAGCTATGGAAAAAGATCTTAAAATCAATCTTCTGAATCCCTTTACTCATGTTTCTGTCATTCTTCCTCCCAAGTCATCGCTACAAATCTACTTTGGTGAAAATTTGGCTTGGTATGATATAATACAGAGAGCTTTTGTCTTTAGGAAGCCATGTACTACCGATGCAAATGAAGAGGATTTGTTGGTTATGATAATTTATGGCCCTTTGAAGCAGTTGACATTTTGCAGGCCCGGCTATAGTTCCTGGAAAAGTATTAAAGATGATGAGTTTATAGATGTTGCTTATGTAAGAGATCAAATAATTGTTCTCAATATGATGGGGCTGCTTGTTATTGATATTGATATCGATATCCAAACAGCTAATACTATCAGTTTCCAGCAACGTGCTAATCGTCTTGTTCCATCATTTCTCCCGTGGCATTGGGATCAATTTTTCTTGGTTGAATCATCTGGAAATCTTTGGATGGTTTCCAAAGGCCGCTCTAGCATCAGAATAGAGTCAGTAAAATTTTGGGTTCACAGTTTTGATTTTAACCGACGCCTGTGGATTAGGTTGACCAACTTGGGAAATCACACAATTTTTTTAGGTGATAGTTACTCTGTTTCGATTTCTGGGGTCGATTGTGCCAACTGCAAAAGCAATAGCATCTATTTTGTTGACAAAAGTGAGCTGCTACCGTGGCCTTATAGGGATGTTGTTGTAGATGTTGGTGTGTATAGCATGGCGAGTGGAATTTCTGAACGCCTCTTTAGCCCTGACACCCCAATTTCTTGTCGTTTCCCGCTTTGGGTAACACCTACTTTGAATTAGAGTAGAATATTTCTTTGAAAGATCGAAGCATCTTTTTATGCTCTATATGTTGAACAATCCAAAGGAACAGAACAGATGATTGGGCACTTAAGGAGCCTTTGCTGTCCTCTCTCAATCAAGGGAAGCAAGAGGTATGTAATATGTGTTTTCAACTAAAACTTGTTTATACTGTAGTTCTTAAACAAGTTTGTGAAACAGAAGGTTAATGTATCAAGTGATGATGTTTCTATTGTATTTTAAAGAAGCTGCATAAGCGATTTGGAATAGTAAATGCATGGAGCTGAATACAATTTTACCTATTATAGGTGTTCCTGGTGGAGAACCTCATTTTATGATGCATTCCAAAACAAATGAAAACTTGTGATGACATTATGTGTGTGTTTGCAAGCACTAGTATCTCTAAAAAAGTGATATTAAGTGATTTTTGTAGCAAAATGAAAAATAATGAGTGTTTTAAAATAATGTGATTTTAAGAAGTTATTAAATAGAAATGTGTTTGCAAAACAAGTGCTTTTAATAAATGTATTATGGTATTATTTCCTTGGGAGATGTATATAAGTGTTTAAATAGAAGTCAAAAACTAGAAATTAATGCTTGGCCAAAGGAGCTAATAAGCACTTAAAAAAGTAGTTGAAAACAAATTTTAAGAGCTTATTTTTTAAAAAAATAAGTGCTTTTACTTTTGCCATGGAGTTTGCAAACGGGGCCTATGTATGGAAATAAATATTTTGTTTGTTTATCATGGAAAGTTTCAATTATCATAGCTAAAGCAAAGCAAATTGATTTGTACCTCTCTTATGCTGTCTTATTTCATCACTATTCGAGATATTGGGAACGATCACCTATCCACGTTAAATGTGTAATTTAAATATGAAATGAAATATAGTGGATTCTATGAAAGCCAAGTAGAGCAATTGTTCTAAGGTGCATTATGTATTTAACATGCAATCTTGTTTATTTTTTCTCATTGCTGTGACGAATCTGATAGAAGATCTAGACATTCTTTTTTTCAGATACTATTTGGGTAAGTGTGAAAATCAAGAAAATTAAAATTGACTGATCTAAGGGGAAAAAAATGTGAATGAACTCCAAGGAACCTGGAGAGTTAAAAATGCATGTGTGTGACCCCAAAAAAAAGGCCACATACATAATAGAGAAAATATCATTTTTAGTCCTTTAACTTCTGACAATTTCACTTTTAGTCATGTAACTTTTTACTTTTTCAATTTTAGTTCTGAATGTGTCAATTTTAGTATTTTTTTGGTCGGAAATTTTAATATCTCGTCGGAATCTCGCCGAAATAAGCATATGCACCTCATAAGACACTTCAAAATTGAGATTTTTTAATTTTTCGGCGACCTACACAAGTGAACTGTCATGTAACTAAAAAAAAGATAAATTTTGAAGTGTTACATGAGGTCCACATGCTTATTCCGGTGAGATTTCGGCGCGATTTTAAAATTTATGACAAAAAAGGACTTAATTGACACATTCAGGACTAAAATTGAAAAAGTAAAAAATTACAGGACTAAAAATGAAATTGTCCAAAGTTACTAGACTAAAAATGATATTTTCTCTACATAATACACGGCAAAACCCAAACCTTCTGAAATAAATAGATGGGTGCTCTGTTTCTATTATTTTGAAAATTATTCGTTTCATCCTTTTTTTTTATTGTAAATAGAAATGAATTGGATTTTCCAGTATAATCACATCACATTTATAATGTTGATTTATTAGACTAAAGAAGTTTTGGAAGCATTCTATTCTATGTACAATTTTTTTCTTCTTATTTCTTGTTTTATTTTGGGAGGGTTTGGGGGTGAGGAACTGAGGGTTGCTTCTTGTTGGATTATGAGAGTATGATATTCATTGTGGATTATTATTTATACAATAATATTTTACTTTATTATTCCCATAAAAAATGTGTGATGTTTTTTTTTTTCCCCGGTAGAAGAGTAAATTTGTTGGTGTTTATTTCAAAAACATTTCCTTTGAAATAAACCCCACATATAATAAACACCAACAATTGATCTTGGTTGCATCCCTGAAGTTGAGCAATATCTCAAATTCGGATCTATTTTCTTATAAATACTCTACCATTTTAAGGATTGTACAATTTATATCTTTCTTTGAAACTTGGAAGTATATTTTCTATATTAACTAGAGATGATAAATTAGACTGCCCAACCTAGCCACTAGGCACTCTATTATCTGTTTGATGGCCCTTTTTGCCACTAGGCCCAACATTAAATGTTTGATATGTCTTAAGGGTCCACTTATTCGCACCCCCAACATTAGAAGATACACTCCCATATTAATTCACCCACCCACTTTTTTATATATTAATAGAAACACACCCCACAAATTATCAAAATTATCCTTCTTTTCAAAGCAAGCAATACACCTCCATCTTTTAGACGTAATTTTGCAGTTACCACCAGCGATGACAACGATGATGACCACGAAGTCATTGAACAATGTTGTAGACGCTAACAAATGTTAGTTTCCTACTATAAGGTTTTTTATGAAAATTGTGAGTTTTAGAAAATCGGGGTGAATGCTTATGCAATTCATGAACATATTTGATGATTGTGCTTAGGATTTATGATGATAGTGTCCGTGTATTTAGTTTTTTGTGGCAAAACGGACGTTGGTTGAAGAAATACTGTATGACGGATTTTCGGAACTGATTTTCTAAATTTCGGCCAAATTTATGACAAATATATATTAGAATTTTGTTGAAAAAGTTTTATATTTTCAACAAATCAGGTTTGAAATTACGATTACGGGAAATTTTAACAAAAAAAATGGGTAATATATGCATAAAATTTCAACGAAAATGTATTGAAATATTATTAATATTTCGACAAAAAATTGTTGAAAAAGTGGTCTATTTTCGACAAACTATGTTTGAAATTGCAATGACAAATTATTTTAAAGAAAATGGGTAATATATACATAGAACAATACTAAACCTACAAAAATAAAGAACAAATCAATGTTTATATAAGAGACCATGCATTTTTATCATATTTGCTAAAAAAATACGAACTGTGGTGGTGAAGTACACGAGGACTTTTAAGAAAGAAAAAACTGTTCATATTCACTAAAGGTATATGAGTCATTTAATAATTATAATAAAATAATAGAAATTTTTTAGTGTGTGTATCTCCTAATGTCGGTGTGTATATAACGGGCCCATGTCTTAATTTTCACTAAGCCTCTATTATACATTGGATGGGCCTTAATTGCCACTAGGCCTATTATCTAATTTAAATTTTGCAATTACTAGCCCACTTTACCCGAATTTTGAACTATTCACTTCAGATCGTACGTTTCTCATGTTTTTCTGCACAATTCAATCGGAAAAGTTTATTTCCCTGCGAATTTGCATTTGTTTTGGTAATTGGTATGTTACAGTTGAATTTTTCAGCACCAGATTTTATGTGAATTGGTAGAAATCTTTTTCCTTCCTTGATTTTAGGTTGAAAATGAACGGAAAATTAGCTTGGTGAGATGAGGTTATTGCTGTTTGTTGTGAGATAAAGATTTGTGATCCAGGATATATATATATATATATATATTGATATAATGATGTTTACGCCTTCAAAAGGAAGCTTTGCAATTGAAATTTGAATATCATTTTATTTATTTACGCTTTTGCCTTCACATTGGACGACTAGGGCAAAGTAATTGGCCTGTATTTGCTGTGGTACTTGTAATTTGGCTAATTTGATTTAACGTTAGATTAATTAGCTCCACCTGGTGCTGTAATATGACCGTGAATTTCAATTAATTTGATTTCTTGGTCAAATCCTAGCTCAATGATTGAATATGTTGGGAGAAAATGAATGACTGCTAGCTTTAAGGCTCATAATGTCATGAAATTTCATAATTTTCTTCAAAGTTGAGATGCAATTGTTTATGTGACATTGCTGATTTAGCTGATTATTTACTGCAGTAGCATATAGATTTCAATAGACGACTCATTTGTTTAGTATGATGGCCACATTTTTTAAATGGCTTCCACACTCGTCCTCTTGTCATTCCACCTTTTCTGATAGTGTTATTTGTTGAAGATTACCAGAGTCTGAATCGGGATAATATTTTTGAATTGCAGGCCTTATAAGTTATAATGGCTGATTGGTCCAGTCTTCCTTATGACATCATTCACAAGGTGTCCACATACCTAATAGCCATCGAGGATTTCCTCGCATTTTCTGCTGTTTGTTGCTCCTGGCGATCAGTTTATTTGGCAAGACAATGGCATCCAGGTCCTCAAATTCCATTGTTAATGTTCTCTGACCATGAAAACAGTAGCTCTAGAAGTTTCTTTAGCTTGTATAGAAACAAGGTCTGCAACTCAGTGCTACCTGAGGCCCGTAGTAGGCGGTGTTGGGGATCTTCTTCGGGTTGGCTTGTAACTATAGGAAGCGATCTTAAAATCCATCTTCTGAGTCCATTTACTCGTGTTTCTGTCAGTCTTCCTCCTAAGTCCTCGTTGCAAGTCCATTTTGGTGAAATTCTGGATTGGTCTGATATTATAGAGAAAGCTTTTGTCTTTAGAAAGCCATGCACAACAGGTGGTGCAAATGAAGAGGATTTAGTTGTTATGATAATTTATGGCCCTTTGAATCAGTTGGCGTATTGTAGGCCGGGCTATAGTTCCTGGAAAAGTATTAAAGATGCATCAGGCGGTGGGTTTATAGACGTTGCTTATGTAAGAGAACAAATATTTGCTCTCAATATCATGGGATTGCTTCTTGTTATTGATATTGATATCCAAACAGCTAGTAATACCAATTTCCAGCAACGTGCTAATCATGTTGCTTCATCACTTCCCCAGTGGGATTGGGATCAATTATTCTTGGTTGAATCATCTGGAAATCTTTGGTTGGTTTTCCAAGACCGCCCTAGGAACCGAATAGAGTCGGTGAAATTTAGGGTTCACAGTTTCGATTTTAACCAGCGCAGGTGGATTAGGTTGAGCAATTTGGGAAATCACACAATTTTTGTAGGTGACAGCTACTCCTTTTCGATTTCTGGGGATGATTGTTCGAACTGCAAAAGCAATAGCATCTATTTCGTTGACAAAAAACTGGAGCACCGGTGGCCTTATAGGGAGGTTCTTGTAGATGTCGGTGTGTATAGCATGGCCACTGGAATTTCTGAACGCCTATTGCTTAGCCCCGATACTCCAATTCGTTGTTCTTTTCCACTATGGGTAACACCTACTCTGCGTTAGAGTAGGATATCTCTTTGGAAGATCAAAGCATCTTTTTATGCTCGATATCTTCAACAATCCAAAGGAATGGAACAGATGATTGCGCTCTTATGGAGACTTTGAAATCCACTTTCGGTCAAGGGAAGCAAGAGGTATGTAAGACGTGTATGCAATAAAAAAAACTTGTTTATACGGTAGTTCTGTTAAACAAATTCGTCGTTCTGAAGACGAATGTATTGAATGCTGTTGTTTCTATTGTATTTTAACGAAGTTGCATAAGCTATTTGGATTAATATATATGTATGGAGATGAATAACTTTTGATGGGAATATGGATGAAAATAAATATTTTGGTGGTTCATCTTGAGAGATTTTCATTATCATAGCTAAAGCAAAGCAATTTGATTTGTACATCTGTTATCCTGTCTTTATTTCATCTGAACTGTTGGAAAGTTTGTGAATTTAATTTTTCCATCGTAATTGTTTTCCTTTTGTCCATCACTATTTGAGATTTTAGATGCTTCTAAGAACAAAAACACGTGAATGAACTCCAATGAACCTGGAGAGTTAAATGCATATGAATCTGACCCAAAAAAACGCCACATACATAATAAGGAGCTCCAAATCTGAACCCAGACCATATACACGGCAAAACCCAAACCTTCTCAAAATAAATAGAAGACTGTTCTGTCTGTATTATTTTGAATATTATTCGTGTAATATTTGAAATTATTTTGTAATTAGAAATGGGTTTTGAAAATTTCAATAGAATCACATCACATTCATTAAGTCGAAACACTTAAAACAGCTTTCAGAAGCACTTATTTTCAAAAGTTAAGTGCTTGTGGAAGCTGTTTTAAGTGTTTCAAAACACATCCTAAGAAATTTTGGATGCATTCTGCATACAATTATTTCTTAGATGAGGGTTGGTTCTTGTGTTGGATTATAAGGGTAGAAGATGAAATTCATTGAAGTGAATGTTGGCCAATTTCACGTCCTAATACACTAGTATTATGTAGCGTATTTGAATCTTTCAACAAAATCGTCCACATGCCTACGATTTGCATGTGGGTCACTGGAATGTTTTGTTCGCATTATTACGCAGTTTCTAACTTCGTTTTTTTCTATTTTACGTTGATGTTTTACTTTATTATTTCCATGATAAATTTGTTGATGCTTTCTTTTTATTGGTAAAAGAGAAAATCTATTGGTGTTTATTTAAAAACATTTCCTTCAAGAAAATAATATGAAAGCTATTTAATAATCAAAATTTGTGCAAAATTAACTAATTGCAGGTCATATTAACTTTGTCTAGGGAACTAGAAAAACCTCAAATTGAAAAATTCTAGTTCTTTCACTTTTCAAGATTACTTTGGTCAACAACTAAATATTTTTTTTAACCCAAAAAACTAAATTAAAACTTGTTATCGAGCAGGTCATTTACAAAAGAAGAGGTTCGATCCAACAACGAGACTAAAAACAGAGCACGAGGCTTTAAGCCTCTCTCTTGTATACCATCTATAATCACCTTTGAATCACCTTCAAAGACCACGTGTTGCAGTCCCATGTTGAAAATGAAAATCAATACAATGAATTTTAAAAAAGAAAAATTTAAAATAAATTTATAATCTTTTAATATATTCCACAGATTAATTATGACTTTAACACTTAAAATAACATGGACTCTTTTTATTTGTTACCATTCGATTCACAGTTATTTTTCAATATCTCGCAGCACAAAATTTACCCAGACGACTATTCCATCCTTTTAATTTTAACATCAAACTCTTTCAAGAACATTTCCTTCCTTCTTTATATAATTTTCAGAATAGGTAAAACTGAATCATCCTTTTTATTTTAACATCAAACTCTTTCAAGAACATTTCCTTCCTTCTTTATAGAAATTTTCAGAATAGGTAAAACTGAATCCAAACAAAAACAGACGCAGCAACTGAAAAAACAGCCACTATATATAAAACCAGACGATGCAACAAAAACTCCACCTCCCCAAAACTCAACAATGGCGTCTTTCAAAACAACCAAAAAACACCATGAACACATTAACAACCCTTTTCCTTCAAAGCCAAAGACTCTATCTTTCACTCAAGGAACTCTGATTTTCGACTCAGAATCGATTCCTTCACAGCAAATTTATGAAATCGGCCATGATTTTCAGCTTAATTGGTCATCAAACAAAGGTGGGTCCCTCTCAATTTCCCATAAATCAAACCCTTCAAGATCCATATGGGCCACGGTTCCGGGCCGGGCCTTCGTTTCTGCAGCAGTGGCTGATACAGAGGTGGAAGAAAGCAGGGGATCATTTCTGGTCAAGGACAAGAACGTCCGCCTTGTTTGCAATCATCAAACCGTTGAAGATATCAGAATCATACAAGGTTCTGATTATCAAGATTCGGGCCCGGAAAAAGAAAGGGCCCGATCGTCTGTTGTTCAAATCAAAGGTAGGATTTTTACAGTAAAGAGGGCTCAAACTTCTGTTGAAAATGGAAGTTTGCAGCTGATCGAAAAGAAGGTATCTACATGTGCTAAGTATTGGATGCTTTTTTATCAGAAAAACAGTGATCAAGTGGGGTTTCAAGTGAGATTTGGGAAGCCGGATTCGGGCCGTGCCCAAAAATTCTCTTCAAGAAGCTATGGTTACAGAGGTTTAGCTCGAAAAATTGGTCGAATTCGGAGGCTTCGGTTTAGTTGGTGTGGGTATTTAACAAGGAAGGGAGTGGTGATAGCAATTTCACCATCAGAAGAGGAGAACGTAGTGATGAAGAGTGCAAGTTTTCCTGAGTTTAACAGGATTTGTGTTACTTATTCAAGTGAGAAAAGTGAAAGATTCTATGGATTTGGAGAGCAATTCTCTCACATGGATTTGAAAGGAAAAAGGGTCCCGATTTTCGTTCAAGAACAAGGAATCGGACGAGGCGATCAACCTATCACGTTTGCTGCTAATTTAGTTAGCTACAGGTGAAAATCGCGAGCTATTTGTGCTCCAGTGAAACTTGTTAATAAACTAATACCATACCATTTATAAACTAATACCATACTATTTATAAACTAATACCATAGCATTTATGTTGTGTAAATGTTATGGTATTAATTTCTAAGAGTAATCAGTGAATGAATGTTATGGTATTAGTATGGATCCAGTTTCATACGGTGAACAAGTCTCACTGGAGAGTTTGACGATCAAAATTAACTTGAAAATGCTGGTTATTAATCAAGTTTACCTATTTATTTGTTCCTTTCTTTTTGAAATGCAGGGCAGGGGGTGATGAGAGTACAACTTATGCTCCTTCACCTTTTTATATGACATCAAAGATGAGATCACTTTATCTTGAAGGATACAACTATTCAGTCTTTGATCTAACTAAGGACGATTGTGTACAGATACAGGTAGTGTAATATAACCTGCTGTTGTGATTTCTTGGCATAGATGATTTTAGTCTATGGATGAACAAAAATTGCATTCCTAATTTTCTTGAAATTTGTTAAAATGGTTGCAGATGCATGGGGATATGATTGAAGGGAGAATACTGAACGGAAACTCACCGTCTGAGCTCATCGAACGGTTCACAGAAACTATAGGGAGACCTCAGCAACTTCCTGAATGGATAATCTCAGGAGCTGTGGTGGGCATGCAAGGAGGCACTGAGAAAGTACGCGATATCTGGGAGGAACTTCGGTCCAAAGATACCCCGATTTCAGCATTTTGGCTGCAGGTAGAAAAGAAATGACTTAGAGTGAGATGATTTGTTTTGTTTACACGAACGTAAAGTCTAGGACAGTAGGACAAAAACTTATATGCATCAGGTGCACCGTCCGATTCAAGTGTATCTTAATATGGTATTAGTTGTTTTCACTGAAAGGTATTAGTTGTTTTCACTGAAAGGTGTTAATTGTTTTCACGGAAAGGTATTAGTTTGTTAGTATCTGTTGTTTTCAACGAGAAGTATTAGTTGTTTTCACTGAAAAGTATTAGTTGTATACAAGAGTTGCTCAAAATCTAGACATTCTTTAAGTTTTCAATTGCTGTGATATGAAGTTTGAGAGATCATACCTGTTAAGCTTATCAAGTGTTTTTCTTGAAGGATTGGGTAGGGCAAAGGAAGACAGTTATTGGATCGCAACTATGGTGGAACTGGGAAGTGGATTCGTCTAGGTATTCGGGTTGGAAACAATTGATCGAAGATCTTAGCTCTCAGCATATCAAAGTGATGACATATTGCAATCCTTGTTTAGCTCCAGTAAGCAAGAATCACCAGTTCTTTTCCATGTTTATCAAATGAGGAACATGGTATTCTTGATTAACATTGGTCTCACTCATTAATGTAGATGGATGAGAAGAAAAACGTACGAAGAAACATGTTCGAGGAAGCAAAGAAGTTGGATATCTTAGTAAAAGACACTAAAGGAGGACCATACATGGTTCCAAACACAGCTTTTGATGTTGGAATGTTGGATTTAACACACCCCAGAACAGCAACTTGGTTCAAACAGGTTTTGCAAGAAATGGTGGACGATGGAGTCCGAGGTTGGATGGCTGATTTCGGCGAAGGCCTTCCCGTTGATGCCTCCCTCTATTCAGGTTACCCCGAATTCTTCCCCGTTGCATTCATGAATTTAACTTAACCATCACAACTTACTCGATTGTGCAACTTTTCAGGTGAAGATCCAATCACGGCCCATAACAGATACCCTGAGATCTGGGCAAGAATAAACAGAGAATTCATCGAAGAATGGAAGAATAACCGTGTTGGAAAAGAGGAGGACGCGCAAGAGGATTTGGTGTTCTTCATGAGGGCTGGCTTTCGCGATAGTCCAAAATGGGCGAGCTTGTTTTGGGAAGGCGATCAGATGGTGAGCTGGCAAGCGAACGATGGGATAAAGAGTGCAGTTGTAGGTTTGTTAAGTAGTGGCATTTCTGGTTATGCTTTCAATCATAGCGATATCGGAGGCTACTGTGCTGTCAACTTGCCGTTCATCAAGTACAAACGGAGCGAAGAGCTTCTCCTTCGTTGGATGGAGCTGAACGCGTTCACCACCATCTTTAGGACACATGAAGTAACTACTTACACACGGTACCATAACCTATATACACTATGTTCACAAGTTTAGTTCAATAAATGTTGTTTTGTTGATTTGATCAGGGAAACAAGCCTTCTTGCAACGCTCAATTCTACTCGAACGAGACAACTTTATCGCACTTTTCAAGGCTTGCGAAAATATACAAAGCGTGGAAGTTTTACAGGATGCAACTAGTCAAGGTAACTACTCCCTCCGACCCATTTTATTGTTATTTAAATTACTTTTTTTAAACATCATTAAACGTCAGTTATAGTGGATCAGAGTACATCATATCTAAATCAAGAACACATATAGTAGTGATATGAGAAAATGTTAGTATGAGCGCGGTTATTGCTTATGCAGGAAGCGTCCGAAAGAGGGTTGCCTGTTTGTCGACACCTATTTCTTCACTACCCAAAAGACGACCACGTGCATAGGCTAACGTACGAGCAGTTTCTAGTTGGGACGGAGATCCTAGTTGTGCCTGTTCTTGACAAAGGCAAGGGAGTTGTCAAGGCTTATTTCCCAGAAGGCGAAAGCTGCGAGTGGAAGCATGTTTGGACAGGGAAATTGTACCCCGAACGAGGTTTTGAAACTTGGGTCGACGCTCCAATTGGATATCCAACTGTTTTTGTCAAGAATGGATCCGAAATTGGAGAAACGTTTCTGGAAAATCTTAGAGAGTGCAACATATTGTAAAGAAGTGTAGAATTGATTCTTTCAGACCAATTCTTGATCATATATATATATATATATTCATGTCTTGATATGTATGTAATGAAAACTGATTTTCTCTATCCCTTTTATATATAATTAGAAGCTATAAACATAACTAAACTTTTGAACAATTTAGAAGACATTCCAACATGTGTATAGAGGGAGTATCCATATGAAGAAAAAAAATGTAACAAGAAAAAGAAAAGGGGAAAAAGAACTTACTTTAGTGCATGAAGAGAAAGAGCAACACCACCATGATTTTAGGATGAGTTTTTATTGTTAGGAGTAATTCTATGTTAAGTTGCAACTGATTTGGACACTGGTGTATAGGCATAATGGTATATTCTTTCATATATGACTTGTCTGTTTTATGAATTGTTCACCTTTTGCCTTATCATCCCCTAGTTTTGGGTTATTCTAATTTGTAGTCCCTAAAAAACTATACTTGGATAATGCCAAACCTGAGGATGTCAGAACAGTAATCTTTTGGACAAACTAAACAAAATGAGCTCACGCAAATTCTTATGCAGAATAGGGGATATTTTCGTCAATTACATGTCTGTTTTATGTGGGAATTTTTGTCAAAAAAAATTGAATTTGAAAATTCGATATTTGTTCGGCAAATGTCGAAAGTTCAGTCATCGAATGTAATTAGTGGCAAATATAAATTATGTTTTTAATTAGTGATATCAATTATTATTTTTTAAATTATCTTTTTGCCTCCTTAAAACCAATTAAAAATACCAGGATGTAATACACTCTTTTATGAGCTCAATCATTTAATACAGTTTTTAAAAATTAAAATTAAGAAATTAAAATTACTTTATGGGGCATGATCTTTTTTTATTTTTCGAGCAAATTATTATACATAAATTTCTACACTATTCCTAAATTCAATTATACAAATCCGGTGTTAGAGTGAAATCTGATATTGCGATTCCCACTTCCCTGACGCCGCCGCTCGCCGCCACAGTTTCAGTAAGCACCGCTTCCGTCCGCCCTATGAAATCCGACTTCTTTTATGTTATATTATTTCTTTCATTTTATGCTCAAGATACTTCATTCTTGTTTCTGTGTGTTAATTGAGAGAAGGGAGGAAAAAAAATCTGCCCTTTAGTTCCTTACAAACATGAATTGACTGTATCTAGATATCGATGTATATTGACTTCAGTTTTCAATTTTTTTTTGTTTTTGAATAGCCATAGTCCATAGATTACCAAAACTTCAGGTTTGGTAAAGATTTTTTGGGAATTATTAGGGAACTAAGTCTGACTATATGCAATGATGCTTTTTCTTTATCTTTTTTTCGCACTGTTGATAGAATTAGAAGCTGATTGCATTATCAAAGTAATGTGTTCCATTGGCTTTTTTTTTTTTATGTGTGATTATTGTGCAATGTGATGCTAATGGGGTGTTTCAGTATATGCATATTTATGTGCTTGCTTTCTGTATGCGCTTTCCGGTAGAGTGGCTGAGAGAATAATATTGAATCGTAATGTAAATAAAAATCGAGTTGAATTCCGTAGAATATATTTTACTAGGATTGCCTATCATAACAGACAAGTTAAGAACTTTCTTGAAATCCTTCGTTTATCCACTTGTTTTTCAAATTAGCTCGGTTTAGCTAGCTGTTTAAGTTTCTTACTCGATTTATCCCATGTTTATAAAGTCTCCTTTGATGAGGAAAAGGCAAAAGGAAAAAGAACTCACCGGTATTCTTTTGGAATGCTGCAAGTATTTGATGCAACATTCCTTCAAGATTATTGTTATCTGAATTTTGTTGTGCTTGCTTCTGACCAATATGTCCTTTTCAAAATGAGAAAAACCATGTCCGTTTTCGAATTGTTTTCAAGGTTAACATACATTTGCATTTCATATGCGTCCAAGGTAATTTATCTGTAGAACTAGGATCTAAAGCAATTTAACAAGGGGTAGCTATGGTCTATAAACTATTATCGAAAATGGAAGGACAGTATCTAGCAAGATTTTGGTGTGAAACACACTCAAGTCTTCAGTTTATTGTTGCAAGATTTATTCTTTATCGATTACTTGCTGAGACAATAGGAAAATGCCCATGAAATAACATAAAAGATACATTTTGTGTTCATTGCAATTCTAATTTGTCTTCCCAAATCACCAGATACTTTGTTAATTTGCTCTAATTTTTTGGTGCAGCAGAAATGGTTATTCCTCCTCCAGTGGGGCCAGAAAGAGTGACAAAGTATCTGAAGCCATATATCCTAAGAATGCATTTTACCAATAAGTTTGTGAACGCACAAGTTATCCACACACCAACTGCAACGGTGGCCTCTTCCGCTAGCACACAGGAAAAAGCTCTGAGGTTAAGCATGGAGAAGACTAAAGAGAACACTAGGGACGTTGCTGCTGCTGGGAAAGTCGGTAAGATACTTGCAGAAAGGCTGCTGCTTAAAAATATACCGGCTGTTTCAGTATTCTACAAGAGGGATCAGAGATATCACGGTAAAGTGAAAGCAGTAATTGATTCACTGAGAAATGCAGGGGTGAAGCTGATATAGATATTGGATTATTGTCTGTTTGATCTTGCATCTAATGCTGCTGCTTCAGAAACTGTAGAAACGACTACATCCTGTGATTTGTTGAAGTTTTCCTTTTCGGATCCAAAAGGAACATCTTGATTTTTGGTTAGGACTTGCATTGTACTTTTGTATCAAAACCATTGATGGTTTGGTTTAATATGAATTCAAAGTTCAATCATTCTTATTTTTGAACCAAGTTTTAAGTGGTTTAAATGTGTGACAAATTATAACTATTAATTGATGTGAGAAAATTATTCATTGAACTTAAAAAGGCACAGAGATGAGTTTAATGAACTTCCAATGAAATTATATTAAGTCAAATTTTGGTTTATCTTTAAGAGAAAGATCATTTGAAAATCATAGCAAGACACGCTTTCAGTAAAAACAATATAATCATCTCAATGTGAATCCACTTTCAAAAACGATTTCTAAAACTGCAAAAACATCACAAATGTCTTGATATTTAAATATTTCTAAGCAGCAATTTGTGGCAAAAATCTTTCCACAACATGCCAACTACAGTTTCTGATTGAGATTTGAGAGCAGTGCATTTGAACTTCTAACTAATAATTAGTGAGGCAATAGAAAATGCAATATCATCTATTTACGTACAACTAGTATACATACAAAACAAAATATGAACTGATGAACATCAGAACATGTAAATCTTCAGCAGGCGGATTGAGATGGTAAAGAACTTTTTTCGGGCACAGTTTTTAACCCGATATTTGTGTAAAACCGGGGCAAAAATGAGCCATATAGAGGCTCTGATGGCTGATTTATATATCAAGTTGATTGAGCTTGATAAGATTTGCAGATTTCTGAATAAGTTCCTTTCTGGTATCAACCTGAAAAACCAAGGCATAATATCACTACAATGATCTACAAATCAATGTCTTCTAAACGGATTCTCTCCGGGATTTTTTTTTCCCATTTTCTGAAAGTTTTTTAAATTCTTATTTGCAGTTTTGCCAATAAACTAGGCAAGCCAGGAAAAAATCTATTTTTGGAAGGGGGAAAAGGTAGAAAAGATGATGATAAAGAAAATTATGATACACTTACTCGGGCTCCCATTAGAGATGAAAATACAACACTGGCTTCTGCCACATCTTCTACTTTTAATTGCTTCAGAAGCCGAGTCTCAGGATTCAACGTTGTTTCCCAAAGCTGTAAAGGCATCATCTCCCCCAACCCTGCATTTCATAATGTCACACAGATAAGTGTGAATGACGCAATAGAGTGTATTCATGGTGAAGATGTGAAATCATGTCCACTTCACGAGAAATTACAATACTAAGATGTTCACACGTGAATATTGAACGTATAATACTATATTCCACAAAAAAACTGAATGATCAGCCACATTATCTTTCAAAGAAAGCTCACCTTTAAATCTTTGAATGTTGTATGATGCATTTGAAGGAAAAGTACTTTGAAGTTTTTTAAGTTCTGCTTCATCATAGCAGTAGTATGCTTGTTTCCCCCTCTCAACCTGGACGTTGATTAAAAAACAATTAAAATCTAAGAAGCTTAATAATTCGAAGCTCTGCGTTTATTTAGATTCGTACAAATATGAACAGAACTAATCAGAAATCATATTCAGGATACCTTATATAAAGGTGGAACTCCAACATAAATGCAACCTTCATCGAATAATGCTCTCTGCAGTTAATTGAATTCAAGTAAAATTAAGTCAAGAACATAATCCATAAGATATATGAAGCAACTAAAAAACAGAAATAATTCATGACCTCCCATTACATACCTGATACCTTAAGAAAAAGGTTAATAACAATGTCCTTATGTGAGCACCATCAACGTCAGCATCTGTTAGTATTATTATTTTGTGGTAACGGAGTGCATCCTTTTTAAAATCCTCACCCTAACAGTAGAGGGTACTAGATTAGCAAAAAGAAAAGGTAAATATAAAATTGATTATTAGATAAATTCAGACAATGAAAAAAACAAAAAATCATCTGAGCGTTACACCTTTACTCCAAGTCCTAAACCGAGAATAAGATTTTGAATCTCCTCATTCTTGTACATGGCAGCTTCGCCTTTTCGCTCAATGTTCAAAATTTTACCCCTCGAAGGAAGCACAGCCTGCACGATGCCAACATATACTGTTTTAGATTTCAAGTAAATATTGAGGAAAATTCAACACAGCGTGATAGATCTCTTTTAACACAGATTAAAAAGCAAGTGAAATAGTACTACACACAATTATATAGCTATATGAGAGGTAGTAAATAAATGGATCCAGACACAATTTTGACAGGTCAAGATTGATACACTACAAATGGCACTCCTGAGACTTGCACTTCCAATTAAGAGATCTAATGCTCCTAAAGTTGCAACAAAATGGGGAAAAAGGTAAAAAAAAAATCATATCTTGTACGTACAGAGAGATACTTTTTGTACATAAGTGTATGTAGATATGTGTACAAAAGCATCAGAGCCTGGAAGAAAAGTAACAAATAACCAGGAAAATAAAGCAGTTCAATTGGACTCCGTTCTACATGAGCTTAAGTTGCGGAGCATGTGGCCGTATAGTGGGAAAGTTCAATTGGACTCCGTTCTACATGAGCTTAAGTTGCGGAGCATGTGGCCGTATAGTGGGAAAATTAAATAACAAACTGTAGATCACCTGAAAACGACGATCACGGCCTTGTTTAGCACTCCCGCCAGCTGAATCTCCCTCGACTATGAATATCTCTGAAATTTTTAAAAGAAGTCATGCTCATAGCCAACCAGTATAGGCCAGAAATGCACAGATAAATGTGCATAAGTCATCATATATATAATTTATCTTCACGTTTATTTGCTTCATCAATAAGCATAGTTAATCTTTGTGAGTTGGTCAAGGGACATGAGAAAGATAGGAACATCTCTATCACATGTTATAACAATATATTTTGTATACTGATTCATCATTCTTTCTGGTGTAGTTCTAACAAAAAGGAAATTATCATACCAGCTTCTGCAGGATCAGTAGCTGAACAATCAGCAAGCTTTCCAGGAAGGGATGATGATTTCAGGACACTCTTTTGTCTCACTAATTCTCTGGCTCTCTTTGCCGCTAGAGCTGCCTAAAAGTTGGGGTGGGGTTGGGGTTGGGGTGTTAATAGTAGCATTTCCAAAAATAAATAAATAAGAAAAATGAACAGAGAGTTAAAATAACAGCAGCTTAGGTGAATGCATCAGATATTATGGATGATGCAAAAGATACCTTGAGAGCATTCAGGGACTTTGAAAGAATTAGGTCAAGGACATCAGGATGCAACTCCAGGAACTCTGTAAGGTATTCTTGAATAGATTGATCAACAATCTTCCTTACCTCCGGGTTCCCCAATCTCGTCTTTCAAAATCGAAGATAAAAAGATGACGATTAGTCGATATAAATATTTTAAGCATTAAAGTGAAGTTTAAATTGCACACCTTTGTTTGACCCTCAAATTCTGGATTTGGAACTTTCACCGAAATCACACAAGTCAGTCCTTCTCTAACATGTTCTCCACTCAAAGTTATATCTTTTTCCTGGAAAATGAAATGCACTCTTCAGAGAAAAGATATTGTGCAACATGTAATTAGAACAATCTAAACAAGTAAACCGTACCTTAATGACTTTGGACTTTTTCGCGAGGTTGTTGATAGTTCTAGTCAGTGAGGCTTTCACACCCTCAATATGAGTGCCACCATCAATTGTCCTAATGCTGTTAGCATATCCAAATAATGTATCTGAAAATGCATCTGAACACCTGTGTTAAGATCAATAAAGAGAAATTAACTTTCGAAAAGAAAATGAAAAGGAGAGAGAACAAATGAAAGTGCACATTTCTACCATTGAAATGAAATATCAACTGAGATTCCCTCTGCTTCTTTGCGGAATCCCAAAACTTCATGAAGAGGTGTCTGAACCAAAAATATTGAAGTCATATCTCACTATAAAATGTAAGGGCTGAATAATAGTGGCAGGAAAACTTTCAGATTCACAAGGAAACAATTGCTTCACTTTCATACAAATAAAATGCTTCAAAAAATATTTACGTAAAACTTTACAGACTTAGTTACACAGCCTATTCAATTGCAGAAGGAAAGTTATACAAGCACCAAATATACCTTATCAGCATTAAGCCACTTCACATATTCATTTAATCCTCCAGCATAGCTGTACTCATTGTGCAACCTCTTCTCTGGGTCAGCATCCTCCTTTTCAAGCGCAATTGTAACCTACCAATGTTTTTTTTTTTAAAGCATTCTCAGTTGACGAAAGCATAACAGATGATTTCCTTCAACATCATGGTATAAAAATGAAGAACTGTGTGGAAAAAACAGGTACATATATCTACAAAATCTGAACTTCAAATGCAATTTAAGCTCCTGTACATTTCCAGTCCAAAAGTAAAATAAGTCATCTTCATGCATCCATAAAGACTAGGGCCAAATTTGGGATTAATAGCAAACATTATCAATTTCCTACCAAAAGAGGCATTCTTTAAAAGATACAAAGAAATTGGCAGTGTATAGAAACTTCAACCACTATAGCTAGTACACAATAGTAATCAGAATATTAAAAAATTGGCAATGTATAGAAACTTCAACCAATAAGCCTGTCACATCCACCGAACACAATGAAAATGCTCAGAAACCCACAAGCAAGAACAACCAAAACTAATGATCTACCTCAGGATTGAGAAAAGCAAGTTCTCTGATTCTGCCAGATATTGTGGTGTAGTCAAACTCAATTGTTGTTGTAAATACTGTAGTAAAAGAAAATGTAAGTCAAAAGGTAGATTTACAATCGATCCGAAGAACTAATCATTGATTGTCCAACACAAAGAAACTAAAAATTTTCACCTTCTTTGTCTGGCCAAAAATGTATCCGAGTCCCTTGGCGGTACTTCATATCATCTGGAAGCTCATTTGAGACCAATTTTGTCACAGGCTTCCCACGGGAATATTTCTGCTTGTACTCCTTACCGTTACGCCAGACTGTAACTTCAAGGGTCTGTCCATAAGCATAACAAAGATGATAAACTAAGTGAGGCTAATAAAGAATGTTGTTTAAAAGGCTAAACATCTGTAAAACTGTGTTGGGGATGGAGTGGGGTTGGGAAAGGCCCGAGGGGGATAAGCTATGACTTGCGATGAATATAATCAAGAAAAATGTGATCCCTATTTATGCCAATGTCAAAACATTTGGTCAGTAACAAAAGAAATGCAGAAAAAACTGCTACTAAGCCAGCCATGTGAAACACCATACTGTCAGAAAACAGCAGATTATCAAAGTATTAATCTACAAAAAATAACATAATACCCTAAAAAAATTGCAAGATAGTATCTATTCTCAGAAAAGTAGAAAATATAAATTATTTCGCGTAATAAAGCCAATAGTCACATTTCCAAAATAAGATATTAGAAGTGTAGAGGCTCCACAAAATTTCTTAGTACTATTCAAGCAAATATCTGAGTAAACCAGCTAGAGCAATATGCAAAACCATCAAGGTAATCTACAGAGAGAAGAGACTTCAAAAATAGCAGAAATATAGAGGATTTCAAGTATGCAAGCCCACACATGTTCCACTTTAGAATAAATTGAGAAGTCAAAAACGAATTAAAGAGCTTTATTTGTCAAGGAGTAACACCTCTGACAGTGCATTTACAACTGATAAACCCACACCATGCAGTCCACCTGACACACTGTAACCACTACTTGAATCACCAAACTTCCCACCTGCGTGCAAAACCTGCAATAACACTTTTGAGTGTAAAATATCTGCAGACTTCAGAAAGGAGACAATTATTTTTCCATTACAAAATAATGTTTGTCCAATGTACATATAAAGTTATTGTCAGTTTATAAGCCACTGAGCTCAATTCTAAGTCAATTAAGGAGAGATTTATAAGCCAGGCCAATCAAATTTAAGAAAAATGTTATAGAAGTACTTATTTTCTAGATTCTGGTTTACGATAGAAGACCTTACCTTCAAAAAAAAAAAAAGCATATAGATTCTTCAAAAAACTATTTGCTCGATTGTTTGCCTTCTTGATATAATCAAAAGGAGCGAAAAAGTAAAAGTAAAATTAGAAGCCGAAGTCTCTCTTTTAGAGCACATTCTATCTTATTTACTAGACTTTTTGCAGAATCTTGAACCTTCTGTTTGTGTTACTATCTTATCTTGCGGCCTATGAATTTTTCTAACATCAGCTACTGTGCAGCAAAGGGTCAATCATTAAGAGTCGAGTAACCTGTTACACATTCTAAATATTTTATAACCAACGCTATGAAAAGGAAAAGTACCGTTAAGACTGTCTCCAAAGCAGACTTTTTTGTAGCTGGGTGCATGTCCGTTGGGATCTGTAATGCAAAAAGAGCAGTATAAGCAATGAAAGCAATTCTATTATGCATCCAAAGTCAGCTAGCAGTATAAGAAGTCTTCTGATAGGATGTCTAAAACAAATTTTAGGTGATTAGAAACTCCATGCCCCAATTATGTAAGATCAGCCAAAATGCAACATCTTTATTTACTCAGATCTACTAAGAGTGTAAAATTAAGAATCTTGTGATTTCATTATGGTCAAAAAACAGGGTTGCAAATAAGAGAGGACGCGAGAATGAGATCAACCCACAGCTACAATGTACACTATAAAATATAGTGTGAGACATGCCAAATGGTGTCAAAAAACATTCTATTTCCAACAAGCCATACAATCCAGTAATGTCAGCTATCAGCACAGAATTAGGATTTAGACACATACCCCACGTCCATCGTCAGTGATGCACACTGAATTGTCTTCAAGTAGAATGACATCAATTTTTGAAGCATATCCTGCTTGTGCCTCATCAACGGCATTATCCAAGATTTCGAAAACCTTTACAGAAGCAAAATCAACAGATTGAGCAACACTAATCTGTACTTCCTATCAGCCAGCACAAAGGGGGAAAGATTGAAGAACATACCAAATGATGCAGACCACGAGGTCCAGTGCTTCCGATGTACATGCCAGGTCGTTTCCTAACAGGATCTAACCCTTCCAATACCTAGAAGAAAGTTTTGACTGCTAATGAGCAATAGATGTTTCAAGCTGAACTATGCAGCAAGACAGTTCCGTTAGTATATATTCATCAAGGCAAGCAGTTGCACCTGAATCTGCTCAGAACCATATTCTTTTGATGCTTTACTTTCCTTAACAGCCTCGGTGCTGTGCTGAGGCTTGACATGAATGCTCTTGGAGCCACCGCATGCCATGGTACATGGTTGCTTGACACCTTCTTCAACCTATCTCTTGCTCTGAAACAAACAAAACCATAAGCAGAGCCTAATATTAAGGAAATAAAAACTTGCCTACAACATAGTTTGTGTTCATAGTATCCACATGGAGCCAAAAGCAATAAAAACATAAAGCTTAAAGTTTGTAAACTAGATGAAATTTCAACAAATTGAAATGGAGAGGTAACAACCTTTGTGCACATAAAGAGATACTATAATTGGCACACTATAGACTTAACATTCAGTCAAACTAACTAAATAACTGATGAAAAGGAGTAACAAGAGTCACCTCATATTCTTAATACAATATACCATTTTACACACAACACAAACATATGAAAAAGATGAAATAAAACTTCTGCATCAGCATTTATAATATTACAGCATCAAACAAAACAAACAATTACACATATTTAAAGTTATGTATCTAAATAATGTGCTAGAACAGCCATGTAAAGAATCCAAGTACAATTTCCTTTCTCCATAACCCATCAATTATGCAAGACAAGAAAAGCTAACACACTTCACATATAAAAGAACGAGCTTTTATACCTCACAACCTTCTCCTACTCTATTGCTTTGCCAAACATACACACAGTACCACCTCTATTCAGTTTTTCTCCCACATCTTAACAAACACCCACCAAATAAACACTAAACACACGCATGAATATTACGCTACCCATTAAAAAAGGTCCCTCTAAATGTTCTAACCAATACAAAAAAGGAAAGAAAGAATAAGAGAACCCCAAACATCAAGAATTCTTTTTTCACAACATTTCAAATATCAAACACGCTCCATTACAACTGAAGAGAAGATCACCTGCTACTAAGAAGTATAAAGGACGGCCGCGCAAGAGAAAAAGAAGATATGGCTAAATTACAGTGGCCATGGGAATGGAAAGAGTGAATGGAAGAACAGGAGTAAGTGAAAAAACGAGCGGCCATGCGATTAGCAGAAGTATTCGACTTGAGAAGAAGGGCCATTCATATAAGGTCTTTTAAGCTTCGCTTTCAGAAATTATTTTGTCTTTTTTTGGCAGATGAAATATGGGGTTTTTGATTTGAGGTTTAAAGAGGCGGGTGAACTCAAGATAGAATACGCAGACCTCATTCACGCTTCACAGTCTTGGTTGGGCTTGGGGGGAAACCGGGAAAAGGATTAGGTTGAAATTTTTCTAGTTTACAAAACCCTAATGGTAAATTAATGACAGGCAAGACCTTTTTGTATATTACAAAGTGACCTCGCTAGTTTTGGAACAAAATTAAATAAAAGTCCCGTGGCATTAATTTTCACTACTCCAATTTTATTTAAAAGATTATGGACTTCATTCGAATTATCTCATGTGAATGGTAATAAAATTATAAATAGTAAATTATAGTGAGAATATTGATTAAATTGTTAGCATATTGCTTTTGTTTGAAATAATTTGAGATAAAAATAGTTGTTTTGCTTTAGTTTTGAAATAATTTGAAATAAAAATAGTTGTTTTGTTGAAGAACAATTGAATGATTGAGAAAATATAATTATAAAAAATACAAAAACTCATATGAGACGATCTTATGCATGAGACGGGGTACAACATAGCACAAATCACACCCACCCTTATCAAAATGTTAAAGAGAATGCTCAATTTACGCTTCGCCTCACCACGGCATTTGCCCTACGCATCTCAGTGTGTTTATATAAAAAAATGATGTAATTAACCGAATGAAATAATAATAAATTTATTTTGAATCTCATTATTCATTTTTTACTCTCATTAAACATCAGAATTGTCTTATGTTCATATCTATTAGTATCATTGACTCATTGTAGAACTATGAACCATGTGCATGAATCCAATTTCATTTATACAAAACAGATATAAATAAATATTAAAAAAAAAAATCATTCATCAACTCGATTATCTCGTCGAGAATATATCCTCTAAAATTCCACATGCTAATAATGTGAAATATCAGAGCACAAATTATACATTTCAAGGTACCTTCAAATTATAGCTTCATTTACAAGTTTGGTCTTCCACACTAACTCACAATTAGAAATCAAACCCTCTCACCCTCTCCTAAAACCAGACAAATTGCAAACAAGACAATCATATGATGGTGTTACTAATTGTAAAACTAATTCTTTACATGTTCAGCTCTATGCTTACAAAACTACACTCAGGCTGTGATGAACCAGGTATTCTTGCTGAAAACGTGTATTTCACCTAAGGATATCTCCCGTTCCTGAAAGATTAAGCCAAATTAGTCACTAAAATGTTCTACAACATATGTAATTATAGTCATTCTCTCTGCTTGTTTAGCCTTTGGTATGAAAGGTACCTTATAGCATTGGTATGAGAGCCATTGACGGCTCCTCTGGTGAGATTAGGACGTCCGTTCTTTTGATCTTGCTCTTTACCATTACGCATAGCAGCAACTTCCTTCCCCATGGTAGCTACTTCTCTCCGCATTTTTTTGGACTCGACTTCCATTGCTTTGTTCAATGTTTCAACCTTTTTGGCCAACATCTGAGTAATTTCCAAAAATAAACTAAGAAAGGGGGGGAGAGAGGGGTGAAAAGTGAAACAACTAATTATTCATCAGCAAACCTCAATTGCATCATCTTTGTCGTTCAGGCTTTGATCTTTCTCATGGCAGGCTTTACGTAGAGTTATAACCTCTTTCTGTAACATATCATATAGCGTTCCAGAAACACAGTCTTCATGTTCAGTTCTCGACTTTTCAGTTCCATTTTCAGATGGAACAGATATCCCATTATTTAAGGTGCCATTGACTTGGGTGGGTTGACTTTCTTTCTCATTTATATCACCATTGGTTAATGTACTATCACTTTCAAAAGAACCTGACAAATTCCTTGCTTGCTTTAACAATGAAGTAGCATTAATGATCCGGGAAGATGCTGATGAGTTTACTTTTCTAGATAGAGTGCCGTTTGAGGGTGGAGTCCCATTGCTCATACTTCTTCCTTGTGATAAAGCACGAGTTAGACTGTTTGGATTCCCTTTGAGCCTTTCCTCCATAACTTTAAAACGTAACTGGTATTTTTCCTAGTAGTAAACGAAAAGTGTCATGATGATATCTACATTAAAATCAATTGAAGCAGAAAGACACAGAATCATAAGATCCTTACCTTCAATTGTGCTTCTGACTTAGCAGCACGCTCTGCAACTGCCAGTTTATCTTTCAGGTATTGCATTTCTACCTGATTTAACCCAAATAAAAGCCAATTTAGATCCTATTTGTTAGATTTTATACTGCCATCAGGATTTAATATAACATATATAATCAGATGATCTAGACAAACCTGATAGAATTTTCTTTCTTCAAGCCACTGCTTTACTGGCATCACTTTATCACTTGCATCTTTCCAATCATTTGCAACAACAACAGCTACACGATTTGCTGAAACCTTAGCACGTGCTAATTCACGGTCCAGAATTCTTTTTTCTTCCTGCTCAAGCTTTGAAATTAGCAACACCTCAAGAAATATGCAGCATAGCATACACCACAAAGTATAAAAAATAAGCATTTATTTATGGATAAAAGATAACAGAAGAACATAGTTTTAGTCATTTACATTTATTTCTTGCACTTTCTTCTCGTATTCACAAACAGCATTGGCCACAGCACCCCCAGCCAAAACAGCCTCCTCAAGCTCACGAACAGTTTGTGTTAGCTTTTCAACCTCAGAAACCTTTTGTCTATGCATTTTGTCCAATATTTTGTTCTCTTCCTGATATGATAAGCGTATGTATCAGAAACCAATAATAATTTTACTATCTTTTTATTAGTAACAAATGCTCTAACATAGGCAAACATGGCATATCTCAATCTGTTTACCCAGCTCTTGGTTTTTGTTCTGCAAATCATCAACCAGGGCTGCTTTTGCCAGAGCCATTTCAACAGTACGTTCTGCTTCTAACAGAGCAGCCTCTTTAGATTTAGTAAGTCGACCAAGTGCTCTGTTGTCGTCCTGTACTTTTGCTACCTAAGAAATACAGAGTCCAGGCATGTTAATTAAAGATCTTTAAGAACTCCATCTGAACATACAGCAGTAAACAAAGTCTATCCATGAACTAGCATATAACAATTATAAAGATAAATAAACTCAATGTGGTAACGTTGTGCTCAAAGTACATCCATTCTTGTCAACTTTAACTCTGCCTCCAGAGGTGCAATGATTGCCTCAATCGGAGGCATCTCATCATCTTTCTGTGCAGCATGCACTCTTCGTAGTGTCGCTTCTGCAGCAAATTGTGCAGCCAAAGCAGCTTTCTTCTCCTCATTTATTTTATTAATCTCTAGATTCGGAAATTCACAAGTGATATCATAACCTTAAACTCAATAGAATTTATATCGAAAATTTCAAAGTTCTCAAATTGCTTCTCCTTAAATATGAGGTTGAATATTGAAGCGTGAAACTAACAGAAGAAAGAGACAAAGATAATAAAGAAAAGGAAAAGGCACAAATACAACGAAGTACCTTGCTTTCAAGTTGCGATTCTGCTGCTTTTAATTTTGCATCTACTTTCTTAAGCTCGTCAGTAAGCTAACAAAAAACATAATAAATGTTATAAGAGACCTTTCACCAACATGAAGCAAATTACTTGCTAACTTTACAGCATGTGTGCACAGCATATTAAAATTCGACATATTGTGTGTCAGTACCTCTTCAACTGCCTTCTCTTTAAGGCGTTCTGAAAACTTCAATGCTTTGATTTCTGCATGTGACTCTCCAAGTTCTCGATCTTTATCTGCACAAGTTTTAATTAATGAGGATCAAAATCCATGGACATGTTTATTTCAAAACAAATCCATGCAAAATCAGCCTATTTTTACTTTGATTAAAAACAAAAACTGTTAGCCTTCTTCAGGCTTCAGAATGGCTTTATGATGGCACAAACTTCAAATGGACTACCTTTTTGTGTAATTTAAAGACCAGAGTAACGGTAAGACAATACATTCTATTGCACTCAACATGATAACCATTAACAAGCTGTAGCCATTCTTATAGACCATTCTTTCTGTTTATATAGAAACATAATGGAACACAATGTTTTCAACTAGGTCAAGTGGAGCACTGGTGTACTCACTGTCATCAATAAGAAAATCAAAATATTTATTCTTAGGCATACCTTTGTTTAATCAATAAGAAAATCAAAAATTTTATTCTAAGGCATACCTTTGTTTAATCGACAGATTCAGTTATTGTTTAGCATCTGGTAATCAATTAACACAAACATAGACCTTTATCTCATATGCTACCAGAACAGTGGTACACAACTGAAGGTGATGCAAAGATTTATTAAATGCACCAGCCATTGAGCACAACTTACAGTCTTATAATACACAATATCCATTCATAAAGCAAGACAAACTCAGTTTAATTGCTATTCAAATTTCATCCCCAAACTATCTAAATAATTGCATAGACATAAAAGTCTTCGTTTCAAAAATCAAGGACCACAACTGAGACAGAGGAAATTTATTGTCTCGTTGAACCAATAATGCCAAGCAATGTATTTTTAGTTATAATAAATACTGGGACACATTAAAAAGAGTGCAGAGCAGCATCTTTAAATGGGAAAGATGTAGTTTAAGAAACCCCAATAGCAACTGGAGTGGGGACTTCAGAATTGGCTTTACATTTACTCATTCAGAGTCCACCGTCCACAACCCACACCACCACATGCTCCCCAATTTCTTTTATCCTCCTTTTCCTATCTTTAGATATACGTAACAACAGTCTCTCTCTTTATCAACACCAAAATCCAGCTATTACTCTGTCCATTAACTTCATGCGCTGCCAGCTCTATATTCCAAATTCCATCTTTGTTTTACATTCCGATGGAGGAAACAAAGCGTACAACCCACATCCACAGAAAAATATTGAACTTTTAAGGAAGCTTCAAACTACAGCTCCATAATTAACTAATTCATTTATAATTAAATTATTCCGAAGCTCTAAAAGTAGGAATTAAAAAATCAAGGTCTAAAAGCTTTCCTAATTGAAAATTGAAAAATGAAAAAGTACTCCATCGGGATTTGAAAACAAAAAACAAAAAACGGCCACAAAAAAAAACGAATATTAGAACCCTTATTCAAGCAAACTTCAATTGATTTTCCAATAAATCAACCACCGCTAAACTCATAGCCCCCTTTCCCAACACGCCACATAAATAAATAATTAAACAGAATCGTAGATAACACATTTAGCCAAAATTACCCAAAACTCAGAAACCAACACCTTAAAAAATTACCCACACACAGACCTGGGACTTCGTTCTCGAGGCGAGTGAGCTCGACGCGCACCGGATCGGAGCCATGCAACAGCGTGATGAAGTCATCCATCTCCGAGCCGGAACGGGAAATGGCCGCGGACGGTTTCTTCTTAGCCTTGAACGAACTCGACGGCGTCAGCCTCTGCGGCTCCAATTCTCCATTAACGTAATTCGAATAACTCCCCATTGAATCACAAATCACAAACACGCACAAATGCAGAACAATCTCACCAATTAATCCAATCAAAACTCCCCAAATTTTCCGGAGACCGTTTCACACCATAATTTCTCCTGATTTGTTCCGATTGCCGTACATCAATCTTTGGATTATACATACGCGTGCGTCTCGGTGTGAATGTGTGTGAATATTGTGATAATTTGTGCATTTTTTCTGTAGAAATTCATACATCTTTGCAATACCATTTGTGGAATTTGTGGATGGAAGGAATGTGAGGGAGAGGAAGATTTCGGTACAAAACGGTATTTTCGGTATGCCGAAATTTCAAAATTTCGGTATGAAACGGTATTATCGGTATGCCAAAATTTCGGTACGAAACGGTATACCGATAATTCGGTATGGTATGGTATGTCGAAAAATTCGGTATGTCGAAAAATTCGGTATGGTACGGTATGTCGAAAAATTTCGGTATACCGAAATATCGGTACGGTATCGGTATCAATATTGACATACCGAAATTTTCGGTATACCGAAATTTCGGTATACCGAAATTTTCGGTATGAGAACGGTATGATATTTTTCGGTATCGAAAATTTCGGTACGGTAACGGTATGGCGAGAAAATTTTCGGTATGCCGTACCGTCCATCCCTAGTAGTAACACATCAACTTGTTCTTTAAATCTGTAATTCTGGACTGTAATTTCTTTTCGCGCTTGTACTGATTTTGTTCATGTGGTAACACGTAATATAATAATGTAGTAACACTTATACATAGATGTAGTAACACACACAAATTTGAGAAAAAAATAAATAAAAATATGCATACAATGAGAATCAAACCTACAACCAAATTTATTAGCAACAAACCTGAATCACTAGGCTACAATACATATTTGATAAAAATATATTTCTATAAATACATATGCGTCCGCGCCAAGTCGCCAACCCTGAACCCACTGCCCGCGTTCTGCCAGCCTTGCCCGCGTCTGCGCCCGACCCGCGACCAGATACGCGAATTTTAAGCAATTTTTACCTTATTTATGTTGTATTGCACATAACACTAGTGTGCAATATTTCACACAAGACTTTCTCATAAATAAATTACACTCTTTTAGCTTCAGAAGCATTTATAAATTATCAACGGGCTTACCTTCTTCTTTGAAAAAATTATCAATAGGTATAAAATTTAAAATTAATTACTAATAAGTACAAAATAGATTGCATATGCAGTTAAAATTGCACAAAAAAAATAAATGTACATACATATGCAATCATTTAGTACTTATTAGTAAGTTAAAATTCTAAAATATACTCCTTCAGTCCCGCTATATTTGTCTCATTTCTTTTTGTTAAATGATTTAAGAAATAATATTAAAATAATCAATAATGGGTTTTATAGTATTTAATTGATGTAAAGTGAGGGGAATTAATATTAAAATAATAGATAATAGAGTGTTTTTTTTTTTTTTATGGATTAAGACAAACATAACGAGACGCCCATAAAAGAAAAGTGAGACAAACATAGCGGGACCAACGGAGTACATACCAATAAGTCTCACACATTCTTGTCGCATAATTGAACTCCGAAATTCATTAGCCTAAAGAGTACATAAATCACTAACTAGTATTGTATTCAATGAAATCAGAATCTAAGACAAATTTTATAATAATAACGCACTATCCATTTTCTTGCATATGACAAACGCGTACGGCTAAGGACTGATAATGAGAAGTTCAGGTATTGTACAATAGTATTAGTATATGGTGGGACAGAAGATAATGTAGCCACTATATATATTTAATATTATTTTTATTTTTATCTGTCTTATTTAATACAGTATATCTTGTTTTATCCCAATCAATATCTAAATATTAATAATTATTTTGAGAAACAAGTAGACATATAGCAGTAGTCGTATTCTATTTCTTAATATGAGTGAGTGAACTATAGAGTCCATCTTCACGAAACAAGAAAGTATTATGTATTATAAACAAGAAAGTAAGATGTATTATAATAAAGAGGATTAAATATACATATATGTATATAATTTGAATTTGAAGGAACAGTGAGACACAGAAACACCGCAGATGAAGCTTTAATTGAAAGCATGAATGCATGTTTTAAGGTAGGACCAATGCAAATTAATCAAATTAATTTGAAATAAAACAAAATTTTCTCACAATGAACTGATTTTCATCACTTTTTCTTCCCAATAATACATACCCATGTTACACTTATTATACACCAGTATTAAATAAAAGGGGAAATGGTTGTCCTATTTGAAAAATGACACCTGAACACAAACAAAGTTCCCCAATTTTGGGTAAAGTGGGGGTTGTTAAATAGACTTTTGTGCGATAAATTAATCAATTAACACAGTAAGCTCATCCTTAATATATGCAGTAATTTACGTAGATTTAACAATATATACAAGCAACCCAGGCCATAAAAGAGTTTTTTACTAAGTTATCCAGTATGTTTTTAAACTAATTACATAAGAAATCAAGTATATGAATCTTGAGATAAAAAGCATAATAGAATCTGTAGAAACAAGGATGCATATTACTCCCTCCGTCCCATTTGAGTCTTCACACTTTTCATTTCGGTCCGTCCTATTTCAAGTTGCACACCCCAAATATGGAAAGAATCTTACAATCTCCACCACACAATCTCCACCCTCCACCCCTTTAAAAAGTCAACAAAGCCATATTTTCCTTAAAATTCGTGCAAGTCAAAGTGTGAAGCTTCATCTGGGACGGAGGGAGTACATGCACCAGTAAGTATGAGCAGATTAAATGCAAATTTTGCTGCATTTAGTGATGATTCTAGTGAGACAAGAAAAGAAAAATGATGTGCAATCCACATCCCACCCCCACTCTCCCCAACTAGAGTATCAATTTCGGTCCATGCAACTTGGGTAATTTAAATGGGGACCTAAGATGACAGCGACTCGACTGAGAGGGGAATGCCAAATGAAGACAGGAGATAATGTACAAGGCCAATTTACTCGACAAAAATGAGACATCAACTATAGAAAGGTCCAAAAAGTGCAAGCCTAAGATGGAAGTGTCTCAACTGAGAGGGAACAAAGATAATTTACAAGGACAAATTATTTGACAAAATAAAATATCAACCATACAAAAGATCCAAAAAGTGCAATCAGAACAGATGGCGCTAGCTAGCTAACAACTGATGTCAAGCAGTTGAATACAAAAGATTGATAATAATAATAGAGTGGCCACTACCACCACGTGTACCTAAGTGGAGGAGAGCCCTACAGTATATGATATCAAAGATGGAGTCACATGATAGAGGGCTGAGATAATTGACAGAAGATTAACATCCATGAATTGGAACAGTAGAAGATTTCTGGATCAGAAAATGCAAATAAAAGCTCCAAAATTCACCTTTTACAAACAACTCTAAGGAAACAAAAATGAGCAGACTATTCCTGAATCCGGATGTTCCACATGATACCTGTTTTGCCAATGAGTAGCCGTTATTATATTGATTAGTGACGCCTAATAAATTACAATTTCCTGACCTGCAATCAGGTAAAGAAAGTTAGGGAATATGTGAGTCAAATCCACCATTCAGTACATCCATGTATCATTCTAAATTCTAATATAACAGTATGAAGTACCCGCATGTCACTGAAATATCTCAAGAAATTATTAATCAGCTTCTTTTGAAGCTATACAGGGACTTCGTATTCCACTCTTGCGAGAAAACTTGAATACATTTACAATCATTTGCATTGACCAGAAATCCTTACCTCTAGATGCATACACAATAAAGATTAGGAACAATGACAAAGAGCAGTCATAATTCCCTGAATCTGTGATTTTAGGATGATCCGACACCATTGGTTGAGGCAGCTTCACGTTCTTGGAGCAAACGTTCTCTCTGTATAGATCAAGGATGAGCAAGCGAAAACAGGGAAAAAGTAAGGATGGCAAAACATTTAAAAAGTGGCAATAAGAACTCCTGTAGAATCTATATAACAATGTACACCACATTGAACTTTAACGTTGCAAATATAGACAAATACCACTATGAATATACCAGGTGCTATAGAACATAAATATGAATAGCAATTACATACTACTCAAACTTCAGTTTTCAGATGATCAGACATTCAAGTGTCGAATATAACACTCTTCAGAAAAATAAGTGTGCCTGATAATCAGTCTAGAAACAAGGTGAATGAAGCATGGAAAGAGTACTAAGCAGATGAACAAAGAAGAATACATAAATTAGGCAAGAGGAAGATAGAATCTAGAAATGCCATAAAAACAAATGTATTGCATAGATAAGAGTAATAGTATCATTTTCATTCTCAACATTTGACAGCAAGGCCAAAAGCATAGAAATAACAAGATACGTACCCTCCTTTCCCAGTACGGAAGAAAGTAAACGAAATCATAAACAGGTTCTACTGTTTGTATCAAAACAACATTAATCCCAGTAAAGATCAAAAGTGCAGCCATAGGTCGATGCATGATCGGCATTTTGTTTACAGGTGAGGAATTTTATATTCTGTGAAACAAAAGCTCAGGATTAGTTTAGTTCATTTGGAGGACATAAAAATATTAATGCAATTACAGCACTTTAAGCATAAGAATTCCCTGTGTGCTACAGATGAAACCTGAAATTGCCCTCATATTATCTCTACTGCAAAAAAAAAATGTCTAAATACCATGTCTAATTATATTTACCTCAATCGAAACTTAAATCAACAGTGTTAAGTTCTACTGTCAGATAAACAAATACTTCAACTTATCAACGTTTCGCAGTCGAAACACCAAAGATATATGCTCAAGAACTGTACACCATACATTTATTTGGGAATTGAGCCATTCATCAGCATATACAACAATCCGAAAATGAAAGTCAAATGAAAACGATTCAGTTCCAATTGTATCTTATACAAAAAATAATTGAAAAAATTACAATAACAGATTATGGTCGGAATCAAAGGATTACCGCCGATGGCTCGCCGGTTCCGATAAGCCGTAGTCACAAGGGTTTGTTCTCTCTGGAATGAAGTTAGTCTAAAGCGTCTTTTCCGCAATGAATTAAATTTATTGGGCTTCTTCAGTTCAATAATCCAACTCTGGGCTCGCTTCAGTTTTAAAAATGGGCCCAACCTTTTATCAGTATTCCAACTCAGACACATAATATATAAAATTCTTACTAACTATAGTTTTTTTAATTATTTTATATGTTTTTATTTTGACAGGATTTATTTTATATGTTATAATATAAGTTATACTTTAAATTAATAAGATACCGTACAAGTTATATTGCCAACAATTAATATTGATTACTATACATTAAGAAAATAAATAATTTTAAGGAAGACTAAATAAAATGAAGATAATATATACATAACTTTATTCAAGGGAAAAAGACAATGAGTACTTGACTTTTTTTTTGAGGTAATTAATTATAATAATTCTTTCTACCATCTGGTGCATGACCAAAAATGGACGTACAGCTCCCATGTTGGGGGCACGTGTCCTCACAGTTATTTTTCTATTTTTACTATTAATATATTGTACTGCATAAATTATAGTATTAGTATTTGTTAAAAGAATAATCTATGCTCATGGATGCTTATACATTTCAGGCCTAATTATATTTGAATTTTGGGCCCACATGTCGAATGCAAAACCCAAACCTCCATCCCAAACCATGTCACAACCCCTCATACATGGAGGGTGTTTGGTTCATGAGATTGGATTAATTATGTGAGATAGGATTGAGTGGGATTGAGTAATATTGGATTGATTTAATTGGATTTGTTGAATCAAGATATGTGTTTGGATTATAGGATTAGATGAGATATCTATTGAAATGTCATAAACACTCTTAAATTGAATTGAAACAAACACTTCATTCTTGTGAATTTATTCAAACAATAGAAGGACAATTTGTAATATTGCATTTGGGATATGCTCTATCCCACCTTCCACATGGGATTGACATATCCCTCCATGGAGGGATTTTATACATTTTCTACCCGGGCTTAAAGTATATCATGGGTCCTCATCTCTCAAATCAAACGGTAAATTAGTTGGGATTAGAATCCTAATCATGGCCTATCCCGATCAATCCCGCAAACCAAACGGGGCTTAAGGCTCCATTTGGATGGATGAATTTGAAATCCATGGATGTCACACACAAATCATCACTCTCAAATGAATTTATAAATACTTAGATTTGAGGAGCTAGTTTAAAATGGAGGGATTTCAAATCCTCATCAAAACCTAGTCATTTGTGAAATCCTCTCATCTCTACCCCTTTCCCCCTCCCCCTTCACTCTCTTCCCTAAACTCTCACGTCTAAGTATTTGTAAATCCATTGGAGAGTATGATTTATGTGTGAAATCCATGAATTTCCAAATCCATCCATCCAAATGGAGCCTTAATGTAATCGAGTTGTTATACAAAAAGTACTTTTAATTTTACATTTGTACTTTTTTTTTTTGGCCCCGATTTGAATTTTTTTTGGATCCGTCCCTCACATGACAACATTATTTCATCTCGCTGTAGATCAGAACTGCAACTATCACAAAAGGGTGACCACTCAAAACTACAACAGCACCCACCGGACACATGATAATATAATTTCATCTCGGCCAGATCAAAACGCAGAACCACTATAAGAGGGGACCACCCAAAATCGCAGAATCAAGACAAAAGCGAGGATCACCACCCCACAAGAGGGGGGCCACCACAAGTGAGAATATTTCATCTCACTGTAGATCCAAAATCGCAACCACCACAAGAGGACGATCGCCCGAAACTGCAACCGGAACCGCAATCCCACAAGAGGGGGGCCACCACAAGAGGGAATATGAAACTGCAAACGCACCATAATCGGAACCGCAACCAACAAGAGAGAGAACCACCACCCCACAAGATGGGGGCCACCACAAGTGAAAATATTTCATCTCGCTATAAACCCAAAACCGCAACCACCACAACAGGGCGATCACCCAAAACTGCAACCGGAACCGCAATCCCACAAGAGGGAATAAATATTCCCTCTCCGTATCTCAAACCCAAGATCTCAGGGTCTTCAAGTAGTGGAGCTCTAACCACTTGAGTTATCCACACTTAACAATGAGTACTTGACTATTACTTCAATTACTTATTTACTATAATGCACGTTTCAGTGTAAACAAATTACATATTTCAATATAACAAGTTGTATGATTCTAAAATGCACTATGAATACACAATGCACCTGGGTGCATATGAGGCCACTCTTATTTGTGTATTTGATGTTAAATAAGCATTTTACAATTGCTGACTCCAGGTTTTACAAAATTGAAACCCTGCATCAAAAAAACCTCCAAAAAATTGAAAATTGAAAAAAAAAAAAAAAAAAAAACACAGAGTACATTACACTCAGTTCAGTTGAATTTGAACTCTAAAGCAATGATTTATAATCTGAAATTCCTTTACATATATCCAAGACTAGACTGTAATGAACAAGATCGTCCTATATTGCTCTAGCAAATACAAACATAATAGCATTATTGATTCCTCTTACCACTTTTGACACATGAATCATAATACAGCACCTTTAACAGGAATTCTACATGATATTCTACAACAGACAGGCGATCCGACGAACCCTCAGCTCGTTTCCACCTTTGGACGAGACGAGCCATGTATCATGTCACACCATCTTCCATAAATGTCCATCTCATGAAGATCAACGAGCCCTGAGATTACGTTAAGCAATTTCAGGTGCATCTCATTCACGTGGCCTAGCTAGCCAAAGAGAGCTGAGGGCTCGAAGCCTTGAGAAGTAATCGTGTATCAAGAGCAGCGCACGAGCTGATTGTCGGGTTGTCAATACCCGGTGCATTTGTTGTAGAGTTTGTTGCCGCAAGTTATCAGCCTAGTAGAACAAAATGAAAACGAAGTTAAAGAGATACATAAAGGTATCATGTCTTCAAATGCTCGAGAAATCCACTATCTCGTGCTTCTGCATGTCTTGGAACGCATGTTGAGAGACAAAACTTCGCCTTTTACAAAAAGGTACAAAAGACAAAAACTCCTATGAACTTGGTTCACGGAAATTTTATGGTGAACTCGGTAATACTGTTTAGCATACGATGTATCACGGTTTAGTGCTTTTGAGAAGAACAATAACATATAAAATCAAGCATTTTTTAAAAAGTGATACCTGATATGCTAAATAGTATTACTTCGTATACTAAACAGTATCACTTTGAAGAAAAGAGTTCATGTGAACCTCATTCACATGAAACCTACTCATAAGTTCATAACGAAGTGGATGAGTTTTATTACCTGTCGCAGAAAACCTTCAAGAGTGCCAAACTTCCCCATGGCCATGGCCATCTGACCCATATAATTAGCCACATTTCCAGACGAACCTTCGGTGGGTCCCGAAGAACCGTTGGCTAATGTCTCAGCTAGTGATTGCTGTAATGCATCCATACCCTGTGAAAGCGCGTCCTCCGCTTGGTGAGATGATTCCCGTAAATTGTAAATCCCGGACAACTGCTGCTCCGTGAGAGGCTCCAGCTGATTGACTAGAAGCTGCATTCCCATCAAATACAAGTAAATAACCGAACAGGAACACACCACACATAATTATGCATCAAAAATCACATATCTCAAATATTCACGAGATGCCAGCATGCAGGATCATATACATTCGATACAGAGTTTTTGCTGATTCTGTTGATTTTTGTTTGAGTTGATATTACGTAGAAGTATGTAATTGGAAAAATGGAAACCAAACATCAAAGACATACTAGAAAGAAAATAGAAGAGACATTAACCCGTAAATAGGTTTTCTAGAGTAAATTGCAAAATTGATCCCGTGTTTATTGGGTGTTGGTGTTTCAGTCCCATACGAATAAATTTTTCAATTTAGTCCCATAACTTTTAATGGTGCAATTTTAGTACTATACTGACAAGGTTGCAGGATTCTTGCATGTTCCGCTCATATAAGCTGCCAAAATTCCATGTAGCAACCGGACTAATGACTTGGCGCTTACATGGTGTAATTAGACAGTGATTTGAGATGTTTTTGTGAAGGATTGTACAATTTTTTTGTTTTAGGATGAAGATTGCTTTATGATACTTTTTTTTTTTTTTTGAAATTAATATGTTGGAATCTCACTGTGCCACGTAATCGACATCAAATCGTCAGTCTAGTTGCCAAATGAAATTTTGGCAGCTCAGGTAAGCAGCACATGCACAACTCCAATAACGTTTTTAATATAGGGCTAAAATTACAGCATTTTAATAATTATGGGACTTCATTTAGAAAATTGATTTGTGTGCGACTAAAATCACCAACGCCCATTAGATATGATACCAATTTTGCAATTTACTCAGGTTTTCTAATAAACTAACTATAATTGAAATTTGCAGTTCAAGATAGAGTATGTTGCTTTTTTGTGTTGCTAAGAAATAATTCTTCTTCAAGAATGCATGTAGTATATATATTGGACGTAAATCAATAGTACACATTGATAGCATAGAGCATTGCAAAATTAGGGGAAAACGCACCTTGAGAAGCTCGGATGGACGGAAACCACCAATCCACATAAAACACCTTTCAGCAGGTGTTTTCCACATTCCAGATAAGATGTGGAATACATCAGCCTTGGCTGCGTTACCTTTCAGCCTGAAAATGTCGTTGTAATTAGTTGTCACATTTTCCACAATCAAACGGAGTTCTGAGTCGCTTGTGTGTGAATTAACTGCTGTTCTCAGCTCAGTTATCTGTTTATTCTGGTCTTCCATCCACCGTGCATATTCCACATCAAAAGCCAACGCCCCTGCCAAGAATTATAACTCAAGTTCAACAAACAACATTATAATGGAGACCCCGATGTCAAGCAATTAATTCCATTATCACGTACGAGCGCACTTTAATGGAACAAGACAGAAAAATAATGCAAGTTCCAAGAATTCACTAGGGACTCATTTGCTACTGTGTGTGATAAGGTGGGATAATGTAAAAAGTGATTGTTTAACACGTGATAGCCTTATTCAATGTTTGCTACACGAAACTAGCTAAAAGTGAAATCTCGAGGTATTATTATCTCGTGTTTGACGTTGTGCATTATTACATGTGATAAGATAGCAAATTTGTCCCTCATTCAAATTAAAAAAAAGTAGAAAACAAGACAGAAACATAATTCAAGTTCCCGAAACTTGCTAGTTGTGTGGATTTAATAAACACAAAAGTAACAACTACACAGTAAATGAAATCGAACCGTTGGCACTCCCAGAATGAGATTGATCTCCAGAGCTCGAAATAAAAATGCCCTGCTGACGTGCCCGTTGTAGTTCCTGCTCGAGTTGAGTCAGCTTCAGTCGGCTGTTCTCCAGCTGCTGAACATATGCCTGAGAAGTAAATGATGAATCTAGTGAGTAATATTTTAATCAATCTAAGTCCAAATTTTCAATACAAGGGAGAAAAACCTACTTTCTTTCTCAGTCTGCTCTTTCTTGCAGCTTCACGGTTTTGGGCAAGCCTTCGGAGGGTCTGGATATCATATCGTTAGATCATGAGAATGAATCAAAGAGCAATTTATGAACATGATGAACTGACAGCAAGTATAAAGGTGTAACCTTCTGATCTGACGTTTTTTCTTTTGATTTATCACTGGAATCTGAAACTGCAACACCTGATTGACCCATATTATACTGCAGAGGGAGGACAAAACATCAGGAACAAAATTCGACAAAAAAAAGCAGAATTTGTCTATATGATAAAGATGATTATCAGGGTCTTAAAGATGGAACTTTTAGCTTAACTTCAATTACTCTGTTTAATTGAGACCAATTACCTTTTGGTGTTTGTCATCCGGATCCCCGTCAGTCGAAGTATCAGTGCGGGAACTGGATTCTGCCATGTTGGATTCTCCCCAGTTCTCATGTTGGGCCCCAGATGTAGAAACAAGATTCGTTTGTGGTCCCTTCTGTAACTGCATTGCTTGAGAGCCCAGAAGAGCTGCCGAAAAAAATTTGGGTTGGTTGAAGCAAAATTCTGCATGATAAACGGATATCAGATGATGTAGAAACTGACAAAAGTTCAAAATGACATATTGAGAAAAAGATACAAATGGATAAAAGGCCTTATTAAATATGGCAGATTGTTGATCAGGGCCCACTGTTTGGGTATTCATATTCGGATTAAATGCTGGACCTGAATTAGACAAACATGTTCAGATGGCATATGGAAATCTCCACAAGAGAAAGACGAGAGATAAAATATTACTGAACATAATTTTAAATGCAAGTCTTAACCATGATTGAAAAAGAACAAGAAAAACAAACAAACAAACAAAAAAGTCAGGGAACTTACTTCGGCTGATATTAGCAGGTTCTCCAATTCGGAATCCTAGATATTGCTCGAGGACCCCATAATTAGAAACTTGGGAAGACTGCGTTGCATTTGCTTCTGTACCCCTATAGTCCAAAAGTATATCTTCCCATAAGCTACCAAACCAGAATAGTATAAGGAAAAAACACATTGTTGCAATCAAGACGCCAGCATTATTAAATTTTCCCAAATAACAAGACAATTCTATCAAATACACCAAAATTCTTTTCTGTACGGTTGGTTTAGAAGGTAGTTCATTTTGTTTTCAAGTAAATTTGACAGCAATGATGATACAATTAGTTAGCAAAAATCCAAACACTCAGCCTAAAAAGATTGAAACTTGAGGTTTATATTCATTCTACTGACCTCCTATATCATCAAAATTATAAATACAGTTTTTCACTTGAAAGCACATGAATCATAATTGAAACAATAATTGACGATATAATCCAAATTTAGTCGAGTTTACTGATTGCTTGGTATACGGTATAATCCAAATTTATGACTTTATAACACAACTAACTGACCATGCTGAAAGGCAGGAGATAAAGTTAGCTGCTAAAAGACCTAGTAGATTCTTAATATGTGAATATCCCTTCTACCTAAACCCCTATCAGGATTAAACAAGGGGCACTTTGAGGTCACATTTTCTTTATATCTCAACAAAACAAACAAATAAAAAGGCAAAGGTTCTTATGTTTCTTTGAGGAAGGCATTCTAGTTTCCCAGCCATTATGCTGCTATTATTATATCAAAAAACTCATACTTATATGATTTTTTCAGTGTCCTTAGTTGGGTAAAGCAGAAGAAGGATGGCCAGTAAAATAATCTTGATCACCATATGACTTTACAATCATATGAAGTTTACCTATTCAGATAAATCTCACAAAAGAAACCTTTATTCCTAACTCAAGGACAAGCAAGAGAACCACCACAAACATAAATGCAGAAAAATCACTTGGAGTGCAATAAAATTGATTGAACCAACTCCAATAATGACTACATCAATACAACTACAAGTTTACAACTAGGTTCAGTGACATAGCCGTGGCCAATATGAACTATAATACCAACACAATGAAATAACATTAAACCAGGCCAATAATAGTAGGCAAAAAAGTCAAACCAACAACTATAACGACCAAACGATTATAAATCATCCGAACAAGAACGGGATACAAATGAACTGTTTCAACCATAATATTCAATGAAAAAAGGCAACCCACACACTGAAGAAGACTAAATAATTGATGAAGAAAATTACATTGGATTGGAAACAGATGACTGAGGTATGAAGCTTGGCATCCCAGTAGTGACACTTCTGTTATCTTCTGTACCAAAATTGATCGTCGTGCTACCCATAAATCACCATCACCATTTCAATAGTCCCATAAGTTTATATATAAACCACTACTCCTATAAAAGCAAGGAAAAAAGTACCTGAAATCTAGTTTTGGCCCACAGATTAACTCAATTTAAAAAAAAAAAAAAATGCAAAGGGAAAAACTCAAACACAAATCAAACGCGCAGAGCCTACCCTTTTGAATAAACAAAATCACCACAAGCAAAAAAAACCATAAACCCTTTTCACATAAGCTCCCGGAAAATGTGAATAACACTTTAAACCACAAAGGCAGCGAAAAATCGCTGAATTTTGAAAAACAGAGCAAAACCCAGATACTAATATCTAGTCAAAGCGAAAGAAAAGCTGATTTTTGAAGCTACAAGGGATAAAGATTGGAAATTTTTGACTTTCAAGAGGTTAATGAATGTAGTAGTATTTGATTTCGAGACGAAATCTCTACCCATTGAAAAGAGGCTCTGTTTAAGTACAAATTTCCAGGTTCAAGTAATTGTTTTCAGCTTCTTTTTTAATGATTTTGGGATTTGTTTATGGCGATTGAGAGACGTGCCGTTCAGACCATTCCAAGCTTTGCGTCATTTTCATTGTAAGCATATTTCCCATTTTCAAAGCCTCACCCATTTTTTTATGCTTTTTCTTGATTATTTTTATATATTCTTATTTGGGGGTGCAATAACCCCCTCTAGTTATTTGTAATTGCACTTGAGTACAAACATATTTTCCACTTACTTTTTTAATTTAAAGTTTTATAAATTGAGCCTTGAGACTCATTTTTTCTTGGAATTTTTTTTTTTTTTTTTAAGGCACATACTATTCTTTTCAATTTTGTATTTTAATTCGTTAGATGAAGATTTTATATTTTAACTTTTATAAGATTTTTACATTAGTTTCGTTTTACGGTTAAAATATATTTTTTGGTGTACAACTATCAACACTGGAGTTTTAATCAAAATATTCCCTTTATGACTGAGTTTAATGGTAATAAGTTAAAATATACTCCCTCCGTCTCATAGCTGATTTCTTATTTACTGTGTGCTCAAATTTTAAGAAAAAAATGATAAAGTGTTGGGGTAGAAAAAATTGTTTATTACTCCCTCCGTCCCAAATATATAGGCTTGTTTGAATATTCACACAGATTAAAAAATTGTATTGAAAAATAAATTAAACAAGTCAAATTTCTATTATACCCCTATTTAATGATTGTTATGGTTTTCAACATAATTAATGCATAAGGTTATATTAGTAAATTAATTAAAAATAGTTATTTTATTTAGAAATAAGCCTATATATTTGGGATATCCATAAAAGGAAAACAAGTCTATATAATTGGGACGGAGGGAGTAATATTTTATGTGATAAAGTGACAAAATGATGGGTAGTTTGGGTTAAAAATATTATTTATTAATATTTTATGTGATAAAGTGATATAGTAGAAATTTCCATTTAAAGAAATAGGAAATTAACTATGGAACGCCCAAAATAAAAAATAGGAAATTAAATTTGGGACGGAGAGAGTATTGTATATAAATATACAATGAACAAAATTTTATGTATTAATAATAGTCATGCCCTGTTTTTTAAAAACATCTGCCCTATTTTTTTCTAAGCAATGGCAATGTATGTGGGTCCTCATGGAATTTCTAAGTTGTTTAGGGGCTTGATGACAATTTAAGAGATTTGCGTTGGAATGAACACAATAATTAAGACTGACTGCCCTTTTCCTCCGCCGTCTATATGGAACGTTGACACATAAAGGTTCTTCTATGTAAATGACCATCTTGACCTCCTCGTTTAAATATACCTCAATTATTTACATTATTTCAAAATAATAATTTGGGGAGAGAGAGTGATAATTTTGTGTATAACATGAAGTCTTCAATTTTTATAATAAATTTGACTTATTAAAGGATCCAAAATATATATTTGACCATATATATCTTAATTTAGGAGGAGGTTGTATATGGGGGAACATTGACATGCAAATGAATTGTTCACATTTTTATGGGTTCACTTTTTTTTTTAATCGAACATATGATTACTCGAACTCATTAACTTATGGGTTCACTCATCTAATCATAGTAAATAGTACGATTTCTTTATGAATTAAAATCTCATGACATGTGCAATGGTGCTTCATTTAAATGTTTAAGTTCTATTTTTTGAAAATATTATTGAATTGAAGTCCCATAAATTCATGTGATACATATATATAATAGAAATAGAATGACATGAGTCACACGATTAAAAATATGTATAAAAAGATGGCATTTCCCCAAGATTTCCATAAAAATAAGCCAGATGCCATAATATTGAATTGCATAACCCCTATTTTATTTTTCATGAATGAAGTGTTGATAATTGATACTATATCATATTTATATAATGGGCTATACAACTGGACTGCTACTTCGTGCATGCATATATGTATATGATTGAGATTTTAATGTAACAAAGTTTGAATTTATATTTTTAAGTGGAGTTTGGTGTTTTAAGTTGAATCGCAGTCATGTTCTGATTTTTTTTTTTAAATCAACAAATTTATGTAAGATGTTTACCAATAAATTTGTACATTGATACATAATTGGGTAATAAAGAGCATAAAACAAGATGTCCTTTCTACCACAAAACCAATGATTTGTTGATATTGAAATTACCCTATTAATAAATGTGGAGATTGCTGTCCCCTAACAAGGATTCTCTGATACGATATTGTTAAATTAAATGCAATAAGTAATAAAAATATAATAGAACCTGCATTTATGAAAGAGAAATAAATGATTTGTAGTGGTTGAAAGCAGATATATGAATGAGGTTGCAAGGGTTAGTCAACCATTATAAAATTTATTTTTTTCTAATTAATTAACACAGTTATATTATGGAAAGTTGAAAGTAATGTATATTAATATATTTATTTATCATACAATATGTTACGAAATAAAATGCAAAGAGGTGGGGATATACTTTTTGGAAAAATTAGGTTTGATTTTACAGATTCTTGAAAGATCCCTGGTATACAAATGAAGTTTAGAGCTGGCAAGGGGTAGAACAGTAATTTGAGATGATGCACTGACATTATCTAGAAGCACTGATTAATAATTATTCCACTACATGACTTAAAAAGTACATTCCATTAATGTTTTTAAAGTGTTGCAGATCGAAAAAGACATATAAACAAATTTAAATTTATAGTGATGAATTCACCAAGGATAATTTGATTTATATCACTCCAACTTGGATGAATTTAAAATTCTTTCATCTCAAAATACTTGCTTCCAAATCCTTTAATTCAAAGACAATCTAATTATTTTCTTAATTATGACATCGAATTTTGAGAAAGAGAAGAAAGTGGGCCAAAACAAAATACATACTTTCTAGTGAAGTGAACTACATAACAGCTAAAAGTATAGATTATAATAATACTCATACATGAAGACCACGAGATTTTTTTTGTTTTTATTTTTTTCTAATGTAATATTAAAGTTATGCCTATGTAAAAAAGATTCATTCAAGTTCATCAACTTTAACCTCGTACTGTTCCCCTGATGAAAGAATTTTAACACCAACCATACCTTTTTCCCACTCTGAACTCCCAACTATTATCAATCTTTGGGCATTTATTCTTGATGCTCTTTTAAATACCCTGTAATATTCAAGGCAACAATACATATAGGTATTGAAGAAGTATGAAATTTGGACACAGAGTGAAAATAATCAGAGATATGTATCAAGAATATACTTACCATTTAAGTGGTTTATTTTCCAAAACCAAGTCAACACTTTGGCCCTTCTCCCTGAGTTTAGCAGCAACCAAAGATGCTGCACCCTGAAGATTCGGATCCAACGAGCAGACGATGTTTTCGACCTGGGGGCTAAGTTCTGGAAGAAGCCCTCTCTCCTTCAGCAACTGTATTAGGTGGAAATGAGGATATAAAAAAGGATAATTCAGGTAGTTATAGAAGAAACGAGGTGATAAATTGTACTCACTTCTATAATGACTGCATCACCGAAGCCAAAGCCACAAGCTGGGATGTCATCACCTCCGAAAGTGGACAGTAGTCTGTCATATCGTCCACCGCCACAAATAGCTCTCAGTTTTCGTTCTCTATCAAATCCCTGCGGAAGCATTTTCATGAATATCAGTTAAAATTAGTCCCACTAATAGCATGTAAAATATGCATGTCCTGTATATATAATGTACCTCAAAAACGATCCCTGTATAGTAGGCTAACCCACGTACAACGGATGCATCAAACTGGATCCACTCGGAATAACCATACTTCTCAGCAAGTGCGAATAGTTCTTTTAAGTCAGAAAGGGCCTCAATTGAAGCACCAAATTTCTCTGTAATGGTTAATGAGAAATAAGGAGTTCAAGTTTGGAATTCTTTTTTAAGACAGTGAACTTATAACAAAATATAAGTTCCTATGTCACCCATTCACTCATTATATCTGGGCAGCTTGAAAGTGAATATTTTTCCTAGGTTATAGATGCAATAAAACTAGTAAAATTCTGTATCAGTATGTAACGACTGACCTTCCAACTCTGTCAAAGATTTCACTGTAAGGATTTGCAGCAGTTCTTCAACTGCCTGCTCTGATAATTCTGCAGACCTCAACTCCGTCTTGATATCATCAATGGGAATCTTATCCAACTGTTTGAAAAGAAAAGTTAACAAAGGGCACAGAAAAAGGCCAGAGTAGAGAACATTAAAAAAAAAAATAGAGAAGGAGAGACAGGGAGAAGGGCATATATAAGATGCACAAATGTAGCAGAAAACAATGAGATCAAGCTGGTGCATATGGTGGATACCTCATTGTCCAACTAACCTTGTCTATTGTTACACAAACCCTGCTAAATTGATTCTCTGGTATGGAATAGCGTCTCAGCACTTCTTGCAAAACCTGTAATGTACCAGAACAATAATAAATAAGGGCAACATTTGAATACTTGTTTGTCCTCGAGTAAAATTTATTGCATTATACATCTATCAGTATATGCAACACGCTAGTATCATACCTTTCTACTGGAAACTTTAAAACCAACATCTGATGCTGTAATTCCAATGCGCTTGAAAAAGGTAATAATAGAGGAAATCAGCTCTGCCTCAGCCTGATAGGAATGAAAAATGAGAAACTCCTTCCATCTTAAACATAAAAGAAAACTTACTTGTGTATTTTAAGCAAAAAGAGATTCTTAACCATTAACCTGAACATAAGGGACTAGTTCTACCTGTTCTTTTTTCTCTTCCATGATATCATTTAATTATAACAAATTTTTTTGGCATGCTTAAGGCATAAAATGTAATAAGAACACAAATGCAGTAGACTTACTGAAACATTAGGTACACCAAAAATATCCATATTCCATTGGTAATGCTCTCGACGGCGTCCCCTGGTCATTCTCTCATATCGCCAGCACTGTCCAATGGCAAACCATTTCAGTGGAAGTGATACAGATTTTCTGGACAGAAAAAAACATCGAGATCAAAATCTGGCACCGTACCTGAATACAAGAATCATGGATAACAAATGAATATTTTGCAGACAGTCTAAGTATTTGCAAGAAGAATTTGAAATTGCTAAAGATCCGCGAATCACTCCATATAGACTATAAAGAAACAAAGAGATATAGATGTCAAGAAATTACCCTTTCTGTATCACTAGCCTTGCTAGAGAAGGCGTGAGTTCTGGCCTTAATGCAACTCTACGGTTTCCCCGATCCTCAAAGCAGTAAAGCTTCATTAATTAAGATAAAGAATCATTGTAAGTAAGTAGCCTGAAAAAAAAACACTTGTACAATGAGTAATAGAGATCACATATATCTTGCATTCAAAGTTTCCCGCAGTATGCATATTAAAATTCAAAATGGGTTGTGGGTGCTACTTAAATGCAGAATTCAGGAGGGTACTCAACACATTACAATCTCAAAAGAGCTTCTAACATGCAATGAGGTAAGGTTAATCAGCACATACCCTTTTTTATTTATTTCAGATTTCTCAGTATCAAATTTCATCAGGAAATTTTTGTCAAGTGCATGCCATCTAACTGCTCATTAAATCCTCTTTCAAATGACATTTTAATAGCATCCATAGACTATACATAGCTATTTGGAGAAAAAATATAAAAATATACATATATCAACAAGATTACAAAATCATGTCTGAGACTAACCTGGTCCCTGATCTCCTCCCCAGCTTTCCTAATAAATAGAGCCTCTGACTCTAGTACCGGGAAATCAACCTCTTCAAAGCCAAATAATTGAGAAAACTGAAACAACCAACAATCCGTGTATAGATTGAGACTATGTTTTTTGGTAGTATGACTAAAAACCTTGAGAAATCATATCATCATGCTAATTTTTAAAAAAAAAAACTATTAAAAGGTGAATAAGACAGCAATAAAGGGACCTTTCAAAAAAAACAGCAACAAAGGGAAAGAATTGTTCCTTTACAAAATTATATGTGGTATAGGTTACAAGAGCGAAGATCAGGGAATAGAAGAATTCATAACATAACTAAACACAAACTGCACTTCTACTTTTTGGCAGTGCATACCTCAACCACCTCAAATGTTGAATCAATTTAATTGGAAGCTATGATGCTAGCATCTTTTAACACTAACGAGCTTATTAACCTGTCAGATTAAACAAACCTTAAAAAACCGGAAGAACAAATATGCACAAAGACATGGGTAACCAGCCTTTTTAATTTCTACGTCTGATCTACAAACTATTCACTTATGGCCATAATGTAGCCAACATTTTCATCTCTAATTATGGGAACCCAATTTTGTGCCTTCAGAATTTGTTGTTGACTGACTTGTAACAACTGAACCAATTATGTATTTATTTTCATGCACAACAAATTTTCTATAATGCACCAACAATGACAATCAACATCTTTCTTCCTATATATGAACAAAAGGTAATACATGGGATGAACAATCTGTCACCTTATAAAACAAGCCTAAACAAGGTGACTTCTTGAATCAATATATGCTTCAAACTAAACTTTATATTTCCTCATTTAGTAGAACTGCAATATAAGGCACAACATAGCGCTGTACCGCCACCAAACACATTGTACCCCAGCATCAGTAATTGCACCTTTATTTAACAGTCATCACTGCACGAAATTTACTAACAGAGGATCCACTAAGACTAAGGAAGCATAGCTTAGAAAGGGAATGGACTGGAGCTCGAAAAAGAAACAAAGGCAATGGACTAAAAGGCATTTCCAAGTAACCTTCTCGGCATGGCCATAGAAATACCTCAAACATTTTAGCACTATGTTAGCTCAATGCCTATGCGATGGTCACCTACACAACAACAAGGCCCAAGCCCTAAAGCACAAAAATCAGAATCCAAACGCTATAAAAGTGGCAGTTGCACCTTTCCCAGCACAATCGTAAAAGCATCAAAGGTACAATTCCAATAAAAGTAAGAAAAAAGCCTACAAAAAATCAAGTTACTCCAGTCTCAAAATTTTACCTCCCTGAAATTCTGAAACAGCCAACTGCGAAGCCGCATTTCTTCAGGAGGGAAATCTCGAGTTCCCTTGGGAGGATTAACATCGATTTTCTGTTGAGCATCTGAATTCGACGGAGGGGAAGCGAGCGAACAGGGTCGACCGGCACAAGCATTATCAAGTTCGGCGTAGGAGGCTGAAGTGGACTGAGCTTTGAGTTTAACAAATGACGGAGCGAAGAATGGGATACGGTGGCGGAGGGATCGGAACACGGCGGATGCGGCGGAGGGGCGGTGGTGAAGGATAAGAAAGGAAGGGTTCGTGATTGCTCGCATTTTCTGTCTCTGAGTTTGAGTTCCAACTCTTGCGCCAGAAATGCAAATTACAGGAAATATATAGATAACAAATAAATAAAATAAAATAATTGACGTTTTGCTAGTATAATACAAATAAATAAATAAGACAATATAATATATCGAGAAGTAATTCCACTAATGGGCTATATAAATTTGGAGAAGGGGTCTCACTCCTAGGCTCAAATTAGCTGATTGAAGGCCCAAACAATTCTTATAACCCAAGTTCAGTTATCACGCCAATGAAATATTCATTATTTAATCATTTTAAGTTAGGGATATTATAATTAATTACGGTACTAAAGGATAAGATTAGTGAAGAATTATAAACGGCATTTATACTAGTAAAAAATTATTAAGATAATAATGATAATGTCTACTTATATGGGCTAAGCAGTATTCAAAAGAAAAATATTAAATGGGTTAAGCAATTTGGGTTTGGGTTCACAAGACATCCGACCCATTTATTAAAATCTCAATCCGTTAATAAATGGGTTTGGGTCCGATATTCCGCCGTTCAATTGATTTATGTTTTAAATATTCTAAGCTATCTCATTAGTATAGACTCCCTCAATCTCAATCTTAACTGCACTATTTTCGTTTTTGGCGTTATCTTAACTACATATTTTCTTACATGAAAATACTCATTTTAATCTACACTCTTCAAACACCCACTTATTTGCTATATGTCATTCTCTCATACCTTCAATATTTTATCATTCTATCACCTTTAATAAATATTATTATACTCTTTAATAAAGTTGAATTCTTCATCCTACCCCCAACACTTTATCACATAAAATACTAATAGATAATTTTTTTTAAAATTCCGAACACACAGTAATCAAGTGGTTAATATTGAGACGGAGGGAGTATTAGTTATTTTATTTAAAATATTAATTATTATATTATAAAGTGATAATTGTGTATATTAAAAAAAGAATGCACCAATATTACTTATAAGTTTTTATATATAAGTTTCCAAATGATTCTAAAAATAACAAAATATACAGAATTAAATGATTCAATTTATAATATATAATTACTTTAAAACATATTTATACACATATAAATTTGTATGAGATGAATCTATCTATATATATATATATAACGTGACCCGTAAATTTATGGAGTTTCAATCCAACCAATTTTATGTACGTATATTATTGTGTCATGTCCACAATCGATTCAAAGACCTGCCTCGTGTTCGCCCAATGAACATGTGGTTCAATATACGAAGCAAGTCAACCCTCGGGGTCCTAATTGTGCTCGCCAAATAGGACGAACAGCCCCGTCGGAGTCCAACATCAGACACGTGTTCGCCATGTCTAGCGAACACGGGTGACGCCAGACATGGTAATTTACGTGCACGTTCCGCTGGGCGAGCACGAGGTGCACCCATGGAACGGCGCAATAGGGGCCGAACACGTGTCCGCCCCATCAGGTGAACACGTGGCCTACTCACGGTAGGAGTCCGCATCAAGCCTAGTAAGCGAACAAGATGCCCATCACGAAACACCTGGAAGACATGTCGGAGGCTTCAGGCACAAGTCAAAGACAGATGACGACCATGAAAGTCCCACGACCACGGGACACATGTCACTATCATATTAATTTTATCCTTAAAAATGGCAGTTCATGCAAACCAACATGTATAATATGCCCTCAGATGTCAAAAAAAGGGTTCGAAAATTTCATACCAAACATCTTAATATCTATTCTTTATATCATAATCAATATGTGTTTGACACGTATACACCTTGTTTGTTAATCACAAAACACAAAGCCACTTCAGTATCCACTTAAGACATGCTAACAACATATACGAATCCAATATTTAAATAGAACACCATCTCACACACAGGAGTATCTTTATACGTATATACTAATATAAATAGAATAACACTCCTAAGTAATATGCAAAAAAACTATCATGATTGTGTTAAAAAAACTATCAACAATTTAAAAATACTTTTTTTTAAAACAATGACAATTTTTATATATAATAATGATATTAAAAAAAAGAGTTCATCGTGAGTTCGGGTTCACACGATTTTTTATCAAATGAATTTTACCAAATTGAGTCAAAAAACCTTTAATGAAAAAATAATTTTTAGAGAAAAAATCACAAATGGTCTTGTAACTTTGTCCGATTCCAGAAATAGTCCTGTAAATTTTTATTTTATCAATTGTGGTCATTTTGGTTTCAATTGTAGTCATTTTCGCCGGAAAATTAAAAAATTTAGCCGGAAAATGGCCGAAAATATGATGTAGCACACAAAATAATGCGGAAAAAACATTGAAATGACGGGTTCGATGAAAGGAAGAGAATAGTATAAGTTTCGACTCTCGACTTAACGTAAATCACACGAAATTAGCCACAATAATGAATGTAATTCGTGATTTTGAAGTTGCGATTCACGGGGGAGGTGTAATCAAAACATGAAATTGATTGAAGATTTTTCTTCCTTGATGAAAGACAGTTCAAATGAGAGTGATGACGACCATCAATGTGATTAGAATAAAAAGTTAGGTCAATTTTTCGTTCAAATTTTAAATTATCCGATGAAAAAGACTACAATTGAAACAAAAAGGACCACAATTGATAAAATAAAAATTTACAGGATTATTTCTGAAATCGGACAAAACTACGGAATCATTTTTAATATTTTCTCCAATTTTTACTAGTGAACACGCCCACTTTTTTTTTCCCTTGGTTGTCACAATTTACAATTGTCATACTCTGATTGTGAAGTCCCATTTGTAGCGTTAATCTTTCTTGTTTAGTATTTACTGCGGGAAATCATAGTGATTTCTCTCTGAAATTATTTTACTTTGCCCGAGTTTTGACCTTCAATTTCTTCAGTTTCATGTGCTTTTCGTAGATACGAATACAATTTCTCGTGTTACACAAATTCATGCGGTAAACGTTTGTATTTGCCGGCCGAATTCCCACTGCTTTTTTCTCATAAATTCCAAGGTTTTTGTGCACAATCCAGAATCGATTCACAGTTTATTCTACTCAATTCTCACCTCCCGTTAGGTCTCCAGATTAGTGTAATTTTTTTTTTCAATTCTCAAAAGTTGTGATTCGCCATTTTAGGTTTCTATCAGTCCTTATGTTTTCGTGTTAAAATGGTGAATCGTAGCAACGATAAGAACCAATCTGCCGCGCCTAAAGGCGGCGGCGGTGGTGGCGGCGAGGAGGAGCCACCAGGTCATGGGGAACCACCGTTTCTGGTCAATCTATGTCGACTAGCGGTAGCGTGGGTTCGCCCTCTAGCCGGAGTGAAGCCGCCATAGCTACACCAGCTAGTGGTGATACCACAGTTGCTCGGTTAAACGATCTTGATATTCAAGGAGATGATGCTGGATCTCCGGGACCTACTGGGTGAGCCTCTGTCGTTCTGAATTGTGTTTTCATTTGCTCTAATTGTTGATTTCTGAGTTTGCTTGTGGTATGGATTGTGAAATTGCTTGAATTGTGTTAGTCCTGTTGTTTTGTCATGAAAGTTTTATGATGATAGAATGTTTATGTTGCAAATAACATGCAATGTGATCTAAACTTTTCCAAGTTGATTTGTTTTCTGAATGGGATTTGACTATTCATGTGAAAATAGTGGCAAAAGGTGGGTTTTGGTAGTAAGATTGGTAAGAGTGGTAAGGTAAAAGAAGTTTTCTTTTATCAGGTGTTAAAATGACTGGAAGAGATTAACATGATCAAAGGATACCTCTGTGTTTTTTTTCTGACAAAACAGTTTCTTCTTATAATCATCTTGACTGCAACAGGAAGAAGAAGAGAGCACAACGTGCAACAGGAGGTGATAAGAGTGGTCGAGGGCTCCGTCAATTTAGCATGAAAGGTTTGTGATTCTTTCTCATCTTATTCTTAGTTTATGATTTTGGTTACCTAAGTAATATTTGAAGTCCTAGCCAGTGTTGGAAAACATTGTTTGAGGATGTGCTTTTGACTTACATTCTGTTGTTTGACCAAATTGCAAAAGCATCCCCTTTAGATGCCTTTATATCTGTATTAGATCAGCAGACAACTAGTTTAAATACCATTGAGTTACTTCCCCCCCTTTATTACAAAAGATAGATAAATCAATTGTGATATGTGCTATCACCCACTCACATTCACCAACATGTTTAACATCATGTAAATTATGACTGCGCAAACACCTTAGTGAAAACTCTGTGTGCTTTCTGACTATTACATTGACAGCCAGGTGATGAATGACTAGGAATTGTTGTGACTTTAGCGACTGAAGGTTTGTTGTGGGCTAGGCAGAATAATCATTCACTAGCAATAAATATGTGCCGTCATGATTTTATCAGTGGGTTGGTTTGAAGGTTTTGAGTGGTATATATTATATTCTAGTAGAATTAATTATTTTACAATGTTTTCTAGATTATGGGTAATACTTTTTAAACACGCAAAATGCTTCGAAGAGGAGAATAATAAATGATCCATTCTCTAAAGAAAAACAATCTTGTGCTTTAGAGGATTAAGAAATTATCTTTTTTTCTTCATTACCCCAACTAGGTTCCATGTGATGTAGCCCGATGCATGTATATAGTAAATCACTTTAGACTTTTATATTTTACCTTCCTTCTTTTGAAGCAAACTTTTCGAAGAGGCACACGTGTTGTCATGTCAAGATATAGCTGGTGTTATTGAACTATCAAAAACTTGCAAAAAAAGGAATGCTTCTTTTGTTTGTTGGTCATTAAATTGTATTTGTCGCTTTTGACTTTATTAATAAGAAGGGTCACAATCGACAGTACAGTTGGTATGGTATGTCATTAATGCTTAAATTGGTGAATCCACATATTGTTAGTTTTACTTGGTACCAATTATCCAACCCATTTTGCTACCTTAGTCATAGGAACTGTGTAATTTAGAAGGGAATTGATAAAATATTACAGCTCTGTTTTCTAATATGCCTCAATTAAAAAATTATGACACTGTCGTCACTATGGTTCCAACATGCATTTTCTTATTAAGCGGTAGGCTTGGTCCAGGCGAGGTTAATTTAGCTTTCTAATGCAGTGCGACTGTTTAACCTTTTTGATCTTCTTGTGGATAGTGTGCGAGAAAGTGGAAAGCAGAGGGAGAACTACATATAATGAGGTTCAATTGCTGATTTCTCTATTTCTCATTTTTCTTTATTTTTTTTAGCACGACTTTTAATTTCATAATGTGCAAAGCCAGCAAGATATGGCTTGAACATTATTTCATAATCACAATATATATACACACACACACACACTAGATTATGTAATATTTTTGTGCACGTGCGATGCTTTTTATATTTCCTTTTTTATCTTTTGTTTTTCTATTTATTTAATATCGGTACATTGTATTATGTTTACAACTCGATACAAGTTTTAACCGCTGAACTGTTTACTTATCTTACCATCTAAATTTGACAAGGTTTTGGTCTATTCAGGTGGCAGATGAACTTGTTGCTGAATTTGCAGATCCCAATAATAATGTTTCATCTTCGGACCAGGTTAATACGCATTCACTTTTAATATTTTCTGCTTATAGTTTTGAAGCTGAATATTCAAGCTTAAATTTTGATTGTGAATTATATTCCAGCAACAATATGATGAGAAAAATATACGTCGAAGGGTATATGATGCTTTAAATGTGCTTATGGCAATGGATATACTTTCTAAAGATAAAAAGGAAATACAGTGGAAGGGTCTACCTCGAACTAGCTTGAGTGACATAGAAGAATTGAAGGTTAGTGTTCTGTTCCTCCCTTTTGCTATTCCTTATTATTTTGTTTTCAAGTATCCTCTTAGTTCCATTAAAAAAATTAACTAAATTAACAATTTGCATCAGCTAATCCAAATGTAATTGATTACAGACTGAACGCGTTGGACTTAGAAGCAGAATTGAAAAGAAAGTAGCATATCTGGAAGAGATGGAGGAACAAGTATGAAATATTGAGAGTATATTGTATGGTTTCAGAGCTTGGCAGGAAATTGGTCCCTGATGTGATATTACATCTTGATGCCAACCAAAAGTGGCATGCCTAATGTTTTTAACCACTCGTCCCTGTTTTTTTCTGCAGTACATTGGTCTTCAAAACCTAATGAAGCGTAATGAGAAACTATATGGCTCGGGAAATGCTCCAAGTGGTGGAGTGGCATTGCCTTTTATATTGGTGCAGGTACAGTTAATTGATACATATTCAGTCAGTTGTGTTTTCCATAGTGCTTGTTGTATATTCGAATAAATGTTTGTGTTCTCTCATTTTCTTCTTGCAACCGTATAGAGTGTTTACATTATACATGGGCAGAGGAAAGTAGTATATGAATTATAATGCGAATTTTGAGCCCAACAATTCTTTTTTGAGAGAGAGAGAGAGAGAGAGAGAGAGAGAGAGGACTAGGAAAATAAGATCAATTGGATATTTGGGATCTGAAAAGTGAATAAAGAGGTGATATCAATTATCTTCTCTTTGCATGGAATGAAGCTGCACCCAAGTTACTACTATGTGTAATAAAAAAGAAATTACTGGAATTTATATTTTGTTAATGATGCTGATTTTGTAACAAACATATTGCGCTATGAGATTACGTCTGACCATACTGCACCTTTACGACTGCTAGTGTAATTGTGATAACTTTTTGGAACAGACGCAATGCCTCACTGTTGTATGGTAGGATCATAGCTAGCTTTTGTAACAAATTCTTCTGAAAAGACTATGATTTGAGCCTTGACTAAGCTGTATTTTTCATGGAAATCATTTCGTTCTTCTCATTGATGCGTGTTCATCCCTAGACTCGACCTCATGCAACTGTGGAGGTGGAAATATCAGAAGATATGCAGCTCGTTCATTTTGATCTCAACAGGTACTGAAATTATTTAGTGTGTGATATCCAACAAAATGGTACTTTTATTTTTATTTCAAAGAATCATTCAACTAAATAATGCCATTTTAATGAGTCTTTTTTCAATCTTGATGAAATTACAGCACTCCCTTTGAGTTGCACGATGACAATTACGTTCTCAAGGCAATGAATCTCTCTAGAAAAACACGAGCTGATGGTGCGATCCAGAGGATAGCGACAGATGGAGGCGAAAGCTCAAGTTTGCGTAATACATACCACCCTCATCCTTCGAACATTTCAGGTAGGCCCCCCACCTCGCCTCCCCTTCCTGGCATACTAAAAGCACGGGTTAAGCACGAGCATTAGTACACCAGTATCAATTCACAACATCTGTATATTATGTACAAGATAGAGAGAATCAGGTGACCTGTGGATTGGAAGGGTAATATGGTCTATTTATAGCTTTAGTAGCAATCTTTAACATGTTCAGAATAGGCATCTCAACTGTTTCTTCATGTTCTTAACTCTATGGAACTCCGAGTTTGGAAAGGACATCCCTTGTACGTCGATGTTGTTAAAACTTAAACGTAGTTTTTTTTATAATAAGTGATGAATTATAGGTTAGACATTTTTTTAATCAAGAAATGAACCGTAAAAAGTTGTCTTTCGATCTGGCATCCTTGCGTGTCATGTTTAGAAAAAAAAATCAATCCAGCCCAAATGACCCTAAAAAGTTTGGCAAAGGGTCTGGGCTGGGCCGTCAAATTAATGGGCTCGTCGTCAGGCCTTCCGTCCTTATTGAGGCCCATCTTAATCACCTATCCGGCTTGGACTTACAACAGTATAAAAAAAAATCGAGTGTTTTTTTTTTTATCAATTTTGGGGTGCAAATAACCTGAGGCTTCCCAAAATCTGTCGACTTTAATGAAAAATTTACTAAGGTTTCGATGCATAATTAGAGTTAAAATTAATACATGATATATTTAAATGAGCTTAGATATGTCAAAGTTCAATTAAAAAAAAAAATCTTAAAATTACTTTACATGTATTGTTTACGTACTTGTGGAGTAAATATCTAAGAATAAATTTACGTATTACAGTTTTAGAGTAATTTTTACAGTTTTAGAGTAATTTTTTTCTTACTCTTTTTTTTTTCAAAATGTTTTTTTAAAATTCAACATTTTCACAAATTGGAAAAATAGAGTAAATCAGACATCAACCTCATTAACGTCATAATCTTTTTGCCCCCAACTTATCTTGAAAAAAAATAATTATGGCCCCTAAATCATTTGCTTGCATCTAATATTCTATCAAATTATTTTTCTTCTTCAGAAAAAATACATCCTATTACAAGACATGATGTTAAGACACCTGTAAGTATTATTTTTGGACAGCGACTTGTGATTGCTAGTTCCGTAGTTCGAATTGATGTTACGTTTCATTTATTTAATGAATATTATTATATAATACTACCACTTGTAACTGCAGTCAACGTTCATGTTTCTCCACATAATTCGAAATAAATGCGTAACATAGTAATATAACACTCATATGGCGTACAATAATACACATCATTTTTTAATGAGGGAATTTGCTAATATTGTAAGATTATCGACATTTGTTATATAACTTACCTATAAAATTCCTAATATTCCTTTATTTAATTTATTAAATAGAAAAATAACATTGTTTAATTCTGACATATACTATTAAATAAGCGTAGTTTAAAAGAATTCCACACTTTTAGTAAGAAAATAGACTACTATAATTTGGGATAAATGAAAATAGAAAATGTGAACTATTTTATGGGAAAGATGTAGTAGTAATATTTTTAGTTTTAAGAGGAAGCTTTGGCGAATAAATGCAGCTGGCTAATTAAGATCGATCACTGAATGCAATATTACATGAATTGTACTGAAATGGAGGTTGAAATAATAAATATTTTATTGAATAATCATGTTGAGATGATGGAAACAAGAGAGAGTTGCAGCCAATGCCCATTATTTATAGAGATACGGTCTTACGGTAAAACAGACCATAATTTGGACATTAACGCTTTGAAGCTGGGATTAGTGAGTGTAATTTGTGCTAAGTTTTTCATGCATGGGACCGTCTTTTTTTTTTAATCGTTCAAATAATAACTCGAACTCATGACTTCACGATATAAACAATATAGTGCTCTAACCACTTGAGTTATTCCACTTCGTCATGCATGAGACTAGGGGTGGACGGTACGGCATACCGAAAATTTTCTCGCCATACCGTTACCGTACCGAAATTTTCGATACCAAAAAATTTCATACCGTTGTCGTACCGAAAATTCGGTATACCGAAATTTTCGGTATGCCGATATTACATACCGATATCGTACCGAAATTTCAATATATACCGGTATATTTTTCCGGTATACCGGAATTTTTTCCGGTATACCGAAAATATTTCGGTATTTCGGTATACCGAAATTTTCTATATTTTCATACCGTTATCGTACCGAGATTTTCGGTACGGTACCATACCGTACTGAAAATTTCGGTATACCAAAAATTTCGATAAATTCGATATTTTTCGGTACGATAAGTGCGATATACCGATATTTTCGATATTTCCTCCAGCCCTACATGAGACAGCGATCACATGAGTTTTTGTCTTATTTATAAGTTAATGTGCATCTACCCACATAATTTATTGTCAGATTGTTTATGGTACTACATATGGCCAAGTATGCCTCTTTTCTAAAAGGCCAATTCAAATGAAATTCCATTTCCAACCTTACTATTAGTGTTTGTGATTTCAAACTTAAACAATAATACAATATACTATATCAACAATAAGATGATGAATTAAGAAAATAATCAATGAAAAAAATTTGTAAACAAGAAAGAATACCAATAATTTTACATGAATTTAATTTTTTTTATCAGTATTTTTTTTATATTATTAAGTGGGTAGAGAGCACCCAAAGAATACAACGAATACATTAACAATTTAACATAAGTGTGTATATATAAATATATACATGGAGTATTATATATACACAGATTATGCATACATGTGTTGTACATATCAACGCACGTGCTTGATTATATGGACTTGCGTGTTCTACTTGGATATATATTTTTTCTTGCAAATTATACACTTTTGTTTTATTTTTTTTAATAAAAAAATCGTATTATTGGTATATACTATATCTTTTTTATGGTATATAAGAATGTGAATCGCATTTTTTATATTCTTCAATGTAGTAAGATTTTTTTTTTCCATGCATATATTGCATTCAATTTTGATGGTATATAATAAGACTGTGACACGCATTAATCACAAGTGCTTATTTGAAATTCTGGATCAAGAATTTGACTTCAAACTTAATTTTATATATATATAAATCCTGAGCTTCTAAAAGTAGACAATAACATAAAGTCATCAACACAGGATTGATACAGGTAGGGGCCAAACATGACTATCCACTTAACTCCACGTATTCTTTTTAAAATGTGAGTATTTTTTTTTTTTTTTTTTTTTTGAGAAAATTTGGCAAAAGGCCACTTTCAATCGTTCAATTTAAAAAAATATTATGCAAATATATATTTTTTATTATAATATTAGCACTTAATTTTTTTTTGGATTTAAGCATTGTTCTTCCTTTATGCCACCCTTAATGCAACATTTACTCATGTGCGACCCTTTGATCCACAGGGGCTGCATTAAGGGTCACACAGTAAGAGATAAAAAAAAAACATAAATGATTATGTAATTAATTTTTAATTTATTAATTTTGGTCTTTTTATTTTAATTTCAGTTATTTTCGCTAAAAAATTAACCTAATTTTTTATTCTGGTCACGTCGAAGACTGTCACCGCTCTTATTTGAATTGTCTCTTATCGAGGAAGAGAAATCATCAATTAATTTCATATTTTGATTACACCTCCCTCTTAAATCGCGACTTCAAAATTATAAATTTCATTCATTATCGTGGCTAATTTCGAGTAATTTAAACTGATGCGAGGGTCGAAACCTATACCACTTTCTTCGCGTTACTGAACTCGTCATTTCGATATCTTTTTCGTATTATTTCGTATACTAAGACAAAGAAAATTGTATTTAGGTTAAAAAAATAGACAAAAATTCATATCAGACAAAGTACAATCCAGCACAAATCACATTCACCCTTTTAAAGTGTTAAAGAGTCAATGTCCAACTAACGACGTCTCAAATTAATATGTTGAGTCACCATTTAATGACAGAAGATAAATGAAGATTTTGTAACAAAGATAAATGAAGATTTTTGGAAATGAGGGAAGCTAATTAGTTGTGGACACGTGTCCAGTCTAAACGGTCCCGGGTCATCACTCATCCTAAACCTACTGGATCATGCCGCGACTCCACTGACGTCACTCTCTTCAATTTCAGTTACGTCACTCTTATTCTTTCCATCCTCTCTGCTGTTGCCACGTGGAAGGACTATGATCAAGCAACCTATGCTATGAAAGAATTTCTATCACATCTCATCTAAAAATTTAAATTTATAGTGAGTTGTGAAATTAATTCGTTTATTTAATTTTTTTAGAACTCCTCCTCATTCGTGGACTACATTCTCTTACTCTTTCATTGGAAGGAGACTCAACGAGTGGAATTGCTTTCAGCGGGAATCGAACCGGAGAGTGGACGTGAGCCTGAAGACTCTGTACATGAAATAATTACATCTCAACTAAAAGTTCGAATTTGTAAAGAGTTGTAAAATTAATTAATTTATTTAATTTTTCTAACACTTCTCCTCATGACTTATGAACTGAATTCTCTAGCTCTTTAACTGAGAGGAGACCCATCGAGTGCTTTGATACCATAAAAAAGTTTTATTTCATTTAAAAGTTCAAACTTACAGTGAAATGTGAAATTAAACTGTTTATTTAATTTCCCTAATACAATCTATAGAACAATCGAAGTTTTGTTAATTACCAGGACTGGTTACCAACTTATAGTTGGTCAAAAAACAAAAATATTGAATTCGAGAAAGTGGATCACTCTGAAACAAAATGAGCAAATTTAGAAATTTTAAAAAAAATCCCTAAAATCAACTCAATAATTTTATTTGAAGATAATTCCAAAATAACTTTAACTGAGCTAATCTTATTGGTAAAATCTAGAATTTCAATCATAAAAATGATGGTTTGCATAGAAAATAAAATTGAACTATACATTATACATCATATAAATATACTGCAGTAGTGTTGTTAACACAAGATTCAATTTTTTTAATAGGATAGGGGGAGTATTAATAGATTTTGAGGGAGCATATATTCACTTGCTAGGTCTATGCATCTGGGTGGATCGTGCACTCATAGTACATTTTAGAAGCATGCAACTTATTATGCTAAAAAGTACGATTTATTTATACAAAAAAAAAGTCTGTTAATGTTAATATGGAAACGTAACAGATTGCAGACGCTTCATTTTTAAAATAGTTGATGTTACTTTTTATATAACAGACATTTTTAAGATCTTATTTATAAGTCGCGGACAAGATCCGGGATAACGTGAGGGACCCACCACGTATGTACGAATTCTCGCTTTTCTATCACTCTCTTGCCTACACTTATTGGTTCATTAATTACTCTCTTATCTTTATCAAGAAACATATCTCACTTCCTCCCCAATTTCTTCATCAGGAAACCCTTTTCCTTCTTTCCAATTAAAGATATTATAAAAAAACCCTTCATAGATTTCATCAAAAAAAAAAATGGACAAAACTCCCCCCAAAAATCCCAAAAAGGGAAACAAAGATCTCAAAACCAAGAAAAAACAACCCCTCAAAGTAGTTTACATAACAAACCCTATCAAGTTCACCACCACCGCTTCCGAATTCCGGGCTCTCGTCCAGGAACTCACCGGCCAAGACGCCGACGTCTCCGACTCACTGAGGATGGCGGCGGCGGCGCACGGCGGAGCTGTCGGTGGCGGACCGGCGACGGGGGACAATGTTCATGCAGTGGTGGAGGAACAAGTGGGGGGCAAAATAGGGCAAAGTGATTTGTTGCAAAACGGGTCGGATCTTTCGACGTTCGGGTCGTACGAGGAAATAGATAATGATGTTTTTTATAGTGAAGAAATGATGATGGAGGGATTAGCATCTTGGCATCAAGAATATTCTAATCTTGATGTCTTCAAAAGGGTAGATGCTTTGTGAATGAATTCTGATTTAATTAGGTATGCTTATATTTTGTATTTATTGATATTGTATAGGGATTTAAATAAAAAAGGTCCCGTAAATTTGCACTTTTATTGAAACGGTTCCGTATATATCACATGTTTCAATATAGTTCCGTATGTTTTTAATTTGTGCCGATTTAGTCCAAAATCGCCGGAGACCGGTAAAACGACGTCGTTTTTGGAACGTGTGATACGCGCGCCCCTAATTTGGGACTAAATTGGCGCGTGATACAGTGTTTTCCGATCAAAATTAGGGGCGCGTGTATCACACGCGTCAAAAACGACGTCGTTTTGGGGTAGTTTGACCGGTCTCTGGCGACTTGGGACTAAATCGGCACAAATTGAAAACATACAGGACTAAATTGAAATATGTGATATATACGGGACCTTTTCAATAAAGATGCAAAATTACGAGACCATTTTGATTTAAATCCCTTGTATACTATTATTTGTTTGATTTAATTTCATTTCTGAAAATTAATTTGTAAGCTATGAGCATAACTGTGAAGAAATTAAAATTGTTTGGAAAATAATTGCTAGCTACTGATTTTTTGTCAAGAATTAATAGTACTATTCGAACTTCGAAGTAGTGTGGCTAGGTTAATTTGTCTTGTTAGATAGAAACAAGTGATTAATCCGCCTATTATGCAGAGTTGCTTTTTTTTTTTTTTCAAATTTAGTTTAGATTAAAAAATCAAATATTTATTTATTTCGTTTGAATCAAATAGTTTGGATGTAGATTAATTTGTCTTATTTATATAGGGCAATGCATAGGGTGAAAATTTCATGACACAAGAACAGATGAAACAAGAACAGATGAAACTGGTTAAACATCGTGACTTATATTACTAAAATGTATTAATTGTCATGATAATTGAATGGTATGACTCTTTACTATTAAGGGTATTCTTTATAACGCTGAAAGTTGTGATTTATATTACAACATGGAGTATTAGTAGTGATAGCTAAAGAATGTTACTTATATTACAAAATAATATTAATCTTGATAACTGAAGAGTCACAGATAGAAAGTATACATAGGATGAAAATTAACTCCTAAATAATTAATTTGTACGTAGCTTACAATATAAAGCTAATTAGAACACGAGAAAGCCCGTGCAAATATCTGCTGTAGCTATTTTAACGTCCTTCAATTTGCTGTTAGGCATGCCATGTTTTCTTTCGGTTATATATAATTAGTATTTCATTTTTTGTATGATTGGAGAGAAGATTAATTAATATTGCATATATATATATATATACTCACACGCAAATTTAAAGATGTATATGAAGTCTTTAATTATCTAACTTCAGCAAATCTTCTTCAATTTACTTCCATTTCCAACCAGCTTTCTTACAAATTAAGTCATGGAAAAGACATTTGATAAAAGAAAATGTGATTTAATTGAACTGTAAAAGCAAACTACTTTTATATATAGGGTGAATTTTTTCCCACGTAACTAAGGAGACATTAACTAATTGTAGGACATTAATTTAATATATTTTGATTTTCACACATTTAGATCAAATTAATCGGGCTAAAGTTACACTTACGACTCACGTGTTGGGTTTGAAATCTTATATATATATATATATATAAAAGTATATCTTATATTTCATTATGTATGTTTTGATATATAGTGTTGTTTACATACGAAATAAAGCTTTGAAAATTGCGTTGGAACTTAGAAAAGTTTGAAGTAGGGTTAATTAGTTTTGGTGGATTAGTTTCATGAATTTAAACTCCGATGATCCTACAAAATACAGTTGAATTTAAATGGGCAAGTTCATGAGCAACTAGATTACAATTGAATTAAACATATATAAGATTTGAATAATTTTTTGTAGATTGATATTGATCTTTGCTAAAAATAATGGTTTTGGATATATATATATATATTAATTGATACATGAACTTAATTTTATTTTGATCGCCAACATTTTCTTTTCTTTTATACAGTATAGAGAATTTACCTTTTATACTCCCGTTTTTGTCACAAAATCTTTAATTTCTTTTTTCATATTGATAATCCCCTTAGTAAAGATAGGTAAACCATTTATATAAGTTGTCAAGCTAGGATATTTATGTATATCATTTGAATTTCAGGAATAATATCAAGTAGACAAAATAGCAACTTGATTTTGCTAGGCTGTAAGGTTACACATTTATAGTATAGTACAATTGTAGTTGCTGCAAATTAAGGAAATTAAATGGAATTTAATGAATGAATATACACCGTACGGTCTTTATGTTTGATTCAATTAATTATATTATAAACAATATGCATGCATTAAGAAACTGCGTGCCACCAAAACTACATATTTACCAAAAGATTACCTATAAAAATAATTTGGTCCTTAAAAAATGAGTATTGTCTATGATTTGCCTATTAATTTTTAAAATAATATTTGAAAAAAATTACCTACAAGTTCCCTAGACAAACGAATTACCTACGATACACATTTGTAATTTTCGTAGACAAATTTACCTACACAAATAATTTTCTAGACAATTTACATTTCCGTAGACAATTATATTTTTAGTTTAAAAGTAGCCTATATAATTGAAATTTTTTGTAGGTAAGTCGTAGACAAACCTTATTATTTAAGGACAAAATATTTTCGTTGGAAATTTCGTAGGCACATTGAAAAAATATTGAAATTTTTTGTGTGTGAGACTATCTCATGATGATATGAAGCATAATTTTGAACGTCAATTTTGAACATTGACGTTTTAATATTTTAAAGGGGTGAATGTTGATTTGTGTTTGTTTGTACCCCGTCTTATATATAAAACCGTCTCATATGAGTTTTTGTCTTATAAAAAATATCAAAGATGTATCTATAACTTTACTATAAAGACTGGGGGTAAATTTTTTATATTTTAATATCAATGTATATATATTTTTAATTTAAAGAGAAAATTGAACTCATATAAAATAAAAGTTGATATAAAAAAATTCTACACATAGAAAAGGAAAAAATATATAATAAATTTAGGACTTAGGAGGGGAGGCAATCGACCCCAACCCGGTTAGAAAAATCAAATAAATGAATTAATTTCACATCTCTCTATAAGTTCGGACTTTTAGATGAGATAAAATTCTTTCAACCGTACCCACTCCTCTGCTATATTAAGAAAAATCAGGTAGCATGCATTTCCTTTTTATACTTCATCTAGTACTATCTATAGCGTGAGAGCAGACCTAAAGCAATCTAATTAATTTCTTCATAAGTATATGCAAGTATATAGTACCTTTTTTTTGTTTTTTTTTGTTTAGGAAGAGACGAGAAACTCCCCCCACCCGTGCCGTTGGCCCCTCAGCCGGACGGGTTGTAAATAGAAGGATGTGCCAAAGTGACAGACACTTGTGGGAGAGAGCATAATTCAATCCCCAGGACAAACCCCCATAATATTTCAATGGAGAATTTGTCCCACACGGGGTTCGAACCTGCGTTGCAGGGGGACTTCTCCCCACATCACCACAAGTTTTACCACTTTTCTATGCCTTGGGGCTATACAGTACCTTTTTCTATTACAGGAAGTGTATTTATAGTACCTTAATCCAGGTAGAGTGTACATTCTGAATACCTTTCCTAACATTAAACCTTTCAGCTAGGTCTATAAACACGAAAAATTAAACATTTTACCAATTTCAGCGCATACATTATTTACCAGTTAAATTAAAATACCAAAAAATGAAAAGACTATATTAAAAATTGAGGTCTAATAATCACATGTAAGAAAAAAATATTTTAAATATATTTAAATTAATAAACTCAATGTAAACTCTTTAAATCTAGAATTTTAAAAACATTTTGAAAATTATCTAAAATTATTAAATTAAACAGAAATTTACAAAATATTTAATTTTAATTTTTATATTATTTTGAGATTCTTTAAAGAATTTTACCTTTTATTTCATAATAAAAAAATTATATACTACTCCCTTTAGAAATTTTTATAGCCTTTACTAATGGGCTTCAGTCTTGGACATAACAAGTTAGAACATCTTTCAATGGACCACCCACTCCTCAAAGAATTACTTCGGCCCAAAAGTATCACATGGATCGGATTTTAATTCAAATTTGACCCGAATTCTCAGTTAGAAATTTAAGCATAAACAAATATTCTTAAAGAAAAGTTTAAGCAGAAATGCATGTAATTGGTTTATCTAATTTCTGTTTTAATATAAAAAGATTTTTAATTAGCTCAGAAAAGGGGGATAAAAACTGAATCTGCCAAATGTCTCGCAATTTAATGGAGTATTTTATTGTGTTTCTAAGCCATGTTTGGTACAAGTTTCTAGATCCTAAGAGTTAGATTTACAATCTGTCTTTCCACATGTAATTTTGGAAATATTCTCTCATGGGATGCTAAATCTTGAATAAATCGATGGTACAGTAACATATCCAACCAAACATACCCTAGCTGTATTTAAATCCGAATTGCATAACAATCTTGTGATTTGTATTTTGTAACTTTGTAGAGCTCAAAAGATAAGGCGATACAATTCGATAGAAAATGACAGATGCACCCTTCCAATTCTTTTGAGTTCAGAGATCAAGATAAAAGTAGCCAAAAAAGGTGTCCCAAACACAATTTAAGCACCTAAAACATCATTGCACATTTCTCAATTCCTAGTCTCGGAAAGGAAATATAAAGACTAAGAAAAAAAAGTGGTACCAAAATCAGTTTGGCATATGGTAACCACGCTGGAAATACGACGCTAATCTGAGGACGAATTGGGAAAGTCGTTACTAGGCAAAGTGGTGGCCATACCGTCAGCGTACCACTTGGTGAAGCCTTTTTCGAGGGCCTCTCTCATCCACAAGTGTCTGCAATGCTCGATGGCTTGGGGGATTGTCAGCCAACTTCTCTGTCGGTGGCTTTTTTCAGGCCAGGAATCGAGCTCCTGCTTCACATGTAGAGCATACATCACGGCTCTACACAAACCTTCTGGGCTACACTCATCTTGGAGGGTTTTGCTCTTGAAGGGATAGCATCCAAGAAAATGCTGACAAAACCAAAAAATGAAGGGGTTGGATCAATTTATGTGGGACAATTTCAAAAACAGCAACATGTATATAATATAGAGTAATGATATAGAGCCCAACGGTAGGTTTCACATGGAGTCTAACATCAGCATAAACTACTTGTACCATGCTACAATGTACAAGTAGTTTATGCTTATGTTGGTCTCTATAAGAAACCCACTGTCGGCTCCATAACAAAACCGTAAATGTACAAGTCATATTCAACAGGATGTAAATACGAGTGTATCCAGAACAACTATAACCTTACAAAATACGCCGGCCAATAAACCCACTGTGTTCAAGTATTCTTTACAATTGTGGACATTCAGACTAGAAAAAATAGTAAAATTATCTGAAAATGACCTTGGGCTGCAGATTGAGACCACTTGCTCCAATATTTTGGTTGCCTTGTTGCCACAGAAAAAGACTCACCAAGCATCTTGGCGCTCTCGTTACTATCCTTTCAACTTCTCCGAAACTTAAAATGTTTTTCATTTAACTTAACCAACTTATCCGGAGTTCGTATTTGTGTGTAGCTTTTATTTTAGCCTAAACAGGTCCCTATTTATTTGATCTCTATCATTAACATTTTTCAGGATATATGTTGTGATATAATCTAAAAATTTCACCTCTTCAAATAAGATTATACAGAACAACCATAACAAAGGATATCAAATCTGAAAATTTCTTAATCAACTAATAAATATAAATGTATTGTACGCAAGGTATATTGGTGATGCAAGGAACATCCAAAAATATTGCAGGCAAGTGCTTCACAACCATATACGGAAAACAGCCAAATTTGCCAACTATTTTCCTTATTTTCTTTCTCTAGAATCCAGAAACTGCACGAGTCATTGCACAATGTTACATCACAAACAACTCTGATGCAATACCTCCATGGAGAAGGGGTACTTAAAGTTAAGTGCATTGAACAGACTGGAATATAAAAGCAATAAAAACTATGACGAAGCAAAAAAAGATAATCAGTTCTGTTTCTTACCACTAAATCCCCTCGTACTCCAGCCTCTTCCATGGCTTCCCTTTCCGCTGCCTCTTCAGCTGTCTCGTCATTCTCCCATCCACCCTAAATGAAATATTACAAGTACATAAGTCAGACGGATGTCTCAGTAAATGATTCAAGCAATGCATAAACAAAATAATATGCCAAAGGCATGGCAATGATATCTTGCATTATTCTCACCCACATTTCACAATTAATGATATACCCATTCTTCACACAACCCAGAGGCTGAAGTGCAAGGGCATAAGGGGAATCAGAATTAAAAGATACTGAAAGCCAAGAATCATACAACAGTAATGCATCACTTAATGTTTGGATATGTAAGTGGTGGTGTTAACTAGAATACTTCCTACCCAGTGATCACATATGAACATCAGATAATGTTTTCAGTAACAGCAGAACATTTATGCTATACAAAGAGAAAAACAAGCTACAAAATTCTTTATCCATCTACTACCACTTATCTACATATGCAGAAGGGCAAAAGTCTCACCTTTGGGAATAGAAGACCCGGTCCACTAGTTGAATTGATCATCAGTACCTCAACTATCTTCCCACCACCATCTTCTGCAATCCTATATCTAAAGGGAATACACCTGGAAGATGATTACTGGTTAGAACAGATACTAAGTGATGCATGGTTATACTAATTAAGAACACAGAACAAGAAATAAAAGAGAAGAATATCAGGACAAATCTCAATATATTTTGCTTTTCTCTGATTCCGTTATACATGCATATTATCAGTTCAACTGTTTAAGCAACAGACACAGCAAATATAGTGAATATTCCATTGAAGCCCTTCCACCTCCACCTCCAACGACATAGTGGGGTATGTTCCGATGGAGAATTGAAACCGGATGGCAATAAATAAATCGTATTAGTGCCTGTTGATATCAAAGAAACTAACAAATTGGAATTTATGTACTTAATTTTAGGCCACTAGAGAGAGGTCATTGAAGTGGCAGTCGACAATTCACATTTAAATTCAACAAGTTCCTAAAAAATTTAAATTGCAGAACAAACACCACATTGTCAACTATCTCATCATCCCACAAGAAACCTGATCCAAATTTCCTTTATTAATAACCATTTTGCTTCCACTAAATGACAGTTTGGATGATGAAACAGCCACAAGATTTTTTTAGTATGGTTGCCGGATGGCAGCATTCATGAATTGTGAGTAAAACAGAACTTTGACCTTACGATAATCTTTACACTTTTTCTTAAAAAGAAACCCAAATACTCGAGTTTTGGAAATGCATCCTCTCTATAGCCAAAACGAAACTTAAGTAACTATTGCTATGTAGTAATTAATAAAGATTGAATCCCAAATCCAAATTGGCCTGCCTATAACAAACCCTGCTCACTTCGATCAAACTTGCACCACATTAAATCCACATAAAAATTATCAAGATTTCTCCCATTCTTTCCCTAATTAAACAAAAAACCAGTAGCCAAAAACACCAAGGCAATCAAAGAACCTGAAATTTTGAAATCCCACGTATCAAACAATAAAAACCACATTCAACCTCCCAAACAATTACAAAAAGATCACAAAAGCTACTCCAACTTCCCCACATTAGCCCAATCGAAACTTTACGACTCATGCAACCAAAAGCAAATCAAAACACACCCATGCATGTAACGTACATACGCACAGAAATAACCAAAATTCAGAAAGAAAAAAAAAATATTTAATAAACCTACCCAGCAATGAGGCGGTAACCATCCTTGTAGCGCTGCTGTTGCCGGCCAGTTCTAGCCACCAATTCAGACATTTATTTCCAAAATCAAACCAAATATACTTTCAGTTTCTCTAATGCGTATCTGTGTATATATACACACACACGCGAATCAGATGACGCCTCCCGGATTTAAAAAAGCAACACAGTAACAATTCCAAGAAATCTTCAATTTCATCAAAAAATTGAAAACTAAAACAAAAAAATGACCTAATTTTTTACATTATTTTCAAGGAAGAGTAAAGAAAACAAAATCGAGGGCAGCGCAGATTTCAGTCAATTTTGGGGGTGGATCGTAATTCAAAGGTCGGTTAAATAGCAGTATAATATTACCATTAACAAATTACACCCAACTTTTATTTTTTCACATTAACAAATTACACCCAACTTTTATTTTTTCACGTTTTCGCCTGTGAATTTCGACGGATTGTGTAGGGTTTAGGGATTGAGCAAAGGGTAATTCTGGGATTTCGGTAGGGTGATTTACACGGGTGCTATCGCCCACAATTTTAGATTTAAGATATCGGTGCCACGTCATTATACAGTCATCACTGCTGGTTAAAAGTTAAACTGGTGCAAAATCCCATAATAAGCGGATTTATTGTATATTGTTATATTTTTAAAAATTATTTATTTCGATTAATTTTAATTGTACGTATTTCATTTTAAATATATATATGCAATAACTATTTATTTCTCATTTAAAATTCAAAATTTTAAATGATAAATTCAAATTTTTAAATGATAAGTATGAATAAGAGTGATAAATTTAATTAAAACTAGAGTAACACTCCTGTGAACCAGGTCTATACATGAACTCTATCACTGTTATTCACAAAAATTTTCACTGTTTAAAAATATAATGCATTTTTTAACAGTGATAATTTTTGTGCATATCAGTTAATTTTTTTATGAATAACAGTGATAATTTTTATACATAACAGTGATACTTTAAAAATCGAGTTCACGGTGAACTCGAGTTCACACCAATTTTTGTCTTGAAACAATATACCCTATATGAGTAGAGAATTTTGAATTAAAGGATTGAGTGTTTGACGAGATTCTGCTTTACATGCATTTGCCTCTTTTCTAATTCTTGAAATTAGAGTAAATATCCTGGAAACTTGTTTGTGTACAAAATTAATATCATTACGTTTATAAGTGGATGTTTATAATATTTGAAGCAATACTCATCTATTTGATGAGATGATTGTTAATCCAATATCTTATGCAATATCATTTTTTTATCAGGCTATCAATATCTCAGAAAATGTGGAAATATCTCACTTTGTTATACATGCTTTCTTCATGCCTTTATGTTATGTTGTTTTTCATGCCTTAATGCAAAAAATTAGTAACATTCATGCCAAAAAGAATATAACAATAACATAATAACAATAATAATAACAACAATATCATTCATGCCTCTATATAAAATTTATATTTAAATTCGAGTTGACAAGAAATTAGTTGGAACACTTCAGTACTTATTTGCAATTTCTGAGAGAGACGAATATGTCCCCAAAATTGCACTAATAATTCCAAACACAACTATGCACTTGCTGGTGATCACCTGCTCAAGAAGGTAAATTTCCAGTCTAAGATCATATGAAAAAAAAAAAAAAAACTATGACGTATTTAACGTCGAATGGACTTATAGTTAGGTAGTTAAATCACCTGTCTTCTCGTCGCTTTCTTCCCCATAATCTTGACGAAACATAAAGCGGGCATGATAAGCGCCTGGTAAGAAAAGCACATTCTGCATCATCGGCATTGGATGGCTCGACGTAATCCTCAAATAAAGTTAAGAAAAATAAGCAATGAAAGGCAACTTTTTGTTCCACTAGTTAAAGTTGTATGCAGTCCATATGGACATTCTATTATGGGCTATTTACCAACTCAAATGTTCACATCATTACCTAAGCTCACCAAACATTTCTAATCTGGTATTATTCATAATGCAGTGAAAGATAACAATTATATGATTTCTTTACAAGAGAGTTTTGGGATGTCTTGAGACTGTTAATTATAGGTTACTGATGCAAAAGGTGTCATAAGAACACGGCATCTTGTTGGCGCCAACAAGCATTTTAGTTTCCTTGACATGGAACAGGTTGAAAACACGTTTTGGGATAAAAGAATCGAGCATAGTTTTCGAAGTTGTAGTCAGATTCCATTAAAGCCACTTGTTTTGACCATAAAAACGAGACCTATAAAACACGTTGCATTTGGAACAACATGTGGGCTTCGGAACCCAAGTTCTAAGTTTTGTCAAGTCACTGTTCAGTTTTTGTGTTTATTGTCCAAGCCTTACTCAACGAAGCATTATAGGGTAGTTGCTAACATATTAGTGCAGATTCCTGATTTTGCAAGAAAGCGTAATCTAGGATATGATGTAACGTTTATTGATGTTAATCGAAGGTATTGAATCGATGCTTACCACAAGTATACTGAGAATGGAACCAATCAAAGCCATCATAATACCTGCAAAACAGAAAATCAACACTTATATAGGTTAGGTGATTCATCGATGCCCGATTAATACTTGCATGATTTGGAGAAGTACTCAAAATCAGGACTCAGTGAGTAAATTACGTACCAAAGAAAGGGAGAGCAAAAGCAATGCAAACAGTAGAGAAGACGAGCACTGTTCTTAGAAGAATATAAAACCAGAAACTGCTAGAGACAGTAGAAGGCACCAATTCCTCTATGCTCCTAGCCAAAGGGTTCATCAACAAGGCAAATTTGCACAGCATTAAGGAAAATTCAATAAGTATTATATATCAAGAATATGATAATTGTAAGTTGGATTATTATGTAAAGGATATTTGGTGAACGGACTTATGACCTGCAGAGCAGAAACAATCATCAGTATAATAAACCATATCCAAAAATAAATATAAAAAGAGAGACTCGAGTGGGTATTTACAGTTGTCCATATTGCAACTTTTGAGACGATTGAATCTTTGGGCATGCTCAAAGTTATCTGTGACAATGTGCTCTCTCCAAACATGAGATATCCAATGATAGCGGCGCCTCCATATAACAGAATACATAACACAAAGCTGAATGAAATTTCCCAAGTATCAAGAATCGGGCTTAAGAGAAAAATGGTAATAAAGTACATAGTGGTTTTAAAAAGTTTGCTTACATTGTTCCGATTGCTTTTGTAAACTGTGTTTTATCAGCCATTGATTGATATATATTTGGGAACACAGAGTGGCCCGAGTAGCAGAATCCATACATACCAATTACAAAAGGGACCCCACTCCATTTTATTAGCTCTCCAGTGTGATGGAAACCGTTACCATCAACGACCCCGAGTAAAGGTAAGCAGATAACGATTACTAGGGTTGTAACAACACCACAAACTGAGAAACGTAGAGAAACAAGACTTAAAGGATGCTCATAACCGGCGTCTTTAACAGATTAATTAGGACAAATACTTCTAGGCACCAGTTGCACTGTGCAAATCAAGTGCATTTTTAGATAGTATTAGTTTTTTTATCAAAAGGTATTAGTTGGTCAGTATTAGTTGTTTTACTGAACATAATTACTTTTTTCGTTTAACAGTATTAGTTGTGCATCAGTTGCATGGTGCAACTGGTGCACCCAAATGTTGCTCATTAGTTAGAGTTGTTTAGTACCTGAAAGATATGATATGAGTCGAAGATCCCTCAACCAGACAGTCGGTAGAACGATAAGAGCTGTCAAGATACAGAACAAGTGAACAGAATCAAGCTTAAGCCCTGCCAACTCAAGGCTTGCTCCAGGAAATAACCTCGTCATATTGTCGCCTTCCAAAATGATAAACTCCACACAGTATGACTACAGTGACGAGAAACAAGTTAAGGGGTGCGCTTTGTTAACTAAAAACGTATAACCGAACCTGGAAATCTGCACTTACGTATAATTCTGCATACAAGACGATCTGCACAGAATATTTCTAGTCATGATCAAACAAAGATTGAAAAGCCAAATAATTGCATAAAAGAGAGCCTTTTCTTGTGTGCTATATAAGTGAAGGCAAAGATAAGTAAACCAGTTTTACCGCGCAACTAGTGTGTAATTTCAAAGAGTATTAGTTGTTTCATTAAAGGGTATTAGTTATTTCATTGAAGAGTATTAGTTATTTTATTATAAGGTGATAATGGCGAACCAGTTGCACTATAAAACTGTTTTACATAGGACCAACTCATAAGTGAATTACCGATATGAAAATTCGACCAAATCTTCCAAATGCAGCTTGCCCAATATCTGGGTAACTTATAATGCCTTCCCTGCTCTCAAAGCAGTATCTCATGAGAGAAGCTGTGTAACAACAGATAACACCGAAGACGACTAAAACGAGCATGCTAATCCACCCGGCTTCTTTCACCGTATAGGGAGTCGAGAGTAGTCCAACTCCAGCCATCACATTTACCCCTATACAACAAAATAATTATAGAAATATCACAAAAATATAGAAGGGCTTTATCTAGAGAATGTGCTTGCTCACCGTTGAATATTGTCTGAGAAAAGCTACATCCATGCCCAATAGGAAATTCTCCTGTTGGTTGTTCATACATCGAAGCTTTCTCTGATGCAGATAACCGTGCTACATAGTTGTTCTCCACATCGTCTATCTCCTCAACCATGTTTTCTTTTGAGAGCAAACTTGTTTTTGAATCAGATCCCAGATAGTCATCAGAAAACGAAAATCTAGAACCGGGACGTTGTCTCAGGTTGCCAAAACTTGGGCATGCAGAAATTGTGTAAGGGTCGACTGTCTCCCTGCCCCAGAAACGAAAAAATTAGTGCATATGGACAGTAAAGGAAGCCAAAAGAACCTCAATCATCATCCATTATCTCCATAAATAGACACAATAATCTACATTTGAATTAGATGTAGGCACATTACACAGATATAATGGCTTTTCACAAAAATACCACTTGGATCAACTGAGTTTTACTAGCAAAACATTGTATCTTAAAGGTCTAAGATTACAAACTAATTACAGCTCTGGCTTTCTTAAAAGTTATACTAGCATGTTAGTATTCTTTCTTGGCTTAGTTGCAGAAAAAATAACTACCTTTATGAAAATTGCAATTTAATCTCAACTTTTGAATTTTGGTAAATAAAACCTCACATTGACAATCTTTTGCAAATTGAGCTCATGGGCAAAATTGCTGAAAACTCATTGTCAAATTGGGTTTTTATTTAACAAAATCCAAAAGTTGAGATTAAATTGCAATTTTAAAAAGGTGGTGATTTTTCTGCAATTGAGCCTTCTTTCTTCATTCAGAACTGCACTAGAGAATTCATATCAGTTCTTGCTTTAAGATGCGGCTATCCCTGTTCCAGCCTTAAAATAAGTGATTCTAGATTCATCAGATTCTGCTTAATGAACCAGAAAAAAGCATAAACTGAACCTGCTTCAGACTAATTATACGCTACAATATATATAAATTTCATGTATTCTCAATTATTACTACAATCTTATCTCTCAATTCACAAATTCGTTCAATTTTATTAGCAAAACCCCTGCTCAGTGATAAATCTTCAAGATTAATGTGACTCGGTGCTAAAATTTAAACAAGATGCTTACAAGAAACTACGAGGCCAGTGCTGAGAAGAGTTGAGCGAAGCAGAGGCTGATTTTTCAGTATCACCCCCTTCTTCTTCATCATCTTCATCATTATCATCATCATCATCACTGCTGCTGTTAGAATCAACAATCTTTTTGTCAATTTCTTCAACATCGTCGCTGCTTTCTGATAAGTATCCAGAAAACTCTTCACTCCTCCGTGCCATGATTCTGCCCTGTTCTAGATAGCTCTACAGTTTCAAGAAAATTTTAATTTTTAGTAACAGTACTAAGTGTATGCATGGAGAGAGAGAACATATGAGGAGGTTCTGGAGAAGATATATGATTGAGTCAAAAAAATTGATTTTTTTTAGTAAGGGACGTGTACTATCGTCAGCAACACGTGGACTGACAGCACACTATGATGATACATCATTTCCAAAAATAGTTGAAGGTAATTAAGAGTCTTCTATCTTTTTTAGTTTTTCCATTTTAAGAGAGAGAGGGGTCTAGATTCAGAGTATAAATTTTAGGTGAGTGGCTTTCTGGAATGAGCTGTATCAAGAGGTAGAAAATGTGGCGGTGGGAAAATAAAAATCAGCCCTTTTTTCTGTAACTCCTTTTTATTTTTATCATATTACTAAGACAAATTTTACAGAGCAGGATGAATGTAGAATGAAGAATTCATGACTCTTTTTTGGGTTAAAGCTACAACTGGAAGGAGCTCAAATAAAAAAGACACATGTATCTTCGTTTGACCCACCCTCAAACCAAAATCATTTTCTTCAATATATTCACCGCCACGTGGATGTGTAGTATCTTCTACCTAGTACCTGCAAAAGCCACATAATTCGGTGCATTAATCATCATTATAGGTTCAAATGATATGCAGAGTTAGGTTGTGAAACATCCAATGGGACTGAAAGATAACTTAGAGTTGTTATTCAAGCCGAGTAGAGTAGTTGAAGTTCGAGCTCGACTTGAGTAGTAGTCGAGTCGAGTTCGAGTTGGCTCGATAACATTTAAAGAGTTACAGATATAGTTCAGTTCGATTCGATAGAGTCCAACAAGCCTAACGAAGTCGAGCTTGAGTAAGCTCATTAGTAAATTGAGTATTTCACAACCTCGAACTCGAGCTCGACTCGTTTATCAATATAAACGAGACGAGTTTGAACCTTAACAAGCCGAGTTGAGCTTTTGAGCGGCTCGTTTCATTTAACAACTCTAAAGATAACTGAGATATATATATATATGGTGTTGTAAGAATGGATTCAAGGATGACTTGGATGTTAGAGGATTACGTGTATGTTGGTAGAGAAATCCTCACGTTACTCTTGTCCACGAGTAGTTTTGGTTTCAGTACGTGCAAGGAAAACACGCCGGAGGGGTTCCCGACGCGGGCACTCCGACGCTCAAGTCAGTGATCGCTCTAATGGAGAAGGAGATATCAAGTATGTATGTAAATTTAGTGAGTATGTTATTCGATGCCTAAAACAATTACCTTGGAGGGGATTTTATACCCCTAAAAGCTATACCTGATCCTCCCCTTCCACGATCCACGTTTGAAGTATGGGGGACGACAGACCTTCGTCTCTCTCCCATCGTGGTCCACGACCAAGGCTACCACTTTCTCAATTCTCCCGTCCCTTTAACCCGAGGGTTTCAGAACTACCCTATTCGAGGTGATCAGTTCCGAGATTATAGGAACCAATCCCTCTCAGTTCGCAACCGTTCCGTGTGAGAGTCTTCTTTCTTAGGGCCGCCAGCTACGTCCTCCTTTAAGGGCCCAAAACTAACCTTTTGAGCTACTTGGGGCTTTTGGGACCTCGGCCCATTGCAGCGACTATTGGGCTTGGTCCCTCCAGGCCCAAGATTCTTATTTTATAATCCCTTCTATTCAGACTCATTTCCGGTGTCTCCCTGACCCAACTCCTTGGGCTTAATTCTTTGTTGACTCGTCTTGACCAGGTTGACCGTTTGACTATCCACGCGTCACATTCATAGTGGCCTGCCAGAATATTCCCCATCAACTACTCCCCCTAACTCTTGAGAGGTAAATTGACTCTCGAGAGGAATTTCATCTTTTCCCTGCTTTAGGTCCTTATTCTTCACATCCCTCCTTCCAGTGGTGTGACGCATCATCCAGATTTTCCCGCCCGAATCTCACTTATCTGAATGTCTTTTCGGCTTCCGATATGTATGGGGCCCACTCGATACGCCGCTTCATCCTGCCAATCATTATCCATCTAATTTTTTCTTCTCTCTTTTCGCTCTCAGTCTCACTTCCGTCAGTTTCCTCTGTCCTCCATCCTCCACTCTCATTCCTCTCCGCGGCGTCCTCCTATTTTTCAGGTATATTTCTCCCTGTGCATCTTGTTGTCTTGCGTTATTAGAGAATCATGTCAAACCCTAGGTCGGTTGAGGCAAAGTTAATGAATCGTGATTGGGTAACCGTGGATTCCGTTTTAGATCCTGAAACCTTCTCCGATTATCGGGATGACAAACTAGTGCCTTCATCCTACACCCTTCAAATTCCTGCAGCGGGTGAAAGGCCCAATCATCCTCCCCTAAGTTCCGACAATGTCAAAACCCTAGCTCTCTGGCACGCACATTTAGAAGCAGGGCTTCGTTTCCCCATTCACCCCTTTCTTTGTGAGATCGCTAATTTCTTTCGAGTTCCACTGAATCAATTTGTTCCCAATGCCATTAGGGCCATGTTGTCTTTCTTTATGCTCATAAAGGGCAACGGGGGAGAACCCACTGTTCAAATGTTCTGCTCCGAGTATACTTGTAACTTCTGGTGCTTTTTTCTATGTTTGTGGTCGCTTCCCCAATTCGTGCAAATTCTTGGGTAAAGTTTCTAATGCTAACAAAGATTGGGGTAGTCTTTGGTTCTATGTTACTCCTGATGCCCCTTAGGGTTTTGCGAATCAGGACTGACTTTACAAGAATCCTTCGCCTCCTCCCCCCGATTACTCACTCCCAACCTCTATCTCTCAAATTGTCGATGAATTGAATGCTCGGTCTATCCGAAGTCCTTTTTCCCTTCCTTCGTTATGTTCCAATCCTCGTCTGCTTTCTCACTTTGGGTTCAGTTCTATTCAGATCCCTCTAAGACCGACGGATGGTAATTTCTTGTTTGTTTATCCCTGTTTCCGTGATTGCTTTCCTTTATTTTCCTTTTACTCATACTTTCGTGTGTCTTCTGTAGAAATGTTGTGGAAGAGTAAGCTTGCTGAGGAGTCTTCCAATCCCGAAGGTCAGTCCAAAGTCAGCGCCTCGGAGAATGCGGCTGTCCCGGAGGTTTCGCAATCCGTCCCTAAGAACATCCCTGCTCATAGCACCACTCAGACCCATCTGGAAACCAGTGAATCCATCCCTGCAACCAGCGAAGTTTCGAAGAAGTCCAGGAACCTCAAGAGAAAAGGCATCCCTTGCTCGAGTGCCCAACCTGCTTCAGAGGTCCGCCGTAAATACCGTACTCGCCAGTTTATAGGAGCTTCTGCTGCTCCCATCGAGATTGAGGAAGATCCTGTTACTACTCCCACAGGGATTCGTTACTTTGGTAGACCCCTTTCAGCTGATGAGGCCTCCAGACTACAACTTCTTAGTGGTGAAGAAAAGCAACGTCTGATTGCAGATTATTATGCCCAGGTTAAGTGCTCTGGTCTCTCTGCACGTTTAAGTTTGGCGGGAGGATAATATGTTATTCACTGTTATCTATTCATTTTCTCTGGCAGCTTGGAGTGTTGTTGTCCGACTTGTCTAGCTACAAGGCCACTGAACTTTTCGAGCAAGTGAACTCGCTGGAGGATTCTCTATCCGCTGAGAAGAAGAAGTTGTCAATAGCCCAGGCTCAGATCCGTAAGTTGGAAGCGTCTGTTAAAGATCTGGATACACGCAACACATCCCTAAAAGTGGATTTGGCGTCCGCAAAGAATGCACTGAAGGAGGCTCAGACTCGTGTTGCATCCCAGGTGGCTTTGGAGAAGCTGGTGGCTCAAGAAGCTCAACTCCGGGGAGTGAAGTTGTGTGTGAATGCTCTTTTCGAGGCTAAGGTTGGCCATCAATTCCTTCATTTTCTACGTACAGCTTTGGTAGAGAAGTATAGTCAGCATGCTAGCTACCTGTCGGACATGGTGCCTTATGTTAAGCACTTCTTCAACAACGGATTTGACGCGGCTATTTCTCAGAGGAAGGCTCTCGATTTCTCAGGTACTTATGATCGACAAAATGCCTTGGAGGCAGTGGATCCCCTCAGCTGCTTCACTGGTGACACTGGAGGTGATGTTGAGGAGAAGTGGTGGTTGCCAGTTATAAGTGAAGGGGTACTTAGACTTCAGCAAGGGATCAGGGGGTTGGAAGATCTAACTCCCTCTGATGTCCCTCTTTGCCCCCTGCAACTCTTTTTTCCGTCTGTATCCACTCAGAGTAGGAATGTTTCTACTAGAGTACGATCCTCCCATGTGCTTGATCAAAATGCCGCCCCTCTCCACTCCGATGCTGCTCCTTTGGATAATGAAGTCACCTCCTCTGCCCCTGCTCCTACTGGTTCAGTTCCTCCTTCTTAACATTTCTGTTTGTTTAAGACTCTTGTTTTTTTGATGGGTCAGGTCCCCAAAACTTATTTTCATTCATAACATTTTCATTTTGTTTAAGACTCTGGTTTTTGAGATCATCCAAAAACTTATTTTCATAATCTTGGTGGTTTTTGAGATCTTCCGATGGGGGTGATCTTCTTAGTTTTTTAACGAATTTTCTCTTTAGTTATCCTCTCTGTTGGCAAGAGTAGTCCTGGAGATTCTCTAGCTCCATAACTCACAAGACCATCCCCCACCCTTCTTTAAGATCTATATCTCATGTTTTACTTTAGCTGCTTTATCATGTTATCTTTGTGTTAGTAAATCCTAGGGTATCAACAAGAAATATGAATTCTATAGTGTCTAAATAATCGAAGGCATAAAGGCAAAGCAGAAAAAACCTTTTGCATATTTGAAATCAGTGCTTAAATTCACAGAAAGTAAATCGGTACCTTCATGAGGTTTTTCATGTTTGCATTTAGTCTCTATTTTATCCCTCTACCTCCCTCGAATTCCTTTTTTCTGCCTCTTCTGGTTAAGTCAGCTGGTATTGTGTTAACATCTTTGTTAAAAAGACTTCAACTTCAACACCCACTAAGGGCCTTTTAAAAATTTTCCAATTTCGACACCCCTTGAGGTAGAGATGTTAATTGGGCGGGCTAAAACTAATGGTGGCAGATAAATCTATATATCGCGGGGTTAGGGCGAGCAATGGGAGGCCCGATTTAAAATCGGGCCTTTTTGGCCCGGACAGATGAGCTAAACTAAAGTTAGCTTAGGGTTAAAAAGGCAAGCCCGTTTAGCCCGTTTATATTTATATATACTCAATTTTTTATTTTTATTTATTTTCTAATTTTTTAATTAATTTTTTTTAAAGTTTTTTCACAAATTTAAATAAGGCAAAAATCAATTATGGCCAATCAATTACAAATTAAATATTTCTATTTGATTTAGTCAATTAATAATTAATCCTCTCCAATTCAATATTTTTTAAAGTTTTTGAATTTCTATTGAATTGAATAAATAAGTAAAATATTAATCAATATAAAATAATAATATAATATTTTTATAAATTCTATTATGAAATTTGTTCATAATATGAAATTGATATCATTATAATTATAAATTAATATTATGGTATTAATTTATAAATGTGATGATACAAATTTTATATTATTAACTAATTTCATGGGAACTTTGCTCAATTATGTTATTAAAGATGATGAGAACTAATTTTATATTTTGAACATTTGTTATTAAAGATGATGGGGCAGTCTGGATCGAAATTTTTGTCATTATGTAATGTTAATGTTTGAACTTTTTTTTTTTTTTTTTTGAGCCCGTTATTGGGTGGTTTATTTAGAACCCGCTATTAGGGTTAGGGTTAGGTCTCAACTATTAGAGGTCCGTTTAAAATGAACCGCTTAAGGCCCGGGACCGTTTGGCCCGTAGCCATGTAGGGCTGGCCCTAATGGGTTAGGGCCGACCCGTTTAACAATACTACCTTGAGGGCCTTAATGTTTCAACGTCTTTATTTAAAAAGACTTCAAATTCGACACCCATTAAGGGCCTTAAATTTTTTTTCCAATTTCGACACCCCTTGAGGGCCTTAATGTTTCAACGTCTTTATTTAAAAAGGCTTCAAATTCGACATCCATTAAGTGTTGGGTTATACTGAAAAGTATGCTTTTACTTTGTATAACCAAACTGAAGTTTCTTATTTATTTACTGAAATAAATTACTTAATCACTGTTGCATTAAATATGAATGAATGTTATATATGTTTATTGCAAACCCGTTCAATAAGACAATATATATTACGTTGTAGTTAATTTGGTGATACCCGATCACTGAAGATCAAATTAACAACCCTCGTAATTAAGTACAAATTCACAACCCAGATGGAAATGAACGAACCATCATGAACGGTTTAAGTGTGAGACCCAGATTGGTCTGTCTTGACCAAGGGATCACACTAGCGCATTTAGGTGCGCTAAATGAGGACCTACATGAGGACAAATTCTTCGGTACTGAATATACAAGAATTAGACCTCAGTGGTGCGTTGTTTCTTAATCTCTGTCCCTTAAATAGGATCGTATGAAATTAATAACTATTGCTTTGATTTATGATGGGAAGAGAGTCAATGCGATTCGATACCTTATATCTTGGGCAATATTATTAATTACATGACGATTGCTGACATTTAATACGGAGAATCGCGTGCAAGTACTGTTGGGATTATACTGGAAAGTATGCTTTTACTTTGTATAATCAAAACTGAATTTCAGACTTATTTACTGAAATAAATTGTTTATCACTGATGCTTTAAATATCATTGAATGTTACATATATTTACTGCATAACTGTTCAATAAATCGTACGTGTTACATTGTAGTTAATTTAGTGATACCAGATCACAGAAGATTAAATTAACAGTCCCTTGTAACTAAAAGTACGCCATTCATGACCTAGATGGGAATGAACAACCCATCGTGAAAGGTTGAAGTGTAAGGCATAGATTGACTTGTCTTGACCAAGAGATTACAATAGTGCATGACTGATGCACTGAATAGGACCTACAGGAGGATAAATTCTTCAAAACTGAACAATGAAGAATTAGACCTCAGTGGTTCGTTATTTCTTAATCTTCGTTCCTTAAATAGGATCACGTGTGGTTGGTAACTATTGCTTTGACTTATCATGGGTAGAGAATCAGCGAGATTCAATACTTTTTATCTTGGGCAATATTATTGGTCACATGTGATTTCTAAGATTTAATACGAAGAATCGTGTGCAAGTACGCTTGTTTGATTTGCCCCCTTGGGAGGTTCATAAGCTTTATCATACCAAATCTTGCAAGTGAAATTAGTTTCCGGTATGGATAATAATGTTGAATCGTTCCTTGACCAAGGACAAAAGATATTAATTAACGAAAAGCTATTTCAGTGGCTTGAATTAATTAATGAGCTAGATAATCTTAAACACGGAAAATAATAACCGAGAGCCATATTGACTATAATATGGGTTAATATGGATAGTGCAATATTAATTATGTAGTGGGATTAATTAATATTTATGGGCTTGAATAATATTGTGGATCAATATTGATAATTCAAGATCCATTGGAAGGTTCAATCTTAATTCTCCTAAAGGCCCCCTGAGTAGCCCAACATATAATCCAATAACTGAAAAATGTGATTAAAATAAAATAAATATTGTTGCTTAATTTTTCCTATTATTTTCGAAAATTATGGATAAGAGGGGAGAAAGATTTTCTTTGAATTTTGTTATGGAATGAAGATATGTATTCTTGGAATACAAGATTATCTCATTAAATTCAAGAAATCTCCCACTTGGTTATTCATAGAGTTGTTTCGAAAATTTTGAAATATAGAGGGCAAGAAAGATTTTCTTGATTTTCTTGAAAAGATATTATGGAAGATATGTATTTCTTGAAATACAAGATTATCTCATAAATTCAAGAATATCCAAATCTTGGAATCTTGGACCCCATATTTCGAAAATACCATAATATTGGTGAGGTGGAATTTTTGTGGAATATTATAATTATGGGAAAAAGAATATAAAAGATATATTCAGGATTTCTTGGAGATCAAGAAAAGTTTTTCCCACATTATTTTTCTACCAAAAATTTCGCCCATCACCTAGCTATAAATAGGGGATGACTCTTTCATTCCCAAGTACAATTCCATGTCTTTGAAAAAAATTAGTAAATCCACAAAAGGTGGTGCAACATAATTTATTTTCCTTTTGTTAATTGTTCGCAAAGTGTCCTACCACCCCGGATAGTCGAACAAGAATTAAGGGAATACTTGGGAAGTTCTTTTGGTTAGTCTAATCACCGGATCATTGCCATCCCAAGAGAAGACGTTCACGTAAACTCGTAGAATTCGCGTCGTAGGATTTTCGTGAATTAATTATATGCATGATATGTTGTTAAATTATTATTTGAATTAATATAGGATTAATTCATGCTAGTAATAATTATAAGAATTAAATTTGTATTTAAATATTCACCCGAATAGATCGTGCAAATCATTCCCCAACAACCGTATCGAGCTACGGTTTGAGACTCTGAATTTTTTAAATTGTAATTTAATTCGCGGACATTAAATTTGAAATTGGATAGTAGAATTGCTAGATCTATTTTGCAGGTATCCAATTGTCATGGAATTTAATGTGTTTATTTATGCATGCATATAAATTGTGGTTTTTAATTCGATTCGGTTCGGATTCGTTTTGCCTCGTGAGAAAATCCACGAAGTAGATTATGATTTGTTTGATTTGATCAATGTAATAGACTAGTCTAGATCTAGGTTTATTTATTTTTTATAAATAAATTGTGCTTAGGATCGAAAAACGAAGACGGAGACGAAGAATTAAAGGATAAAATCCAGAATCGGGCGTAGGCGGCGTGCGTCGCGTGAAATGTGCCAAGGGAGTCACGCGCGCGATACGGACGGACGTCTAGCACGCGACGGCGCTGGGGTGGGGGGCCGAGCGCCGAGATCGATCGCACAAGCTTGCACCGCGTCTTGAGGGCCAGGGACAGAGCCAGATGGGGCCGTGCCGGGAGTACCGCTGGCGAGATCGGGCGAAAATATGAAAGGATTTACGCGGCACGCTGCCGCCTTGAAAGTACCAGCCGAGCCCGCGAGCCGAGGCGCTGGGCCTGGCGACGACGCCGAAAGCCGTCGTCCGAGGTCGGCCGAAATTTGAACTAAGCTAATTGGTTACGCCGGATCGGAGGCGTGCATCCTTACTGCGAGCTACTTAAGCGTGGCGTTTCGAGAACAGTATTTTTTCGAGACGATCGAGTGGGAGAAATTCAAGGCGGTGTTTCTTCAAGATCAAGCCAAGAAAAATCAAACCATGACAATTGGATAATTTGTGCCCAATATGTTTATTTTTTTACGCTTTGCTTGATTTATTATTATCTTTATCTTATGCTTTATTTAATTTGTTTAAATGTGTTTGCATGAGAGTTGCCCAATGAAAAAATCTCACTTTCAAAAATTACTAAGTATGTTTAAATAATTAATTGACAATTTTATTAGGATAATAAAATTGAATTAATTTTGACCTCCATGATTTATTTATTTGTGAATTCGTTTGGAGAAATTTCCCTGGACGGGGACGGTCAAAAGATAGCTTTCACATGAATGAATTCCAAATGGATGATTGTGGATTATTACTAGTGGCACGATGACCCTCCCCACGAGGCTCGTTCAATACTGAAATAATAATCCTCAGTATTTAATCATGGTTATTACTTAGGTATAAAATTGATATGCATATACTTTCAAGAAGTCCTGTCAATTTTATATTGGTCAAGTGGGAGCCAACTATTAATATGGATATTAAAGGTTTATAAATCGTTCTTGTTTGTAACACCTTGAATGTGTTTAAATAATGACCCACCCCACGTGGCTTATTTAAACTGTTTTTGAGATGTTAGGCGATGCATGTTCATTTTTTTTTTTTGAGATTTTTATATGATGCATGTGATCGAACCTTGTGATATATATGTGCTTATGCATATTATTGTTTATTTCAGTTCATCATGTTGCAACCTTTTAATCCACTGTTATATACACTCAAAGAACACCAATTAACTGGCGAAAACTATTTTGATTGGAAATACAAACTAAAACCTGTCCTAACCGCATCATCTTCCAAATGGGTACTTGATACACCAAAACTCGAAAGACCAACTAAGGACGCCGGAATATGGGATGAGATGATTTATGGTGAATGGGAGCTGACAAATGAATTGATGAAGGAAACAATTCTGGCACATCTGTCAGATGCGTTGAGACACCTTCATCAAGAATATGAGTCAGCTGCAGACATCTTAAAGAATCTCGAAGCGATGTTCGCACATCAGACCCATATGGCAATCCAAAGTGTGAAGCAAGACATTGCTGAACTAAAAATGGAAAAAGGGATGACTGCAGCGCAGCACGTCCTTAGGGTTATGGTGTTATTTGTGGAACTTGAGATCCTAGGCTAAAAATGTGATTTCAAGACTAAGATTGATTTCATTCTCCAATCCTTACCAAAGAACTATAATCACCACTATCTTGAGTATCTAATGGAAGATCTAGATTTTACAGTGGATGATCTTGTAAATGCTCTGACTTTGGTTGAAAAGGAAAGGGAGCGCGAGGAAAAGAACTTGGGCAAACATAAATCTTCTTTTCATCCTAGGTCAAGTGGTGGTAAGGATGATGAAAAGAGAAGAAGGTTAAACCAAGAAGACTCAACATCAAATAAAAGCATGGGATCAAGCATGAGGAAAACTTTGGAAGACGGGAGAGTAGGACACTCGAGGTCAGCCTGTTCCAATCCCAAAAGGAAAGAAAAGAAAGGTAATTCTCACGCACTAGTTGTTGAAACTTGTTTAGCAGCGTATGCCTCCCATTTATGGGTTGTGGATACGGGATCCACTGATCATGGTTGTTTCACTTTACAGGGGTTCAAACGGACCCGGTAACTTAGTGGGAGTGAGATCCTCATCACACTGGGCGATTCTACGAGAGTGGCAGCTGAAGCAGTGGGAGAAGTGCACCTGTCTTTTGAAGACAGAGTTTTAATTTTAAGAGATGTTCTTTACGTTCTGAATTTTAGAAAGAATTTGATTTCAGTTTCTAAACTTTTTTATGATGGATATTCGGTTACTTTTAATAAAGTTGTTACCATTTCTCTTTTTGATAAATTTATCTGTCATGGAACGTTGTCGAATAATCTCTATACAATTAACTGTGCACACCACTCACGAAATGCATCCTATAACACATCAACTGTTTCCGAGAAAAGAAAACGTTCATCAGATGTGAACGAGACACTTCTTTGGCATCTAAGATTAGGTCATATAAATCCAAAGAGGATCCAAAGGTTGGTTAAAGACGGTTCACAGGAGCTTCTCCAAGTTAAACCAATTCCAACCTGCGAATCATGTTTGGAGGGTAAAATGACCAAGAGGGCATTTGGAGCCAAGGGGAATAGAGCCAAAGAAATGTTAGAGATCGTTCACACAGATGTATGTGGTCCAATGTAAACCAAAGCAAGAGGAGGTTATGAGTATTTTGTCACTTTTATTGATGATTACTCAAGGTACGGTTATATTTTCCTTATGAAGCATACATCTGAGACCTTTGAGAAATTCAAAGAATTTAAGGCTCAAGCAGAGAATCATAGGGAAAAACGTATCAAGTCTTTACGATCCGATCGTGGAGGCGAATACCTCAGCGATGAGTTTTTGAACTACTTATCTGATGAAGGGATTGCATCCCAGCTCACTGCACCCGGAACCCCTCAACAAAACGGGGTTGCAGAGCGAAGAAACAGAACTCTTTTGGAAATGGTTAGATCTATGATGAGTTATGCGGATCTTCCCAAGTCGTTATGGGTCATGCCTTGGAAACAACAACTTACATTCTGAACTTGGTGCCATCCAAATCGGTTCCCAAAACTCCCAAAGAATTGTGGACCGAACGCAAGCCTAGTATAAGACACATGAGAATTTGGGGGTGTCCGGCCTATGTGTTGGACAAGGAAGCCGGCAAATTGGATCCTCGATTAGAATTAAGGTTGTTTGTAGGATACCCCGAGGGAACAAAAGGGTGTATGTTCTATGGTCCCGAAGATCAAAAGGTGGTAATAAGCACCCACTTTAGATTTTTGGAAGAAGACTATATGAACGAAAGAAAACCCAGAAGTGAGATTATCTTAAATGAGCTAAGAGGGCAAACCTCAATGCCAACTGTACTAGATGATATACCAAATGACACACTTTCACAACCGGAAGCTCGTCATAGTGGGAGGGTTGTAAGACAACCCGAGAGATTCATGGGAATAGGAGAGTCCTCGGACTTGATTCCTGGACAAGACGAATCAGACCCATGGACATATGATGAGGCAATCCAAGACAAGGATGCAGATTCTTGGCAAACAGCAATGAAAGCCGAAATGGGTTCTATGTTTCATAACAAAGTGTGGGAGCTAGTAGAACCACTTAATGGGGTCAAACCCATTGGTTGCAAGTGGGTGTACAAGAGAAAGAGAGGACCGGACGGGGAAGGTGGAAACCTTCAAAGCAAGACTAGTGGCGAAAGGTTATACTTAGAAAGAAGGGATCGGTTATGAGGAAACTTTTTCGCCTGTAGCCATGCTTAAGTCCATCCGTATTCTCTTATCGATTGTCAAGATCTTGACTTTGAAATCGGCAAATGGATGTCAAAGGCGACTTTTTCCTTAATGTAAGTCTTGATGAAGAGATCTATATGCAACAACCCCAAGGCTTCATTGAAAAAGGCCAAGAACACCTAGTTTGTAAGCTCATGAAGTCCATTTATGGACTCAAACAGGCATCCAGAGTTTGGAACCAATGTTTTGATCATGTTATAAAGTCTTATGTGTTCGATCAAAACGAGTTCGAAAGTTGTGTGTACAAAAAGCGTGTCGAATCGCATTGGTATTCTTAGTCTTATCGTGAGACGACATTCTCGATCGCCGGGAACGATGTGAAGGTGTTATCGAGCGTAAAGGGCATGGCTTTCAAAAACGGTTTGATATGAAGGACTTAGGGAAGCGGACACATCCTTGGGATCAAGATCACTCGAGATCGTAAGAAAATGATGATAGGCTTATCGCGAAGCTTCATACATAGACACTGTCTTGAAAACGATTGAAAGATGCAAGATTCAAGAAAGGCTTCGTGACCTTTCGGACATGGAATCCATCTATCCAAGAAAATGTGTCCTAAGACGCAAAAGGAGATAGATGACATGAAAGACATTCCTTATGCTTCGGCTGTCGGAAGCCTTATGTATGCAATACTGTGTACGAGACCGGATATCTGCTTTGCCATTGGCATGGTGGCAAGATATCAAAGTAACCCGGGGAAAGATCATTGGACGACAGTTAAAAAAAATTTTTTGAAGTATCTGAAAAGAACTCGGGATAGAATGTTGGTTTATCAGTCAGATAGTCCAATCCCTATCGGCTACACGGACTCGGATTTCCAATCAAACATAGACTCCAGAAAATCTACCTCCGGTAGTGTGTTTTGCATGGGGGGAGGAGCCGTGACATGGAGAAGCGTCAAGCAGAAATGCTTCGCAGATTCTACCATGGAAGCCGAATATGTAGCTGCTTGACTCAAGAACTTCTTAGTGGACTTAGATGTGGTTCCGAATTTGCCTAGCAGAATCACTGTTTATTGTGACAATGCCGGAGCAGTTGCAAATTCAAGGAAACCAAGAGCCCACAAAGCCAGCAAACACATTGAAATGAAATATCATCTTATACGAGATATCGTTAAGAGAGGAGATATAGATGTGGCAAAGATAGCGTCTGAGGACAACCTAGCAGATCCATTCACAAAGGGGCCCCTCTCGAATACATTCGAGAGACATGTGGAAGGAATGGGTGTCAAGACCATTTTGTCAATCTGCTTTGAGTATAAGTGGGAGAAATTATTAGGTTAGTGTAGGTGACATTAGATGTCACGGACTACACGAGACATGTTGTAGTATACTTAAAAGCGGACTTTGAGTATAAGTGGGAGATTGTTGGGATTATCTTTGGAAAGTATGCTTTTACTTTGTATAATCAAAACCTAATTTTTGGACTTATTTCTTGAAATAAATTGTTTATCATCGATGCTTTAAATATCATTGAATGTTACATATATTTCTTTGATAATCGTTCAATAAATCGTACTTGTTACATTGTAGTTAATTTAGTGATACCGGATCACGTAAGATTAAATTAACGGTCCCTTGTAACTAAAAAGTACGCCATTTCACGACCTAGATGGAAATGAACAACCCATCGTGAAAGGTTGGGCTCAAATTGGCTTGTCTTGACCAAGAGATTACACTAGTGCATGGTGATGCCTTTGAATAGGACCTCTGAGGAGGATAAATTCTTGTAGCCCGAACAAGGAAGAATTAGACCTCAGTGGTTCGTTATTTCTCAATCTTCGTTCCTTAAATAGGATCACGTGTGGTTGGTAACTATTGCTTTGACTTATCATGGGTAGAGAATCAGCGAGATTCAATACTTTTTATCTTGGGCAATATTATTGGTCACATGTGATGGCTAAGATTTAATACGAAGAATCGGTGTAAGTACGCTTTTGTTTGATTTGCTCCTTGGGAGGTTCATAAGCTTTATCATACCAAATCTTGCAAGTGGAATTAGTTTTCGGTATGGATAATAATGTTGAACCGTTCCTTGACCAAGGACAAAAGATATTAATTAACGAAAAGCTATTTCAGTGGCTTGAATTAATTAATGAGCTAGATAATCTTAAACACGGGAAATAATAACCGAGAGCCATATTGACTGTAATATGGGTTAAGATGGATAGTGCAATATTAATTATGAGTGGGATTAATTAATATTTATGGACTTGAATAATATTGTGGCTCAATATTGATAATTCAAGATCCATTGGAAGGTCCAATCTTAATTCTCCTAAAGGCCCCCTGAGTAGCCCAACATATAGTCCAATAACTGAAAAAGGTGATTAAAATAAAATAAATATTGTTGCTTAATTTTTCCTATTATTTTCGAAAATTATGGATAAGAGGGGAGAAAGATTTTCTTTGAATTTTGTTATGGAATGAAGATATGTATTCTTGGAATACAAGATTATCTCATTAAATTCAAGAAATCTCCCACTTGGTTATTCATAGAGTTGGTTCGAAAATTTTGAAATATAGAGGGCAAGAAAGATTTTCTTGAAAAGATATTATGGAAGATATGTATTTCTTGAAATACAAGAATATCTCATAAATTCAAGAAGATCCAAATCTTGGAATCTTGGACCCCATATTTCGAAAATACCATAATATTGGTGAGGTGAGATTTTTGTGGAATATTATAATTATGGGAAAAAGAATATAAGAGATATATTCAAGATTTCTTGGAGATCAAGAAAAGTTTTTCCCACATTGTTTTTCTACCAAAAATTTCGCCCATCACCTAGGTATAAATAGGGGATGACTCTTTCATTCCCAAGTACAATTCCATGTGCTGAAAAAATTAGTAAATCCACAAAGGTGGTGCAACATAATTTATTTTCCTTTTGTTAATTGTTCACAAGTGTCCTACCACCGGATAGTCGAACATGGATTAAGGGAATACTTGGGAAGTTCTTTTGGTTAGTCTAATCAGCCAGATCACTGCCATCCCAAGAGGTACGTTCACGTAAACTCGTATAATTTCGCATGCTTAGGATTTACGTGAATTAATTATATGCATGATATGTTGTTAAATTATTATTTGAATTAATATATGATTAATTCATGCTAGTAATAATTATAAGAATTAAATTTGTATTTAAATATTCACCCCGAATAGATCTGTGCAAATCATTCCCCAACAAGTACGTCTTGCTTGATTTATCCCCTTGGTGGGCTCATATCCTTTATCATGCCAAATCTTGCAAGTGGAAATTTATTTCCGGCATGGATAATAATGTGGAGCTGTCTTTACTCCAAGGACAAAGATATTAATGAATATAAAGCTTGTTCAGTGACTTAATTAATTAATGGACTAAGATAATCTTAAACGCGGGAAATAATGACCGGGAGCCATGTTATATGTGAAATCGTAATATGGGTTAAGATGGATAGTTCAATATTAATTTTATAGTGGAGTAAATTAATATTAATGGACTTGAATAATATTTGGCCCAAAATATTAAAACTTCATAGTCCATTGGAGGTCCAATCTTAATTCTTCTAAAGGCCCCCCAAATAGCCAAAATAAAGTCCAATTAATGAGAGAGAAAAGAAAATATTATTGCTATATTTCCACTTAGTAATTTTCGAAATAATTGTCTATTAAAGGAAGAAAAGATTGTCTTGATTTTCTTTTAGATATTTTATGGAAAGAAATAATTATTGTGGGAATACATAATTATCCCATAAATTCAAGAAGTCAAATCTTGACTCCTTCTATGGTGTATTTTTTTGAAAATAATGGGTAGAAGAGGGGAAAGAGATTTTTATGAAAAATTTAATTAAGGAGAAAAGAATATAGGAGATATATTCAAGATTTCTTGGAGACCAAGAAAATATTTTCTTCCTTATTTTCTTGACCTAAAATTTTGAACCCCTCCTCCCTATTTATAGGGGATGAGCTCTTCATTCACAAGTGCAATTCCATGTGTTGAAAATATTAGAAATCCACAAAGGTGGTAGCAAAATATTTAATTTCTCTCCCATTAAAACCGTTCGTTGAAATCTTCCCACCGGATAACGTTTGTGGACTTTGGAGATATATTTGGGAAGACTCTTGGGTTGATTCATCCGTTTGATCTTCAAGAGGTTAGTAATTCCGTAACTCCTAGTTCCGCATGTTTAGGATTTACGTGAATTATGTGTACACATGTTGTTTATTATTATGTTGAATTGATTTAGGATTAATTCATGTTAGTAATTAACTGTTAATTTAAATATGTATTTAAATAATCACCTCGAATAGATCCGGGCACCCCGATTTTCCCAACATTAAGGGCCTTAAAAAAATTTCCAATTTCGACACCCCTTAAGGGCCTTAATGTTTCAACGTCTTTATTTAAAAAGACTTCAAATTCGACACCCATTAAGGGCCTTAAAAAAATTTCCAATTTCGACACCCCTTGAGGGCCTTAATGTTTCAACGTCTTTATTTAAAAAGACTTCAAATTCGACACCCATTAAGGGCCTTAAAATTTTTTCCAATTTCGATACCCCTTGTGGGCCTTAATGTTTCAACGTCTTTATTTAAAAAACTTCAAATTCGACACCCATTAAGGGCCTTAAAAAATTTCGACACCCCTTAAGGGCCTTAAAAAAAAATTCAATTTTGACACCCCTTGAGGGCCTTAATGTTTCAACGTCTTTAAAAAGACTTCAAATTCGACACCCATTAAGGGCCTTAAAAAAATTTCCAATTTCGACACCCCTTGAGGGCCTTAATGTTTCAACGTCTTTAAAAAGACTTCAAATTCGACACCCATTAAGGGCCTTCAAAAATTTTCCAATTTCGACACCCCTTGAGGGCCTTAATGTTTCAACATCTTTATTTAAAAAGACTTCAAATTCGACACCCATTAACGGCCTTAAAAAAATTTCTAATTTCGACACCCCTTGAGGGCCTTAATGTTTCAATGCCTTAATAAAAAGGTAAATAACTCGACACCCTGGTGAGGGACTCAACACGAATAATACTTAAAATGTGAATGCTTCATTGATATAAAAAAGGGGTAAATCAACATAGATCATACATCACTTAGATCTACGCCGCCTAATCAAAACATCCCTATAGTAAAACCCAGTGGGAAGCCTATAGGCAGGAAAAAAAAGTATCGGTGAAGCGAAAAGAAAATACTTGCAACTTCTTTACTCCCCCTGCCTTCTCCTCGAAGCAGGTCTTCAGATATAAAATTTCTTCAGGTTGCAGACGTTCCAGGGGCGGGGTATCTGTCTCCCCTCCATATCCTGCAATCTGTATGCGCCTCCCTTTAAAGCCTGTACGACTTTGTACGGTCCTTCCCAGTTAGCTTCTAATTTCCCCCTATGTTTCAGGGCATCTGCTTGTCGAAGCACCAGATCTTCTTCTCTGAACTTCCTGTGAATCACCTTCCTGTTGTATGTCGCTCTCACTTGGCTTTTATACTTCCCTGCCCTTAGATGTGCGATTTCTCTTTCTTCTTCGAGCATGTCTAAATTCTCGCGCATCAGCTCCTCATTGCGCCTCTCGTCAAAATGTAGAAGCTTATGAGATTCAATCCCTACTTCTGCCGGAATAACCGCTGCTGCTCCATACACCAAATGAAAGGGTGATTCTCCTGTTGCCCTTCGCGGAGTGGTTCGGTAAGCCCAAATGAATGCTTCTAACTCATCCACCCATCTCCCTCTAGATTTATCTAGCCTGATTCGAATTCCATTTACAATGGTCTTATTCGTCACCTCTACCTGCCTGTTTGCTTGCGGATGGGCCACCGATGTGAATCTCTGCGTTATTCCTATTTCCTCGCACCAGGCTTGGACTATTGCCCCATTGAACTGAGTGTCATTGTCAGACACTAAAATCTTCGGTACTCCGAACCTGCAACAAATATTTCTCCACAAAAATCGAATTATGTTATTTTCGTCAATTTTAGCTAAGGGGATAGCTTCTACCCATTTTCTAAAATAATCCACGACAACTATCAAGAACTTCCTTTGCCCCGTTGCCCTTGGAAAGGGGCCCACCAAGTCAATCCCCCACCTAGAAAAAGGGCACGGGGTCTGCATCATGATCATTTCCTCTGCAGGTGTATGGATCAAAGGTCCAAGTTTTTGGCACTTCTCACATCTTTTCACCATAGTTGGCCAAAAGTAGCCTGCTCTCAACACCTTCCTTACTATGGACCTGAATCCAGCATGGTCCGCGCAACATCCTTCATGTATTTCCCTCAACATATATTCCCCATCATTCACGGACAAGCATCTCAGTTAAGGTTTCGTGAACGAGCGTTTGTAGAGGTGTTCCCCTATCAAACAAAATCGGGCCCTCCATCTTTGTCCTTTTCTCCGTCCTTGAGGGAGGTCTTCCCCATTCAAAACCTTTCAAATTTCTGTTCTCCAATCGTTCTCCTCTCCGATAGCTGCTATCGTGGGCAGGATCGCCTCATTTTCTGCACTTAAAACTGTGATGGAAGCCCCTGCTTCCATAGCTACTGAACTAGCTAATTTAGATAAGCTGTCAGCTTTAACATTCTGCTCACGTGGTATTTGGATTACCTCGAAAGTTTGGAATTTGTCCTTCACCTCCGCAACTCTCTCCAGGTACTTCATCATGTTGGGGTTATACTGAAAAGTATGCTTTTACTTTGTATAACCAAACTGAAGTTTCTTATTTATTTACTGAAATAAATTATTTAATCACTGTTGCATTAAATATGAATGAATGTTATATATGTTTATTGCAGACCCATTCAATAAGACAATACGTATTACGTTGTAGTTAATTTGGTGATACCCGAACACTGAAGATCAAATTAACAGCCCTCGTAATTAAGTACAAATTCACAACCCAGATGGAAATGAACAAACCATCATGAAAGGTTGAAGTGTGAGACCCAGATTGGCCTGTCTTGACCAAGGGATCACACTAGCGCATTTAGGTGCGCTGAATAAGGACCTAAAGGAGGACAAATTCTCCGGTACTGAATATACAAGAATTAGACCTCAGTGGTGCGTTGTTTCTTAATCTCCGTCCCTTAAATAGGATCGTGTGAAATTAATAACTATTGCTTTGACTTATGATAGGAAGAGAGTCAATGCGATTCGATACCTTATATCTTGGGCAATATTATTAATTACATGACGATTGCTGACATTTAATACGGAGAATCGAATGCAAGTACGTCTTGCTTGATTTATCCCCTTGGTGGGCTCATATCCTTTATCATGCCAAATCTTGCAAATGGAAATTTATTTCCGGCATGGATAATAATGTTGAGATGTCTTTACTCCAAGGACAAAGATATTAATTAATATAAAGCTTGTTCAGTGGCTTAATTAATTAATGGACTAAGATAATCTTAAACGCTGGAAATAATGATCGGGAGCCATGTTATATGTGAAATCGTAATATGGGTTAAGATGGATAGTTCAATATTAATTTTATAGTGGAGTAAATTAATATTAATGGACTTGAATAATATTTGGCCCAAAATATTAAAGCTTCATAGTCCATTGAAGGTCCAATCTTAATTCTCCTAAAGGCCCATCAAATAGCCCAAAATAAAGTCCAATTAATGAGAGAGAGAATAAAATATTTTGCTATATTTCCATGTCTATTTTTTTCCCAACAACTGGTATCAGAGCTCTTGTTTCGAGCTCTGATTTTTTAAATTGTTATTTAAATTGTTGGATATTAAATTGAAATTGGATAGTAGAATTGCTAGATCTGTTTTGCAGGTATCCAATTGTAATGGTATTTAGTGTGTTTTATTTTCATGCGTATAAATGAATGGTTTTTAATTCGACTCGTTCGAATTCATTTTTCTCGTGAGAAAATCCACGAGTAGATTAGGCTATTTTGATTTGTTCAATGTAATAGACTAGTATAGATTTAAGGTATTTATTTTTCGTTAAATAAATTGTAACCTGATCAAAGACGGAGATGAGTTAAAGATGGATGGGGGCAGTACGTAACTAGCGTGCCATGGCATAAAACATGCGAAGGGCCTGTAGCCTTATATGTGACAACGCCCTTTGTCTACGAACTTTAAACAGCTAGGTAAGATCGGCCCAGGCGAAAGCGTCGTCTTGTATGAAAAGATCTTGTGGCCCAGGCGTGGCAATAATCCATGGGCGCTTTGAAAAGCGAGAATTTTAAGCAAAAGTGCCTTGTGGCAGACATCTTGTGGCGCCCTTATTTCTTGAAGAACCACCCACGAACTTATGAGCGTCTGTGGCTGCCTTTAAGCAGCGTAAAGTATGTCCTTCGACCAGCGGCGACCGGATAACGAGCGGGCGTCCGGTCTTATTTAACGGCGTGGCATTTCAAAAGCGGAGTTCTTTTAAGGCGAGCAGTGGGAGAAATTGAGCGACGTTTCTTCCAAAAATCAAGTCAGAAAAAATCAAACCATGACGGTTGGATAATTTGTGCCCAATGTGTTTATTTTACGCTTTGATTGATTTTTATCTTTTGTATTTTCTTGTGCTTTATTTAATTTGTTTAAATGTGTTTGCATGAGAATTGCCCAACGAAAAATCTCAAATTCAAAAATCACTAAGTATGTTATGATAATTAATTTGTTTTGAGACAAATTAATTTTGACCTCCATGATTTATTTATTTGTGAAATCTTTTGGATAAATTCCCCTACGGGACGGTCAAAAGATAGCTTTCACATGAATAAATTTCCAAAAGGATGATTGTGAATTATTATTAGTGGCGACGATGACCCTCCAACGAGGCTCGATCAAAGCGAAGTAATAATTCTGTATTTAATCATGGTTATTACTTAGGTATAAAATTGATATTTTATATCTTCTCAAGTCCTGTCAATTTTATATTGGTCAAGTGGGAGCCGACTATTAATTTTTAATTAAAAGTTTGTAACTGTTCTTGTTTGTAACCTGCTTGAATGTGATTTAAATGATGACCCTCCCACGAGGCTTATTTAAATCTGTTTTGAGATGTTGGCTAATGCATGTTCATATTTTTTTGAGATTTTAATATGAATCATGTGATCGAATTATGTGATTTAATTTTGTGTTGATCTGGATATTGATACAAAATATATGTTTATTTCAGTTCATCATGTCGCAACCTTTTAATCCACTGTTCAATATACTGAAAGATAACCTCCTCACTGGTGAAAACTTTGTTGATTGGTATCGAAAACTCACTATTGTCCTCACTGCACAATGCCATAACTGGGTTCTTACTACACCCAAACCAGAAAAGCCATCTGACGAGTCAACCAAAGTGGTTAAGAAAAAATATGATAACTAGGAGCGTTCTAACGAAATGGCAAAGTGTACCATCTTGGCTTCAATGTTAGATGTGTTGCAACACCAACACCAAAACGTTGAGACCGCTGCGGAAATCATGGTCAATCTTAAAGCGATGTTTCAACATCAGAACCGTGTGACTCGACAGATCACCATGAGGGACATGCTTTCTATGAAAATGGTGGAAGGAACACCCGTAAGGGAACATGTTCTCCAGATGATGGCTCACCTCAACAAACTCGAGGTGCTTGGAGCTGAATATGACATTGAGACCCAGATCGATTTCATACTCCATTCCCTGCCCAAGAGCTTTGAACAGTTCAGGCTGAATTATCAAATGAATAATCAAAAGTTTACTTTGCCTGATCTGTTGCAAGCTCTTGTCTCGGCTGAAGAAATTTTAGGAGAGAGCAGTTAAGCCTTAGCGGCAGTTGGGCCATCCTCTTCTTCTAGGCCAAAGGGAGGCAAGAGGAAGAGGAAGCCCAAAAGTGAAAGCTAAGCGAACTCGAGTGTTGCCAAAGACAAAGGAAAGGTGAAGAGGGATGGTGGAGCAAAGAATCCGGCTAAGGGGAAGTGCTTCAACTGCGGTGAAAAGGGACATTGGAGGTCGGCCTGTTCCAAACCCAAAAGGAATGGAAAGAAAGGTAATTCACACTCACTAGTTGTTGAAACTTGTTTGGCAGAGTATGCTACCCATTCGTGGGTATTGGATACGGGATCCACTGATCATGTATGTTTCACATTGCAGGGTTTCAAGCAGACTCGGCGACTAAGTGAGAGTGAGATCCTCATCACGCTAGGCGATGCTACGAGAGTGGCAGCTAAAGCAGTGGGAGAAGTGCACCTGTCCTTTGGAGACAAAACGTTAATTTTAAGAGATGTTCTTTATGTTCCTGTTTTTTTGAAAAAACCTTATTTCTATTTCTAAACTGTTTATCGATGGATATTCTGTTCGTTTTAATAAAGATGTTACTGTTTTTCGTAACAATGTGATTATCTTTCGTGGAACTTTGAGGAACAATCTCTATACTATTAACTGTGCACATCACTCACAAAATGCATCCTATAATACATCTACTATTTCTTGTAAACGAAAGCGCTCGGCTGACGTGAACGAGACACTTCTTTGGCACCTATTATGGTCATATTAACACGAAAAGGATTCAAAGGTTGGTGAAAGATGGTTCTTTGGGGTCTCTCCAAATTGAGCCATTTCCGACTTGCGAATCGTGCTTGGAAGGTAAAATGACCAAGAGGGCATTTGGAGCCAAGGGGCTTAGAGCTAAAGAAGTGTTAGAAATCGTTCACACCGATGTGTGTGATCCAATGTAAATCAAAGCTAGAGGTGGCTACGAGTATTTCGTTACTTTTATCGATGATTACTCACGCTACGGATATGTTTCCTAATGAAGCATTAAATCTGAGACCTTTGATAAATTCAAAGAATTTAAGGCTCAAGCAGAGAATCATAAGGGAAAAAGTATCAAGTTTCTACGATCTGATCGTGGAGGCGAATACCTCAGCGATGAATTTCTGAACTACCTATCGGAAGTGGGGATTGCATCCCAGTTGACTGCACCCGGTATCCCTCAACAAAAAGGGGTAGCAGAACAAAGGAATAGAACACTTTTAAAAATGGTAAGGTCGATGATTAGTTATGCGGATTTACCAAAATTGTTCTAGGGTTACGCATTAGAAACAGCGGCTTATATTCTGAACCTAGTGCCATCCAAATCGGTACCTAAAACCCCGAGATAATTGTGGACGGGGCGCAAGCCCAGTTTCGGACACATCAGGATCTGGGGGTGTCCGGCATACGTGCTAGATAAGGAAGCCGGTAAATTGGATGCACGTTCGGAATTAAGGATGTTCATAGGGTACCCTGAAGTAACTAAAGGATGCATGTTCTATTGTCCCGAAGATCAAAAGGTGGTAATCAGTACTCACTTTAGATTTTTGGAAGAAGACTATATGAACAGTCGAAAGCCTAGAAGTGAAATTACCTTAGAAGAACTTAGGGGGCCAACTCCGTTGCCAACTGTACAAAATGATATACTAAACGTCACGCCTACACAACCGGAAACTCGTCATAGTGGGAGGGTTATCAGACAACCCGAGAGATTCTTGGGGATCGGAGAGTTTTCGGACTTGATCTTCGCAGAAGAATCAGATCCATGGTCCTACAACGAGGCGATCCAAGATAAAGATGCTCAATCTTGGCAAACAACAATGGAAGCTGAGATGGGTTCAATGGATCACAACAAGGTGTGGGAGCTAGTCGAACCAATTGATGGGGTAAAACCCATCGGATGCAAGTGGGTATACAAGAGAATAAGGGGACCAGGCGGAAGGGTTGAAACCTTCAAAGCAAGACTTGTGGCGAAAGGGTACACTCAAAAAGAAGGGATCAATTATGAGGAAACCTTTTCGCCCGTAGCCATGCTCAAGTCCATCCGCATTCTCTTGTCGATTGTTGCGCATCTAGATTTTGAAATCTGGCAAATGGACGTCAAGACAGCTTTCCTAAATGGAAATCTTGACGAAGAAATCTATATTCAACAACCTGAAGGCTTCATTGAAAAAGACTAAGAGCATCTGGTTTGCAAGCTCAGGAAGTCCATTTATGGACTGAAGTAAGCATCCCGAGCTTGGAATCAGTGTTTTGATCAAGTTATAAAATCCAATGGATTCGATCAAAACAAATTTGAAAGTTGTGTCTATAAAAAGTGTGACGGAGCTGCATTGGTATTTTTGGTACTATACGTGGACGACATTCTGCTCATCGGAAATGATGTAAAGGTGTTATCAGACGTAAGGGCATGACTGTCAAAACAGTTCGATATGAAGGACTTAGAGGAAGCCGATCACATCCTAGGGATCAAGATCACTCGAGATCGCAGGAAAAGAATGATCGGGCTTTCGCAAGCCTCATACATAGATACTATTTTGAAGCGCTTCAACATGCAGGATTCCAAGAAAGGCTTTATGCCCTACAGACACGGAATCCATCTATCCAAAGAGATGTGTCCCAAGACACAGAAAGAGATAGATGACATGAAGGGCATCCCTTATGTTTCGGCTGTGGGAAGCCTCATGTATGCAATACTGTGTACGAGACCGGATATCTGCTTTGTCGTAGGCATGGTGGCAAGATATCAAAGTAACCCTGGGAAAGAGCATTGGACTGCAGTAAAGAACATTCTGAAGTACCTGAAAAGGACACGGGACAAAATGTTGGTTTACAAGTCAGACATTCGGATCCCCATCGGTTACACAGACTCAGATTTCCAATCAGACATTGACTCCAGAAAGTCTACCTCGGGTAGTGTGTTTTGCATGGGGGGAGGAGCCATGACATGGAGAAGCGTAAAGCAGAAATGCATCACTGATTCTACCATGGAAGCCGAGTACGTTGCTGCTTGTGAAGCAGCGAAGGAAGCGGTTTGGCTCAAGAACTTCCTGGTGGACTTGGACGTGGTCCCGAATTTACCCAGCAAAATCACGGTCTACTATGATAACGCCGGAGCAGTTGCAAATTCAAGGGAACCGAGAGCCCACAAAGCCAGAAAACACATTGAAAGAAAATACCATCTCATACGAGAAATCATTAAGAGAGGAGACATTGAGGTGGCTAAGATTGCATCGAAAGACAACCTAGCAGATCCATTCACAAAAGGTATGCCTCAGAGTACATTCGAGAGACATGTGGAAGGAATGAGTGTCAAGGACGTTGCCAATCTGCTTTGAGTATAAGTGGGAAAAATATTATTAGGTTCGTGTAGGGTGACATTAGATATCACATAGAACACGAGACATGCTGTAGTATACTTAAAAGCAGACTTTGAGTATAAGTGGGAGATTGTTGGGGTTATACTGAAAAATATGCTTTTACTTTGTATAACCAAACTGAAGTTTCTTATTTATTTACTGAAATAAATTATTTAATCATTGTTGCATTAAATATGAATGAATGTTATATATGTTTATTGCAAACCCGTTCAATAAGACAGTACGTATTACGTTGTAGTTAATTTGGTGATACCCGATCACTGAAGATCAAATTAATGACCCTCGTAATTAAGTACAAATTCACAACCCAGATGGAAATGAACGAACCATCATGAACGGTTGAAGTGTGAGACCCAGATTGGTCTGTCTTGACCAAGGGATCACACTAGCGCATTTAGGTGCGCTGAATGAGGACCTACAGGAAGACAAATTCTTGATGATCGAATATACAAGAATTAGACCTCGATTGGTGCGTTGTTTCTTAATCTCCGTCCCTTAAATAGGATCGTGTGAAATTAATAACTATTGCTTTGACTTATGATGAGAAGAGAGTCAATGCGATTCAATACCTTATATCTTGGGCAATATTATTAATTACATGACGATTGTTGACATTTAATACGGAGAATCGCGTGCTAAAACGCGTCTTGCTTGATTTATCCTTGGTGGGCTCATATCATTTTATCATGTCAAATCTCGCAAGTGGAAATTTATTTATGACATGGATAATAATGTTGAAAGTTGTTTTTCTTTCAAGGACAAAGATATTAATTAATATAAAGCTTGTTCAGTGGCTTAATTAATTAATGGACTAAGATAATCTTAAACGCGGGAAATAATGACCGGGAGCCATGTTATATGTGAAATCGTAATATGGGTTATAATGGATAGTTCAATATTAATTTTATAGTGGAGTAAATTAATATTAATGGACTTGAATAATATTTGGCCCAAAATATTAAAGCTTCATAGTCCATTGAAGGTCCAATCTTCATTCTCATAAAGGCCCCCCAAATAGCCCAAAATAAAGTCCAATTAATGAGAGAGCGGAGAAAATATTTTGCTATATTTCCATGTCTATTTTTTCGATAATTTGTAGATAAAAAGGAAGAAAAGATTGTCTTGATTTTCTTGTAGATATTTTATGGAAAGAGATAATTATTGTAGGAATACATAATTATCCCATAAATTCAAAAAGTCAAATCTTGACTCATTTTGCCTTGTAATTTTCGAAAATTATAGGTTGAAGAAGGGAAGAGATTTTTATGAAAAATTTAATTAAGGAGAAAATAATATAGAAGATATATTCAAGATTTCTTGGAGATCAAGAAAAGATTTTCTTTCTTATTTTCTTGACCTAAAATTTCGAACCCCTCCTCCCTATTTATAGGGGATGAGCTCTTCATTTCCGAGTGCAATTCCATGTGTTGAAAATATTAGAAATCCACAAAGGTGGTAGAAAAATATTTATTTTCTCTCCCATTAAAATCGTTCGTTGAAATCTTCCCACCGGATAGCGTTCGTGGACTTTGGGGATATATTTGGGAAGGCTCTTGGTTGATTCATCCGTTTGATTCTTCAAGAGGTTAGTAATTCCGTAACTCCTAGTTCCGCATGTTTAGGATTTACGTGAATTATGTGTACGCATGTTGTTTATTATTATGTTGGTTTCGGAACTACCCTATTCGAGGTGATCAGTTCCGAGATTATAGGAACCAATCCCTCTCAGTTCGCAACCATTCCGTGTGAGAGTCTTCTTTCTTAGGGCCGCCAGCTATGTCCTCCTTTAAGGGCCCAAGAACTGACCTTTCGAGCTACTTGGGGCTTTTGGGACCTCGGCCCATTGCAGCGGCTATTGGGCTTGGTCCCTCCAGGCCCAAGATTCTTATTTTATAATCCCTTCTATTCAGACTCATTTCCGGTGTCTCCCTGGCCCAACTCCTTGGGCTTAATTCTTTGTTGACTCGTCTTGATCAGGTTGACCGTTTGACTATCCACGCGTCACATTCATAGTGGCCTGCCAGAATATTCCCCATCAATATATATATGTTGTTTTGAGACATTTTCTTTAGATAAACCCCCTTATAAGAGCTTGTAATCCTTCCAACTTACCTGATGTATGCCTATCATTTTCAAAAGTGAAACCAAGCAACAAAACACGGGGGAAGCTTGATGAATTAAGGGCATGTTTGGCTCAACTTATAAAGCTCTTTAAAACAGCTTATAAGTTGACTCTTTAAATTTATTTGGTAAAATAAAATGTTTAACCTCTTTATAAGCTCCAAAAAAAATAAATTGAGATCCCAATTTATTTTACTAAAATTGTACAAGACTCATCACTCCAACCATAGCCAGACCCTGTCCGAATCCAGCCCAACCCAACCCGTACCCACCCGGTTCGAATCAAACCCGACCCGAACATAAGCTTTATTAGTTAAACTCATTAACAATTTATAAACTACTTAAAAATTACATCTTACAAGCTCTTAAAACAATTATAAGATGTTTAAAATAAGTTAGCCAAACGGGCTAAAAGACACGAAGTTTGAATCACAGCTAAAATAAAACATGATGTAACAGGTTTGTAGCTATAACAGGTAAAAACAGAGTATGCCGAACGTTGAAAGATTGCCCCACAAATGAACACTTTAGTCTCTCGAATAGGAATCACTCTGAGAACTCTCGAAACAACAGTAATAGGAGCTCGAATTTCTGCATATAAGAAGAACACTCATAAGAATTGATGGAGAATAACGTTAATGGAGAATTCAAGAGCGAAAGCAATTGAGTTTTACCTGGACATCATCACTGTCTGCCATTTTTGGAGAAAGCCTGCCCCTTTTTTTTAGAGCAAAGAGAACGCCTGCCTTAACCATGGCATATTCTAGATTGTAAAAATTTATTTATGAGATAATATTTGTTCATTAAAAGTATCTCTAGTTCATTAACAGTAAAGAAAACAGTAAAACTTAATTATAGTGCATGGATATATTGATGCAGGAAGCTAGTAAAAAAAAGAAAGGGCAAGATACCTTATTTTTTGTATTTTAGACAGTATGCAACAAGGCCTCAACTCTTTTATCTTTGCGCCAGTTTGAGATCAACAAATCTGTTTAGTACCATCATATACAAGTAATAATCGAGAAAGGCAGTCAAGAACCAACCTATAAAACATTCAAAATACTCATTCCAAAACATTCGATGCTTACCTTTTAGTACCAGCAAATGCTTTTTTTTTGCAACAATGTGAAGGTTAAAAAGCAGAAGATCAGATTTTGACAATTCCCAAGTGGACTTCTAAACACAGTTTTCCAGAACATCTAATGCATGTCCATGCTCGCGTATACACGCAGTTAACGAATCTAATCCATCATAAACGAAGCATTCTTCAGGATAACCGCGGTCACCATTGCAAAACACACGCATACCATCACTGAGTTCAATCCAACTACAACCGGGCGATTTCTTCACATCTTGTTGCCTCATTTTATGTCTCAGTTCTTCCACTTCTGCATATCTTCCAGCTTCTCCATAAACATTAGACATCAAAACATAATTACCACAATGCCCCGGTTCAAGCTCAATCACCCTCTGTGCAGCCACCTCAGCCAGGTCAGCATTCCCATGGAGCTTACACGCGGACAATAATGCCCTCCATACAACCTGATTAGGCTCAATTTCCATATCTGATATTAACTTAAAGGCCTCCTCGAGCTTTCCAGCTCGACCAAGCATGTCGATCACACACGCGTAATGTTCGATAACTGGAGTGACACCATACATGGGCCCCATCTCAGCAAGAAGCTCTCTCCCTCGGTTTAAAAAGCCCGCGTGACTACAAGCTGCTAATACTCCAACAAAGGAAACCTCATCAGGCTTCAATCCATCATCAATCATGCGAGAAAACAAACTCAATGCCTCTTTTCCAAACCCATGCATACCATACCCCATCACCATAATGTTCCACGAAGCGACATCCTTAACTCTCATACCATCAAAAACTTCACGAGCTTCCCTCATACTTCCACATTTTGCATACATATCCATAACTGCATTAGCAATGTACATGCTACCTGCCTTGTCCAGCTCGTGTTTGATCATATAACCGTGTATCTCTCTACCACGCACCAACGCCGACAGGTGAGAGCAAGCAGGAAGAACAGCAGTAACAGTCACTAAATCGGGCTGGAACCTTGAATTCAACATTCCCATCAACAATCTTAAAGTCCCTTCATGATCTCCACATTGTTCATGAACACTAATGATGGAGTTCCATGAATATATATCCTTCTCAATCATGTTTTCGAAAACCAACAATGCATCCTCTAGCTGCCTGCATTTACCATACATATCAATCAACGCATTTGAAACCGCTATTCCCAAATCATCCCCCATTTTTATGGCAAATGCATGAACTAACTTCCCATTGAAAACATCCCCTGCCAATGCTATAGCTGACAATACTCCAGTAACAGTGAACCTGTTCGGAACGAGCCCCGTCTCAGCCATCCTCCTAAAAATCATCAAGGCCTTACTAAACTCCCCAATCTGCACATAACCGTTAATCATTGCATTCCAAAGAACAATATCATCTTTCTCAGGCAATTTATCAAACACCTTCAGTGCATCATCCATCATATCAAATTTTAAGTAAGAATGCACCAAACCACTGCCTATAAACAAATCGAAATTCAGCCTAAACTTAAACAACAACCCATGAATATTTTTCAAATCCTCAACATTCGAACAAGCCTTAATCGCACAGGGGAAAGTAAACTTATCAGGGGCTACGCCTAACAAACGCATTTGACAGTAAAACTCAAACGCTTTCAATGGAAGCTCATTAGAGGCTAATCCAGCTATAATTGAATTATAAACAAACACATTGTGAACATGGGTCGACAAATTGAAAACAGATACAGCGTCTCTAATGGAGTTGCATTTCGAGTACATGTTGATAAGGCTGGTGGCGGAGAGTGGAGAAGCGAGATGGCCATTTACGAGCATGAGGGAGTGGAGTTTCCTTCCCTTTGAGAGTTCTTGATTCTTCGCGCATGATTGAAGCAGAGCGATGCACGTTTGGAGATTTAGCAATTCACTTGGTTTGGAAGAGAATTTCCGGGAGAATATGAAATTAGTATTGTGTAAATGAATTGCTAAGAACATTAGTTTGTTCATTGCAAGGAATGTTTTTCACTAATTCAAATTTGCAGAGAATGGCCGGAGAAAGGTGGAGCTGGAGACTGAAATGTCCGAGTTGACGAGTTCCGCCGGGAGAGAGGCGGGCCATTATGGGCCTTCCGTTGTAAAGATTGAATTGTGGGCCTGCACCAAAAGGCCATGACATGATATATGAGGCCCAATAAATTAACACCCCCATCTATGGTAATTACACCTAGTACTAATTTTTTTTTAAAAAAAATTACAAAGATTTTGGAAATCGCTTTTTGAGAGGTTGTAAAGAGTTTTAATCAAAATGTGGCAAGTATTAAAATTATTATATATAATTATGTTTTCAATTTGAGTGGAAACTATTGATCTAACAACAAGTATTACATGTTATTTGACGAGAAATGCTTGTATGAATCCAAGTTCACGTTAATTTTTTTAAAAATTATTATTATTATTATACATACAAAGTATCGTCATTTAAAAAAAAAAGCAAAGACAGTGTATAATGTATAATTGTGATAAAAATGTATATGCTTTAAAATGACACTTGAAAAATATAATTCATGTGAAATTATATTCATTTTAATGTGGAGGTAAAGATCATCTCAACCATTTTAATGTTTCATTTCGTATTTCACTGTTTTTAATATATGATACATGCAATAATTTTATTATGATTCATTATTGAAGACATATGTCATATTTTAAAAATAATAAAATATAAATTAAAATATTAAAGTGAAATAGGTGATCTCAAATGATATTGCAATCAATATAAAGCTTCCATCATGAATATAAACTAGTACTTTATTATTTTAGGATATTAAAAGTATTTATTATCAGGCTTAGAAAGATAAAATTGTCAAGTTAAAAGTTTAAAAGAAAATACTAATTATAGATCACAAATCAAAGACTATACATATGATATTGGTGACATCTCGTCATTCATAACTATTAAAATTTCCCCGTCGTGCTATGCACGATAACATATTCAAAACTATTTTATATGAAAATAATTTTTTTTATAAATTTTGCTCAGGAAAATTTTACGGTGATTCAGTATCACTGTTTAGAACACAAAGTAATACTGTCTAACATACAATGTATCACTGTTTAATATTTTAAGAAAAAAAATACATAAAAAATTAAGTAATTTTTAAATGGCGTGTTAAAATGTGATATTTCGTAAACTCTTTTTTCTTTAATAATTTTATTTGGAATAAATTCAAGATAAAATATAATATAATACGAAACTAGGTTGGATTTGTGTTGATATGTTCGAGTAGTTATCAAAAATACTTTTGAATAAATTCAAGATAAAAAATATAATTGTAAACACAAATTTCATATTTAACATATGAATAAACACAAAAAATGAATTGCAAAGATAATTTCTTGTATTGATTATAATTTTGAGTACAATCTCTAACTTGATCCCTAACTTGATCCTCTGATTCTCTCTTCGATCTTGACTTCCGAATTTTATCCGTGGCTTGAATTTCGGACTTTGTAATATTAATCCAAGGGGTTTCGCACAAGAACGCGGATCTAAGAGGTTTAGCATCGTAATCTTAGATCGAATATCGTTCTTGACTTATTTCCGGGGGGCTTTTGAGAAGAACGCGGATCCAAGGGTTTAACACCTTGATCTTGGAACAAAGATTGTTCTTGCTTGATTAAAGATCGTTCTTGCTTGATTTTCGAGGGACTTCCCTTGCTTGATAATATTGTTTTTGCTTGATTTTCAAGGGAAGTCTTGGATCAAAGATCGTTCTTGCTTGATTTTCGAGGGACTTCCCTTGCTTGATTTTGATAATATTGTTCTTGCTTGATTTCCAAGGGAAGTCTTGGATCAAAGATCGTTCTTGCTTGATTTTCGGGGACTTTCCTTGCTTGATTTCCGAGAGGGACTTCCCTTGCTTGATTTCCGAGGGACTTCCCTTGCTTGATTTTGATAATATTGCTTGATTTTCGAGGGAAGTCTTGGATCAAAGATAGTTTTTGCTTAATTTTCGAGGGACTTTCCTTGCTTGATTTCCGAGAGGGACTTCCCTTGCTTGATTTCCGAGGGACTTCCGAGAAGAACGCTACGAGAGGGACTTCCCTTGCTTGATTTCTGAGGGACTTCCGAGAAGATCGCAGATCCAAGACGCTTAGCACCACGAAGAACTCGAAGAACTTCCTTGAAGAACTTCCACATGGAGAACATGGATCCAAACGAAGAACTCGAAGAACTTCCTTGAAAACCATATGGAGAACACGGATCCAAGAGGTTTAGCACCTTGAAGAACACCTTGAAGAATTACTTTGAATCCAAAACTCGATCGCTAGGACTTACGAATTTTTGTGTATTCAATATTTGTGTGTCAAATTAGAGGAATGAGACCCCTTTTTATAGGTGTGGAATATGATCCTTACCCTAGATTTGACGGGCTCGATTTGACGGGAAGAAAAGATTTGGAGTTATCTAGAAAGATTTGATGGGCTCCACAGTTTTTGGACTGAGCTTGATTTAATTTATTGGACTTTAACGGCCCAATTTGTTTTATTGGACTTTGGAAGCCCAATTATTTATTGGACTTTAGACCCAATTTGATTTATTAGATTTTAGAGGCCCAATTTTATTTATTGAACTTTAGATGCCCAATTTAATTTACTGGACTTTAGAGATCCAATTTAATTTAACGGACTTTAGAGTCCCGATTACATCATCAATTATTTATTTAATTATTTCAGAAATTAATCATATATTCCCAATAAATAATACATTCAATTGATTTTTAGCATATAATTTCCACGTGTCGCAATTTAATTCATGATTAAATTTATTCGCTTACAATAATATAATAAGAATCTAAGATGAATATGTGGTGATATAATCTAGTAATCATCGTAAAATATTTTTTACAATAAGTATCCTAATAATTATTAATATATGTCCTAATTAGGCAATAATGTTAGCGCGAAAATTTATTATTCAACATTTATTTAAACATGTAATTCATATGTATATAATATATTGGAAATATGATTTGAAAATAATCTTAACTTTGACTTCATGATTCGATTCATTTTCAAGCGAAGTATTTAATGGAATTGGCACCAACTTTCGTAGTGATGATCCAATTTTTTTAAAATCGGGGATATGATGATATAAAATGATTCAATAAGATATTTCTAATGATATATGTGTATGCATACTGTTCTTTCAAAAGAAAAGCGCAAGTTTAAGTCTCTTCCTTGGCGGCAGCAGCCGGAGGTGGAGGTAATGTTCTTTAGAAAGGTCTAAGCCTCTTGTAGGGGCGAACAACAACCTCAATGAAGCAGAGGGAGTGGTGGTGGCGGTGGCGGTGGAGCCGGCAGCGGTCCTAAGCCTGATGATTCCACATTCCCCAATTCGCTGTGCACAATTTAATATGATAAATTAACTAAATGTAGATGAATAAATTGGTAAAGTACTTTCATTTCTCATTTGCCATTTGTCATTTCAGAGTTTGATTCAGAACTTGAATACTTCTCCTCTTCTGCCATTTGAATGACTATAAGTTTCATATTTGTACCAGAATTAAGTAATAATTTATATATCAATAATTTTTTTGATATTTGCAACAATGAGCCACTATATTAGGCCTCAGATCAACCACCATCGTTAAGGTTTGGGCCTCAGATCAACCACCATCGTTAAGGTTTGTGGAGAATGACATGAGGCTCATTTATAGACATCAGACCACCACCATGACCACGAAGATGACTACCATGAAGATCCATGAAGATATCATGAAGATGACTACTATGAAGATATTCTTTATAGGCTCGGACCAACGCCGTTAGTAAATTATGGGGAGAAATGAGTACATAAGTTCTGGTGAGAGTGACCACGATTGGCGAATGTGAGATTTTTGCAAAGCACAAGTTATTTATTATTATTAAAAGAGATAAAATAATTTTTTTTAATGAGGATTGAATAATAAAATAATGACATGTGATGTAAGTTAAAACTTTTAATGTAGAAAAAATAATGACATACAGTATAATTTTGAGATATTTAAATAATGTAGTTTAAAGTCAAAATATCTCTTTATTGTCATTAAAAAAAATATTGAGTATAAATCTTTGAATAGTGTAGTTTAAAGTCAAAATATTTCTTTACTGTCATTTTAGAAAATATCGAATATAATTTGGCACAGATTTTTAAAGTAAATGTTGAATCAAACTTGGGATAGAGAGAATAATAGGTAATAAATTAAAATTTTGAATATAATTATTTTAACACTTTTTAGATGATTTTCTAATGATATGTCTATTTCAATATATATATATAAAAGTTCACATATTAAATAAACGGTAGATACTTCTTTAATTTAACAGTTGAGAATGTTTTTTAGAACATTTTACAAATTAAATATTTAATAGTCATTTCAAAAAGATGTATTCCCCTAGTATGTTGTACAATATTCAATATAAGTGTATTAAATATTTTAATTAAGAAAATTGGACAACATTTCAACTTATAATTTTCACAAATTCTCCCATGAAACTTGGTCATAACATGAAATTTATACTATTGCTTACTACTATTTTTATAGGTAAATTCGTACTATTACACTTATAAATTGGTACCATTATTTTTATAAACTAATAATATAGCATTTAATATTATAATCTCAGTTTATAGGTATAGTGATATTAACTTATAAATGTAATGATATAATTTCATACTATAAATAAATTTAACTGGAGAACTACATAGTAAGAAAACTGAAAATCCCCCAAAAGTTCATTATTCTCATGGTTTAAAAAAAAACATTTTGAAGAAAAGATCAATATTCTTTCCTTTGTTCTATATCATACACCTTCCATGGCCACACTATAGGTATACAATATGTGTGTATATCTCATTCTGCAATTAAGTTGTGTGAAAATGGGGCAATCCCTCAAGAAATTTGGTGTTCTACTTCTTCTCCTTCTTTTTTTTAAAAAAAAAAAACCTTCTAAAGTGTTAAGTTTTTGGAAATTTACTTGTTTTAATTTGAGTTATAATAATTGGTATTCATGCAATTCGAGGAACTCTGAACTCGAGGAAAATTGAAGCTTTAAGATGTGTGTTTGCAATTCCAAGATATGTGTTCGCAAACATCAAGTGAAAAGGGAAAATGAAGAAAAATCCAGCAGAAGCATTATACCTTAAGATGTAGGAGGTGGTGTTTAGTTCACGGGACTAAATTGATTATGTGTGTTAAGATTATGTGGGATTTAATAAAATTTAATTGATTGGATTAAATTTATTTGAATCAAGATATACGTTTAGATTGTAGAATTGGATTGTGGGACAAAATGAGATACCTATTGAAATGTCATAAATAACCTTAAATTGAATTGAAACAACAACCCTTTATTCTTATGAATCTATTCAAACAATAGAAGGATAATTTGTAATATTGCATTTGAGATATGTTCTATCTCACATTTCACATGGAATTGACATATTCCTCCATAGTGAAATTTAATACGTTTTTTATCCGGACTTGAAATATATCATGGACTCTCATTTTACAAACTAAACAAGGAATTAATTGAGATTAAATTCTAATCATGGTCTAATAAACCCCGCAAACCAAACGGGGCTTTAAATTAAGAGGCATCAAACTCCAACCAAAAGAAGAAAAAAAAGTAATGGGATGGCGGTGTATTAAACTATTAATAATTAATAGTATCAGGGGTGTTTTTACTCGTGTTGATGTATTTATCAATTATGGGGTGCGAATAACCAGGGCCCATGGGAGAGGTGTGTTATTTGGGTTTCGGTCGACCCAGCCCAATACGCTTTCTGAGAGGTTTTAAAAGTTTCTTAACTCAAAATGTGGCGACTATATTAAATTATTATATATCATTATGTTTTCAACTAGAGTGGAATATATATTAATCTAACAATAAATATTACTCTCTCCGTCCCAAACTTAACCTTACAGTTTCTGTTTCGGACGTCTCATACTTAACTAACAATTCTCTTAAATGAAAATACTCACTTTATCACATAAAATACTAATAAATAACTCTTTATACCCCAATTATTCATCCTTTATCACATAAAATACTAATAAACAATTTTTTTTACCACAACACTTTATCATTTTATCATTTTTTTTAAAACTCCAGCACACAGTGTCTGTAAGATTGAGTTTGGGACAAAGGGAGTACATATTATTTTACGGCAAAAATTTATGGAAATCCAAATTCAGATAAACTCTTTATCTTAAACTACAGTGCATAGTGCACACTTACTATTTTGTTTACCTATTTCTAATGTGGTTGTTTAAAAATTAAATATCTTTTAAATAAGTGTAATATATATGTATAACAATTATAGGATAGTACACACTAAAAAAAAGTAATTCTTTGGTGAAATTTGTTTATAGTATAAAATTTAGGGGAATTAGCATTCTAGTACAATGAGACCAATTTTATTGCATTCTTATACAAAAACTTTTTGAAATTTCATTTCAATACAATTTGGACAAAATTGCCCCTCTGTCACCAAAATGTCCTCATTTTCCACTTTTTCTTCTGCAAAAACTGCAGTGATGTGACTGCACTAGCAGAAAACCTGCAGTGAACAGTATTTGGAATTCAATTTTTTTTTACCCTTTAATGCAAACTCTATATTGTAAGTGCAAATTCCTATTTTTGACTTTTAACTATTTTTAATCTTTTTTTTCTCTCTTCTCATATCCTTCTTTTTCCAAATAAATGTGAATTTTAAATTTAAACATGAGTTCTAATTTTATGAATGGTTTGCACTTATTGGTCAATGTTTTGCACTAATTTGTGAGTTATTTGCACTTGTATGTTAATAGTTTGCACTGATCTCGTGCATAGTTTGTACTAATATGAATAATTTGCACAACAACCTCAGTTTCACCGGAAGCCTAATACCTTTTAATAAAACAACTAATACATTTCAATAAAACAACTAATACCTTTAAATAAAACAATTAATACCTATATTTTGCTAAAAAAACAACTAATATCTTTCAACAAAACAACTAATACATTTTAATAAAACACCTTATACATTTAGCAGCCATTATCAAGGAATTATAGCAACAAAAAAACACCTAAACACCTAATTAAACATAAATTATCAAGGTTCTTACAATTCTGCAAATTAATACAATTCATATTTCCACATAAAATTTAGCAGCCATTATCAAGCAGCCACACCTAAACAATGAGGCATAAAACTGGATAATTTATCAGATGATGTAACCAATATAATGATTATGAAATAGAAAACTTTCTAATTTAAACCATGATCCTACATTTTAAAGTCCTGAGCATAAGCATCAATCTCCTTCTCAAACATAGCCCATTTACACTTTAAACACAAAGAATCAGTAATTAAGAATCAAGAACAGAGCAATAACTAAGCACTCAATAAGTGACATAAAATCAATATATTTCCATATAAATTCAATGTTACCTAGCTTGCTCGTCTGCCATATAAAGTTCAGATAGCGTTTTGAAATTAAAAATAAAATGAGTAACATTCCTGTGAACCAGATTTATGCATGAACTTGATCACTGTTATATGTAAAAAATATCATTGTTATGCACAAAAACTTCCACAGCTTAAAAATATAAAGTATTTTCTAAACAATGATTATTTTTGTTCACAATATTGATAATTTTTATACATTATAGTGAAATTTTTGTATATAATAGTGATACTAAAAAACTCGAGTTCACGGTGAACTCAGGTTCGCATAAATTTTTGTCAAATAAAAATAAAATAATTACCGATGTGATTTTTACCTATTTAATAAGCTATATAATAGATGAATGATTAATTTAAAAAATTTAAAAATTTACATCGATCAAATCCGAAAAGTTAAAACCCGGAACAATTTTAAAAGACGCGGGGTTAGATTGGTAAAAATATGTAGCATAAAATCAGAAATTTAAATGTCGAAGCTCAAAAAAGCGTATAAGTCTGTAAACCGCCATAAAGTTTGTTCCAGTTGGCACTTTGCAGGCTTAAAAGTTCTGAGGAGAGAGAGGGTAATTACTAACTCAGCTTTCTTCGGAGAACAAGGAATCGATTAAAATGGCAAAGGTTCTTCTTCAAATGGCGGAGGAGAAGAAGGATTCGATTCAAATGGCAAAGGAGGAGAAGGAGTCGAGTTCTTCAAGCTCCACAAATGGTGAAGTGACCATTTTCAGGGGAGGTCGAAAGGAAATTCAATTTAATTTCATTAGATATGATAATAATTATCGATATGATGGATTTCGAGTATACTGGCCCGCATGTGTAAGTAATTTATACATGAATTCAAATTATTCATCTTAGTTAATTTATCTATCATATTAAATTGTGCACAGATTTAGTTAATTTATCATATCATATTAAATTGTGCGCACAACGAGAATATGGAATCATCAGGACTGCAGCCGGTGCCACTCCCTCTGCTTCCACCTCCGGCGGCACCACCGACCGTCACTCTGCTTCCGCCTCCGGAGGCGCCGGCGGCCGTCCCTCTGCTTCCGCCTCCGGCGGCGCAGCAGCAAACTTCACATCTGCTCCAGAGGAAGAGAAAAAGGGAGAACGATGTTGTTCGCCCTACAAAAGGGCTTAGACCTTTCTAAAGAACACGAATCGGATTTATGATAGGGAGTTTTCTGAAAGAACACGAATCGGATTTATGATACACGCAATTGGTTTTCTGCAAGAGGTATACTACTGTTTCTTCAATAATTTTGTTTTCTGAGAGGATAATGTTTGATGTTTTGAGGAGCTGATTTTATTTTGGGAGATATGTAATGTCATCAACATTGTGCTTTGTTATGGTTTGTGGGATATAACATAGTTTAGCAAAATGTTTGAATATAGTAATCTGACATTCAGGGAACAAAATAGAAATTTAAAAAACAAGAACTCCATATTTGTCTCTGGATGTTTAACATCATCTTTAATTACCCATGTGTGTCATTGTGTGATGGCTGGTTTTCTTTGAGTTGTTGTGGTTTGAAGAGCTGCTTTCTAGTTACCAGTCAATTTGGACTGGCAATTAGGGGTTATCATCATGTGATCATGCTTGGTTTCAAGTTGATTTCAGGTCATGCTCAGTTATACATCACCAGGTAACTGAGCATTAGAGACATTGTTGTAAAGTTGTGTTAGATAACTTGTATCTGAGTTGGTCTGTGTTCTTGTTTCAGGTCATGCTCAGTTTAACTATCACCAGGTAATTGAGCATAAGAGACATTGTTGTCAAGTTGTTCTATAACTTATATCTGAGTTGGACTGTGTTTATCAAGTTGGTCACTCTTTGACAAAGAGTTTACTATTCTGCAAGTGTCAAATGGATTAAAAAAATTATTTCCTGCATTTGTTATCTTCATCTGGGAATTTTCCATTTGGTCATGCCCTATTTTTTCGGTTTTATGTTTTAAACTCTTTTCTATGATGCATGGTGGCGCCATGTATTTTCTTTGATTTAGTGCTTGTTTTAGAACACAAGTGTAATAGTTAGAATCACTTATTTTATGACTTTTTCAAAAAATAAGTGCTTCTAGAGTGCAAATTGAGGTTCAAAACACCACCTTACATATATGCATGTAAGTTGAGGTTCAAAACACCCCTTACATATATGCATGTGGTGTTGCCTGTTGGGTGTCTAAGTGAAGTAGCTAGGTGGCCTAGATTGAAACTGAATTCCTTTTATGTATCTTGTGTAGAAAATATGTATTCCCAGCCCAAAAATGTTTTGGAAGAGTTGAGGCATATAATAATAATACTGGTTCATAATCAGTTTGTCCATTCTCATTGAGGCCTAGTTTGCCATCTCATGATTTCGGAATGTAACAATTCCCAAAATCTCATGACTTCAGAAAAAATCCGACTCCCTCCTACCCATTAATTGTCCTTATTTTATTCCAAACCTTATTTTATTCTCTTATTTTATTCCAAACCTTATTTTATTCTCTTATTTTTATTCCAAATCTAGGCAAAAAAGTACACCTCATCCCCATCTCTCCAGTCATTGGTGATCAGTGACAGTGAGAACGATGACTATGGAGCCATCGCGTATCTATTATGTCGAAACTATTAGAGATTTTCAAAGGATTTTTTTCCGAAATTTGTAATTTTTCACAGAATTCTATATATTTTGGCATATAGTTTTCGAAATTAGTGATATATTTGACATATTGTTTCCGAAAACGATGACATATTTTAACAAACTAGGTTCCGAAATATACATAACGGGAAAAATTGAAAAATAAGTGTGAATGACAATTATACAATTTTCATTGTAAGTGTAGGTCTAAATCCTACACAAAACATTCAACATTCCTAACTTGATAGGATTTTGAACTAAGTTGTGGTAGTTCGGTAGTGGGACGACGCTGGAAGATAAAAACAACTGACCGATCACATAAAACATTCAACATTCTAAACTTTATAGATTTTTGAACTAAGCTAGGGTGGTGGAACAACTCTGGAGGATAAAGAATAACTGATCGAAAACTGTATTGTAAATATTTAGTTTTTAATAAAGTGGGAAGTAGTATTCAGTATTAGTTGTTAGTTTCTTTAGCTATTCAGAGAGGTATATGAGTCATTGTTTTCAATTATAATAAAATAATTTAAAACTAATGGGGGTATATCTCCTAATTAAGGGGTGTGAATAAACGGAGCTTGATAAAAAAATAATACTGGGCCCATAACAGAAGCCCATGATAGAGGCGGGCCATTAAAAAGGCTTTCCGAGAAGGCGGGCAATTAGGGGCCTTTCCGGACCTATAGCAGAAACTCATTTATAGATATAATTTGACTCTACAAAAGCAGGAGTTAACTTGTAGACATTATTAATAGTTAATACCATTCGATTAATAAAAAACTAAAAATAATGTTAATTAATTACTACTAATTAGTGCATTTATTAGTTTGTGACATGACTAAACTTTAACTGTTTTATGTGACTTTGTGTTTGACATGATGACATCTAATTCATATTTTACCTTTTTCTTTTCCTCATGGAGTAATGGTTTAAAAAAAGAAAATTGAATGTCGTATTTTTTTCCTAATATGCATGCACAAACACACAACATAAAAGGACTTTTTTTGCAGTTACACATCTGGGTATTGAATTAATCTTGACAAAATAACCTTCCAAGTTTTGGAAATTTACTTGTTTTGTTTGAGTTATAATACTTGATATTCATCAACTTCTCTCAAAGTTATATTTGGTTTTTAGTTATTCTCGCTCGCAATTATAATTCCTTAGAAAAATCCAACATTTTGAAAATTATGCCTCTGTAATACAACACATTATATATTATTTCAAATCACAATTTTTCTTGAGATATTTTTTCACAAATAATTTTTCTTTTATCTGTCAAAATAAATTTTAATAGATTATCTAAATTGTATATGGTATAACTTAAAAAGTTGATAAATTTTATGATTTTGCAGGAGAAAAGATAAAGAAATTAGAGTTATCATTTTAGAACTCACAGGCTAGGGGCCTGGGGCCGGAAAGTACTTCGTAAATACTGAGGATTGGAGCACAGCAGACTTCTATCATGCAGTTTGCAAAACCGTCGAGTATTTTTCAACATACTAATTTTAATTTTATTTGTTATTATATGTTGAAAAAAAAATCATAAAGAAAAATTAACAAAACAATTGATAGCCCACAATTTCCGGTGCCAAAAACTAGCACAATTAGACAAGCATACCAAGTAAGAATATTTAATACTTGTGATTGTGATATATATATATATATATATATATATATATATATATAGTAACACTTCTGATGCAATTTGGACTATATATTTCAATCAAACTCTTGTCTTTTTTTTTAAAAATCGTGAGTCATAAGATAAAACAACCGAAGGGTATTAGTTCATTTGATGAAATATATCCGCTATTATGTTGAAAAGTATTGGTTACAATTTGCATATTGCTTCAATTTTATCCTTATGAATTAGTCAAACTTTGATCAAAATTGAATCAGGACAAAATCGAAGATTTGGTTCACAGGTTTCAGCTTTTGGACTGGAGTTGCTCTCCTATTTGGTAATAAACAATTATATACACATATGTATTATATTATCTTCAACCAAATAAAAAGACCCTGTTTTTGGTAATTTAATTGGGTTGACTAATGTATTTTTTGCTAATTAGAAACATCATGAGCAACTGTAAGGCATAGGAAAGTCATTGACAAAGGAAGAATTTCAAAAAAATACTTCAATTGGTGATTCTTGAGAGTGGAATTGCTAACTTTGTTGCAAAAGAGATGATGTTGTATGTGTATGGAGTTCCAATCACTGCCTTGTTCATAAAGCAATGTTTGGTTCCCAAATACAGTCTTCATCCCTGCTGTCACTTCTGCCACTGTTTTTTTTTTCTAGCAAAACTTAACAAGATTTGATCATATTAATTTTCATTTACATTTGTATTGTGTATTCATTGTAGAAAGAGAGGTTTTATAATATATTGGCCTTGACATTTTCAAGAATTCATTTGAATTATATGACATGTTTTTGTGTTTTCTAATTTGCCCTTTTTATGTTTTGTTATTTCAATCTTGTACATTAAGGCTCCATTTGGTAGGTGAGATATGTGAGAAAGGTATAATAATAGTAATGTACCCTTAACATAAATAATAATATGATTGTTTTGGTAGGATGATTTAAAATTGTATATTTTTAATAAATTTTTACTGACGTCTACCAAATATTGTATTAGGCGGTATAATTTTTTTTATACCAAACAGGTCCTAAAAGGATTTCTAGAGCCAATATCGTCACAAATTAATTGTATGCTATTACATGGTACAAGTATTTTATGCGGGAAGTTATGATTACCATGTTATAAAGTACAAGTATCATATATATATATATATAAAAGTAGGTGTGTGTTTATATACTATAAATAGAGTTTGGATCCGCATATATCGACAAATGTCAAAAAGCTACCTCAAATTTCAACCGATTAAAATGGTGTATGAACAAGTCTTTCTTTCAATTTTTTTGGAAATTACATCTCAGTGTTCTTGCTGTCACAAACCAATCAATGTCCGGATTTTCTCTGTCTCATTTCAACATCATTGGTTGGTCTTTTTTGGGATTTTCCACGTCAGCTTTATTCATAGAAAGGCAAGGGGCAAGAAATTTCTTTCCTTTTGTTTCGTTTAGGTTGTTTCTGTAAGAAAAGAGAGAGGGAAAAGAAAAACAAGATTGTGTACATTTTCATTTCCATGATTCTCAATTTGCATGGCTAAGCTATGCAAATCCAACAAAAAATTCAGATTTATGATGCATGATCATGATTATAATCATGAAGATCAAAAGAAAAGGATAAGTTTTTGAAAATATTAGGTAGCAATGAAGGCTTGGGAGGCGACGGTTCGAAAAACACAAGCTGCAGCAAAGAAACGTGCAAATACGATCTTTGGTACATCTTACGCAGTCGAAAATGAGGAGGAAATAGAGGAAATGGAAGAGGAGATACATGCAAGTGGGGAAGTGAACCATGCGGAAAGATTCTTACCAAATGGGGATTATTACACGGGTTATTGGGCCAACAATTTCCCCCACGGGCAGGGCAAGTATTGGTGGACCGACGGGTGTATGTACGTAGGCGAATGGTTCAAAGGGAAAACGATGGGGAAAGGAGTCTTCAGTTGGCCGTTGGCGGAATGTACAAAGGAAATTTCACGAGCGGTTTTATGGATGGAGAAGGGACGTATACGGGGGAAATTGGGGGAACGTATAAAGGTTCGTGGGTGATGAATCTGAAGCATGGATACGGTGTTAAAGAATACGCGAATGGTGATAGTTACGAAGGCGAATGGAACTGAGGGAATTAGGAGGGGTAGGGGAAGTATATATGGAAAAACGGGAATTATTACGTTGGGGAATGGAAAAACGGGAAGATTTGTGGGCATGGGACGATGTATTGGACTAACGGGAATGTTTACGAGGGGAATTGGGAAGAGGGTTGCCTAATGGGAACGGGACGTATAAATGGCCAGATGGGAGTTTCTACGTGGGCAACTGGAGCACGGATCCTAAAGAGCAGAATGGGACTTATTACCCTTCTGGGTCGCAGCAAGAAGGGACTCTTGAGTGGGACCTGTTTATAATATGCGCGGAGGGACTATCCAGTATTTTACGTAGAGAGACTCTTCGGGGGTCGATACATGGTTGCAGGGTAAGCAGGAGGGCCCCACCCATCTCTCATCTTCTTTTTGTAGACGATAGTTTGCTTTTCTGTAAAGTCACGGAGGAAGAGTGTACTTCGCAGAAGGCTACACTTGATCTTTATGAAAGGGCGTCAGGACAAGCCATTAATTATGGCAAGTCGGGTATCTTCTTTAGTCCGAATGTATCTCCGGAATTGAGGGCAAATTTGAGCAATATCCTTGGGGTTCATTCCCCTTTAAATATGGGGAGATACTTGGGCCTCCCCTCTTTGATCGGGAGAAGCAAAGCAGAAATCTTTCGTTACTTAAGGGAACGGTTTTGGGACAAACTAAAGCATTGGAGGGGAAAGAAATTGTCGAAAGCGGGCAGAGAAATATTGATAAAAGCAGCGGCTCAAGCTATCCCAGCTTATTGCATGAGTACCTTCCTTCTACCTCCTACATTAATAGATGAATTCCATCGGATGATGAATTCATTTTGGTGGGGACACGACACAGATCCCAAGAAGGGTGTTAAGTGGGAGCGGTGGGACTCGCTATGCAAACACAAGAACGATGGAGGTATGGGTTTTCGGAACCTGCACTTGTTCAACATCGCGATGCTGGGAAAGTTGGTTTGGAAGATTCAGGTAAACCCGGATGTGCTTATGGCCCGGGTGTTAAAGGCTAAATATTTCCCAACTACTACATTGTTCGGGGCGAGTTTGGGAAACAATCCTAGTTATGTGTGGAGAAGTATCCACAGTGCAACCGACTTAGTTCGAGCGGGGTCTAGATGGAAACTCGGTGATGGGCAGGCTGTGAGGGTATGGGGAGACCCATGGCTCGATTGTGACAGCTCGTTCTACATCTCAACACCCAGGGTCCCAGGCTTCGATGATATGGTGGTGGGGGACCTCTACGTCCCAGGAACTAGGCAGTGGAATCTAGAGGTGGTCGAGGAAGACAAGGTACGCATTCTGCATACTACTCCTGCGCCGAACAGCAACAGGGACAGATTGGTTTGGCACCATTCGAATACAGGGGTATATTCTGTAAAGACAACTTATCATTTGGCTGGTCGATTAATTGATGGAGTGACCGATTACATGGAAACATCCTGGAAACAGCTATGGTGGGTAAAAGTCCCCCCTAAGGTCCGATCTTTCTACTGGAGACTATGTAAAGGATGGATTTCAGTCCGAGTCAAATTAAGAAAATGGTATAACGATGTGGACGTAATGTGTCCGGTATGTGGGGAGATGCCGGAAACGGTGTGGCATCTATTCGTAGACTGTAAACATGCACATGCTTGTTGGATGGTCGGGGATTTGTGGCACAAGATTGATGTGTTGTGCTACAATGTCGAGAGCCCAACCGAACTCTTTTTGGAGCTTCTCCGACATTTGGACTCAACCGAGGTGGAGCGGGCCATGATGGTTGCTTGGAGAATATGGAGGGGAAGAAACAATGTGGTTTGGAGCGAAAAGCACGAGACTCCAAGTCGTCAAGTTTTCACAGCAATGGCTTCGATGGTGGAGTGGCATGTTGCTAGACCAACTCACGGGGCACCACGTCTAGCCCAATGCAGGAAATGGCACACACCGTGTTTAGGCTATGTCAAGATCAATGTGGACGCGGAAATTTTTGAGGATTCTTTTGAAACGGGGGTGGGGATGATTATCCACGATGACCTTGGTGGGTTCATATGCTGCCGGTCATTGGTGAGGCCCGGGGTGCTGAAAGTTGATGACGTGGAAACATGGGTAGGGGTGAGCACTATTCGGATAAAATCAAAAACCGAACCGGAACTGAACCAAAATATTAACTCGGTTCGGTTAATTCAGTTTCGGTTTCGGTTTCAATTTTTAATTTTAAAATTTTCGGTGTTCAGTTTCGGTTTCGGTTTTTAGTATGAAAAAACTAAAAACCTAACCGAAATAAATAAATAATATATACATATATAATATTACTTAAATAATATAATATATAATACTCCTATTACATAAATAAAAAACTGAAACCTAACTCCTCATTTACTTTCTTTAATTCTTTCCATTTCTCCAATTCTCCCTCCGCCGTTCTGCTACCCCACCCCCACAACCACTCTCTCGCATAAATCCGTGACGCCCACCAAATCGGCGCCGCCTAATCCCTCGATCCAGCGCGCCTAATCTTTTCCTTCCAAGACCGCCTCCCCCCATCACCTTGAAACCGCCTCCTCCTAATTTTCCAAGGTTTGTTTTGTGTAATGAATTTAATCTAATGTAACATGTTTATTTATTTATATATTATCTAGGGAAATCAATCATTTTATTTATGGAGTATAATTATGAAAAATGTGAAACCTACATCTGATAAATTGAAACAGTGCATCTAAAATCTGATAAACTAGTAAGAAGAAATAGTGAAATTGAAAGCTTAAGCTTAGATGCAGGTACATGAAACTAAAAGAAGAAATAGTGAAATTGAAACATAAACATAGATTTAATGGAGAATCAAGAATGGATTTTTTGCCAATTAAATTACGTTTTTTGGTTTTTAACCGAAACCGAACCGAAAAAATTCGGTTCGGTTTCAATTTTAAATTTTCAAATTTTCGGTAATTCGATTTTAACAATTCGGTTCGGTTCGGAAACCAAATAACCGAATGCTCACCCCTAAACATGGGGTGTCGTGGAAAGCCATTAAATGGGCGAGCAATCTGGGTCTTGAGAGAGTCTGCGTGGAATCGGATTCTAAAAGAGTGGTTGATGCTTTAAGGATGCGAATGGGAGGGGCATCAGTTTTCTGCGCAATTACATCGAGGAAGGACGACAACCAGGTGTCTTAGTCCACCTAGCCACTGGGCTCCTCAATTGAGTGGGAGACCCAGGTTCGATTCCCTTTGGGAACAAATTAGATTATGGGAGTTATAAGGTAGCTAGGTGAATATGTAGAGTGTTTGGGTGCTTGATGTACTAACTACTAACAACTAACTTTGTCCGATCAAAAAAAAAAAAAACATCGAGGAAGGACGACGCCTCCTAGACGACAAAGACCATTTCTCGATTTCATGGGGTAACCATAATGCCAATGCCATGGCACATATTATTGCTAGGACTAGTCGCAACTTTAATAGTCTGTATTGTTGGGTAGAGCCTCCAAACTTTGTGGATGATCTACTTGACATGTGTACTTCGTGCACGTAAGTTCTTTTTTCCGTCAAAAAAAATAAAAATGATATTGCAATCAATATAAAGCTTCCATCATGAATATAAACTAGTACTTATTATTTTCTGATATTAAAAGTATTTATTATCAGGCTTAGAAAGATAAAATTGTCAAGTTCAAAGTTTAAAAGAAAATACTAATTATAGATCACAAATCAAAGACTATATATATGATATTGGTGACATCATTGTCATTCATAACTATTAAAATTTCCCCTCGTGCTATGCACGATAAGATATTCAAAACTATTTTATATGAAAATAATTTATTTTATAAATTTTGCTAAGGAAAATTTTACGGTGATTCAGTATCCCGGTTTAGAACACAAAGTAATATTGTCTAACATACAATGTATCACTGTTTAATATTTTGAGAAAAAAATACATAAAAAATTAAGCAATTTTTAAATGGCGTGTTAAAATGTGATATATCGTAAACTCTTTTTTCTTTAATAATTTTATTTGGAATAGATTCAAGATAAAATATAATATAATAAGAAACTAGGTTGGATTTGTGTTGATATGTTCGGGTAGTTATCACAAAATACTTTTGAATAAATTCAAGATAAAAAATATGTTGATGTTGCACGGATGTTGTTTCAGATGTTGGACAACATTCTGCACAACATCATAAATTTGCCATTTCTCATAACACTGAATCCAGTTTATTAGATGTATTTTTCTATGTTTCCTACATTGCAGGTTGAAGACAATTTCGGATATTGTCAAGCGGTTGCACTGATGGAGTAAGAATAGAAAGATCATGGATGGTTACACCAAGATCATGGAGATGGTGGAGGAGATGTGCAAGGCTATCCAAGCCGTGGATAGGACAATGCAGTTGGTGTTCAAGTCTATAAATAGACTGCATTGGTCGACATTCAATTTTGAGTTAAAGTGAAATACCGTTTGCTCTACTCCAAACTTAAGAGAGTAGCATCCGAGACACAACCGTGAGTGGAGTGTGAGGGTCGATGCTATGTCTATTTGTACTGGTCGAGTGTATTCCAACATTTCCCATCAGTAATGATTTTGTCTTATTAGATCAAGTTTTAGGTTGAATTCACTAGTTACTTGATTGAATAGATTGATTTTGGTGTGTGATTTTTCACTACACCTTTTAGGATCTTGTAAAAGGTTCGTATGTATCTCACTACTTGTTATAGTGATGTTTTTAACCATGAGGTTCGTCTAGTCTGAATTTAGACTATACACAATTTTGAAATCCTTTGCAATGTGTGCTTATACTTCCGTTGTCATATGTTGTTTTACATGTTGCACAACATTTTCAACAACACTCTGAAAATCCACGCACACAAACTTTCAAAATATAATTGTAAACACAAATTTCATATTTAATATATGAATAAACACAAAAAATGAATTGTAAAGATAATTTCTTGTATTGATTATAATTTTGAGTACAATCTCTAACTTGATCCTCTTATTTTCTCTTCGATCTTGACTTCTGAATTTTATCCGTGGCTTGAATTTCGGGATTTTGTAATATTAATCCAAGGGGTTTCGCACAAGAACGCGGATCTAAGAGGTGTAGCATTGTAATCTTAGATCGAAGATCGTTCTTGACTTATTTCCGAGGGACTTCCGAGGCGCTTTTGAGAAGAACGCGGATCAAGGGTTTAGCACCTTGATCTTGGATCAAAGATTGTTCTTGCTTTTGTTCTTGCTTGATTAAAGATCGTTCTTGCTTGATTTTCGAGGGACTTCCCTTGCTTGATAATATTGTTCTTGCTTGATTTCCGAGGGAAGTTTTGGATTAAAGATCGTTCTTGCTTGATTTTCGAGGGACTTCCCTTGCTTGATTTTGATAATATTGTTCTTGCTTGATTTCCGAGGGAAGTCTTGGATCAAAGATCGTTCTTGCTTGATTTTCAAGGGACTTTCCTTTCTTGATTTTCGAGAGGGACTTCCCTTTCTTGATTTCTTGCTTGATTTTCGAGGGACTTCTCTTGCTTGATTTTGATAATATTGCTTGATTTCCGAGGGAAGTCTTGGATCAAAGATCGTTCTTGCTTGATTTATGAGGGACTTTCCTTTCTTGATTTCCGAGAGGAGCTTCCCTTGCTTGATTTTCGAGGGACTTCCGAGAAGAACGCAGATCCAAGAGGCTTAGCACCACGAAGAACTCGAAAAACTTCCACATGGAGAACACGGATCCAAACGAAGAACTCGAAGAACTTCCTTGAAAAACTTCCACATGGAGAACACGGATCCAAGAGGTTTAGCACCTTGAAGAACGCCTTGAAGAATTACTTTGAATCCAAAACGTCGGTCGTTGGGACTTACGAATTTCTATGTATTCAATATTTGTGTGTCAAATGAGAGGAATGAGACCCCTTTTTATAGGTGTGGAATATGACCCATTGCCCTAGATTTAACGGGCTCGATCTGACGGGCAGGAAAGATTTGGTGATATCTAGAAAGATTTGATGGGCTCTACAGTTTTTGGACTGGGTTTGATTTAATTTATTGGACTTTAGCGGCCCAAGACTTTAGAGGTCCAATTATTTATTGGATTTTATAGACCCAATTTGATTTATTAGACTTTAGAGGCTCAATTTCATTTATTGAACTTTAGATGCTCAATTTAATTTACTGGACTTTAGAGATCCAATTTAATTTAACGAATTTTAGAGCCCCGATTACATCATCAATTATTTATTTAATTATTTCAGGAATTAATCATATATTCCCAATAAATAATAAATTCAATTGCTTTTTAGCATGTAATTTTCACGTGTCGCAATTTAATTCGTGATTAAATTTATTCACTTATAATAATATAATAAGAATCTAAAATGAATATGTGGTGATATAATCTAGTAATCATTGTAAAATAACTTTTACAATAAATATCCTAATATTTATTAATATATGTCCTAATTAGGCAATAATGTTAGCGGGAAAATTTATTATTCAACATTTATTTATACATGTAATTCATATATATATATATATATAATATTGGAAATATGATTTGAAAATAATCCCAACTTTGACTTCATGATTCGATTCATTTTCAAGAGAAGTATTTAATGGAGTTGACACCAATTTTCATAGTGATGATCCAATTTTTTAAAAATCGGGGATACATATAATGATATAAAGTAATTCAATAAGGTATTTCTAATGATATATGTGTATGTATACTATTCTTTCAAAAGAAAAGTGCAAGTTTAAGTCTCTTCCTTGGCGGCAGCCACCGGAGGTGGGGGTAATATTCAGAAAGGTCTAAGCCTTCTTGTAAGGGCGAACAACATCCTCAATGAAGCTGAGGGAGTGGTGGTGGTGGCGCCGGCAGCGGTCCTAAGCCTGATGATTCCACATTCCCCAATTCGCTGTGCACAATTTAATATGATAAATTAACTAAATGCTGATGAATAAATTGGTAAAGTACTTTCATTTCTCATTTGCCAATTGTCATTTTAGAGTTTGATTCAGAACTTGAATCCTTATCCTCTTCTGCCACTTCTACCATTTGAATGACTATAAGTTTCATGTTTGTACCATAATTAATTAATAATTTATATATCAATAATTTTTTTGATATTTGCAACAATGAGCTACACTATATTATGCCTCAGATCAACCACCGTTGTTAAGGTCTGTGGAGAATGACATGAGGCTCATTTATAGACATCAGACCACCACCATGACCACGAAGATGACTACCACCATGAAGATATCATGAAGATGACTACCATGAAGATATCATTTATAGGCTCGGACCAACGCCGTTAAGTAAATTATGGGGAGAAATGAGTACGTAAGTTCTGGTGAGAATGATCATGATTGGCGAATGTGAGATTTTTGTTCAGAACAAAGCACCAATTTTAAAACACATTTTTATTCAACACAAAGAACCAATTTAAAACGGAGTTTAATGTAGAAGTTATTTATTATTATTAAAAGAGATAAAATTATTTCTTTAATGAGGATTGAATAATAAAATAATGACATGTGATGTAAGTTAAAATAGATAAAATTACTTTTAATATATACTTTTAATGTAGAAAAAGTAATGACATACATTATAATTTTGAGATATTTAAATAATGTAGTTTAAAGTCAAAATATTTTTTTATTGTCATTTAAAAAAATATTGAGTATAAATCTTTGAATAGTGTATTTTAAAGTCAAAATATTTTTTTACTGTCATTTTAGAAAATATCGAATATAATTTGGCACAGATCTTTAAAGTTAAATGTTGAATTAAACTTGGGATAGATTTGAATACAATTATTTTAACACTTTTTAGATGATTTTCTAATGATATATCTATTTCAATATATATAGAAGTTCACATATTAAATAAACGGTAGATACTTCTTTAATTTAGCAGTTGGGAATGTTTTTTAGAACATTTTACAAATGAAATATTTAATAGTCATTTCAAAAAGATGTATTCCCCTAGTATGTTGTACAATATTCAATATATAAGTGTATTAAATATTTTAATTAAGAAAATTGGACAACATTTCAACTTATAATTTTCAAAAATTCTCCCACGAAACTTATTCATAGCATGAAATTCATATTATTGCACTTATAAACTGGTACTACTATTTTTATAGATAAATTCATACTATTACATTTATAAATTGGTACCATAGACTAATACATATAGCATTTAATATTATAATCTCAGTTTATAAGTATAGTGATATTAACTTATAAGTGTAATGATATAATTTCATACTATGAACAAGTTTCACTGGAGAACTACCCTTTATTATTGTAGGAAAACTGAAAAATCCCCCAAAAGTTCAATTATTCTCATGGTTTAAAAAAACATTTGGAATGTCGTTTTTTAGTGATTTATATATAGAAAAGCTATCAAGATGAATCAGATTATCTTAGCTAACAACAATTCTAAGTAAGATATCAAAAATAGGGAAGAATTGCACTATTTAATTAACATGCATCATTGACTAATTATACAATACATTTTAATATTAAAAAAATAAAGGGAGAAGAAAAGATCAATATTCTTTACTTTGTTCTATATCATTCACCTTCCATGGCCACACTATAGGTATACAATGTGTGTGTATATATCATTCTGCATTTAAGTTGTGTGAAAATGGGGCAATCCCTCAAGAAATTTGGTGTTCTACTCCTTCTTTCTATTAATCTTGACAAAATAACCTTCTAAAGTGTTAAGTTTTGGAAATTTACTTGTTTTATTTGAGTTACAATAATTGAAATTCATGCACTTCTCTCAAAATTATATTTTGATTATCTTAGGGAACACATCCAATTTCGTAACATATATTATTTGACATCCCAATTTTTCTTGAGATCATTTTTCACAAATAATTTTCTTTTCTCTGTCAAAATAAATATTAATAGATCATCTAAATTGTACCTGGTATAAGTTCATAAATTTTATGATTTTGCAGGAATTGATGTGCAGAGAAAAGATAAAGAATTTAAAGTTATAATCGAACAATGCTACGATAAGTACTTCGTCAATACTGAAGATTGGACCACGGCAGACTTCTATCATGCAATTTGCAAGACCGTCGAGTATTTTTCAACATACTTATTTTAATTTTATTTGTTATTATATGTTGAAAAAAAAATCATACTAACAAATAATCAAATTCTTCGATTTGGGATTATTTTGTTTTTGCAGAGAAATTAACAAAACAATTGGTAGCCCACAATTTCCGGTGCCAAAAACTAGCACACTTAAACAAGCATACCAAGTAAGAATATTTAATAGTTGTGATATATATGCAGTAACACTTCTGATGCAATTTGGACTAACAATTTCAATCAAACTCTTCTTTAAAAAAAAAAATCGTGAATCGAAGAGTATTAGTTCATTTGATGAAATATATCCGCTATTATGTTGAAAAGTATTGGTTACAATTTGTATATTGCTTCAATTTTATCTTTCTGAATTAGTCAAACTTTGGTCAAAATTGAATCAAAACTAATAAATTTAGATTTGATCCACAGGTTTCAGCTTTTGGACTGGAGTTGCTCTCCTATTTGGTAATAAACAATTATATACACATATATATTAAATTATCTTCCACCAAACAAAAAGAACCTGTTTTTTTGTAATTTAATTGGGTTTATTAATGTATGTTTGCTAATCAGAAACATAATGAGCAACTGCAAGGCATAGGAAAATCATTGACAAAGGAAGAATTTGGAAAAATACTTCAATTGGTGATTCTTGAGAGTGGATTTGCCAACTTTGTTGCAAAAGAAATGTTGTTTTATGTGTATGGAGTTCCAATCACTGCCTTGTTCATAAAGCAATGTTTGGTTCCCAAATTAATCCCAAATGCAGTTTTCATCCCTGCTGTCACTTCTGCCACTGTTTTTTTCCTAGCAAAACTTAACAAGATTTGATCATATTCAGTTTCATTTATATTTGTATTGTGTATTCACTGTAGAAAGACAGGTTTTATAATACATTGGCCTTGACATTTTCAAGAATTCATTTGAATTCTATGACATGTTTTTATATTTTCTAATTTGCTCTTTTTATGCTTTGTCATTTCAATCTTGTACATTAAGGCTCCGTTTGGTAGGTGAAATGAGTTAAGGTGAGATATGTGAGGTGAGATAGGTACGATATGATTGTTTTGGTAGAATGATTTAAAATCGTATATTTTAATAATTTTTTACTGTCGTCTACCAAGTACTGTAAAAGACCGTATAATTTTTTTATATGGCCTAATCTTAGCTACCAAACGGGTTTTAAAAGGAATACTAGAGCCAATATCGTCACAAATTAAGTGTACGCTATTACATGGTACAAGTAGTTTACGCTGATGTAGTTTGATATGAAATTGGTGTGAATGCAAATTATGATTATCATGTTATAAAGTATAAGTACCATTTATATAAGTAGGTGTGTGTTTATATACTATAAATAGACTTTGGATCCGCATATATCGACAAATGTCAAAAAACATACCTCAAATTTCAACCGATTAAAATGGTGTATGAACAAGTCTTTCTTTCAATTTTCTGGGAATTACATCTCAATGTTCTTGCTGTCACAAACCAATCAATGTCCAGTGAGATTTTCTCTGTCTCATTTCAACATCATTGGTTAGTCTTTTTTGGGATTTTCCACGTCAGCTCGATTCGAGAAACGTAGAAAGACAAGGGGCAAGAAATTTCTTTCCTTTTGTTTCGTTTAGGTTGTTTCTGTAAGAAAGAGAGAGAGGGAAAAGAAAAACAAGATTGTGTACATTTTCATTTCCATGATTCTCAATTTATGATGCATGATCATGATTATAATCATGAAAAACAGAAGAAAAAGATAAGTTTTTGAAAAGATTAGGTAGCAATGAAGGCGTGGGAGGCGACGGTTCGAAAAACACAAGCTGCAGCGAAGAAACGTGCCAACACGATCTTCGGTACATCTTACGCAGTCGAGAATGAGGAGGAAATCGAGGAAATGGAAGAGGAGATACATGCAAGTGGGGAAGTGTACCATGCGGAGCGATTCTTACCGAATGGGGATTATTACACGGGGTATTGGGCGGACAATTTCCCTCACGGGCAGGGGAAGTATTGGTGGACAGATGGGTGCATGCACGTAGGCGAATGGTTCAAGGGGAAGACGATGGGGAAAGGAGTGTTCAGTTGGCCGTCTGGTGGAATGTACGAAGGAAACTTCACGAGCGGTTTCATGGATGGGGAAGGGACGTACACTGGGGCTATTGGGGGTACGTATAAAGGTTCGTGGGTGATGAATCTGAAGCATGGATACGGGGTTAAAGAATACGCGAATGGTGATAGTTACGGAGGCGAATGGGGCAGAGGAAATCAGGAAGGGCAGGGGAAGTATACGTGGAAAAACGGGAATTATTACGTGGGGGAATGGAAAAACGGGAAGATTTGTGGGCATGGGAAGATGTATTGGACTAATGGGAACGTGTACGAAGGGAATTGGGAAGAGGGGTTGCCTAATGGGAACGGGACGTATAAATGGCCAGACGGGAGTTTCTACGTAGGCAACTGGAGCACGGATCCTAAAGAGCAGAATGGGACTTATTACCCTTCTGGTTCACAGCAAGAAGGGACTCTCGAGTGGGACCCACACGAAGTGTTTGCTAACGAGTTGAAAGATTTCAAGATTAGCCCAACTGAGAAAATCCCCGTTTGGCCTTCTCAGAAGAAGCTGGCCGTGTGGAGGTCTGCCAAAGGGTCAGAATCGAGCGTGAGGCCTAGGAGAATGTCGGTTGATGGTAGGATAGATAATAGTGTCGATAAAGATTTGGGGAACATGCGTTTGTCCGATGGTGCTGCGCCTTCCGCTTGGATTTCCGGGAGTACAATGGGGGAGGGTGACGACAGGCTTTCTTGTGCTGGGTCGGGTACCCCGTTAAGGATACCTAAGGTGGCGAAAAGACCAGGCGAGACAATCTCTAAAGGACATAGGAACTATGATCTCATGCTCAATTTGCAGCTGGGAATTAGGTATATATGTCTGTTTGTTTGATGCTTAGTTGGTCAGCATTAGTTGTTTTCACTGTACAGTATTAGTTGTTTTCATTGAACAGTATTAGTTGGTCTAGTGTTACTCCTGTTTCTGGTAATTGAATTTCTAACAAGATGATACTGCATTAATCTTGTAGGCATTCAGTCGGGAGGCCTGGACCGCCTCCATCGCTTGATTTGAAGCCATCGGCTTTTGATCCAAAAGAGAAGTTTTGGACAAAGTTTCCAACGGAGGGCTCTAAAATCACTCCACCACACAATTCCTGTGAATTTAAATGGAAAGATTACTGTCCTAAAGTGTTCAGGTGAGGACTGAGGGGGCCTTTTGGAAATCGAAAGATTCGATTAAGTCCATTCGTGGTTTATAACTAAAAATATGCATGTTTACAGGACACTGAGAATGCTGTTCCAGGTGGATCCAGCTGATTACATGCTTTCCATTTGTGGAAATGATGCGTTGCGAGAGCTTTCCTCTCCGGGTAAAAGTGGAAGCTTCTTTTACTTGACAAACGATGATCGTTACATGATCAAGACGATGAAGAAAGCAGAAGTAAAAGTGAGACTTTTCTTTCCCATTCCCCTATATAGTTCACTCAAATCAGCAAAAGAAAATGTTCTAATGATTTCAAGTGCTTATTACAATCAGGTGCTTTTGAGGATGTTGAGTGCTTATTACAATCACGTTCGAGCTTTTGAAAACACGCTAGTTACTAAATACTATGGCCTGCATTGTGTCAAGCTGAATGGCCAAAAGGTATGTACATATGAGTAATGATGCATCATTTTCTGTGTCTCTTTCAAAAGATTAATTTGGTTGTCGGCTTAGGTTCGTTTCATCATCATGGGAAACCTATTTTGCACCGAGTACACGATTCATAAAAGGTACGATCTAAAAGGATCAACATTCGGAAGATTAACAGATAAACCAGAATCAGAAATCGACTCAAACACAACACTCAAGGATCTTGATCTCAACTTCTTGTTTCGTCTCCAAAAGACATGGTTTCAAGAATTTCGAAGGTCAGTTAGATACCTTAAGATCTTTTGTGAGTGTAAATTGAAGCAAGCCCGTTTAACCGTTGTTTTTTCTGTACAGACAAGTGGACAGAGATTGTGAGTTTCTTGAACAAGAAAGAATCATGGACTACAGTCTCTTAGTTGGCATTCATTTCACAGAAGCATCAACTGAAACTGTTACTCCAACTGGTTGTAGGACTCCTGTTGGTAATTTATGCTCCATAAATTATCACAATTCAAGTCCAAATGTTCAAATAATCAAATAACTGAAATCCCTTTTTCTTATTGCAGACAATGGTGGCTCGGAAAATGAAAATGAGTCTTTTTCGAGATTATCCAATGTAGAACAACTGATTTTAGACCCTGCAGCGTAAGAACTGACATCTCTTTTATTAACACCAATTAGTATTAGAATGTTCTAACTTTATCATCTACAGATGGGCTAGCATAAGATTGGGAATCAGCATGCCTGCAAGAGTCGAAAGAACGGTTAGGAACAACGAGTCGGAGTTTCAATTAGTAGGAGAACCAACAGGAGAATGCTATGATGTTGTACTCTTCTTTGGAATTATAGACATTCTTCAAGATTATGACATTACCAAGAAACTTGAACATGCGTATAAGTCGATCCAATACGACCCCAACTCGATCTCAGCCGTCGATCCTAAACAGTATTCGAGGCGTTTTCGGGATTATATAATCAAAGTTTTTGCAGAAGATACATGAAGACTACATTGGTATTTCAAGGTTTTGACTTCTGGTTTCTGCTTTTAGGTTAAGATGAACTTTTGTCCACCTGTGAATTATACATTTCATTCTTTTTGCATATATATTCTTTATTCTTTTTTCATTCTTTTTGTGTATTATTCAACCCAGATTGATCTGGGAAAGGTATAGAGAACACAGCAATCCTTGTATGTGTCCAATTTGGTACAGGACATGTTTTGAGAGACAATGTTATATTATTTTTTGTATAAACTTGAAATATAAAGGAATAATATTGACATTATTTGCAGAATTTGACCTATTGATCAACTATTTTTCACAAAATGAGGTAGGTGGAAAAAATATTCAACAAAAACCCAAGGATGCATACAAAATTCTTACAAGTTCATCAGAGAATGCTCTAGGAAATACACCAGCTTGTTTCGATAAAAGAGAGTTATATGTTGAACATAACTTTACAAGTGACAAGATCTATCTCAGCCCAAACCTTGTTTCTCAATTCAAATTATAGATCAATCATCAAATGTAAGAAGTAAGCTCTGTTTCTCAATTCAAATTATATATCAATCAAATGTAAAAAGCATTTAACGATCTGATTACAAATCATGTTCAATTTGAATGCTGCTCCAACAAGGTTTAACTAAATCTTCAAACATAACATTGATTCATGAAAACAAAAACATTCTAAGATCACAACTGAGAATCCAAAATAACTCCAAAATAAAATTGTCAACATCACAAAGTATTAAACAGACTCAAAACAAACCTGTCAAAAAAAAAAAAAAGACTCAAAAAAAACAAAAAATCGTCCCCAAATTTGGTATCAAGCTTTTGCAATAAAAGCATAAACCATTTATTTAAAGCTAACACACGGTAAATTCTCATTATAGAGAGGAATTCCCACTTCAGAACTTAGGCAGACTTAACAATTGCTAAACAGTACTTCACCGAATATTTGACGAAACTTCTCATCATTAAATTATCGCATAGACACATAAACTTCATATGAAAAAACTTCCCCCTGGGATTGCTAAAGTTCATTCAACTCAAATCCAGAAGCCACCAATGTCCACAATCCGCTACCTCTGAAAATTTCACCCAGTTGACACAATATCCAAGTTCTTCACCTGTCAATATCATAAGCTCCATTCAGAAAACCTGGAATGCTCGAAACAAGCTACATCAAAGACAAAAGAAAAGACAAGTTAACAGAGGGAGAAGCTAGTATTCTACCACAATTAACACAGGGAGTAAGAGAGAACCTATTCAACAGCATGTGCCTGCAGAGAACCAGACCTTTTCCACAAAACAACTTCTTTGCACTAATCATTCTGCAAAGGCGATGGATGAATATTAGCTCCGTTCCAAATATTTGTGCAGCAGTGAACTGCTTGTGACCTAATACACAGAAAACTAATTAGAAAAATAAATAGAGCAATCTGAAAAAGAAAATAAAGAACACAAAGAAGAGAGAAACTACCCATACCATCTATGAACCCTCAATCATCTCACACAAAGAAACTATTATTCCAGAGAGACTGTCCTTGATACTGCTGAGGAGGCCCAGCAGGTTGTTGATTTCCTTTCGAAAATTGCTCCTCATATGGCTTTGTATGTTCTGAAAGATAATAGTTTTGCTTTCCTGGGAAAGGGAAGCTTGTTATCCCTGTTGAGCCATTGGAATGGAATGCAGGCCCCGCTCGATCAAAGGAACTACCAAATCCAACAGTTTGATTTACCGAATATCCATCTAACCAGCTATAATCATCCATTCGTGAAACTGGAGGATTTTCATATTTTAAGGTTGTCTTCAATGAATCGTCTGTGACTTTGGGAGTAGGCACGGAACCAAAACCAGGCGGTGGACCAGAGCGTCTGACTGGTCGACTAATTGGATTCTGTTTTGAGGGAACTGTCGAAGAAGGTTTAGTAGGAAGGCCATTAGCAGGAGCTCCGAAGGACACAACCGAATCAAAAGTAGATGGCACAGAAGCTTGTGGAACTTGAACGGGATAATTATTGCCAGTACTAACGAACCGTGTATATGGTACAGAAAGAGGAGCAGGTTGAGAAATTTCAAAGTGGTCTATCTGCTCGGGTTTTAGAGAGGAACCATTTCCCATCAAATTCAAGTTGGCCCAATTCGACATGATTGGTTGGAATGGCTGCAGACTCTGAGAAGTAACATTAACAACAGCATTCTGAAAGAAAAAACTATCATGTCCAACAGAGAAGGGCTCATTTTCTTTCACAACAGGGACGGGAGGCTCTGAAGAAGTTAAATTTGAGGGGAATTCATTCACATGTTTCTCATTCGTGGAAGGCTTAAAAAGTATCACTTCATCTTCATCCTCATCCTCATCTGAAGCAGGACCTAGAGCCACTTTGGCCCCATCAGAAACCCTTACAGAGAGATCATTTGATTTGGTCTCAAGAGAAATGCAGTGAAAATCATCAGAAACCTGAAAATCACTGCCAATACAAAATGTACTCAACTTATTATCAAAATAGACACCGTCTTGGCCTATCCTGACAATGTTAGCAAGAGCTTTCCCAGCTGCAACAATCCTATTTACACGAGCTATTATTTCTTGGTTGCCTCCTTCACCACCGAACGAATTCTTCTTTGAAAAATCAAGGATGATTTGGGCAGGAAGAAGAGGAAGAAATCCTCTCAATTCGAAGTCCTCAGGTAAGGTAAGACAGTTAGCAGTCTCATTCTCATCGTACTTGCTCATATTAGAGAAACATGTCTCCTCTTCATGCTCAATACCAAAAGCAGACCTATTCGATAAGAGTTTATTGAGCAAGGAGATACATTTGTTCCAGAAAAAGGACCTTGCGTTCATTTGTTTCTCCTCCAGTTTACTCACAGCTGCAACATCGGGGCAACAGGCTAACCACTCTACGAAAACCATAATCCCAGGCAATAAAAAGCTAGATGAGGGATCATTTAATTGGCTACAGCATTCAACGATGCATCCCAGAAGCTCAAAGGTACAAATAAGAGCATTTTGAAGAAGGACCGAACGCTGTAGAATGTCAGCATAAGATTGGTTTTCATTTTCCTTGTTCACATTATGCACATTAAATATTAAAATGGCAACCATTCTAACAATTGCAAGTCTACACTCAGCAGCATCTGAACCGAAGTTCAGATCTTCGTCTGGCCCAGAAGGAAGCAGTTCTAGTAAGTTGTGTTTCACAGCTGTAAGTACTTCGGGAAAAATCTCCAAACTGGGATGCCAGAAAAAATGAAAGTATCAGTGAAGAACAATTTAGTAGTACCTTCCACGACATAATATACAGAATACAAAACAAACCTGGTGCGTGTGAAGAGAATGCCGTTCAGCCTAACAAATCGTGTGATAAAAGCTTGCAAGAGCTCAATGTTATTCAAGACTCTCCCATTAACTTTGGTTGTTACCACTTTACTATCTTTGAAAGAAGGCCTTGTTGCCCCCTTGCCTCTTGCTTTCCCAGTCATCCTTGAAGGAAGCTTCTTCTCCTTAGTGGCTTTACCATCACCAACTAGTTGGGTATAATTCAAACGATTCTGCAGATAAAAGGAAAATTATGATCAGACAATTTTGAAGCTGCTGGGTGGGAAAAGCATGATGATTTTCCCTTGTGAAGTTTCATTTGCTCAATTTTCCAGCTGCTCAATACAAATTTTGGTGCTATCAACAATAATTGGCTGAACATTTACCTTCCAGAATGCGCTAAGGAAGATCAGAAATTTAATTTACTAATTATATGCATAATCTACCAGTGAAAAGCCAAAGAAGAGTTCATATTATTACATCGTATTATAACAAATAAACTAAGCTGCAAACACCAAACAGTATATCTAGGATTGAAGTCTCATGACATTATTTGCTGTTGAGCCTGTTCGTATACAGATTTTTACCTTCTCAAATGCAATGATCAAGTTCTCTCTTGCAGTGACGAAAGGGTTATCAACAGTAAGACTTCGAAAATAGCGATAAATTGACACTAGCTCATCATTTGCATATCCAGCTAGTATAGCAAGCTGAAAATATAAAGGATGCATAAATTAGATATGCAATCAGTAACAACCAACTTAAAATAAGTACAAGAATTCAAACCACAAAGAGAGATTTTAAAATGACAATTAGATGGTAGTTACCTGATGATGTGGATTGCCGTTTGAAGGGCAGAGTGAAAAGGCTTGTATATAGTAACTAGATGCAACCGCAAATTCCCGAACCTTAGAGTCACCTTCTCCGTATAAGCCTTTGTAGCGAGCAAGATCTCCCAAGTAAATCAAACAACGATGACAGGACATCAAGCCTTTTTTCAGATCAGAGGATTTATTTCCATCTTTTGAGATTGGTATCTGATTATCTAGATCACCAGGAAAAGATCCCAATGGAAGACCATACTTCGACCTTATCTTCAGCATCAAATCATGATAAAACCCAGTTGCCTCAGAAAGAAAAGTCTTAAACTGGGAACGGATCTTTGTAAGGCGTTCAGGTCCAGAACGAAGTGGGCCTTTTCCATTTTGGGAAGCAGCAGATGCTGCTGGAGCCAAAGCTGCATTGAAGAGTGACCTTAGATCCTCAATCCTCCTATAATGCAACTGCCATAGTGCATATTCAATGTCATGTTCTTCAGAGAAGGCATGATCTTCAAGTATAATGGCTTCATAATTTTCAAGCATCTGTTGCCATGTATTAGGATCTGAAGGGATTCTTGCCTGTGCAGCTTTCCTTCGATTGTTCTCCAACTCGACGTTCTACAGTAACATCAAAGTTATACAGCAGAGTAGAACATTATTAAAATTTTCAAGTCCAAAAAACCAAGCACTGGTCTAGATGGACAACAAAATGCCCATCGACAAAACTACACAAAGAGAAACTTTAGCAGAGGCATAACATGTGCTTACCTTATCGAAGAGCCTCTGAACAAGCTCCCTTGAGGAGCTTTCTTTGTTGTTTTCCATTGGAACGGTCATCATCCATTAAACAGATGTCGCAAGAAGTAACAATGACATGAAACTTAAGTAGGAAGAAACACCACCAGATCTATGACTGCGAGTTAATTATAGTCAGGAACAATGAAAGCATTGAAGGGAAAACTCATAACGATATGTCGAAAAAATGAAAAAATGCCTCGTCGCTGAAGGAAACCAGTAGCCGCATAAATTATCACCAATACCTTTTCGAATCAAAGTCCTATACCAATCACAACCCCACCCCACCCCTCACCCACACGCACACACCCCCAACAAAAAACTCGAATGCTCATCACATATGATCCAGCAATGTGTATATCTTGTGTTTCAGAGTCATAGTCCACATCATAATATGGCATACAAACACACACACAGATGCAAAAATTGTAGTAAAGAAAAGAACCAGAAACAATCCAAAACCCCTGCTCACTCAGAGGATAATTTGATTGGTCCCCCTCAATTGATTTCGTCTACAAACAAGATATGCGTGAAGACTAATATTATACCAAAAGTACCCAAAAAAGCTATAATAAAAAATCACATACAAGAAACCAAGATCGAGAACAAGATAATTCAAAACCAATTTTTTCTCAAGACGAGGTGAAATTTGGCTCTTGCCATTTAAAAACTTACACCAAATGTGAGGGATGGAAAAAATGATTAGGGCAACTGCGTTATCGGGAAAAAAAAAAGGTGATCCCAGGAGTTGAGCAATTCAAAACCCTAAACCAATCAAATCATAATATGTCTCGACTACAAGGAAAAAAACGAAACCAAATAATTTACTGCTTTAAACAATAATATATATATATATCAAAACGATGTACCAAAACGATTGTATCCGATGCAATCAATTTAAACACATAAAATCATTCCGTCTCAGTGCCTCATGTATCACAATTACAACGGAAAAAATAATAGAAGAAAAGAATATTACAAATTAAACCAAAAAAAATTAAAAGACCTACCCATCGAGAATCAATAAAACGTCAAAAGGTGGAAGCAAAATTTTCGAAAAATAACATAAGCTTACCCAGAAAGAACACCAGATCGACCACGACCTCGCAACACCACTTTGATTCCCGAATTCACGAAATCCTCTTACAACTTTATATACAAAAAGAAAGAGAAGAGGAATTGGAGTTTCTGATAAGATGTGTATATTTAGGGTTTTCTTCAGGTGGAGAATTAAGGGTTTTCTGGTGCAAATGCAATAAGCTTTTAGGGGGAAGAAATGAAGAAAATAAGGAGATTGATTTGTGAGAGCCTTTTGTTTTAAGACTTCCCTTTTTTCTTGTTTATAATTTCCCTTAAATTTATGGCGGTTTATTATATGAAATTAAATATTACTACTACTTAATAAAGATAGATAAATTTATTAAGTTTAAATAAACAAAATCGACCAAAAGTTTAAATAATTATTGAGATTATATATTTTGAATGGAAGATTTATTAGAATAAGATAATTTAATTTAAATAAATTCATACATATTCTAAATACAAAATTAATCGTATTATATAATACCCTTTCAAAAAAAATCATATTATATAATAACATATTCCAATTAATAACATTACAATAATCTTTTCACATGTATTACTGAAGATTTATTTAATTTAAATACCATTCATATGGATTCTAGTTCGATTTACTATTATATACTGGTAATCTATTTTCTAGATTCAACTATTTCATTTTTAATTTTGACGGATTAAGATTAAGATAAGTATCAATATACTAATAAGATATTTCAAAGAATTAAAACATGTCGAAATCGTGAAGGAATAATAGACAAATTGAATTAGATATATTTTGGGATAATGATTTAACGGGTTTAAAGGGATTTGTTGTCATTTACCATATTTAAATAACGTAAGTAAGAGTTAAAGGAAAAGATGCACATTGAACAAATATATTGTGGAAATAATAGGGTTAAAATATTTTAACATGTATGTGGGCCAATGTGTCGTGGGCCTTAATATTAATAGCATACCCAGACAGCCCAATAAGAGGCCCCAAGATTCCAGCAGCCCAATAGAATCCTTATGCACCTCAACAATATTAAAGTTTGCTAAAAGAACAAAAAAATTATAACTTGGTTAATGAGTTTGAAAATGAGAGAATGTATATGAAATTAATAGTACCATTTATTAAATTTCTTCATCTCCCGCACATTTCGACAGGGAGGCATTGAAAGGAGTGTAGCGTGATTCTGGATACCAACTAATGCAGGGAGAAGCGTGAAGTGCATAAAATAACTTTCTTAATCTCCGTTGTTTCTCATAAAATTATCGGCAAAAAGAATAATACGAGAGATTCTTGATTCTGGAGTAGACCGATTAAATTAATTGTGAATCAAGTATTTAATTATAGGGATGATGCAAGTTGTGATGATTTTCAAAACAATGTTAATATCAAGATGATCATGTGACATCACATAGCATTGAATAATCCACCATATTCTAAAAAAACCATTTACTGGACCAGAATCTTTATTTTTCTTTTTAGGACTATAATTTTCCATTTTTGTCGATAGATCTCAACCTAAATGTATTTGACGAGCCACAAAAATAAAATAAAAAAAGAGCCACTAATGTATAATTTTCTATTAATAGTACACATCATCAACAGCCACTAGTGTATGTACTGTTATTATATGCGTCAATAATTGGTAATTTTATACTGTATTATTTGTTAACTTTCATGTCAATTGCTAATTTGGTATAATCTGGGTATTAATATTAATATTAAATGGATAGGTCAGTGAGAATATTCATCAAAGACAAATTCTTGGCGACTTAATGAGACGAATATCACCAAAAGAAAGAGTATATTTAATTTGATAGATGGAATAAAATATTTGAATAGTTTTGAGAGTCTTACAACAATAACTCTTCATCAAAGTAGGTTTTTAATACTATGATTATATTAATTTTATATGATGAGGTATAACTAAAAAGTAAAATGTATATTTAATAATGATTTATAGATATTGCTTTCAATTTAAATATATTTAAAGGGATTTGATTATTTAAAATTTATCAAAACTCATATAATAGGCAAACTTTTGTATGCACTAAATGCACTGTGCAATTTAAGTATAATAACACGCGATTTGTTCCATTGGTACGTTTAACTTGTTTACACTGAATCATTATTTTTTCGATGAAAACAAATTGAACATTTCATCGAGATAAATTGAATGTTTAAAAAATATACTTAAATTGCATGGTGTATCCTATGTACATAAAACCTACTTGTATGAACTCGAAACCTTGTATTTCAAGTGATGTAATAATCAATCCAAACACAATCATCTTTTATACTTTGATAAAAGTTTCGTATTTAAACTGATCCTTATCGTGCATTTAAATACAATCTAACACAAATTAATATCTATAAAGTATTAAAGTCGTCAATGTCCATATTATATTCCATCTTACCGGAGACCGTCTCACGCAAGTGTCAGTCTTATACTTCATAGTTAACATGATCGTTATGTCTTAATTGAAACTTCCATATTGGAGACCATGTCGAGACTTGATGTTTGTAATACTGCAATTTGGTAAGCTTATGATTTTTTATTTCGTATGATTAATTAATAGTACATTATTATTGATCTTTAGCGTGGTTGGTGAACTATTACATAATAAAAACAAGATTGAACTAGTGCTTATGATATTTAATCAAGATTCATGTAAAAAAATATCTGAAATAAGAAAATAAAAATATTATTTTGTTTTTAGCAAGAAAACAATTGCCATTTGGAAATCAAGATTAATGTGACAAGAATCACTTTTGTTTTTAGCAAGAAAACAATTGCCATTTGGATTTATACAATTTTTTTTTTTTTGGGGATTCGTGTATTTTTATGGCTTCAATTTGTTTTAAAATATAAAGTACACAAAAATTAAAGAAATAGAACGACGTAACCTAATCCTCTACCACAATCTTTTAGAGATAATTTAATTAGTGAACAGACACCCCAGCAAAAATATTGTTTGCTTCTCTTATATCTTGTAGTTTTATTTTCAGTATATGTATGTTTTAAAGGCATAATCCTCCCTTTATTAAAAAAAGAGGTCTTAAATTTTAAAAGTTGGAACTTTTTATGAACTTTCGTCGACTGTACAACAATATGCAACATTTCTATATAAAAAATTATCTATATAAGTCAATAAGGGGTGTTTGGATGGAACATTAGGATGGGACATGTAAAAATCAAGTTATAGTGTTTGTCTCTGTGTCTGTGTTTTTTTTTTTTTCGAAATCACTTGAACTTATATTATAAGATCACATTTATAGTTATTAAAAGAAAGTTCATTTATATTATAGAATAATGACCTATGGTCACCACAGAAGGTCAACATCCCCCCCACAAACACATACTGACACACACAGTAACTAAACTAAACTAAGACGTATGAAAAGAAAAGAGCTCAAGAACAAAAAGATCATCAAAAGAGTCGAAAAGCCAACGCCAAGAATTTAATTACGAGGCGGGTGGCTCCGGACGTTTCTTTCTTTTTATCTCCAAATCCACATTTTCCCATTTCCACTCATTCCAAACACACACCCCCTCTGTTCCCCCCCCTATCTCTGCACTCTCACACAAACACACACTCTGTATCTATATCTATACCTATATCTATACATTAATTCATCAAAAAAGGAGGAAGTTAATGAGCGATGTCTCTACACTCAGCCGGCCATGTAGTGCAATCTGTGAAGCTCTTTGCAGGAAACAGTATCAGTGATAACTGTAGAAAAGATGCGGTCTTTGTTGATTTTGTTGGGTTGTGTGGTAGCAGAACGTTCAAGAAAAATGGGAGCCGTAAAAGGGGTGTAAATAGTAATGGGATTGCTCAAAGGAGTTATTTTCCGGGTTTAGTTGGGTCAAACAGAAGCTGGGGTTGTTCAATTAAATCTGTTCTTGATCTTGAACGTGTTAACATTGGCTCAAAGGAGCAGTCTTCTGATCCCAAACCAAAGGTGGGGTTTGAATTAAACTCAATATCTGTGTTTTTGTGGTGGCCCACTTGTTTTGTTTCAAGTAAAGATTGATTCTTTTTTATTTTTTCTGTTTGTGTTTGCTGTAGTACGGTTTGGCACTGTTCTTATTTGATTTTGTGAAAAGGGTATGTAGGAATGAGTTTCTGATCATAAAATTTGTGTGTGTTTTGAGTTTTTGATCACTTCTACGGTTGTTGGTGCTTGAGAATATGTTGAAGGAGATTCTTCTGCCTACTTTGGTGATGAGGTCATGTGAATGAAGGGTTTTATTGAATTCAGTTGTGTTTAAAAAAAATAAATTAATCTGTGCTTTTGCTTGAGAATAATGCTAGGATGCTGCTTAAGTACCCTTTGTTACTGTATCTCGTCTCAAAATTTACCTGGAAAAATGTGAGAGTTGTGGACATTGATTTCAGATTATGAGTTGCTTTCTGATTTCTGCTGATATTTCCTCTAAATATCGTAAATTAGTGTAAAGGGGGCAAGTAAATATCTATGAGCACAAGCTTAACTTTATCGATGCTGGAAGAAACGAAAGAAGAGAATATAAGCTTAACAAATTTGCATTAACATGATTTTTCTAATAAATTTAAGAACAAGAGTGGCTTAATATATTAAGAAATAGTATAAAACTCAAAAAGGAACAATAGTTTGTGAATTACTAATATCTGTTGGCTGAGTTTAGTTTGGTCTGACTGTGCAAATCATGAAACGGAAAGAACTAAGTGATGAATAGTGTGGTCAGAATTATGTAAACCAAAAACATTTGCATAATTTCCCTCTAGATGCGGTATAACATTTGCTTACATTTTCTTTCATAACATGAAGATATAGGAAGAAAAACAGATGAAAATAGTCAATGCTTGACAATAGTGAAGTTTGATTGAATGATGCTGGAAGTTAACTGAAATAAACAAGCAAACAGATCAGTAATGACATTCCCTCTGAATATATTCCGAGTGATTTCTAAACACCATTCATCTGTGTAATGCCTTAGGTTGCAAACTTGGAAGATATTCTAGCTGAAAGAGGGGCGTGTGGAGTTGGGTTTATTGCCAATTTGGACAACAAAGCATCACATGAAATTGTTAAGGATGCGCTTACAGCTCTTGGGTGCATGGAACATCGAGGAGGGTGTGGAGCAGATAATGATTCAGGGGATGGCTCTGGTTTGATGACGTCAATCCCGTGGGACCTTTTCAACAATTGGGCCAATGAACAAGGAATAGGCGCCTTTGATCAGCTGCATACAGGTGTTGGGATGATGTTTCTTCCAAAGGATGATGACCTCAGGAAAGAGGCCAAATCAGGTCACTAATTTTTATTTTAAAATAATTTTATCGAACAACAGAGTTCTACACTGTGTTTATTTATTATCTGGAGTGCTTTTTTTATCTCAGTTTTCATGAACAAGTTATAAATGGTGTTATCATCTTGCTGATTGATCTAAAATATGAGATCTCTAATGCCCTACCTTGGTCTGATTACCCGATCACTTGTCCTTTGGCTTAATTCTTTATTTTTATTGTTTTATATAAGTGAGGAGCATCTTGAACTTGAGTAATAGGCTCCCATTATCCAAATATTTTATATAATTGTATTACAAATAGTTACCTGAATTTAGTTATCTGCTTATGCAGTAATTCTGAAGATATTTAACCAGGAGGGCCTACAAGTGCTGGGCTGGAGACAAGTACCTGTAGATGAGTCTGTGGTTGGTTACTACGCTAGAGAAACTATGCCAAGTATACAGCAGGTCTTTGTTCAAATTGATAAAGAAGAAAATATTGATGACATAGAACGGGAGCTGTTTATATGCCGTAAGTTGATTGAAAGATTAGCCAGCTCAGAAACATGGGGAAATGATCTTTACTTTTGCTCGTTATCCAATCAAACCATTGTTTACAAGGGAATGCTCAGATCGGAGGTTCTTGGTCGTTTCTATTATGATCTACAAAACAATCTTTACAAATCCCCTTTAGCTATATATCATCGTAGATACAGTACAAATACAAGTCCTAGATGGCCTCTAGCTCAACCAATGAGGTTTCTTGGTCATAATGGAGAGATCAATACCATACAGGTTATAATTTTTCCACCCATATTTTCCTTATAATGTGTACAGCGCTGATTAATTTACTGAAGCTGAAATTATTATTGCAGGGGAATTTGAACTGGATGCAGTCTCGTGAGACTTCACTGAAGTCTCCCGTTTGGCGCGGACGTGAAAATGAACTCCGCCCTTTTGGAAATCCAAAAGCATCCGACTCAGCAAATCTTGATGCTGCTGCAGAAGTACAGTCAAATGCTTATCATCCTTTTGTTCTTCACAATTCTCTCTGAAATTACTGTATCATGAATTACCTACGGAATTGAACTTGAAAATTTCTTATGTAATGCTGTTCATGTACCTTTGCTAATGTTTCTACTCTATGTTTGAAATAGTTGTTAATAAGAAGTGGTCGTACTCCTGAGGAAGCCCTGATGCTTCTTGTCCCAGAGGCATACAAAAATCATCCAACACTGTTGATCAAATATCCCGAGGTACTATAACTTTTTGACATCTGTATACACTCTTGAGTTCTGATACTGTACTTTTCCCTCTGATACTTTTATTATATAGATTATGCTGAACCAAAATTGTTTCATCAAATTAACTTATTTTAATTCTCAGTAATACTTTAAAATATTACCACCTAGGGCTAGAACCAACATTATAAACTCTTCCAAGTTTGGTATCACGTCTTTTGTGTGTTTTTCCATGTTAGCTGTGAGTTTTGGTTCGTATGACCAATAATGCTTTTGCTCCAGGCTGTTGATTTTTACGATTACTACAAAGGTCAGATGGAGGCTTGGGATGGGCCTGCGTTACTCTTATTCAGGTGACATTTCTGAAAGTAGGGTTTGTAATTTGAGATTTATCGATGTAATTCTATGTTGAAATTTAGAATCAATCAACTTTAAGCATCTGAAGCAATTATTCATATTATATCATTCGCTCCATCTTTCTGAAAAAATCTTTTCTCTTTTCGTAGAACTTTTAAAAAATAACTGATATATATTTTTCCATCATGTGTTTATGATAGATATCACAGATTTAATTGTATGCAATTCTTTTCTGTTGTGTTTCTCTTGGGGCCTTACGTGTAAATTACCCTCAAGCACATACACGAATGCAATATTTCTTCGCCTTTTTAATTTCTCAAAACTGTTATTTTTGGTGGACATCATTATTCTCAGTGATGGGAAAACAGTTGGAGCTTGTCTTGACCGAAATGGACTTCGCCCTGCTAGATATTGGCGGACGTCAGACAATGTTGTTTATGTTGCATCTGAGGTTTGCTTGCTCTCTTGGTCATTATCGTGTATTGATGGTTGACATTAAAGAATACTAAACTAGATGCATGATGGGACTTATAAATCTTCAAATGATTTTTCTTGCATTTTTAATACAGTATACATCTTTCTGAATCAAAAGTTTCGCATTTTGTTAAGTCATATAAACTGCAATGGTCAAATGATCACTGGTAAAACTGATTGATTACTGTTTCTTTATACTTTTCAAGGTGGGGGTTGTACCAATGGATGACTCAAAAGTTGTAATGAAAGGGCGTTTAGGCCCTGGAATGATGATTGCAGTCGACCTAACTACTGGGCAGGTATTTTGATATTTGTTTGCAATGTCCTTTACAAGGTTTTTTATAATTTGCATAAAATGAAATTGCTTACTAGCTTATTTCATTCTGGTTCTTCTGTATAGGTCTTTGAAAATACTGAGGTCAAGAAGCGAGTTGCATCATTAAATCCATACGGGAAATGGGTGAAAGAAAATCTCCGTTCTTTGAAGGCTGTAAATTTTCTTTCGTCAACAGTCATGGACAACGAAACAATATTAAGGCGTCAACAGTAAGTTATTATATTTTTTTTTCCATTTCTTTTAACTACAATTCTGACTGGTGCGCTTACTTTTTGAATTTGTTGAAATAATAACCATTCGTTTTGTGTGTTTGAAAACAGGGGATATGGATATTCTAGTGAAGATGTTCAAATGGTGATTGAATCAATGGCTTCTCAAGGGAAGGAGCCTACTTTTTGCATGGGAGATGATATTCCTTTGGCAGTATTGTCTAAAAGACCCCACATGCTATATGATTACTTCAAACAACGTTTCGCTCAGGTTTGTAATTTTTGTGAAATGCCTTGCCAAGTTTAAGCACCATTGTATTTTTAATATATGCGGCTGCGTCATATACATGTGGCACATATTTGGCTCTAAATAAATCTGTGGCAAAATAGCAAATTATTATGCTTGAATTAAGCTGTTTATACTTAGAAAATGGTTTTATGTGTGTTTAAACCAGGTTACAAATCCTGCTATAGATCCTCTAAGAGAAGGATTAGTCATGTCTCTTGAAGTCAACCTTGGGAAGCGAAGCAACATACTAGAAGTTGGTCCTGAAAACGCCTCTCAGGTATCGTATTTAAGGATATTATGGTCAATGTTACTTGAAAGTTTCTTTAACTACATTTATCCTGGTACTTAGTGTTTGGGAGGTAGACATGTAGTAACTCTTTTTATTTTTTCCTTCAAATAATCAGGTGATTTTGTCCAGCCCTGTTCTGAACGAAGGGGAGCTCGAGTCTTTATTGAAAGATCCATACTTGAAAACTCAAGTTTTACCTACATTTTTTAATATAAGGAAAGGACTCGAAGGTTCTCTAGAGAAAACGCTGTACAGGCTCTGCGAAGCTGCTGATGAAGCTGTTAGAAATGGTTCCCAACTTCTTGTTCTCTCTGACAGGTCTGATGAGCTGGTAAGTTTTCATTTTTAATATTTTTTTTTTGTGCAGACATTGTCCATTAATAAGCTTGTCTGGATAGTTTTTTACTTCTGTTTCGGTTTATGGTATATTTAATAACTTATTGATTTCATCAGGAGGCTACTCGACCTGCCATACCAATACTTCTAGCTGTGGGTGCTGTTCACCAGCATCTAATTCAGAACGGATTACGAATGCAAGCTTCCATTGTTGCTGATACGGCTCAGTGCTTCAGTACTCATCAGTTTGCTTGTTTGATTGGTTATGGAGCAAGGTCTCTCTTATCTTCCGATTTCTTCTATGCTACATTTTCTTTCTTCTTAAATTCCTTTTATCATATAAAGACAATGTTCTTGACATTTTAGTGTTTCTCCGTAGTGCTATATGCCCATACTTGGCATTGGAGACATGTAGGCAGTGGCGGTTGAGCAATAAAACTGTGAACCTGATGCGTACAGGAAAAATGCCCACTGTTACAATTGAACAGGCTCAGAAGAACTTTTGCAAGGTCTGTATACTACTTTATCTGGATGATGATTTTCTCATGTTTTTTGCTTAAATGTTTTCTCTTAGTTCTTTTGATATGGATATTTGGTTCAGAATTTAAGCTTGAACTTTTCTACTAATTTTCTATTTCAGGCGGTTAGATCTGGCCTTCTGAAAATTCTATCAAAAATGGGCATCTCATTGCTCTCCAGGTATGTTTAAACTAGTCTTTCATAAACCATTTAAGTGCCATATCCAGTATAGTATAAGTCCTAACAGAAATTGCATGCTTTCAGTTATTGTGGTGCACAGATATTTGAAGTCTACGGACTGGGCCAAGAAATAATCGACATTGCTTTTACTGGGAGTGTGTCAAAAATTGGTGGATTAACTTTGGATGAGGTAATTATTAGTCATTTGTAAGATACTATAATTTTTTTTACTATGCCATTAAAATTTTACTCGTTAACTTTGCAGTTGGCAAGGGAATCGTTGTCATTTTGGGTTAAGGCTTTCTCTGAAGACACTGCTAAAAGACTTGAAAATTTCGGGTTCATACAATTCAGGCCAGGAGGTACACATTTCATGCACTCCATTATTTTGGTTTTAATCTTGTATCACAACTTAGTGCTAAACACTCTTTCCTTGTCCTATATAAAAGGAGAATATCATGGAAACAATCCAGAGATGTCAAAATTGCTCCACAAAGCCGTGCGTCAAAAGAGTGAATCTGCATATACGGTTTATCAGCAGCATTTGGCTAACCGACCTGTGAATGTGAGATACTTTAATGCAGATTCCCTGTCTTTCCAAATATCTAAATTTGACTTTGAAGAGCTCTCCTTCTGAAGAGTTGGTCTTATGTAAAACTGTTTTACCGTACAACTGATTTGCAACTATCACTTTATAGTATAAAAACTAATAATATTGAATGAAACTACCAATACTGTTTAAGATTATAAAAAATGCAAAACTGGTTTGCATAGAGTTTACCCCTTGTGATAAATGCTCTATTATTTCCCGTTTGAAGATTCAAATGTTGTCAAGTTGCATCCAACTGTTTATTATCACCAACTGCAGGTTCTCAGGGATCTTTTTGAGCTTAAGAGTGATCGGTCCCCAATCCCAGTCGGAAAAGTTGAGCCCGCTACTTCTATTGTTAAGCGGTTTTGTACTGGTGGCATGTCACTTGGTGCTATTTCCAGAGAAACTCACGAAGCAATTGCCATAGCGATGAATAGAATAGGTGGAAAGTCTAATTCAGGAGAAGGGGGTGAGGTAATTAAATTTACAATTTCATATCATTAGATTTGCTGTGACCAGAGTAATTGTTTTCAATTGTCACTCTATGAGGCTAAGGCTCGATCTTCGTTTAGGATCCAATTCGATGGAGCCCACTTACTGATGTTGTTGATGGGTACTCTCCAACATTGCCACACCTTAAAGGTCTTCAAAATGGTGATACAGCTACAAGTGCCATAAAGCAGGTCTAAATAAATGTTTTTCTTGCAGTTTTACATGCTCCCTTTTGTGAAGAAACTATAGACTTAGGTGTGGACCGTGTAGTAACAATTTTAATTTGATCTTTCAGGTAGCGTCAGGGCGTTTTGGTGTCACACCGACATTCTTGGCTAATGCTGATCAACTTGAAATCAAGATTGCTCAAGGTGCAAAACCAGGAGAAGGTGGCCAATTGCCGGGGAAAAAAGTTAGTGCATATATTGCAAGGTTAAGGAACTCGAAGCCTGGTGTACCTCTTATATCTCCACCCCCACATCACGACATTTATTCTATTGAGGATCTTGCCCAATTGATTTACGACCTTCATCAGGTGAGCTGACCAAAATACCCTTCTTTTGTGCTTGTAAAATCGCTTTAATTCTTGGACTAGGGTTCATGAGCATATTGGATAAACAGGTCAATCCCAGAGCAAAAGTATCGGTAAAGCTAGTTGCAGAAGCTGGAATTGGTACTGTGGCTTCTGGAGTTTCTAAGGGTAATGCTGATATTATACAGGTACGCGCTAAAACCTAGACAATTTACTCCCCCTGGTCCTTTTAATGGTTGTTTAAGGATGTTTCGAACTAATTAAGAAAGTCCGTTGATAACAATAAATATATGAATAATGTTACATTTTTACCCTTTTGTTCACATTCATGGAGTAAATTTGATTAGTTAATGCATACTATCTCAAAGAACAAGTAGAAGGGCCGAAATTGGAATATGATATTTAATTTTCTTAGACTGGGCAAAATGGGTCGGAGGGAGTATCAAATAATCTGACGTGTTTTGCAGATATCGGGACATGATGGTGGAACTGGAGCTAGCCCTGTGAGTTCTATCAAGCATGCTGGTGGTCCTTGGGAGCTTGGCCTTACCGAAACACATCAGGTTTGTTTTTTATCTTCTCGGGATGTAAAATCTCCTTTCATAAGATGTTTACACATAGCTGATTACGTTTTTAAACTTGTGTATTGTGGGGCCGATAGACACTTATTTCAAATGGGCTTAGAGAAAGGGTCATTCTCAGAGTTGATGGTGGCTTCAAAAGTGGATTTGACGTACTCATGGCAGCAGCGATGGGTGCTGATGAATACGGATTCGGTTCTGTTGCCATGATCGCCACGGGCTGTGTCATGGCCCGTATTTGCCACACTAACAACTGTCCTGTTGGCGTTGCCAGTCAGGTGACTACCATTTTGTGTGTATTTCAACCAGTATTAGTTGTTTCATTAAAACATATTAGTATTAGTTGTTTCATTAGAAAGTATTAGTTGTTTTATTTACTACAGAGTGACAGTTACACACCAATTGCACGATAAAACTGTTTTACACAAGAGCAGCTCTCTTACATTTTGGCATGATTCGACTGCAGAGAGAAGAGCTTAGAGCCCGTTTTCCTGGTCTGCCTGGTGACCTTGTAAATTACTTCTTGTATGTTGCAGAAGAGGTAATTGGCATTCTGTTTTCAGTTTGGTTTCGAGGATAATTCGTTTTTTTGTTCATTAAATTGATATTTGGTTTTCCTATACCAGGTAAGAGGCGTGTTGGCCCAACTCGGCTATGAGAAACTTGATGACATAATTGGCCACACCGACCTTCTTAAACCTCGAGATATTTCATTAGCAAAGACTCAGCATCTTGATCTAAATTACATGCTCTCTGTAAGTATATGAAATATTATTCCAATCCATTGCCATATAATTACCAAGCATTGTTGAAAAAATTTACACGTTGCGTTCTAGAATGTCGGATTACCAAAATGGAGCAGCAGTAAGATAAGGAGTCAAGAAGTTCATACTAACGGGCCTGTTTTGGATGATACATTGCTTGCAGATGAAGAGGTAATACTTATTAATTGAAATAAAGAACTAATACGTTTTAATGAAACAACTAATACTGTTTAAAAATACACTCGATCTGCATAAGATTTTGCAATCTGGACATGCAACTATACTATTTGCTGTCTTATATTTTCTCGTTTCTCCGTATACAGATTGCGAAGGCTATTGACGATGAAACGGTCGTAAACAAGACCGCTATGATATACAATGTGGACAGAGCTGTCTGTGGCCGCATTGCTGGGACAATCGCCAAGAAATATGGCGACACTGGATTCGCCAGTCAACTGAACATAACGTAAAACGATCACATATACGAATAATAACCTTCTGCCTATTTTATTTCAGCATGGCCTTATTTTGGGACTTATAATGAATCTCTTTACATTTTTTCAGATTTACGGGAAGCGCTGGTCAGTCGTTTGGTTGCTTTTTGACGCCTGGCATGAACATCCGGTTAGTAGGAGAAGCTAACGACTATGTTGGGAAGGTACATTGATCGATCTTTCATACATTGCATATTATGTATAGAGCTTCGACAGTTAGATTCCTCTGTGCCACTTTTCGTGTTCCATTTTGTGTACCATCCACGTGCCATACATCTAGACTATGGAACACAAAGTGAAACACCGAAACTGATATAGGTGATATCGTTCTGGGCTACTAACATGTAATATATGTTTAAGGGTATGGCCGGAGGCGAGATCGTTGTGACTCCTGTGGAGAACATCGGATTCACCCCCGAGGAAGCCACCATAGTCGGAAACACGTGCTTGTACGGAGCGACGGGTGGCCAGATTTTCATTAGAGGGAAAGCTGGGGAGCGTTTCGCCGTCCGAAACTCACTTGCCGAAGCGGTGGTCGAAGGGACCGGAGATCACTGTTGCGAGTACATGACCGGTGGTTGCATTGTTATCCTCGGAAAGTGAGTTATAACTTCTTTTATGGCCAACTTTAAAAACATCGAGCATTCTTTAATGTCGACTTTTTATCTCTCGTTTGCAGGGTTGGTAGAAACGTTGCTGCTGGTATGACCGGAGGTTTGGCGTATATTCTCGATGAGGACGATACGCTTATTCCCAAGGTTTGTTTCGATTTGTTCTCATAATTGGAAGCCCGTTCTTATTAGCGCTCTAAATGAATTGAATCAAAGCAGAAAACACAGTTATTAAAGCTTGTTTGATATGTTATTGAACTTCAAAATTTACGTTCGAACTTGTTTAATATATCTACTAATCCAACCATAAAATAGCTTCTATTGAATAATCTCGGATTCAATATCGAATAATTTGGTTTGATTTTCAACCTTATTCATTGTACTACGTAAAAATGTCAATAGGTGAACAAGGAGATTGTCAAGATCCAGAGAGTCGTCGCTCCTGTCGGTCAAATGCAACTCAAGAGCCTCATCGAAGCTCACGTTGTAAGTATTCTTAGAGTATGTCATTTGTGAACAAGGATTACATGAACTCTCTTCTTGAAAGTAATACTATTTAGTATGCGAAGTATCACATTTTAAAAAGTGTTTGATTTTATGTGTTATTCTTCTCATCATCACTAAATCACGATACTTCGTACGCTAAAAAGTATCACTTCATATACAATACAGTATTACGGTGCTCACCATAAAGTTTCTGTGTACTAAGTTCAAAGAAGTTTTCTTAAATTACTTTGTGCACTAACACACGACAAAATCTCAAAACAAACGCTCGTTTATTGTTTACAGCTCAAAAATTTTGCTAGATCTTGCATGGTTTCTTACATTACCTTATTCTCATACACAGGAAAAAACTGGTAGCAGCAAAGGGTCTCAAATCCTCAAAGAGTGGGAAAAATTCTTGCCTCTTTTCTGGCAACTTGTACCTCCCAGTGAAGAAGACACTCCAGAGGCGAGCGCCGACTTTGAGCAGACGGCAAGCCAGGTGACTTTCCAGTCGGCCTAGGAGACAACCTTAAACCAACTGTATATACTTCTCGTGGAGACAAGCATCCCCAATAAGGGACGAGGGTCGAGTTCTATAACAGAAACCGCGTTAAAGATCAAACAAGAGCTGGTGTTTCAGGAAGCTGCTATTGTACTATGGTGCATTAGGAGTTGTACAGTGTTTTCTGAAGAAATTTAGATTATCAGGAATGGGATCATGTTTCTTGGGGTTGAACTACAAGGTTTGAGGGATAAATGGAATTTGATTATGTGATTAATAATATTGTATGATTTGCATTTGATGCAACTGGTGGAATGAAATTGGAACATAATGTAAAGTAGAAGATTAAAACATGGGTTCTTTTTTTTATCAGTTAATTGCGAAATTTATAATTTTTTTTTTGAAAATGGTTAGTTCAAGAAATTTTATGAAAGTAATCTTGAGACGAAAGGAGTATATTTTATGAACATAACAATATTTCACACCCAAAACCATATGTTTGCACATATATAAGATGAGATGTGCCAACAAAACCAACAACCTCCAAGTCAACACATATTACATACTACTAAATTTTACAATACAATACATTACATATTCAATAACAGAAACACAATAAGTCATGGTACTGCCCTACGGATCGTTGACTATATAAACAGATACTCAAAACCTTGCAGAAACTTCACAACTTGTCCAGTAGATCCACAACGTCACAGGTACTCAAAACCTTGCAAAAACTTCACAACTTGTCCAGTAGATCCACAACGTCACGTATCGTCAAAATTACCTGAAGTTGCACAAGAAGTGATAAATTAAATTTCTTGATCACCTTACAAGCTCCCTATATAAATCTAAATAGAATCAATGAAAGAGCACTGCACCAAATTCTCATATAAGATTGCTAGCAAGTCTTTACAGTTTTTGTTTCAACTTGATATAGAGATTAAATATTAATGATTTAACCCCTTCAAATAAAAACTAAATAAGACAACCATCAGCAACTTTATTTCTGAAATCCCAAATCAATTTCTTTGAAACTGAGTGCATATGCAAAATAAATAAACTAACCAAACTTTCACTTTCTGTTTACAGTTCGTACCAATAAATAAATTGAATAGCCATAAACATTACTCTTCTCTAATGATAAAACGTTCAAGATCATAACATGTCTCTTGGTTGCTTGAGAACAAATTCTTGAATTTCTAATAAAATCATATCTACAATTAACTACGATTAATCAAGAAACACATGAGTCTATTTAAATGCTTACCTGATGATAGTCCTCCGATTAAGCACTAGAACAAGCCCTCAACTTTCTTTCTCCGAACATGACGTGAGTCCTAATTCATTATAATAGAGTTTTCTCACCATCAATTAAGTAAAAACATGTAAATAATTCTATATTTGAAAGCAAAATAAAATAATGCATGATCACAAGTAGCACATAAATAATAAGAGATGCATATATTGCATGAAACGTATTGGCCAATAAGTAGTGAAAAGGTAGGGTATCACATCCTCCACTAACAAAAAAATTGTCCCCGAAATTTCACTTACCTGAAGAGTTCTGGATACTTAGATATCATCTCATCCTCTTGTTCCCAAGTGGCTTCTTCTACTGACTGGTTTCTCCATAGCACTTTGATTAACAAAATTTCCTTATTCTTGAGTCGTTTCACTTCTCGTAGTAGAATCTCCACTGGTACTTCTTCATAACTCAAATCTACTTTTAGCTCTGCGGGTTGACGGTTTAAAACATGAGACGGATTAGCGATGCACTTTCTCAGCGTGGACACATGAAACACACTATGTATGTGAGACATTGATGCAGGCAAGTCAAGCTTATAGGCTACATCACCCAATCTTTCAATAATGGGAAATTGACCAACATATCTTGGCTTGAGCTTCGCATTCTTTCCAAACCGCATCATTCCTTTTATTGGAGAGACTTTCAGAAATACTTTGTCACCCACTTCAAATTCGAGCTTCCTTCTTCTTTTGTTTGCATAACTCTTTTGCTGACTTTGAGCAGTCTTCATTCTTTTTCGAATAATTTCTACCGCTTCACTCGTCTCTCGAATTATATTTGGACCTAGAAGTTTCCTTTCCCCAACTTCATCCCAATGTACTGGAGATCGACTTTTTCTACCATAAAGTGCTTCATATGAAGTCATTCCAATTGTAGATTGATAACTATTATTATAAAAAAATTCCATCAAAGGCAAAAACTTACTCCACTGACCATGAAAATCTAACACACATGTGTATTGTCTGCTCTGATTGCCCATCGCCTTGCGGATGATACGCGGTTCCCAAAGATAATTGAGTCCCTAACTCTTTGTCTAAGCTCTTTCGAAACTTAGAAAAAAATATTGAGTCTCTAATTGAAACAATAGTAAGTGGCATGCCATGGAGTCTAACAATCTGTTGTATGTATATCTGAGCATAACGATCCATAGGATAAGTGGTACAAATTGGAAGAAAATGTGCTGATTTGGTCAATCGATCCACAATAACCCATATTGCATTATAACCTTTAACTGTCTTGGGTAAACCTATGACAAAATCCATAGTGATGCTTTCCCATTCCCATTCCGGAATGAACAAAGGTTGCAAGATTCTCGTGGATCTCTGATGCTCTGCCTTAACTTGCTGGCAAGTTAAACAATGCACTACACATTGTGCAGTATCTTTCTTCATACCTGGCCACCAATAATGCAATTTCAAATCTCTATACATTTTAGTAGCATCTGGATGTACTGAATACGATGTTGAATGTGCCTCTTTCATGACATCTTCACGAATCTTGTCAACATCAGGCACATACAATCGGTCTCTGTATTGAAGTACATCATTCTCTGATAATTGAAAGTCAAATGATTCTCCTGAAATGATGTTTTTCTTCACTTTAACAAAATATTTGTCAATTTGTTGTCCTTGGTGAATTCTATCCATCAAAGTAGGCCTGAGTGTCAGCGCTGCAAGTTTTGCTTCTACAATTCCGTGCTCAACGATTTCTACACTCATTCTTTGTAGTTCAAGTAGTTCATGTTTCTGAATCAATGTCATACATGCTACTTTTCCTACTGATTTTCGGCTCAATGCATCAACTACCACATTAACTTTACCTGGTTGATAGTTGATGACACAATCATAATCCTTCACAAGTTCTAACCACCTTCGTTGCCTCATGTTTAACTCTTTTTGGGTGAAGAAATATTTTAGACTCTTATGATCAATGTAGATCTCGCAACGCTCCCCAAACAGATAATGCCTCCAGATTTTAAGTGCAAATACCACTGCTGCAAGCTCTAAATCATGTGCAGGGTAGTCCTTCTCATATTCCTTCAATTGTCGCGATGCATAAGTGATCAATTTACCATGCTGCATCAGAACACAACCAAGTCCATTCTCTGAAGCATCACTATAAACTTTGAAACCTCCGGTTCCGTTGGCAATTGTTAAGACTGGTGCTGATGTCAGACGTTTCTTCAATTCCTGAAAACTCCATTCACACGCCTCGGTCCATTTATAAGTCACACACTTTTTAGTCAATTGTGTCAATAGAGAAGCAATTTTTGAGAATCCTTCTACAAATCTATGATAATACCCTGCTAAGCCTAGAAAACTGCGCACCTCTGATGAATTTGTGGGTTGAGGCCAGGTATTAATGGCTTCAATTTTGCTTGGGTCAACTGAAATCCCTGCTCCTGATATTACATGTCCCAAGAAAAGAACTCGATCTAACCAGAATTCACATTTCTTAAATTTTGCGAATAACTGCTTCTCTTTCAAAAGTTCCAACACTTTCCTCAAATGCAATGCATGGTCTTCTTTAATCTTGGAATAAATCAAGATACATCAATGAATACAATAACAAATTTGTCCAGAAACTCCATAAATACTCGATTCATCACGTCCATGAATGCTACTGGAGCATTTGTTAGCCCGAACGGCATCACCAAAAACTCATAATGTCCATATCTCGTACTGAATGCGGTTTAGGGATGTACTCCTCTTTTATTTTCAACTGATGGTACCCAGATCGCAAGTCAATCTTGGAAAAGATAGATGCGCCTTGAATTTGATCGAATAAATCGTCAATTCGAGGTAGAGGATACTTATTCCTGATCGTGATTTTGTTCAGCTCCCGATAATCTATACACATTCTTAACGAACCATCTTTCTTTCGGACAAACAAAACTGGTGCTCCCCATGGTGAAAAACTAGGTCGGATGAAACCCTTTTCCAACAGTTCTTGTAACTGTATCTTTAGTTCTTTCAACTCAGATGGTCAAATTCTATATGGAGATCCAGATATCGGAGAAACCCCTCTTTGTAACTCAATCACAAACTCTATTTCACGATCTGGCGGTACCCCAGGAAGATCGTTTGGAAATACCTCGGGATACTCTTGCACTACTTAACAACAGTTGGACACTGTTGCCCCTCATTATTCATTACACTCACCACATAACCCTCACAACCGCTTTCCAGTAATCTTTGTGCACTGGTAGTTGATATCATTGGAAATCTGAAAATTTTCTTCATTCCAACAAAAGAGAAAGATTCTTCTCCAACTGGCTGAAACATAATATTTTTTTTCTGACAATCAATTATAGCACCATATTTTGATAACCAATCCATACTCAATATCACATCGTAATCATTCATATCTAACACAATCAAATCGGCACACAACTCTCTGCCTTCTATCGGAATAATACATCCTAGTAGAATCTGATTGGTTTGTCTTGAATCACAGGAAGGGATTAATACATCGAATTTGGCTTCTGTTAGGTTAGATAGTTTACCCAACTTTCTTACATACATAGTGGATGCAAATGAATGCGTAGCTCCAAAATCAAATAAAACAAAAGCTGAAATGCCAAATATAGAAAGTTTACCCGTGACAACTGGATTGTCTTCAGCATCCTCCTTAGTCAGAGTGAACACTCGTGCTGGTACTCTCCCATGAACCTTTTGCTATCACTGCCTGGGCACAAATTGACTACATGCCCTTTTTGTCCACAAGAAAAACAAATCTTGTACTTAAGTGTGCAATCTTGAATTCCCGCCATACTCACATCTCTGTAAAGCTCGGGCCTTAAACCCTCGAGAAACCTCTCTACCTTTAGTGCTTCAGTATCCACCATATGCTCAGCAAACCTGGATAGTTGCTCAAATTTACGAAGGTAATCTGTAACAGTCGTGGTTCCTTGTCTCAGTTGTATAAATTCGTTCATCTTCATTATCCTGACAGGGGCTGTGAAATACTTGTTTCTGAAAATTTCTTTGAACCTTTCCCAAGTCATAGTAGTAGCATTTTCAACGCTTTTAACAGTGTCCCACCAGTGTCCAGCACTACCACAACATAAAGATGCACACAAAACCTTCTCTACTTCAAGAATTCTACTGTACTGAAACATGTTGTCCAATGTTCACAACCAATCTTCCACGACTAAGGGTTCAGTAACATCCTCAAATAAAGGTGGGTTCAGTTTCCGAAATCGCTCACAAACCATTTCAGCATGCTCCAGTTGATTAACTTCATCACGTGTTTGTCTACATGTGTCCCTTTGTTGAATAAGTTGCTGAATTTGTTGAGACTGACGCTCAACTAGATAAGTTAATCATGCAATGATAGCATCGCGTTCGAGACCCGCAGTCGGTGCTTCAGGTTCAGGAGTTCTTTCTATCCCATTACTTTTATCTTCACCCCTCACCATATCTTTTTAACACCACCAGTCCTACACCACATGACAACTATAATTCACGATACACATAATATAAATAAATTTTAAATAGTCACTTACTAGAATAGGTGTGCTCCCCAAATTTCTGAGTCGTGTACATAGATTGTCTATAAACCCAAACCATGCTTTGAAACCTTTCTGACATGACCACATTTTAACACGAACAAGAATAATACGAGTTTTCACATAACACAATCTGTAAACCTGTTATATATATATATATATTTTTTCCCGAACAACTTAACATTATTTCACACTCAAAATCAAACAAAAGCAAAATAAGCTACAATCATGCCCAACAATTCGTCGTCTATGCATACAACTACTCAAAAACTGCAGGAGCTCCACAACTAATCCAGTAGGTCCACAATGTCACAGATCGTCAAAATTACCTGAAGTTGCACAAGTGGTGATAAATTGAAATATTCCTTGGTCACCTTGAGCCTCCTGTATAGATACTAAATAGAATCAATGAAAGAACACTACGCCAAATTCTCATATAAGATTACTAGTAATAAGTCTTTACATTATCTATTTTAACCATTCTGAATCGTCCACAACTAATAATTATCTAACCACTGAATTTAATTAATAAAGCCAATCAGCCCGAACATTTAATATCTGTAACAATTAACCTTACACCATAGAACTCTGAAAGTAATAATTAACTTGTAAATTCCTTTTTCTATCATCATAGTTTGCTAACCCCATCAAATAATAACTAAATAAACCATCAGCAACTTTAATATATCTGAAACCCCATAAAAATTCCTCTGAAACTGAATGAATATTCAAAACAATTAAACTAACCAAACTTTATCTTTCTGTCTACAGCTCATACCAATAAGTAAATTAAATAGCCATAAACATTAAATAAACACTAAGCTTACTCTTCCCACAAAGTATCAACAGGATTATTATATTTTTGATATTATATATACTAATCAGTACCTAAAACATTCAAGATTATAACATGTATCTTGGTTTCTTGAAATCAAATTCATGAATTCTCAATGTGAAAATCATATTAATTGCAATTAATTTCTAATTTAAATTCTTACCTGATTCGTTTCTTCTTGGCCAATTCGTTTCGTGTGTGTATATGTATCTTGTAAATAAAAAGGGTTAAGCAAATATGGAGTAATTACATTTTGCTACACGCTTTTGAGGTTCATTACTCTCAGCCCACTTCTTCCTTAAATACCCTTCAGTATTATGATATCATTATACCAATCCCCTATTTTCATCGACGGTACCCACCCCACCGCACCTTTCTCATCATCACCCTCTGACACATTCCATTACCCACCCTTTTCAACACTACCCACCCTTTCCAATAATACGTTTCGTCTAACCCATTCTCCACACTCTCCCTCTCTCTATCTCTCTTTCTCTCTCTATCAAGTTTGTGCTATTTTATGATTTCTAATTGCTTTTGCGAGTATGCTGGTTGAAATATGGGTTCTGTTCGCATAAATTGTAAATGTTGGTGCTATTTATTCTAATTTGGAATCAAGGAACCCCTTTCTCCACAACAAAATGGGTGCAATTGCTGAACCATTAAGTTTCGTTCTTTCTTTTTTTCTTTCTAAACAAATTGCAGAATGCTTATATCCCAAAGTGAGGTGTTTGATTTTTTTGCATATGAGGTGTTTGTTAAAATGCCTTTTTTTTTCCGATGTAGTTGGTTCCAGGAAAACATCCCCATTGATGAGGTGTTTGAGAATCTGAGATGCACGCGAGAGAGGTCTCTAGCTAAATTTCTTGAAGAGAGATTGGTCATTTTTGGACATAACAAGCTTGAGGAGAAGAAGGTGCTGATTTTTGAAGCTTTGTTCTACGTTTTATGCTGTTATGAGTTGCAGATTTATGATGTTTATAGGTTAGTAATGCAGTTTTGGTGCAAGCTAAGGGCATTTGATTGTGCTAATTTTAATTTTTTAACTCTGTTTTTTTTTTTACATATTTGATGTGTTTGGCTTCCATTTGGGTTTGATTGTGCTAATTTCAATTTTTTCCACTCTGTTTTTTTTTGTCACGTGGATATACATTTATTCAGCGAGTGTACATTTTCGAAGGTGTAGAGTAATTTCTGTCAAATTTAAATATGAGGATGTATTTAATTCTGATTTTGGATTTATACAAATGAGAACTCTTGATTAGCTTATTTTTTGTTGGTCAAATTTTTCATTCCTGTGCTTGATTTTCCGGGATTGCTTCTGTGAAAAATTGTTTTTGTGATTTTTATTTTTGGATAAATAATTGTTTATTTGTGGATAGAAAGGCAAGCAACAATGTGGTTGTTGCATTGAGTCATTATGCTTGATACAATTGTGCTTTGTTTCTCATTTCTGCATTTCTACTATATCTGCCCTTTTTTTTCTGTTGTGCTGCATTGTCTACAACCTCAAATGGATCAAACAATGATATGATGAGCAATGCTTGGTTGATGATAATACATATGATAATACATACATTTCACTCTATTTTTTAACACATTTGATGTGTTGGCTTTCATTTGGGTTTGATTGTGTTAATTAAAAAAAATTTCAAGTTGTTTTTTTATCAGGTGGATGTACATTTTCAAATGTGTGGAGTAATTTCTGTCAAATTTAAGTATGATGATGTATTTAATTCTGGTTTTGGATTTATTCAAATGAGAACTCTTGATTAGCTTATATTTGTATAAATGATCATGAGCAATGCTTGGTTGATGATAGTACATACATTTCACTCTGTTTCTTTACACATTTGATGTGTTGGCTTCCATTGGGTTTGACTGTGCTAATTTAATTTTTTTTTTCACTCTGTTTTTTGTCAGGTGGATGTACATTTTATTCAACGAGTGTACATTTTCTAATGTGTGGAGTAATTTCGGTCAAATTTAAATATGATGATGTATTTAATTCTGGTTTTGGATTTATACAAATGAGAACTCTTGATCCGCTTATTTTTGTATAAATGAGAACTCTTGATTGATTTATTTGTTGTATAAATGAGAACTCTTGATTTGGTTTATTTGTTGTATAAATGAGAACTTTTGATTAATTTATTTGTTGTATAAATGAGAACTCTTGATTTGGTTTATTTGTTGTATAAATGAAAATTCTTGATTGATTTATGCTGGGTATAAATGAGAACTCTTCATTGGTTTAATTTTTGGATTTGGATTTATACAAATAAGTAGGAAATGCTTATGTGACACATTTATATTGAGTGAATATACATTTATAGAGTGAATGTACATTTTATTATTCGAATGTACATTTATTAGCTAGTGTACATTTTATTATTCGAGTGCACATTTTATTTTTCGAGTGTACATTTTATGATTTGTTGGTACATTTTTATTTTTCGAATGAACATTTATTACGATATAGTACGAATTTGGAAAAACTAATATAATAATAGTTTTTATAATTAATTTCAAATTCTGATTTTTTTTGAGACTATACTACAAATTAAATTAAAAATGGAGGAAGGAAAATTAATGATAAGAAAATATATTTAAACATTTTTATTGTGTTGGACTGTTTGTTTGGCCGATAGTTCTTTTTTGTTAGAGTAATTGTTTGCCATGAAATTGAAAAAATATAAAAAGATTAAACAATAAAGTAAAATTAAATAATAATAATAGTAATAATTAGGGGAAAGAGATGTAGATAAAATAAATTTTATGGGATAGTATTGCAGAGAGTGGGTAATATTTGCAGAGGGTGGGAGGGCGGTCTTGGGGTGGCAGAGGGGTGGGTAATATTTGCAGGAGTGGGTAGGTTTATTTATTAATAATGTATAATTTTAATAAGGATAATCAAGTCCCAATTTATAGCAAAATGTGTTGAAATGTCAACAAAGTAAAAAAAAAATCAATGCAGAGGAATGTTAAAACCCCAATAAATATTTGTGCATCCCTATGAGCCGACTTACCAAAATTTAATTAGGAAGCAATTTTTATTTATTTATTTATTTATTATATTTATTTTATGAGATGCAGTGTTGTAGGAATTCAAGGCAACATGCAGCCGTACAGGTGGGATCTAACAATCAGGTAGTCAATATCCAAATCACTACTTCTAGATTAACTAAAATAATAATTATGCAGCTAATTATTTTTTAATTTATTACATCGCCGCCGCCGGTAAACCGCCGCCGGAGAGGCGATTGCCGGTCTAAATGCGATGAACCTGTAGCCCACAGATGTATAAAACAGTTTATTTTAGTAATTTATTTTTTTAATCCCTATTTGGGCAAAGCCCAGCTATAAAGTGTTGGTACCACGTGTTGGCGTTATGCGACTATTAGTAAATGAAATATGCAACCACCCACCCCTCCACAAAATACATTAACTTTAATTAAGGTACAATAGTAAGGTAAAGCTAGAAGGAAAAATACAATTTACCAAACTATTTAGCAAGGGCCGAGTCTTTGATGCATTAAGTGTACTAATTTTAGAATCGTGCAATTTATTGTATTGAAATATGCAATTTATTTACGTTAAACCGTACAATATTAATATGAAAAAAAAGTTGTATAGTTCAGTATAAATAAATTGCATATTTCAGATCAACAAATTCTATTATTTTAAAATACACTATAAAACGTACGGTGCACTCGCGAGACACTCTTTAGTGGGTTGTTTTTGACGTATAGTATTTAGGAGTTGTTTTTTTGCCAGAATAAAATAGTGAAAAACACTTTTAAAAGTTAGAAATTATAAGAGGGGGGCTTTAGAAATAAGTGTTTCTCACACATTATATTGAGTTTGCAAACACCTCCTTAATCAATTATAAACTTAGTTTTTCTATTAAACTTTTAGTTATTTTAATTAGATTTCTAATAAAGTAGAGTAATAAATAGTATACTCATGTGGAACGTCTGAATTAATATGTAGGACTAAAAATCAAACAAAACTATTTGATACATGATTGAAAATCGTCCAGTAGAAATTCTTTTGAATTTGGTTCGATAGATATATCAAACAAGCTTGAGCATAAATTTATGTTCAATTGGTAAAGCTCGATTCGAGCTCGATAAATGAAAAAGATAAATTAAGTGTTAAAATGTCAAATTATGACTCATGTGCGCGTCGATTAAAGCTCGTTTGAGCTCGACTCGATTAATTATCAAATAAGCTTAAACAAAAAATTTAAAGTTCGATAACATTTCAAGTAAACTTGAACAATAATGCGTTCGACTCGACTCATTTACAAAGCTACATATAAGACCCTCAAATATTATTTTATGATGAATAAAATGAAACTAAATTAAACCTAACTACCAAAATTTTATAAAAATAATACTATAAACAACATTCATCGAAGACTTACCCCTATAATTAACTAAAATAACTTGTTTCGAGTTATCCCCGTCAAAAGTAAAATTTTAAGTTTATTTGATTATGAGATTCCCACAGCATTGCTCCTCCTAGCTTCAAAATGTAACCATCCATACATCCACTTTAGAAGTTTCTCTCACTTACTATTAACTATCGATACACGTTATACACAAATATATTGTCAACATTTTTTCCCTTAAAAAATTCAGTGTTGTCATATTTTTCCATAAACTAAAATTAAAATTTTATCCCCTTCTAGTGTCTTTTACACCGAATTTTATTTGAGGTAAATTATACAACTCGTGCGATTACTACACCAAATTTAGAATTCCGATAGGGACACTATTTTTTTTTTTTTCTTTGCACACGTAAGCGAGACAATTTTGATCACATCTCTTAAGATGTTAAAACGTCAATGTCCAATTTAATTTTTGTGTGTTTTGTCTATTTTTTTTTTTTTAAACTTTAAACTATTAGAAACCTATTTATTATTAAAGTTGTTTAAAAAAAAAAATCATATTTAAAAATAATCATATCATATTTTTATAAAGTTACTAATTACTTTAATATGCTAACAATTGAATAAAGTTATAATTTAATTGAACTCATAACTAATTAATCCCAACTACTTTTTTTTTCCGAAAGAAATCCCGACTACTTTTTACAATTCTACGTAATAGGTAACCACACTATCACATGAAATATAGAATGAAAATGATAATTTAGAGTAATATTTATATGTAATTTGTCAAGCAATTAATTGGTGAAAAAAATATACCAATTTGTTATCTCACCCAAATTCAGATTAGAAAGACCACGTACGTAACCGAACTATATCCGGAATTAACATAAAAATGAAAAGTAGAAAACATATACTAAAAGTTTTTACTTATTAATATAACTAATTTTGGTTTTTGTTCGATTTAATCATTTCAACGAATTGTAGCTAGGAAATAAATATGAATATGATTAAACACAAACTCCCTTAAAAATTACATACATACACCTCATACATTATCTATATTTATTACTAATAAATATTTAAATTTGAAAGTTTCGTCTCAAAGTCCATTTGAATTAAATAATTAAAGCGATAAACACAACAAGACTAATGCTATTGCTACAGTGCTACACTTGAGAAATTCAACAAAAACATAACTGCAATTAAATAATTAATTAATTCGAATTAAATCACAACGAATGAACATTGAACACACACACACACATCTAAAGATACAATGCACCTGGAAAATACATTTTCCGTCAATCAAACCAGTGGGCGAACCGTACGTTAATTCCATCACTAAAACACAAAAAAATAAAATTATCCCATAATTAAAAGGGCCCAAATTAAAATATTCAATAAACAAATCCAATTTCCAATTTCGCTCAAAATTTCTACCGATCTTCAAAACTTACAAAATATTAAGAAATCAAAACACATCTAAAAATCTACACCGACATAATTAATTAGCATTATATCTACAAAATTTACTCCATCTAATTAATAATTATAACATAGGTACGTTTTTTTCCCGATTTATCAAACCGAATTAAAGGCGACATTGGGCAGTTTCGGCGGCGTTACGGCGAGAAAAATGAGCACCGCCATGATGGCGACGGGGACAAGGAGGAGCAAGAGCGGCGGCGGCGGGAGCGGCGGCAGAACTAACGGCAGCAATAAAAGCGTTGCCGTTAGGAAGAGCATGAGGACGCCGTTTACGCTGAAGTGTCTGACCATGAAATTCACTAACGGCGTTCGATCGGTTCCGTTAACTTGGAATGGAATGAGAGGCGTTGTTCAATCGTGTAGACCATGATCTTGTGCAACCATTACACTGGATCGCCGGATTTATATGTATGTATTTTTATTTATTATCTAGAAATGTGGAGATATATATATATATGTATGTAGACATATGCACGAGCTAGTGTGTGTGCGTTTTCAGGAGTTTTTCTTGGAATGCTGTGGGACTCTTATTAAAGAAACCGCCGGGGGCTTTTTGGTCTTTTCGAAACATAATTTATATTCACAAATTCATTACTAGTACTTTAAGACATACTAAGGGTATGGGTTGTTTTCTCGTGCATCACGTGCATTGTAAACTCCATAGCATATTTTAAAATTATGTAATTTATTGTGTTAAAATATGCAGTTTATTTATGCTGAATTAAACAATTTATTTTTATAATAATAATTATACGATTAAATGTAAATAAACTGTATGATTTTAAAATATATTAGGAAGTACACTATGCAAATAAGAATTAGAGGCTATTTTGTATACATAATAATTATACATATAGCAGTACATATATAATAAATGGTAGTATCAATTAAATAACATTACATGTGGAAAATACTAAGTTGGAACAAAGAATTATTCAATATTTTGAGATGTTTAGGAGTTATTCCTATTTTGAAAGAAGTATTAAAATCACAAAAAATTATGTGATTTTATCTCTTCAACTTTCAATGTTCTGTTCGAAATCCAATTTGGTCCGACAGATCTACAGATTAGATTGAACCATGCAATCTTTGAGTTGAATCAAGGAATATTTGGATGCTTTAAATTGAAGTTAGATTATTTAATAGTAATTTAATAAATTTTGAGCAATATAATTCATTGACTCCGGACTTGTATCATGTTTGCGAGTCCCTTTGGCGTGCACACTATTATTAATTTTTTTTTGTAAAAAATGAAATTAATACATAAACCTTTTTTTGATAATTTATTAAGTACTATGTGAATTCTCCTAGAATAAATACATAACGCGTGGAAGTACAATTTGAGTGGCAATAATAATAATAAATAATAAAAAAAAGCTTGAATACCGATTGGAGAATCTAAAATGACCGAATGAATGTTGATATTGCTCCCATCACGAGCTCAATTCACGATGAAATTAACAATTACGCGACTTTCAATTAACATAAAAATACCACCATTTAAGGGTTGGTTCGATTTGACAAAATCTCTGTATAGAACTCATTCATGTTATAAACTCTGTTATTTAAGTATTACTGTTATATATAAAAAAATTATTGTTATGTATAAAAATTATTATTGTTATGAATAAAAATAATCATTATTTAGAAAATATTTTATATTTTTAAACAGTGAAAGTTTTTGTGCATAACATTGATAGTTTTTACATATAACAATGATAGAATTCATATATGAATCTGATTCACATGAGTGTTACTCGTTTGATTAAGCCTCGAATGTATTCAAATGTACCGTGCACTCATAATGTATTTTATAAACGTACAATTTGTTATATTGAAAAGTAAATTTTATTTACACTGAATCGTGCAACTATTAACATGAAAAAATAGCAATTTTCAATATATCAAGTCGTATGATTCTAAAATGCACTATGAATGCACGTGCACCTGAGTATACATGAGATCCACTCTTAAGGTTAAATGAGTGAGCATAAAAAATTTAATTATAAATCATCAACTTCAGACGAAGCGAAATAGCTCAAGTGATTAGAGACCATTACTTATAGCGTGAGATCATGAGTTCGAGTCATCATTTTTCCAATTATAAAATAAAATAAAAAAGCACTCTTGCGTGAGACCATCTCACAATTAGACGGTATATAATTTAGACATTGATATTTTAATATTTTTAAAAAAGTGAGTATTAATTAAACTAAATTGTATTTCGTTTCATACAAAGATTTTTTCTAAAATAAAACATCAAGTTCATCATTAAGACAGAATTTTAGGTTAAAAATTCAAGTTATAATGAGGGTGCATTAAATGTGACACAACGTAGATGGACATGTGTTTGAATATCACAAATACCCCCACAATATACATATGTGAGGTGTGTATAAATAAATATTAAATAAGCGGTGATTAATAGATGGGCGAAGGAAGAACAAAATGACGAAAAAGCCCCGCGATGGAGCAAGTGTGTTTTTACTTTGTAAATAAAAAAGAAAAAGAAAAGCCAGGTCAGACAAAACGTAACATCAAAGATTGAGGGTGGATTCATAGTATCTAACGTAAGCAGGTGTATGCTTTGGTAGATTTCACCTTGGGTGTCAATCGAGGTTGTTGAAGCAGCCTGCACCCGTCAACTTTGATTCTTTTTTTTATTTGTTTTGTTCCTCTTTTTCTGCCTAAATTCATGCACACTTGAAAATTTCTATCAACTAGCCATATGAATTATTTTTTGTAAATCAAACTGCAGCTTTTCATGGGGGCGACAATGCATTAAAATTTGCAGTGCTACTACTACTTGGGTAATACTAGTGGTTTCAGAAGGATAAGATTTACTTAAATTAGATTTAATTGGAAAAATATATATTTTTTTATAATTGAAATTTGATCTAAATTTTGGAATCTTCGTACATGAAATCTCAATTTGATTTATTTCTTTTCCAGTTTGAATCAATGTGAAGATTGCTCCTGCCCATAAATGATTAATTAGTTGTTGTGATTAGATAGTTGACATGTCATTTTCAAGCATGCATAAGCTCATTTGTACGTTGGTTCGAATTGTTTTTTTTTAGATTTATTTATCGAAATTTAAAATTTTAGATTAAATTGTAATTTGTGATTTTTTTTCTTTTAATTTAGCTATAGTTATGTCATAAATTAATAAAAGAATAAAAACATTTTATTTTATAAGTTATACTGCATAAACTAGTTTAATTTTAGACATGGGAGTACGTGCTTGATTGAATAAAGATAAGTTAATGAGCTGATTTAGATTACTGACTGAGGGATCTATTTGTTAATTTTTTTTTAAAAAATAGCGTTTGCTTGGATTTTAAAAAAAAAAGGCAATGAGTTAATTTTTAGTAGGATCACTTTTTCAAGTTATATTGTATGTGCCTTATTAATTTGGGATAAAATGGAGAGAGGAAAAAAAAAAAGAAATCAAGATTTGATTCAACTGTTTGAACCGGGTCATTTTGAATTGATATAAAACGGTTTAAATACATAAAAAACCGGTTTACATAAAGACATATGTATCATCTTAACAGCCATGTATAGCAGTATAGGTGAGTGAGTTTAATCAAATTAAAGGTGAAATTAATTTGATAAAGACAATATAAGTATTCATAACCCCAATCATAATTATTGTTTAAAATCAAAACATTGACTTTAAACATATGTTTCGAATTCTTGGACCACTCAACGTCTTCTGTTGTGGCTTTAATGATATGCGTGTAAACAAAAAGCTAAATATATAGGCCTTTTTGTCTTTAAATATAAATACATGCATCCAGTAAATCATTTGTATTTTAGTATATAATCATTATATATGAATTTATATATCGACTGTCTCTTAAATCGAGTAAATCATTTGTATTTTAGTATATAATCATGATATGAATTTATATATCGACTGTTTTTTAAATCTAATTTGGGAGCAAAATATTAATATTCTGCCTTGTATAATGGGCTCTACAAAGAAAATTCAACATCGAAATTATCTCAAAATTATTAGTAGTAGTATACTATACTCTATAGATATTGTTTTTTTTTTTTAAAGGTTATAGATATTGTTATTGAATGTATGGTCTTGATTAGTCATGTTGGATGTACTCGTTTGCCTATATATAGATTGATAATCGTGTTAAATTTGAACAGTAAAAACTAAAATATATTAATGTTGTTATAATCGATGATAATTCCTCAAATCGAACTCAATTTAAATTTTGATTTGGGTCCGGACTCTTGTCATTAAAGTGTCTAAACTCCTTAATCCATAAATAAAATGCTACTAATTATCTTGTATATGTGAATTAATTAATTAACTATCTTGTTGAAATTTATCGTACATTACACATTAAGTGTAATAGATGTCGCAAAAGAAAAAGAAGAACTGGCCAGACGTTTTTATATCATTTACCCGATTAAAAAAAAATCACATCATTTATCCTATTTAACAAATCGTTTTACAGGTTAATAAATCTGTGTTAGATCCAAACACAAATTCACAAATTCATTCAAGTCATCTTATAACTCTCGTTATACCAATTCGTTCTCAAATCCGTGTTAGATTCAAACACTCCACAAATTCATCAAGTCATTCACCAAGTCACCTTATAACTCTCATACTCCAATTCGTTCTAAAAGGAAATCGAACTTGGGTCTCCCACTCAATTGAGGAGCCCAGTGGCCAGGTGAGCTAAGCCACCCACTTAATAAATCCGTGTTAGAGATGAAATCACTTTGTTGACATCAAAATTCAAAATAAACAGATACAGTATACATGGAAAATGTGTCTACATGAAATGTACCAAAATAAATGACAATGTTGACATCAAACAAAATAGATTTTCTGCCGTCAAAAATTAGTGCCTATATATTTATCACTTTCTCATAGAATGGTACTTTACAGTGGTCCTTCACGATATGGTAGATGGTACCACTAGCTACTTCTCATTTTAGTCATTTTCTACATCCTACCATTTAATGCACCAACATCACCCTTGACTCAAATTTATAAGTGAATCTCACGTGCATTCAAATGTATCATAGAATCATAAAATATTTTAAAATTATACAATTTATTATATTAAAAAATATAATTTATTTATACTGAACCCTACAATTATTAATTTGAAAAAATAATTATATAATTTAATATTAAAAAATTACATCTTTCAAAGATAATAATAAGTTTCAGGCGGTTCTAAAATCGTTACATGAAAGACATCGCAAGACTGAATCATAAAAACTAGTCTAGCTAATCTATTGTGTTATATAATACGTGGACAGATGATATATTTTTTAAAAAATATATGAAAATTAATATTTTTTAAAAAAAATTGTACTCCCTCCGTCCCACTATAACTTTTTCATTCCATAAAAGGAAAAAGTAACTCCACTAACCATAATTTTATCCTCACTTTTCACACAATATTACAAAAAATGTGACTCATTAGTCTACTCATTACTCCAAACCTTTTTCCTCTCTCCCAATACTCAAAATTACTCTTCATTTTTATTATTTTATTATTATTTCTTAAATAAAATAACAAAAATAAACGAGATATTACACGAGGACAAATGGAGTATTAGTTAATCTCACATATATTTCGTGAGATTATTTTAAGAGTTGTTCTTTTAGGTGAAATTTATTCATTGTACGAAATTTATATCATTACACTTATAAATTAATATTATTATACTTATAAATTGATAACATAATATTTGTATAAATTTCATATTATGAACAAGTTTCACAAGAGAATTTGTGTAAAAGTAGATCTCGTGGATACTTGATCTTAATCTATATATTAGGTTAAAAAAATTAAATAAACAAATTAATTTCACAACTCTTTACAATTTCGGAGTTTTAGATGAGATGAAATTCATTCACATCCGTCTAAATGTCCCTGAAGTATTTAATAAGAAAATTAATTTCATTTTGTGTTTATTAGTTTTTAAATACAAAAAAAATTGTTGTTACCGTGTATACTATTTAGGTTTTCATTAATTAAGATAAAAAAACATGAACGTTTGTACTTTGTACGTTAGGAAGTGTAATAATTACTCGCTATTTATGTTTTTTAATATATATTTTAAAAGCAGAATTTAAAGGAAAAGAGTGCATGCATTGTACGAATTAATAAGCATTCATGAATGTTTAATATTTTGAAGAAAAGAAGATGAATGCGTACGCCATTAGTCAGAGAATTAAACTCGAGCTGGGTGAGACAATTATTAGCCGAATATGAATCCCCTACATTTCTTTTTCATAAATTTCTTGTAAATTTCGGAGAGAGAAAGATACAGAATAAACTAATATAAAAAAATATAAAGTGTAGGACCCTGCATTGTGTCTTTCTCTCTCCGAAATTTACAAAAAATTTACACAAGAAAATAGAGAGGATCCAAATCCGAATTCTGGACCCTTTGTTTTTAATAATATACCGCTACAGCAGGTTGTAAACGTCGATTCAGAAAAAGTAACACTAATGTTAATATGATTTATACATAAACTTTATTATTATTAATATAGAAATACTTATATGAGATGATTTTAGGGATGACGCAGGTGGTGCCGCCAAACAGGTTTCTTTCCGACGAGGGTCCCCAATTTTTTTTAACATATATATATATATATATATATATATGTTATAATTTTAAAAAATTGATGGTTATTTCACATGCGATTGGTAGCTTAATTGGTGAAAGGTGTGCCATAAAGATCCACCTGTGCGCGCATATCTTTTTTAACTTTTCTCTTTTTAAAATATTTTTTTCTTATTTTTTTAAAAAATTAAATCTATACACAATCTTCATAAAATATTACGCCCATCCCTTTCTTCTTCTTCTTCACTTTTTTTTTTATTTTTTTCTCTTTTAAAATTAGTCTTATACATTTCATATAGCGTATTCATAATTAAATTATCGAAGCACCCTTAAAAAGAATCATGTATTTTCTTATAAGGTACTTTTAATTTTAAATTTTTTATTCATTAATTTTATTTGGATCACTTCAAATCTTCATAATATATTGTTTATTTATAATTTTTTTAATTATTTCCTGAATTGATTTCTATTTATATTGTTATTGATGAGTTTTTTTTTCAACCCTATTATTAATGAGTTTGAAAACATTTACTACTTATTTTATTTTTATAATTATGATTTTTTATATTAATAATTATATTTTTTTATCATAAAATAAATGGAAAGGCCCTTTTTTTTCACCGGACCTCTAAAATTATAGGACCGGCTCTAGAAGGTCTCATGGAGAGACGAGATATAAGTTGGACATTGATATTTTAACACTTTAGAAGGGGTGTGTGTGATTTGTGCTAAGTTTTACTCCGTCCCATGCATGAGATCGTTTTATATGAGTTTTTGTCTTATTAATGTGTAAAAATTATCACAGATATGCATAAAAAAAATTAGTATTTAAAAATATAAAATATTTTTTTAACAGTGATAAATTTTGTAAATACCAGTGATAATTTTTTTATATAACATTAATAATTTTTATACATAATAATAATATTAAAATAATTGAGTTCACATTAGTTTTTGTGTCGAGAAAATCAAATGCCTTATTATAAGAATTTTTGGGTGCTTTGATATTTTGTGTTAATATGTGAATATTATGAGGATAAAGTTTAGTAATTTTTTATTTTTTTTATTATGTGCAAAATATTGTGAGGCGTTCCGACAGAAAAGGTGTGCAAAATCTTCGAAGGGAATAATATTTTTCAAACTAACAATGTAAAATGCACGGAATATACTACATTTAAAATAACATGATAATTAGATTTCAAGCAATTACACAAATGCACAACTGATCATCTAGCAATTGTGACAGCAAGATATTAATCAAGTTGGTATATTTTGAGTTGCTTAATAATTCTTTTTTAATTGATAATATGTTTCAAAAAAAATGATAACATTTTAATCTATTCCATCTTTCCTGAGATTGTGAGAAATGATTGATCAGTGGTAAGTATTTAAAAAAGCTCCATCTTCCCTTTTAGAAAAAAAAAAGCTCCCTCAATTTTTTCAAGTAGTTATCCACCACATTAATTGTAATGTTTTTTTTCTTTTGATAAAATACACTTAAAAATAATATTTTCGAGCACAAATCGCTGAGCCATATATAAACAAAAACACAATCTTTATTTATATTTATTATATATATATATATTATATACTTATATGTACATAAAATATTAAAAAATAAACTACTAAAATTTTGAATTTTTCGAACCTAATTAATTTAAAAAATTGTTGGCCTCGTAAAAGAACAAGCCTAGAAAACCTAGAAAATAGTCAAACACACCCAATTAAAGCCTAGAAAACCTGCTAGCTATTTTTAATCAGAAGCACTCGATTTTTTGTCTGTACTTGCTAGTCTTGTCTCTGGAAATTAAATAGGTGAAAAAGCGTAGTGCAAATTACATCTTGCAAAAAATAGTGATGCAAAAAAACAAGTGAGGATTATTATTTTCATTTTCGACTGAAACATAGATAAACAATACTAGTATTATTCTTATATATATTATATTAACAGAAAATATCGTCGGCTTGGAATTTTCGTAAAAAATACTACATCCGTCCCGAACTCAACACTATGGTTACTGTATCGCGGGTTTTAAAAAAAAGTGATAAAGTGATAAAGTGTTGGGGGTAGAAAGAATTGTTTATTAGTATTTTATGTGATAAAGTGATGAATAGTTGGAGGTAGAAAGTCAAAACATCAAATAAAAAGTAAATAATGCAATAAGCCAAAACATCTTATATTTTGAATAGGAGGGAGTAGTATTTTATGTAATAAAGTAATAAAGTGAATATTTCCATTTAAGAAAAGTGTTGATTAAGTATGGGGCAAAAAAAGTTTGGGTAGGGTTAAGTTTTTTGGGCCGAAAAACGGAAAAATTGAGCCTAGAACTAGGGGAGATTGACCTAACCACTAAATTGAATACTATATCATTAGTTTATAGTATATTTTTTTGCTAATTTGAAGTTGTATAGAAAATTATAAGATATTCTCATTTAGAGATCCTTCACCTCATTAATAAAAATATGAGCTCTTCTCATATTTTATAATAATGTTTATGTTTATTTTTAAAATTCGAAATGTTTTCGAAGCAATATGAATGTAACTGGAGGTGTTTGGGAATATAACAAGCAAACATATCAATAATGTTTAATTGGGTGTTATTTTGCTTTTACTTAAATCTTCAAAGTCAAGCACTCCAATTTGGAAAGAATGAATCCTGTCACCCCATACAATTAAAACCATAATTAGCTGCAATTTTTTAATTTGTTAATTGCATTTTGTTGATGTAAATTAAGCTGCAATAACAGTAATATTTGTTAATAGGGTTTATGGGCCTTTTATACCCTGTTAATTACCGACGAAATTAAATTCATCGGTACGGAACTTAATCTGTCGGTAATTTTACAAATTTTTTATATATTTTTTGGAATCTGCCGGTGATTACCGATGTATTTTAAATCGTCTAATCCGTTGAAGATTTGTCGGTAATTGTGTCAGATTTATGTCTATAAGTAAAATCCGTGAGTATTTAATAGTTTTTTTTTTTTTTTTTTGTAGTGGGAAGACATGGTCGTTCCAAATAAATAAGAGGTGCATGCACATTTCATTTAAATTGTGAACAAAAAGAATCGCTTTTATGTTTTATCTTTTAAATTCTTACTATTATATATTTATGTCCAATAAATACTATTCCAGACACAATATTTCATCATTACTATGGTCGATTTTATTAGTAGTAGTAGCATAGATATATATATATATATTAAATTGTAGTATATATTTGATTGTTGAAGCTCAAATACAATGAACTTGGTTGCAACTAGCCCATGATTGCAACAAGTTATTTACGTACAGAATATTGTTGTAAGGATCAAGCTTTATGCCATAAAGTCATGGACTTATGGCAAACGATTCATTATATTGTCTCATCAACTATCAATTTTAATTATTTCAGTTCTTTTGATATATACATTGTGTGACATCAAAGTTACATTTGTATATAATATCTTCTGAAACATATTGATCAAATTGACCCGAAACATTCAATGCGCGCAGGTTGAAATGTCACTTGTAGCTCACGTGTTTGGTCTAATGCGTGAAAATTTAAATGTAATGATCGAAATACCCTGGTTGGAATAATTAAATATGCGAAAATTAAAGTGTATTAGGTCTAAATGTGTTAAATTAAAAAAAAAAAAAAAAATGAATTAAGGGACATTTATTTTTTAAAAAAAAATCTAACTTTTAATTTAGATTATTTAAAAGTAGTCTACTTGGAAAATATATATTTTGGTGCATGCACGCATTCTTGTACAAATTTGGTAGTTAGGCTGCTAATCACTATTCATGCAATTATAACATTTTCTTCAAAATTCATCTGCATTTTGTAAAGAGATAGAATTTCAAGAAGCAAAGCAAACAGGGAATAAAATGATTCTGACCTACTCAAGTCTTTTTCATCCCAATTTACCCTTTGAAAATTAAAACACACTTTTTTCTTGTTGTGTGCGTTTTTATCCTAATTCGTCTGTTTTAAAAACCCTAATTAAATTACAATTCCATGCTTTTTTACTAATTAACCACGAGTTCAAAATACAATTAGACTTAGTATTACTTAATTTTCTAATCATAATAAACCATATATATGGCTCCCACCTATAACAATTAAGTGAAATAATCGTTCAAATTTAGTGGACAATATATAAATATCTGAATACTGCGGAAAAGCATACAAATTCTTTTGCTTTTTCCATGAAATAATATGACCAACTTCTGATTTTGTTCTTCCAAATTTGAGACACAAAATTAAAGAGCCAAAACTGATGAGACATAATAAGGCTTTGCGAAACGGTAGGGAATCAAACAGCAGTAATTTCTTAATATAGAGACACATTTTCATGGTATCACTTTTACCCTTTGTTGGTAGGTTTTTATTGATATATGTACCAACTTTTTTATCCTAGATAGATTATTCCTTGACTTTACGTCTACATCACTATTTCATCACACTCATTTTCAAAAGAAGAATAAATTAGAAGAAAAAAAATCAAAGAAAAAACAGATACCTTTGAGCATTTAAATGGAGTATTATAATTTTTTTAACAAAAAAAACAGATACATTTGAGCATTTAAATGGAGTATTTAAGAAAAAAATGAGCATTATAAATTAGTATATTGAAAAAAAATATGGCCCATGCATACATTTGAGCATTTAAATGGAGTATTATAATTTTTTTTAAAACAGATACATTTGAGCATTTAAATGGAGTATTTAAGAAAAGAATGAGCATTATAAATTAGTATATTGAAAAAAAATATGTAGTATTTAAAGAAAAAAAAATGAGCATTATAAACTAGTATATTGAAAAAAATATGGAGTATTTAAGAAAAAAAATGAGCATTTTAAATGGAGTATTTAAGAAAAGAATGAGCATTATAAATTAGTATATTGAAAAAAAATGGAGTATTTAAGAAAAAAAATGAGCATTATAAACTAGTATATTGAAAAAAAAAAGAGCATTATAAACTAGTATATTGAAAAAAATATGGAAAAAAAAAAGAAAAAAAAAAGAGCATTATAAACTAGTATATTGAAAAAAATATGGAAAAAAAAAAGAAAAAAATATGAGCATTATAAACTAGTATATTGAAAAAAACATGGCCCATGCAGGTCTCGAACCTGCGACCTTCGCGTTATTAGCACGACGCTCTAACCAACTGAGCTAATGGGCCATTATTGTTTGAAATTAAGCTATTTTTGTATATTAAATAAATAAGAAATTTAAAAAACAAGTGGTGTTGTTGGGCCCAGACAAGAGTACTAAGATGGGCCGACCCAATTAAGGTGGACATGTAATTATGGACAATGCAGGTGTGATTGTTTAGTGGGTGGAGGATTTGATTTGATGTGATGATGGCCCATATTCATTTTGAGCATGCTCCATGCTACTAATATAATCATTCCAAGTGAAAATCATACATCAACTTGAATCTTGCCAATGGATGATGCCAATAGACATACATGGCATGTAATTAAGGATCCAACTCCACCTTTTTTCTTCATTCACAAATATAAAATATAAGTAATGTGAAATATATAATTTAGTAAAGTTGTAAGTTTTCTAAAGGTTTGAATGATTTTTGGAGTGAATGGAGAAGTCACATTTAAATGACGTGTAATAGGTGAAAATGTATAGTGGCAAAAGTACAAATCAAAGTTTGTGATTGAATCGTGTCTTTTAATGAAAGGAGTTTTATCAATTTAGGGTTTGAAGGATGGTAAAGCTATCAATTTAAGGCCTGAATTTTTTTTCCTATCGATTCAAGGCCTGAAAGATAAAAAAAACTATCAATCCAGGGTCTGAAAGATAGAAACTATCAATTCGAGGCTTATAAATTTTAAGGTCATGTTTGACACTAAAACCCTAAACCCTGAACACTAAACCCTAAACCTTGAACCATGAACCCTAAACCCCCCTGAACCGTAAACCTTGAACCGTAAACCCTAAAAATAAAAAAAATAAGAACATGAAATAAAAATATGAAATATAAGTGTCAAACATGACCTTAAAATGTGTGAGCCTCAAATTGATAATTTTTATCTTTTAGACCCTGAATCGATTGTTTTCTATCTTCTAGGTCTTGAATCGATAGGAAAAATCTTTAAGGCCTTAAATTGATAGTTTTGTCATCTTTCAGGCCCTGAATTGACATTTTTTTCTTAAGGAAAAAATACAAATAGTACACGTATTTACGAATTGACACCTTAAAAATTAATAAATGTATCCTCCGCATACTAAATATTGTTTGGTTAGTCAGTAATTTCATACTTAATGTAACTCTTGCCCCGTAATCCTTGCCCTTTGTTCCAAATTATAAGATAATAATTAGTTTCATTTGTGTAATTTTTTTTAATAAGAAGTTTCATTTGTGTAATTAAAATTTCCATATATTCTTTGGGTGGTTATTATAGGCCCAAATACAAATTCCTTGAACGAATGGCTATTACTGGGCCTACTCTGAGTTTTTTTTTTAACTTTTGAGCCCAATCATATTGGACCAAGTAGTTATATTGCAGAGAAACTTGCACATTATATTTGCTACACCAATTCATTTACATTTGTCTATTTTGTATCTAATATTTCTGATCCTTTTACACATAGCTCAAAATTAAATCTCCTTCTAATACAGAGACTAATTAAAAACCTCAATTATCTCATCAATACAAATAAGACCCTAAATTGAAGGCCACACTTTCTCCTTCAACTTTTCAGCATCTATTACTTGTCCACCTTCTTGTGCCTGTTGATTCAAAACCAATAATAATTAGAATTTAAAAAAAAAAATCAGAAATTAATATATGAAAAAAAATTAAATTATAGTAACACTTAGGTACCTGAATATGAAAATTACAGAAAAGCCTGCCTTCCAATGATTCAAAGCAAGAAGCATTGATGATAATAAACCCTTCATTCTCCAATCTGAATATTGCTTCAGAAAATGAGCCCTTTTGATCAGATTTTGGGATTGAACTCTGAATGATTATTTCTGTATCACTTATTTGTGTGGCTGATACTGCTGAATATTTAATTGGTTTAATTTTGTGTTTGTTGAATTTGAGTGATGATGATTCTTGTGCCTTGGAAATGAGAGTTTCCTTGTTTAGAATTAATTTTTGGACTTGTTTCTGTAGCTCAGGAATGTACTTCAGCACTCTTGAAATTGTTGCTGGAATGCTTAGTTTTCTCTGTTAAGACACCAATAATAAATTAATAATTAATATCCAGATCAGAAAGTGATATATATATATATATATATATATATATATATATATATATATATATATATATATATATATATAAATGATAAAAACTATCAACTTCAGAAGTACCCCATTTTTCAATTTGGTCTATGAACATAAATTAAATGAAAATAGAGAAGGTATTATGTGCAATTTTGAATTCTTAAAAATATTGATGAATTTTTTTAGTCCAATAATTTTGCTCATTTTTCAGGGGCAAAAATTAAAATTTAAAATTCAGTAGCCTAAAAATCCAAAAGTGATAGAGTTATAGGACAAAAAAAAACACATTTTTCCTATTTTTATTTCAAAACTTTCATTTTTCTAAAAGAGACACACTTGCATGAGACTATCTCACGGTAAGAAGTGTAATTTGGGCATTGACGCTTTAACACTTTTTGAAGGGGTGGGTGTTGATTGTGCTAAGTTATTCTCCATCTCATACATGAGACCGTCTCATACGAATTTTTGTCTTTCTAAAATTGAATTTTGATGTATCAATTAACTTTCAAAATTCAAATCTTTAGTGTATTAATTAATTTTCTGCCCGGCTAAAGTGGGTGAGCAACCGAATTTTAACTGACATAATTTTTTTTTATATTATTAAAATTTTTAATTTACTCCATTTAATATTTAAAACCGACTAATAACACGCTATAAATTGTTAGAAGACTAAAAAAAAATTAAATATCACGAAATTCAATTAATGAGGCGTAGAAAAAACTTACAGAATGAACATCCGACGGAAGGAGGTTTCTAAGATGAGCGTACAAAGTGTTTATCCTTCTACGACGATCCCTTTCACTTGCGTTGTGATTCAGCTTCTTCGTCTTCCTCGTGATCTTATCTCCATTTTCATGAAAAATATTTCTTGAAGAATTAGGAGAATGGAGATCATCAATATTGGATTCTGAATTAGTAGTTTCATTAGTTCTCTCTTTACAAAAACTAGAATTGATCATATAATTATCTTGATCATGCAGGCTCATAATTGGATTATCTAACATCCATCCCAATGAACATGGCTGGGCAGAAATGGTTAACATTTTTTCGATCAGATGGAAATTAATTCTCTTTAATTGAAATTATGTTGTTAATTACAGTTGTGAAGGTGTGTATATATATACACACATGAATATAATATTAATGTAGCTGTAATTGTCATGTGATCAAGTGTCCTACATCAGCTTATCACTTATTTTATTTAAATAAATATTAGTATAAATTAGGTTGTGATTAGTGCGAAAGATAGATTCGAATATTCGTTAGAAGTTTTATTTTGGAAAGTTCCACATATTTGCTAAATGACTGGCTAAAAAGAAGAAAAAGGTTTATGGTAATATTATATAAACTTGCTCAAAAAAATTCTCATAATAAAATTATATATTTTTCACTTAATCAACTCTCATTAATAATGGATAAATATATCATTATTCATTCCTACTTCTTAACTTCACCAATAAATGCTGAAACATAAAAAAAACAAAAAACAAAAACAAAAACAAAGACAAAACAAAAAAATGAGTATTATTTAACTTTGTTGAATTGATATGTATTAATTTGTGAGTTAGTATGCTGTGAAACTTACACTTCAGTTATCACGATTACACTTTTTAGTAATATAGGTCACATTCTTCAGTTATTACGACCACACTCTATGCTGTAATATTTATCACACCCTTCATTTTTTTTAGTAATACATTTTATAGTAAAAAGTCACACTCTTTAGTTATATAAGTCGTAATATAAGTCACACTACTAAATCAATTTCACCGTGAAACTTGTTCACTCTATACTTTGCCTTAATTTGTTTGTCCAAAGTATATATGGTCGAGATTAGGTTGTTTATTAACCAAACCAAGTTTTAACCTAGTTAAAGATTAATTTGTTGAATTTGAATAATTCGATATTTTTACGTACACTTTTTATATATTACTAATGGAACTTGAATTTGAGCCAAATTTAAAAGTTTATCAAACATATGCTTAAGCTTATTTGTGACGTTTATGAACACAGACTGAATAGAAATTAGTAAGGATCGAAAATTTGAAATCTTTAATTTGCATAATTTTTTCAAATATATATGTTGCTTTATATATTAATTAGGCAAAGTATACCGTGAACAAGTTTCACATAAGAATTTGTAAAACTGATTACTTGTTCACACAAGAATCTGTAAAACTGATTAAGGGGTGTGACTTATATTACCCATAACACTGAACGGTGTGACTTATATTATAACAGAGATATTAATAGCGATAACTGAGGATATGACTTATATTACAAAGGGTATATGTGATAACTAAATTTCACGATAAATAAGTTTCACACAGAGCTACATATTGATTAAAGAGAAAACTAATGAACCAATATAATGTCACCGATGCTATATTATAATTATTCGAACCCTCAAAATTAATTAAGAAAGTGACCATCGTAATCAATTCCATTTTTTTAATTCCATACGATGGACACACGAAAAGCTTGAGTCTAATCATTGTTAATTAAACTAATCTCACAATTAAGCAAGGCGAACACGAGCCTTTGTTGTGTTTTCTGTCCTTAGCTTGAGACATGCACATGGAAACATGCACTCTTCTAATCTGAATAATTAATTAATTATGTAATTATCTCAAACTTGAGATTCCATTTTCGTTAATTCTTCTAATCTGAACTTAATCATGTAATCTGAAAACACTAGATTCCACAAGTATAAAATTAATGGACTTCAGTTATATATTTCTTTTATTTAAACTCAACGTTTGGACAACGACTTTTCAGATGTTCGCTAGATATGGTACTAGGTACTAACTACTAACGACAGATATGTCTTAATATTGCCTTATTTCTATTTTTTGACAAGTAATTAATCACCCACTATTTGAAAATTTGTATGACAAAATTCACTCATATCATATGCAATAGCTAGCTAACTCACAAAACACTGGATATTATTTACATATGTACATAATCAGAATATTTATTTTCTTTCAAAATACAAGACAATTCATGGAGGTTGCGCATGACTGTTTAATTATTTGTTGCATATTAATGGATTAATTTTGCAGAAATATATATATATATATATTAAAAAAGTCACTATTTTAAGGAGTAGTATTAACATGAAAAAGAAAAAAAAAACCATTACTCCCCCTTTCCACCAAACTTATGGCTAATGAGTTTGACACAAATTTTAAGAAAAAATAAATAAATAAAAGATATTATGGGGCTCATTTAATAGATAAAGTGATTATTTGTGAATAAAGTACAGTGACATTTAAAGTAATTAAGTATTATTCAAAGGATAAATATAAAGTAACTTTTTACATAAAGGGAATGTGTATAAATTTGGTGAATGGAGGGAGTATTTCATAATGTAATTATTTCATTAATTATATTATATTATATATATGTATGTATGTAATGTATATGAGGCTATTTCTTGGATTATCTGTGTATATATTAGGTTAATGAGATTCAACTAGGTTTCAAATTAACTTTGACTGCAGAATTTTAGAATAAAACATAGGCCAACTTTTGTTCGATAAATGTGTTTTAACATGTATTTTGTGATAATGAAATACCTGTTGATGATCCCAACCAAAAGTGAAATAGTTAAAAGTAATTAATGTCCCGCACTTAATTTTTCTGTTAGTACATAGTATTCCTATTCTTAGGCAAATTAAACAAATTAATTGGAGTATTTATAATGTCAGTAAGAAATTAAAGCAAGTGAATTTGTATAATGAGTGAAGAAAGTGGTATCTCGTTGCTATATAAGACAGAAGTATACCTCGTTATATAATGCATTATAAAATGGAAAAGTTAGTCAACGACTCAACGCAAAATTCTGAGCATTTTTATCTTCATCTTAATTTGTATTATTTGGGTTGAGTACTTCATTAATTATACAGTTTTACCTTCTTTTTTTTATATAAAAAAAAAAGTATTAAATCGATAATTTGTATTGAATCTAACCCCATAAAAAATCTGATATTTGTTTCTTAGTTTGATCATTTACATATACGAGATATAATTGATTATATTACATTGTTACTGCTCTAAATCACGTTGTTAATCGATGCATGTACATAATTTGTACGAGATGCACACCAAAATAAACAAATTTCACAAAAAAAGTGAAAGATATATATATTAGGGACACTCATTGTATTACATCGTCGATCTCATTCATGTCATAGCTACAAATTAATATCTCATTCAAATAGAGAGATCTCAAAACTTCATTCATCTTACTATACAAGATTAATGAAACATAAAATAAAAATAAAATACAAGATCTAATTAGATAAAAGGCCACACTTTCTCCTTCAATATTTCAATATCTTTTACTTGTCCTCCTTCTGCCTGTTGAATCAAAATTCAAATACAGAAAAAAACATATCAGAAAGATTAATCCAAAAACAAAGAAGTTAATTTTCCTATTTTCTTTTGATTAATTTGAACTGATTCAATATTATTTGTCTTGTTCAATTTTAAGTAAGTCGAAAATATATATTTATAAATATACATATCGAGCAAATACCTATAGAATTACCCGTTATCAATAAACAGGTATTAATTACTTGTTCAGTATTAGTTAATTTTACTGAATAATATTAGTTGTTTCTATTGAACAGTACTAGTTATGTACCTGAACGTGCAAATTGTAGAAAAGTCTGCCTTCAAAAGGTTCAAAACAAGAAGCATTCAATATAAGAAACCCTTCATCCTCCAATCTCAATATAGCTTCAGAAAATGAAGCCTTTTCAGATTTTGGCATTGAACTCTGAATTATGATTTCTCCATCGTTTATTCGAGTTGCGGAAACCGATGATGATGAACATGAACTCTGGTTCTTGATTAATTTAAATGAAGAGTCTTCCACCATTGAAATCTTTGAAATCAGTCTTTCCTTCTTTTGAATCAATCTTTCCACTTCTTTTTGTAATTCAGGAATGTATTTTAACACCCTTGAAACTGTTGTAGGAATGCTCAATTTTTTCTGTGATCATCACCAATAATAAACCCTAGATCAGTATTCCAAAAAAAAAAATTGTATATATGATATCATTCATTTGATCTCATAGCTATAAAGTGGTCATGAATCAAGTAACAATGGCCCTCTCCATTTAAAAATTGAGAGAAGTTGTTTACAAGAGGTAATATCAAGAATCGTCCAATAACTTAGTCTGTTCAATTTTAGACATGTAAGGTTTTACCTTTTCAATTTTTGGTGCAAAAGGACCAAAATTGAAGAAAGTAAAAGCATGTATATATAGTATGTTTTACTTTTTTTCAATTTTGATCACTTTTTGTTCATGTCCAATTTCAGTCTTGCAAGTTTCTACTTTTTAATTTTAATCATTTTGGTGTAAATTTTGGTCCAAAATGATCAAAATTGAAGAAAGTAAAAGCATACGGGACTAAAATTTTGGTCATGTATGTTTTACTTTTAAAATTTTGGTCATCTTTTGTGTCCAAGTTTACTTTCTTCAATTTTAGTCCAAAAGGACTGAAATTGAAAAAAATGACAAAATATAGAACTAAAATAGGACGCTATCTAAGTTACAACACAATTCTTGATATTAACTCCACTTTTTAACTAGGGAACCGATATTACTCCCAAAAAATTCTTATGCGAGTAAAATTGCAATTCTTATAGAAACTTTTGTTTGTATTTTACCAAAATTGGACTAACAAGTCGCATCCTTTTGAAATAATTATATACTCCTGCGGAATCAAAATTGCAATTTACCCTAAATAAAATGTCTGAAAGTGCAACTTACAGATTGATCCTCTAGTGGAAGTAGGGACCTAAGATCAGCATACAAATTGTTGATTTTTTTACGACGATCACGTTCACTTGCGTTGTGGTTCAGCTTTTTCGTCTTCGCGGTCTTGTCACCATCTCCGCTGTGAAAAATGCTCGTAAATTCGTCGTTTTTGTGATTTAGGGTTTTTGAGGAATTAGGTGAGATATCAATGGATTCTGAAGTTTCCGTTCTCTCTCTAGAAAAATAGTTCAAATTTTCATGCTGATGAATGATGGGGTCATCCAACAGCCACCCTGAAGGACAAAATTGAGGAGATATGGCTAACATTTTTTTTTTCAGATATGATAAGACTTAAAATGTTGAAATTATGTTACAAGTGTAGTTGGTGATCAGGTGTATTTATATATATGATTATACAGCTGTTGTTTTCAGATTATCAACTATCCAAACATCAGCTTCAATTCTTTATTAGAATTAAAATAATATTAGTTCTTTTTTTCAATGGTAATGGACTATGTTAGGACAAATTAAGGTATTAGTGGAAAAATTAAGCAAAACTAAGCACGATTCGAATATTCTTGAAAACCGTCATTATAATTACTAAAGGAACGTGAACTATTTGGGTGCTTGGTGTACTAACTACTAATAACTAATTTTATCCGATCAAAAAAAAATTACTAAAGGAAAAATGAAGTATAATATATATATATATATGAATAACATAATTAATTGTGAGTAAAGTATAATATATATATATAATGATAACATGAGTAATTAAGTGACTGTTGGACGATGAAAATAAAAAAAATTTGTGTTTATAAACATGCTTAATCTATATGAGGCCTTTTTTGCTTGTAAAAAAAAATCAGGTGGCTTAGCCCACCTGGCCACTGGGCTTCTCAATTGTGTGGGAGACTCAGGTTCGATTCCCCTTGGGAACGAATTGGAGTATGGGAGTTATAAGATGGTTTTTTGTGAATTTGTGAAGTGTTTGGGGTGCTTGGTGTACTAACTACTAACATCTAACAACTAACTTTGTCCGATAAAAAAAAACATGCTTAATCTATATTTTCATAAAACTTGTTTGTATTGGAAAAGTAAATTAAACAAGCAAAATTTCTATTATATCTCTATTTAATAATTGTTATAGTTTTCAACATAATTAATGCATAAAGTTATATTAGTAAATTAACTAGAAAAAGTTACTTTATGTAAAAATAAGCTTGCGCTAAAAAAAATGTAAAAATAAGCTTATATATTTGGAACATCCATAAAAGGAAAACAAGTTTATATAATGAGTGGGTCTCCTGTGCACCAAGTGCACCAATTCAAATTGATGCACTCTACATCCTAACCCCTAAATAGTGAACCCTAAATTACATATGAACCATTTGGGCCGGGTGAACCATGAACCACTTGGGCCGAGTGAACCATGAACCACTCGGATCAGGTTTTGGGTCGGGTTGGGTATTTAAAAAAAAAAAAACTCTAAAACTGAAATTAAAGTTAAAACAAAACCGAAACTAAAAAAAGAAAAAAAAAATTATAACACGAATTTAAATAAATTGGATAGAATAGAGGCAAGTGCACGGATTCTAAATCCGTGCACCTGGTGTATTTGAGACCTACCCTTATATAATTTGGACGGAGGGAGTATATTATAGATATTGGTTATTGGACCCTCATGACAAAAGAAAACTATAATCATCTTAATTCTTCTTCATATTTTTTAATTCCTCAAGTGATGGACACACGAATTCTTAAGGCTAATCATTGTTTATTACCTAATCTCACATTGTTAAGCAAGCCTAACACGAGACTAGCTGGTCTATCATTCGTTAGCTTCGGAGTTACACGTGGAAACACACTCTCTTCTCCAATACTTCACACACAACGCACACATACACATATTTTATATATGTATGTGAAATTAAATATTTGGTATATATATACATATATATATATAGAGAGAGAGAGAGAAGGGAGATGGGTTTCATTTGAGTTTATTAATTTATTACCTAATTAGCTGTTGGAATAAATTGGTTGTGGAAATGTTAGTGGAATTGTAGTTAGTTGAGGTTTAATTTGTTGTACCTTTTCTCATTTATTTACATAAATTTATTGAAAATTTAGTGATGTTTGTTAGATTCCGGCAATGGGAAGTGTCTTAATGTTGTGCATGTTCTTAAATCATGGTAATGTGCTGTATACATCCTCCTGGGAGTGTACTTTCGTTCATCAAGAATATTATCAGACCTACTTATGTTTTTTTCGTACACTACATTATATTTCTACACATTTTTTATTTCAAACCTTACCCACAACACAAAGCATATCTGAATATTGACCTAGATTTTCTCATTCATTTTATGTTTCCAGTTTTCTGACACTTTTCACAAGTTTTGCAGAATGCAAATGAATTAGGCCAAAACAATCCACATTACAACACTTCAAAATGCAAAATTTAGCTATGGAATGAGCCTCATTTTCATAAAAACACATCCATGAGTAATTTGATCAAAACACATCCACATTACAACACTTGCCAAGTGGATTGAAATTAATTGAGTTTATTAGTTATTAGGTCAATGAGATTCAACTTGGTTTGGAACCTTGGGACCACAGAACATTTGGAGTAAAGTGGAAGCTACTTGCCTTAATATTTTATTATAACCCCATTGTAACATTGTTGTTGTAAACTTCTAATGCTTAGTAGAACATGTTTTCTGTCAACGTTTTTTATGAGAGAAACAATAAAATATGTTTTGAGTGTGTGTACATTGTACATGTCTTTCCTCAAAAGTAGGTATCGTTTACTTTGGCTAATGTTATTGGATTGCATTGGCAGATGTGAGGAAAATGATAGATTCAAAAACAATCTAATGTGTTTATGGATGCATTTACTTATATACCCTTGTAGAACAAATTAACAAATGGATTAGGGGCATTACTAGATCACAAATCTAATTTGCAATTAAACAACTAATTGCCACAAAAACAACTTTAATAGATATAAACAGAATAGAGGCATGAAAAATCATTGTTAAATTACATAATTAACCCTCTGTAGACAAAAGGGATAAGTATAAAACCAATCCAATGTGTACATAAAATAAAAGTGAGGATGGATCAGGATGTGAATGCAATTACTTATATGCCCTTGTAAAAAAAATAAACAAAAAATTAGGGGCATCACTAAATCTCAAATCTAATTTAGCAACTCAAAATCTACATCAAGATCATAACTACAATAAATTAAACTAATTGCCACAAAGCAAACTTGAATAGATATAAACAGAACAGATGCATGAAAAAAATGGTTAAATCACTTAATTAAGCCCATGCATGTAAAAGTTAAAACAAGATATACAGAATATATCTCACAAGAAGGCAAAAAAGAGTTGAAGGGAATTCATTACCGTTGTCCTTTCAGGACAGCAATTTGTTTCTTGAGAGTAAGGTTTTCAATGCCACATTCAGCTAACTGTTTCTTCAGGTTTGCTGAAGCCTCGTCGAATTTACGTTTCATGTACACAAATTCATCCTCCGACTCCTTGTACCTGACCTTGTATGCGTCCAGCTTCATTTGAGCTCCATGGAGCCGCATTCTTAGCTTCACCTTCTCCTTGCTGTTATCCACTCCATCCTGTTGAAATTCACCCGAAATTACATTTTTTTCCAAAAACTTGTCAATATACAAATTTCAATCCAGTCGCTTTCACTAATCGAATTAGTTCTGTAACTTTCAATTGTTCAACATTTAAGTCCGATAGGTGAAACATCCGTTTCACTTCCTATATCCGGATAATATGTTGAAAAATTGAAAGTTACTGGACTATTTTCAATTCATGAAAGTCGATAGCACTGAAACTGAAATATGAGTAACTTACGGGACTAAAAAATAAATTTTCCCGAAATTTCAAAGTAAAGAGATATTCCCCACTTCATTAATGATGCTTACATTGCGCATTTTTTCTTCCATACTGGCAAGTCTTTGGTTCTGCTGCTTCAATTCATGTTTTAACTTTTAAGAAAATAATGTTAATCAGTTGTATGTTTTCTCTAAAAGTAATATCTTCCATTATAAATAAAGAATGGAATTATGAAATTGTAGGTGATTGGATACTATTTTCGAATGTACAAACCTGAGAATCATCGATAGGAACAGGCTGTCTTCCTTCCAGTTCTTGAACTTGATCCAACAAATATTGCCTTTCTTTTCTGAGAACATCCAATTTTGATTGCAGAATTTCAATTTCTTCACATGATTTCTGGCTTTTTTGCAGTTCTGAAGATGCATTTTCCTCTGACCTTGTTAACCTTTCCTCCAGATCTTTGCTATCCTTTTTGCAAACCTCCAGTTCATTTTCTACCTAGTAGTGCCATATAATATAGTATGGATTACAATTCTTAAACAACGAGAAAGTAAAATAGAGTTCCAAAAAATTGACATGTTAGGAGCCACATTTTTTCTCTGAAAAGAATAAGAAATAAATTCAAAAGTAAATTTAAAATGTAAAAGAACGAAAACATTTTCAATAAAATGTAATAAGCCAGGATAATAAGACCAGTTATGCAGGCCTTGATATGCATGTCATAATTACAAGAAGTGAGGGACATGTTATTGCTGCATAATAAGGTGGAACTCAGTATTAATGAACAGATAGCATTTTTGTGCAAATAACGATGGAATATACAGAAGGAAAAAGGGTCATTGGGGTTCAAAACATAATAAGGAAAAAAAATTCACATAATTATTGATAACCTCTGCGTATAGTTTTTAAAGAATACCTCCAATAATTTTTCAGATAATGAAGCAATTTCAGAAGTATATTGTTTTTCCGTTACTCTAATGGCTGCCTTGGAAGCTATCTCCTTGGACAGCCATATTGCCTTCTCCTCCTCCCCGTTCATAAGGGCTTCCGTCAGTTGCTGTAAGAAACAACGATAGGTCGGTAGCATCCATGAATATACAAAGTTTTGAGTTTACAAAAAAAAATATAATAACAAAAATAAATAATAATCATACCATTGATAGCTCCTCCTTCTCCTCCGACAAAGATTTAAGAGTACTTTCCATTTCGTGGGCATGAACTCTAGCTTCTTCCAGGCTAGTTCTCTAAATATTGTTGAGGTAACTTTCAATAGATTAATACACAAACCCTGCTAATTCTCCAAAATAGAGAGAACCAAATAATATGATGGAATTAAACTTGATAAGACTTATAAGAACTGAAACTTCATCCTTCAGAGTATTCAACTCTGAGTTTGATAACTGCAACTCATCGGACAATGTCTCCAGATCATTAGCCAAACTCTCAGCTCTACAAGTGGCTAAATCCTTTCCCTCATTTGCAAATGTTAGTTGATCCTCTAAAGATGCAATTGCAGTCTCCATTTCAAAAGCAAGGACTTCTAGCTTTTTTGTACTCCTGCATAAAAGGGCAGATTCATGTAATGCATAATAAACACTCTGCATATAACATTATCTGTCATAGATTTGATAAGGTTTAATCATGCTCAACATTATAATATTCATCCCTGATGACCTGATTATCACGTCACAACAGAACAGAATAGTGTTAAGTATTCGTTTTCAACAAGTGAAGACTTGATCTGATTCAATTACTAGTATCATAAGTGTATTTCCCCATGAAATGAACATCGTAGCACAAACAGAACAGCAGGTGATATAAATTTCCGCATACGTTCATTGCCCAATTATTGTTGGTGGGTGAAGATAAAAAAAGTTCATTAATTTGATCAGTCATATATAACAGCATGTTTTTTCCAAGTTTCATAAATTATTGATAACCACCTCCAGTTCAGGCATAGGAGTTGAGCCCTTGGCTCGTTTCTGATCAAACACATTCAAATCACTCCTTTTGCCAATAATCGATTCACGTTTGCTCATATCACGTTCAAGCATCGCCTTTTGACCTTGAAGCCTTTTAATTTCTCTCTCTGCACATGACTTCTCACCCTGGTATATCCAGTAAAAAAGCATAATGCATTGGTGACTGTCGTGTCTAGATGAAAGATCATACCAAAAATAAAAAAGCAAGAAGAATGGTACAAGACCTCAAGCTTTGTTTTCTCCTGTACAGCATTCTTGAGCTTGAATTCCGTATCTTTTAACTTATTTTTCGTTTTCTCCAACTCTTTTCTGATACTTTCCTTTTCCTTTGCCAAAGAACAAGATGATAAGGATGAAATCTCCCTTTCAAGCATTTGAAGATGGCCAATTAATTCAGACTTTTCGGCTTCATGTTCCTCATTAAGTTCCTAAAAGGAAAACTAGTTTGGTAAAATTGTGGAGTAATTCTTAAAAAATATCAGGAACGAAGTGAAAGTGAAGTAACTTACCATCAATGCATTTGCAGAATTTTGAACTTCTGTAGTTAACTCTTCGATCCTACTACAATGATCTTTAGCTTGATTGTGAAGAGCAAGCTAGATTTCAAAAAGCAGAACATTAATTGTTTTATTTGGTTAAATTGCCAATTACTCACATGCATATATATACCTTCTCATCCTCGAGCACACAAACTTTGTTCCTCAAGCAAGATTGTATCTTCTCATGGCCCCTAACAATTATTCGATCTGAACCAAACTTTGGGAGACTGAAGGCCTAAGATCCTGAGTTGCTCAAAAATTTAAAAAGAGATAATAGTAAATTAATTGTATCTTGATAAGCATCATTGTTATGGTGTATTAGGACATGATAGGTATTACCATTTGTATACTGTCGTATATTATTAAATAATTAGTGCAGCAAAAAACCAAGTTGCTATATACATTTGCATGCCAATACTAGGATGCCTAATTCTTTTTTAATCCCATTTTAGGTTGCACCAATATTGGAATTAGGTTGGAACTCGAAAAAAGCACATATATCTCTGCTTACCAGAATCTGGTTGGGTATCATAGATGAAAATTGAAGTAGTTCATCTGCAATGGATGAAAGAGACCCTATGAGACATCTTGAAGTTTCAAATTCCAGCTTTATTTCCTGGGCCTCTGCTGTTAGGCTGGTCAACCAATCAGATTCTTCCTGAAAGAAGATAAGAAACTAATAATTTTAGCAGCTTTACAGACACTATAATAAAAACCTTCCAAATAAAAAAAAGGCGAGAACCATTTGATATATGACCTAAACTCCTAGTCAGTTACCATGCTACATTGTGCTGAAGCAAGTTTATCCTGAGCCAGAGTTGCTTCTTCTCGTGCAAGCATAAGTTCCTCATAGAGCTGTAAACAAACTCAACAGGTTTAAGAAAATTACTACAAGCAAACAATCATACATCATGAGCGAAATTCCTAAGTTCTCAAGATGTATTCATCTCCCAGAAATCCAGGTTTTGTGGTGTCTTCAAGATCAAGATGTATGATATATTTTCACTTTTCTCATTCTCTTGGAAATTGGATGAAATAATAAGAATTAAAGACTACAATTGTCATCAAGAAAACAAACGGAGTCAGAGGATGAACCATTTCATATTTCTCCTGTGCAGATATAGTCTGTTCAGTTGCCAAGCCAAATACAAAATCTAAATTTTGCTGGCTTGCGGACTTCTCCATCTCTAAGATTGTGATCTGCATATCAGTTTTGGGAGAATTTACAAGTGAAACAAACAAAGCACATCTTTCAAGGTCATTAAAAATCAAACACAAATCAGCAAACGTATGGGAAAATCCTATAGCACAAACTCTGAAAAGACCAGGTAACATCTTGCAACATGTCATACTATCATTTCTCCAAATTGCAGCTATAAAATTTTAATTTACAAGCCTTAGAAAAATCCTACCCATCCAAAAACAGGATGCCATTTCAATTCCAACTTATTCACAATATTCTTTTGAGCTTAAATGAAATGCCAAATGTTGGGGAAGACTAAGAGAAACTCGGTGAATTTAAAGTAATAATTGAGGAAAACCTTTTCTTGGAGCCTTTTTATCACATTAATAGAATCTGAATCCCTGAAATTTGTATCCCCATCTGAATGAGATACAGATTTCGTATCGTGAGAAGTGCACTCTCTGAATTTCTGAATACCCTCAGTCTCAGCAAGCTTCCTCGTTAAGCAATCAATTTGGATATAACTTGTAATCCTTTGTGAAGAGGAAAAGTTAGTGATAAGAAACACCAGAACAACCACTGTATTATAAGCATAGAAATAAGAAAAACTAACATGACTCTCAAATTCAACAAGTAAATTTTCATATTATGTTTGCATTTCCGCCATGTCATTGTTCTCCTGCAACAGAAACAATCAATGCCCGAAAACCATTAAAATGGGTTCTAAGAAAATCAATTAACAGATATATGAAGATATTTGTTGGGTTTCCCTTTTTCATATACCATAGGCAAACTTCTTTTTCTGGGTGGAACTTTTCTCCTACTGGTAACATGCAGCAGAGCTTGAGGAGCAGGAAGAGGACAGTCTTCCGAAACAATTGAACTACAATCTTTGTCTTGTCTGCAGAACTCATCAGTACTTGATTCATTAACTAACTCTTCGAAAGGAAGAAGTGGACCCATAATGCGATCTTCTCTTGTTGATTTAACTTCAGAAGTTTTCTCTTTGACCTCGGGTGACAACTAGAGCACCAAGGAAGAATGTTGAAGAATACTCGTAATCATTTTAATTTTTGAATTGTTAGAGAAATACAATTGGTACCTCCTTCAACTTCTTCCTTCCAAGATTTCCTGGGCACCAGGTATCACGCCTTTTTACCTACACAGACAAGAGAACCATACAAAGTTATAACGGGAAGAACAAAGTATTTAGAGTGAATGGGATGAACTGCAGAAGAGTGCTCAAGACACGAATAGGAAACAGTAAAATGAATTGGATGTAGAAATCCCCTGGTTAAAATTCACATTGTTTTGAAAAATAACAAGTTATAAAGAAGAGAGCAAAAGATTAAGACCTTCTTGTAGACATCACTTGACTCTTCCCTATTTGCACAAAATACCATAGAGCTCAAGTTTTCAATTTTCTTGGCTTGCTCCTGCAATCTCTTCTCCCGTTCAGCCTGAGCTCTCTTTTCCTCTTCAAGCTCTAAAGCCATTCTCTCCCTCTCCAATTCACTCTGAAGATAAACACCCTTAGCAAATTGTATATATACTATAATTCAAAAATGTAACATCCATAAACCTAACCTTTAGCAATGTATTCCTCAGATTCAGGATTTCCTCTTCAAGATTTTCCGAGTGTAGACCCTTAGTAAATAAACAAGAGTAAGCAAGCAAGCATACTATTATGATACATCAATATGTCAACTTCAATCTTATACCACCAAGTAGCTACCTGCAATTTTGCTCGAAGTTCCTCAATCTCCGTCTTCTGGCGTTTTAGCAAGGCAGCATCTGTCATTATCTGCCATTACAAGTTACAACTAAAGTAAGTCGAATACAAAATCAATTATCATTAAAACAAAATACTGGATTTCAAAAGTACATAATACTTTAGTCTACCTAATACTGGCTTTCAAAATCAATTATCATTAAATCAATTATCTACCTAATACAAACTCAATGGCTCAGTACCCAGAACAGTTAAAGACTAATGGCATAGAACATCTGAAATCGGAAAAAAGTTACAACTATGAAAAGATTGGCATTTGAGGGCAGTACCTCATTTACATGAGCACAATTTTTCACACGCAGTGCTCTACTAGCAAACTGAAGACTGCTTTTAGTCTCATCAGCATGAACCTGAATTTTAAAAAGAAACAATTTCGTTAGGGAGTAAATAGGCATACATAACTATGACTTAATTAGGGCATAGAATTTCTGCTAAAGCAATAGGGCAAGTAAGTAAAAAGAAATTTTAAGTAAAACTGAAAAGAAAAGCACCAGTAGCCACATTAAGAGTAAACAGAAGCAGCATTACATAGGAGGAAATGCTCCAATTTGATATTTTAATGTCCTGTCTCAAACTGACAACGGAAAAAGAAATATGTATTGAGTTAAAGAGCATGATCCCATTGCAGATACGAGTTTCCAAGACCTAAATTGTACGTATGATTTCTGGTTGGTAAGTGAAAAAAAAAGGTTTAAAAACAAACAAAATCTGAGGCACACAAGTCATGCCATTTTGTATTCTACAGCTGATATACTGAGAAGTGCATGCATAGGATCATCCATCATGAGAAATGAAGCAGAAACCGACGAGTTTATAAAAGATATTAGGCAAGAAAACAAGTGCTGCACATCAGACAGCCATTTATGGCAATAAACGTCATCCAATTTGACTTGGTCTACTTTGGTCCTAAAGTATTGTCAGAACAACATACAATACGTATATTTTGTAAATCATTACTTTTGGCCAAACTTATTATGTTCATCTAAAAGCTCACAAGTTCATTACTTCATAGTAAATTCAATTCAAGTGGTGCTAGCTCATCAGTGACATCAGATCATCATTATTCAAGAAATCAACTGAAAGTTAAATCACATCAAGGTTTACTAAGCTTCAAACACTCACCTGTGCAAGTGTAATATTGCATATAATTGCAGTATTTGCATTACCACCCAATGAAGATTGCAGAATACGTGTGAGTTTGCTGTCTCGATATGGGACATGCCCCCTGAAGTATTTTGTTTAACACGTTACAGTTATGAAATCAAAATATATGATGTCAGTAGCAATTCATACATACCCTTGGCTCTCAGCACCTTCACTCAATTTTTTTATTACAGTTCCTAATGTCATCAAGCTTTTATTGATGTGAGAGCCCTCCTTTAACCGAACACCTTCTGCTCCAGTCTTTGCAGCACGCTCTGAGCCAGCAAGATCCACCAAATTCTACCAAATTTCACTCAAGACCCAAAAATCAAATAAGGAAAACAAACACCAAAACGAAGATAGCGCAGAATACTCACTTCTTGTTGTTGCAAGGAAAGACAGTGAGAAGAATTTCAAAAGAAAAGACATCAAAACTAAGAAGCAACAAGAGCGGGACAGGAAATTAAACAAGGAAATAGATCTCTCTAATCATGCATTACATCCACTAAGTAAAAGATGTAACAGTTTCGCATTTGAACCAACGAACATAACACTAGGTACGGTACAATACAATACTCTACATTACTGGAAATTGGTCCTTGTACAATGCAGTAAGATAACACTAAGTACAGTACAATACTCTACATACCATTTTGCATTTGCTAACAATACAGGCTTGTTTCCTTGTACAACCCATTCCCAATTGATGAAGGTCAGAAGGTGGCCTAAGTTCTTTAGGACTAATTCCTCAAAAAAGCATTGTTGGTTAAATGGAGATAGTTATCCAGTTGAAGATTTAAAAATAAGAAAACTGAAAAGGAAGAAATGCTTTATTTCATGTTGACCCCTAAAATGGTGCAAGATTCTGCATTAATTGTATGAGATAAAGAAACAGAAAGAGGATAAATACCAAGACAGAAACACGAACTGCATCACATGAGAATTCTGCTTCTGCACCATCAATTTTCTCCCGGCTCTCGATAATCTATCACAACAAACTCTATGTTGAACCAGTAATCCAATATGCCACATATAATGGAAAAAAAATAAGTCAAACACATACCATGCGAAATATTGTGTGTGATCTACTACTGTACACGTTCATATTTGTCTCTCCAACATGGCGGTGAGCTGTATATCAAAAGGAAAGTATTACATTGCAACCAGATTAATGCATCAATATAATACACTAGGTTGATGGTGGCATTCTTCTCATTTATCATTTACTTTACATACTTAACGTAGGATGAGGCAACAGATGCTTGTAATATAGTACCATTACAAATGTATTTGCAAGTGTAAATTCTTTTAAAAAAACACTTGTACTATAAACATCTAGAAATGAAAACAATAAGATAAAACAAAATCCAGGGGCAAGTTGGATATGTTTCAAATTCCTCGTATCTTCTCATATGTAAGGTCAGAATGATCAGAAAGAGACTTGGTGACTACAGAATATACATGCATATTTACTATGTTCAGAATAGGGTTAGAATTAAGATTTTAAGGCATATCAAAATCATTTAAAAGAGAGATCCCCGAACTTCATAAGTTCAAGTACTTGATCAGCAGAAGCCACAATCTCTTCTCGCAAACCAGCCACAAATATTCCTCGCTACATTTTAAAAAATGAGTTGTTCAGAAAAATGCATATTTGTTCGCAACAGAATTCAGACAAGTAAAATAAAAATTATTACCTCAATACTTTCATGAATCTGCAATTTCCTATGCTCAGGGGCTAGCAGATCATTTATCTCTTCATTGTAAATCTCCATATATGACATGCGAAGAAGAAACTCTCGATCCATATCCTTAAAGGAAAGAAACAGTAGCAAACTGCATCACTAACAAATCCAGTGACAAACCTCAAAATAATAAACTACAATTTTGGCAAGAAAGATACTATTTGCTTAACCTACGGCACGACGAATGATGCCAAAGACTTAAGCCAGACTCACTGTGTTTCTCTTTCCTTTACAGGGTTTACTTTACCGGGTTTCCCACCCAAGTTGTACAAGCTAATAGGGCGATCAAGTACAAAAAACACTATAAAAAGAGAGAGGGCAAAGATAAAACGAATACCTGTTGCAATGTGTTAAAAAGATCATTAATTGCAAGGGGGATAACTCCAGGTTCAGAGTCTGATCCACGCATCGTATGGGTTTTCCCACTACTTGTTTGCCCATATGCAAACACAGTTCCTATCAGAATGCACAAAGATTTCAAATTGTTAACAAAATGTGTACTACTTGTTTGCCCATACGCAAAATATCAGAATGCACAAGATTTCAAATTGTTAACAAAATGTGTAAGAAGTTCAAAATTGAAAGCACACGCAATTCATTTGTACCATTAAAGCCGCTCACAGCAGCTGCCACAATATCCCTCGTCCGAGCACTGTACACATCTCCGGTTTTACAATCCTCCCCGAAAATCCGATCTGCCCATCCGGAGAAACAAATCAAATAGACTAATTGGACCAATTTTAAACTAAATTACCAAAAAGGAGAAAGTACCAAATTCGAATTTGGTGGATTGGTTCGGAATGAAGATGGAGTTATCGGAAAGGCGCCAGGGGCTGGACTTGGCATCCTCAACGGAGAGAGGTCGTGCTCTCACAGAAACGTGAATTCTCTCCATACCTAAATCCCTCTCTCTCTCTGCGTTTTTGTGCGACTGGAAATGTTGTTGCTTGAATCTTTTCCACTGTAAAGAGGGAAAATGAAAGAGTTTTGAAAGGGGTTTTCCCGGCTTTTAATTCACAACGGGTCTATTAAATTCTCACCCTCCGATCCAAACGATCCACGGATACAATAATTATGTACTCATTTTTTATTTATGTACTGAAAAAAATGTTACTACTTGTTTCTAGTTTCTTGCAACGGAGTATAAAAATTCAATCCTAATTTTTTGAGTAAAATTTATTATATTTAAATATGAGTATTATCATTAACAATGAGATGTATTTCCGTTATTTTAAGATTTATCATTTTTTTTGTCAATGTTATATTGTCCCCACAACGTAAGACGGACTAACGAGGAATCTCCTTATGATTCTCAATGATGATGAGTTTTATCATGCAATTGGTTTGCATTTAAGGTGTAAATTGCTTCTTTATAACGTGCAAGTTAAATAGTATTAATTGGCTCATTAGAAAGTATTAATTACTTTTGTTAATTTATAATGGCACCAATAATAACTTATAAGAGACGGAATAATATAAACAAAGTTGGAAAAGAAAAAGAAATTACATCTTAAAAAATTTAGATTATGATTATGATGATAACGAAAATAGATGATACAATTGTTCAGACTGTAAATACAACGTTTATTACTCATGTAATTTTACCAGTCAAAATTTAAATGCATACGCAAAATAAATTCAGATAGATTCTTTTTCGATCACCACTCGAACTTCAAACGAACTTAAACATGAAACAAATTGTAACAGTTTATACTCATTTTTCTATTTATTAGACTAGAATACATTCAGATATTACATTATACTTTTATAAAAGAAAGGATGTGGGAATGTCTGTCAGAAAACTTCGAACATGCCGAGAAAAAAGTAGCAGCAGCAATCAGAAAACTGGCTAAAGGTAACAAGTTAGTTCATCTCTTTTATTAACACTACACTGGCCTCCCTCAAACATATTAAAACGAAGAAAAAGGTAAGAAAGATATATACAATGTGATCATGAGGATGAACTATGAAGCCCAGTATCGGTATTTATAACCAACGAGCCACTGTTAAACTTCGACTCCTATTCTCTGAGCAACCTGAAACACCAAGGAAATTAAGTTATTTGTGTGCTTTGACTGCAAAAATCTTCTGAATATGCTTCCGTAGGTTGGAAATTATCGATTTTTGCAAATATGTTGCGATTTTTTGATCTAACTTTAAGGTTCGAGTAGTTTTCTCCTTACATCAAGGGTCATTTTCTCACTAAAAACATGTTTCAGTCGAGAAACAACTGTAATATTGTGTATAAGAAATTCTCAAAGTCTTAAGTGTATGATTCTAGCCCTAAATGGTTATGGTGTCATAATGGAACAAGAGAGGATTAAAAGTATGCATCAGGGTGAACAATTACACTATTGAGTTTCAAATTTTGCCATTTCCAGGAATTACGAAATGTTAACACACGAGTAAGACTAGGTGTACCAGTTGCATGTAAGTGAAAACAACTAATATCATTTAAAAATACACTTGAGTTGCACGGTGCACTGCAACTGGTGTATAGAAGTATTTGCTGTTAACATAGTTTAACAAATATGCTCATGGGGATGTGACCAAGATCATCAAGATTTAATGCAAGTGACAAAACTAAATTTCCCTAGTACCTCTTTGAACGATCGAACCTCACTTCCCCAAAGCCAGGCATCACAACCAGCATCTCTGGCACCCCATATGTCATTTCTACGGTCATCCCCAACATGTACAGCATCCTCAGGTTGTACCCCCAAAAATTCGCAAGCTTTCAAGAATATCATAGGATTCGGTTTCTCTGCTTCAACCTGTTTTGCAAAAAATAGCAAGACCATCATGTTAGGCTGACTGGTCAATATATTTACGCATACAGAGCAGTAAATTCACTTACTTCAGCAGAAACTGCAACAGCATCAAACCAGTGATCGCATTTCAGTGCTTTCAACAACGGTCTTAGCCTAGTGTCAAAGTTAGACACAACTGCCACTTTTACCCCTGCTTTTCTAAGAGCTCGGAACACTTTTTCAGCATCTGGATCACATAGGTGCCAAGCCTATCAAAATCCCAAGAGAAGTTGAATTTTGAAATCAGATCATTTGATTTTAGTAAAAGTAATGTTTAAATAGATACAAAAACTATGAAGTCATGCAAAGTAAAAATTGTAAGATAACACAAGAAATGCCTTTAGCCAACTAACCTTTTCGGTGGTGTAATAGTCATAAAGCTCCTCGAAATACTGAGAATCCGAACACCCAGTTGAAGAACTCACTATGTACTGCCAAAATGGTCTCCCATCATTCACGTATCTGCATATTATCAGCACATCAAAAGTTGGTTCCGCTAGCAAAGCAGGAATAACAAAACTAAGAAACCATTCACTTTAACTTTAACACACATCCTTTTAACTATACGAAAAGAGACTAGAATATCACCTTAGGCGAGATCGACCCCAAGGCTGCTCATAAGCCCAACGATATCTGTGCAATATCTCGCGTTCAGAGTACTCAACTCCATATTTTTCACCAATCTGCCTATAAATCTACATCACAACAGTAATTTAAGCAAAACTGAATCCCCCGAATATCAATATACAGAACGATAGTAAACGGATTAATAGCAAGAAATTGCATAAATCTGCATCACCAAACATCTAAATTATATTATATGGCAAGTTGTCCACAATGGAAATAAATGGAGGTATGCAAAATTGTAAGAGCAGCAAAGACAGGTGAACAATTTGGTTGTTACATTTCAAAAGAGGCTTAAAACAGGAATTTTCCTATGTCAGACAATGACTACAACATCTAAAAGAATTATCTCATCAAATATAGAATCAGGAAATAAACAAAACTATTAAATTAATCCCCAAAGTCAACGAAATTTATAAATCAGAGTATAACACTCCATCAAACAAGTAACAAAACACGATCCAAAATAATCATAAATTGGATTAGCTCCTGCATATTTTGCACAATTGCACAATCACATGGTCATCAATCAAGCGCCCATACTCAAATCAGTTTTCTTATAACATTTAAAATTCCAGTCCACAAACACTATGATGGGGAAAATTAAAACTAAAATCCTAACAAACAAATTTGTTAGTCTGTTACTCGTAACAGAATTGAAAGGAAAATAACAAGCAGAAGAAGAAAACCTGTGCCATGGGCTGAGAGGGAACAACGAGAGTTCCAACAGCATCAACGAGTAAAGCCTTATGCGTGAGTCCACCGTACAAATTTCTCCGGTAATCCTCGTAATCCTTAACCAAGTCAAAAATTCTCGACCCGCTGAGTACCTCCCGGCGGCGGCGGCGCCTCCGGTTGAAGCTCGGTAGCCACGGCTGCGGCGGTCGAGAAAGCCGGAGATCCCGACCTAAAAGGCAGCGCGAAACGCAGCTGTTTGGAGGAATTGAGGAGTTTCGTGATCGCGATTCTAGCTGAAGAAGCCATCGTTTCGTTTTTCTTCTGAAATGGTTTCCTACATTTGAGGCTGTTTATAAGCGTATGTGCAGGCTTTCTGAATACTGGGAGCGCTCTCTCTCGTCGCAGGGGAATTTGTCTGTGCGTTTAAAGTGTGTGAATCAGTGAAGATGGGCAGTTCTAAATTACTATTGTGCCCCTTAATGCACATTTTTATATTTTTGTGAACAAGTTATAATCACATTTTTCTGCAAATTAATGATGTTTTAGTCCTTTTTTTTTCATCATTCCTTACAATATTACCCTTCTTTCAATTTTAGAAAATATGATAATTTCTAAATTATCGTGCATTGAGAAAAATGTATAGAGATATTAGAAAGATTTTTTTATATAAAAAGCTAAAATTATAGAATGTTGGGAGGTAATATACATTAATTAAGGATAAATTTGTCGTTATATACCTTTTATTAACTCCATCACAAAATTTAAAATAGCATTTATTTTTAAATGAAGGGATAATATAGGCAGAGACTAGAGTTAAAGTGTTACTTTTTCAGGCTTCCGATTTTAATTACAATTTATTTTTATTTTTTTGAGGTTGCGATTTGTAGTAGTACTATTTTTTTGCAACTTTTAAAAGGGTAGTAGTTTTTTCAAAAAAAAAATGTGGTAGTAATAATTAATGCAGAGAAATAGGGAAAGGAGGTCGTTAGACGGATAATATTCAATAATTTCAATCTCAATCTGTAATGATTTTTTTTTTTTATAAATGATAGTGAAGTAATATATAATTTAATGTGAAAATTGATAAAATAACATTGTTTGGTACTTCTCAATCTCATGTCGTGGAACACAACGGGAAATGGAATAATTTATAATTTCTTTGTCAATAGTCAAAAATAAAATATTTTCAAGACAAAAAATCGTATGAGACGATATTTATATGCGAGAATAGTTATTGTACCAAAATTTTCAATTTTTCCTTTCCTATCTCGTATTTTATTACTAAATTGGACGGTAATTACAACAAAATCGTAATTTCATTCGATTCATGGGACATGTCGTGTGTCATGTGGTGTGAATTTCTCTCCATTCTTATCTTACGAAATTATATTCATATTAATGACAACACGAGATTCAAGACAATACATATTGTCTTATCCAAAAATTAATGATAATTTGCATTCAAAAAATAATAATGATTATTTTGGAAAACCATAATATGTAATACAATTATACATGCTTCACGGTAACAAGGTGGCTTAGACCATCTGGTCACTAGGCTCCTCAATTGAGTGGGAAACTCAGGTTCGATTCTCTTTGGGAACAAATTGAAGTATGAGAGTTATAAGGTGGCTTGGTGAATTTGTGGAGTGTTTGGGTGCTTGACTTGGTGAATTTGTGTTGGGTGCTTGGTGTACTAACTACTAACAATTAACTTTGTCCGATCAAAAAACATACACGCTTCACGGAAAGTGTGATGTTAATTAAAAAAAAAGTAGGTATGAAACATCATACATCAGAAATGGAGCTTACATGCTATAGCTCTTGTCCAAAAAAATAAAACGATATCAATTTTAGTAATAGAATAGTCTTGTTTGAAAGTATAAATGATTTATTTAGTAAAATCAAATAGTGATTTTATGAGAAAGTATTTAAAAGTTAAATTGATTAGACTAAATTAAACTAATAAAAAGGAGAAATTCAATTGTAATGAGATAATTGGAAATTCATTAATTAATTAAACAAATTGGATTATTGAATATGTTGGTAAGTTGATAAGAATTATTATGTTATTATGTATGGATATATATTGCAAGTTTGCAGCCCGTCTGGTATTAGATTGGCATACGCAAAAAATTGTCACGAATAAATTTGAATTGAATGACGTACACGTAAGTAAAAGATGAGACACATCAAATTAAGACAAAAGGCTTCTATGCACTCGGTCAACGCGTTTAAGTATATTTTGCAAGCACACAATTTATTTTTTTCAAATGTTTAATCTTTTACACTAAATGAATTGAAGGTTTTAGTGCAATTTGAACATCTCAATAAAATAAATTGCACAACTTAAAAATATATTTAAATTACACGATACACCTAATACATAATAGACCTACTCTTAAATTAATACTTTCAGTCGTTAATGAAAATGTAAAATTAGTAGCCTTTATAATAACATGATAGATAACAATAAAGTACACTTTAATCCCCAAAGATTGACATAGTGATGTAGGTTTAAAATTTAGAAGTGTGTTTTCATCTATGTCTCTGGTTCAAACCTCTCAATTAAGGTGCGATCAATATTTGAAATAAGTCAGTTTATACAGAGTTTGACTCTAACTTAAAATTAGATCTCCATTAGTGGAGGGTGAATTTTGATCCTTGGATTAGAAGCTTGATTTTGACTTTAAATGAAAATCATGTTAATATATATTGTGTTATCTGTATCCGTCGGTTATTGAGTCGGATTCAGAGCAATCCAAAATAAAACCAATAAAGTACACGTTATCAATAATTACTCATAATGTAATACCAAAATTAAAAGGTTATTTTATTAGATGAACAACTTATAAAGTGTATTTAAGTTGAAAAATATCACTTTCAAGACAA